>OY776674.1:74820380-76020380 GCA_963675555.1 Leptura quadrifasciata | reverse complement strand
GGTATGACTAGCAAAAGCAAAATGGTGGCTCGACTCATGCAACAGTAAGTAATTTGAACCAACGTTCGACAGACAGTTATTCAAATTTTAGAATTTCTAACAAAATAAAGTAATTTTGAATCTTACGTAAAAGATAGATTTCTGTGTTGTGTACCTGGTTATTGATTAGTTGCTAACCAAGACGGCACCGCCTGAGTTGAACTGTCCCACTTAAAGACAGCATGCTCAACTGAAAAGTTCGCGCAAAAATAACCCGGACTCCAATTTAGAAGTTTAAGCTACGGTACACCTCAATTGGAGTGTCCCACTTAAAGGCAGCATCCCCAAATGAGAAATTTTGCGTAAAATTTACCCGGACTCCAATTACTCTGTTGGTGTATCCCACTTAAAGGCAGCGTCCCCAACTGAAAATTTCTCGGAAAAATATCCTGGTATAAATACTAGTGCATAGAAAATTTACCAAGCAAACAGGTTCGGGCGTGAAGTTTTACTTTACTAGATATTAATTTGTCTTTGCTTATAACGATCGTGTGTGATAGTAATTCATTTCTTGAGCAGCTTATCCCGATGCTGGGCTAGGACTCATCCTGTCTAGCGCACAGTGCGCGGTCGCATGTGAACAAGACAGTTATCAATCGACGACGTAGCAAAGTGTTTATAACCGGTAGCGTCAATTGATATAAATAATACTCTCTTGGCAATTTTCTGCTGGGATCACTTGGAAATAAATTACTTAAATTATTTAGAGAAAAAAAAAAGACCAAAAACAATTATAAATAAATCAAATTGATATTCTTGAGGCCAGTTTATACTGCAAATTTCGAGTGTTAACTGACTTAACCAAATAACTCGCTTGCAATCGGTTTGAAATTAAAACTTTACCTGGTTACCGAAAAGAACCGAATTTAGTCGTCCCTGGTTTAATAATTATCAAAAGAAAATAAAAATATATTACTTCGGACACAACGTTAAACTGCAATTGTATTCCAAATTTCCCATTTAAAATTAACGTACAATGTAATGATCATTGTAAAAATAACTATTATAACATATTTCATGTGAGTGGCATAAAATTCTAGTTTTTCTAATTTAAATATCTACTGTTTTATTATCAATTTCTTGGAAACAAATAGGACATTTTATTTTTACCGTTACTATTAAAAGTTCCTTTATTACGCTCATTCCCAAAATTGAGCCTTTAATTCGAGATACCAGAATTAGAAACTCCATTTTTAATGACAATTATGCCAAAATAATTACTATAATCTTACTATATTGTATATTTTATGCATGAGTTATTCATAGTCCTTAATATTAGAATTATACACAGAGCATTGTAAAAATATATAAACATTTTTATAATACCACTTAAAATATTGAAGTTTCTATGTATTTTCATTCATTCTCTCCTACGATATTTTCTATGGAATACATAAAAAAGCGTTTTCTATTGAGTAACGAATAGCATACTTAATACCAAACCTCTCTTATGAATAGAACGCGTGAAATCGTTTGTCAAAAGACATCTGGTTTTATATAAAAGCCTATATAAAACCAGCGGCTGCACAGATTCTAAATGCTGGATATCTCGTTAAAAGTTAATATTGATATCACATAATGTATCAAACAGCAAGGCAAAAAGAGATGTTGCTATATGGCCAACTACACTACCATTTATAAACCACGAAGTAAACGACTATTAGCTAGAAAGCTAGTGACCTTTTGATAACAAATTAGTGTTCAGCTGAAACCGTTCCAGTCGCTAGTTAAAAGGGTGACACACTTTTTTTATAACATTTTTCAGAAGCGATAAGCTTACGTCACCTTCTTAATAATTTTAAAATTAAACTATAAATATTTCAGCTTTAAAATGTTTGCCGACTGTGATTTAACGCATACCAAAACTGTCTGTATTTTCCTAAAAGAAAACGCAAACCTTATACAGAGTAATATTTTGCTACAGTGTAAGGAACAATTACACTTAACGCGCCAGGCTTGTAACTTGCAATTCCAGAGCTCGGCGGGGCACATAGCCCGGAGAGTAGCTGTTGGTTGCAGTCTGGTTACGTTCCTTATAGTAAAATAAGGATTTTATAGAGGAGTTTGCGACTAAAAATATTATGTTTTAATATTCCGCTCTCTAAAAGCACATTTGAACTGGGTCGTAGAATGGTCGTGCAAGTGCATCTTAGGGCACCTAGTTACAGAAAAAATCATCTAAATCGTGTGTCTATGTAAAACTTTACAGATGTGTTCAAACAAGGAGTGAAAGACACTATGTGTGATAAGTGGAAGACAATTGAATGGAAAAATGTAGCCTCCTTGTGAACTTTTGTAAAAGATATTGTAACTCAAATAGGGTAACTCCAGTGATGGGAGAATGTTTAAAAAATAAATTATTTATACAATCAAATAAAAGACAGGTGCGAGCTATGTAATAGTCATCCTTCAAATGCTAATAGAAATTTTGAAAGCAAACTGGCCATGAAGATATAAAAATCCATGGAATCGCAATGTTAAGCAGTTATTATGTATGTAAAGCTAGGGTTCCATGCGCGAAATTCACTCGTGAAACTTGTCTCACGTTGTGGATACATAATCCCCACCCCTAAACATATTGCACGAGGACGTTTCGAGGTGAGCGGACCGGTAATTGGTTTTTCACTGCGCACACTTGTCTCGTTTTTTGGAAACCATTTGATAGAGAAGAAAATTTACGTAATGGAAATGTTCAAGATGAGGTAACGATCGAATCGAGTTGAGAGTTTAAAAACCAATATTTACGCGTGCACACTCAGCATCTTCTTTTAAATTTAACTGCTTAAATAGAGAAAATAATCAAATGACGCATGCAGGTATTATAAAAGGAACGTTTGAATTAATTGAGATTCCAATTTCCATTATTAATGTTATTATTTAAAAAGGGGTTGTTATAGATCTCTTTATTAAAAGAAAACGGAAAAATAAAAAATTTAGATAAATGGATGACGCTATGTACAAGTATATGACTATTATTATATTGTAATCATTTATACAAACAACAATACAATATACATATTATGTCAGTCTTCCACATTGCACATATTTAATTGTTATAAGTTCATTATCAGTAACATCCTCATAAAGTAATTCAATACCAGTATAGATAAATTCATAAATTATATCATATTCCTTTTTATTACGTTTCTAATATAATCCGTGTGCCATTTAAAGATACGTACAGTTTTGGTTTACTCTGTGAAGTATAGAATGTTGCACACAAATGCTAATTCAGCATTAAACACATAGATTATAAATATATCAAAAAGGCGTACGGCAGCCAGTTAGAGAATCATTGTTAAACTCTACTAAACTAAATTTCTTCTCGTACACGAAATTCATAATATTTCAGTATATTTAAAAACCAAGTCAGTTTTATCAATTTCTATTGTGTAAGTATCACAAGCTCATACGCTTCTACATAAACAGTAATTTTAAGTGACATCATAGTGTAAACTACAACAACAAGAATTTTTATGTTTTTAAAAAGTCAACAAGCGACTTTCAAATCTAACAATTGGCGCAGTCGGTAGGATCCGCAAAACACTACGAGAATGAGGGAACCCTAACTGGTAGTAATGGATATCGTCCTTCAACGGCCAAACGATTCTTGCAACTAATCCAAGAAACCTAGAAATTTTTCACTGAAAAGGAAACATTGCAGAAAGCACAAAACTTCTACAA
This sequence comes from Leptura quadrifasciata, assembly GCA_963675555.1. Taxonomy (NCBI): domain Eukaryota; kingdom Metazoa; phylum Arthropoda; class Insecta; order Coleoptera; family Cerambycidae; genus Leptura; species Leptura quadrifasciata. The sequence goes on along the minus strand of OY776674.1, from coordinate 76,016,657 downwards.
GGATCGACCAGTATCCCATGGAAATACTTCCGTTTCTTCTGCTGCTCAAAGCAGTATCACCTCAATACTCGATCAAACCAACAATAATACTCTAGGAATTTACTATCACGGAGAAGACCGCATCGAAATTTCAAACGACAAATGGACACTTTTAGTTTACAAAGACATCGAACCGATTAAATCAATTCTAGACTATAACAATAACATATTAAATGCCATGATGACCACATTCGAAACTGACAACCCTCATATGATACCATCTCGATCAATAGTTCGAACACACATTAGCCTCTTAACCCAAATTTCGCAATCCTTAGAATTAAAAATTGAAGAAATATTCGCGGCCACAAAACGGTACAAACGCGGACGCCTCTGATGGTGAATATTACACAAATTGTATTAATAAGCTCTTGGGCTATGAACATCAACTAGAAAATTTATTAAAAAATTAAATTTCAGTCACAATTTCCGTAATAATTAGTTTCAATTTAACCATTCAGAAACTAAAAATAGATGAGGAAACCTTTAATAAGGACATTAAGGAAACAGAAAATTCAGTTTACGATATAAAATAAATAAATAAATAATAAATAAACACCACAGAAATTAGACAACCCCCAATTCCAGAAGCCAGTGGATTGTGCGGAAGGGGGTTACACATTGAAAAAAACGCGGATATATAACCATTTCCTCCGACAGTGCCTGAGCCAGGATTCGAACCCGGTGGTGCGATGCCTGTGTGATTAATCACGATTGCCACCTCGCGGCCTAACCCACTCGGCTATCGACCAGATCAAACGATTTGGCGTACACTAAATAAAAATTACGAGTACTTGAGTTATGTGAATCCTTAATGGAGAGTTGCATGTTTCTAAAAAACAGTTTAGATAATATTTTAAATTCAATTACTTGCTTTGCTCGATTAAAAATTTTACATAGTTCAATAATCACCCTATAAGATCTGATCGCTTCCCTTTAAGAAATATCTCAGTCTTTACATGATAATAATTTGCCAATAATTCCACAAATTTCAAAAATAACACCATATTTTGATATCATGGAACTCCAGGCTTTTCAAGCCGGATCTAGAGTAATAGTCTTTTAAAAATGCCGCTATCAGAACCAGGAAGATACATCCTTTACCATCTTTATCCCATTCCTGTATTGGATAATCGAATAGGACTTCATTACATCATGTCAACAACGCACAAGTATGTAGTCAAAGAGGATGATTCTTTGTTATTTGTACTTCTCCGGATATCGACAACTGCAAAACATTAAACCCGATTACAAGACTTTCAAATGTGCTTCCATACCCCATAGACAGTGACCCGATATGTGAAGCCCAAATATTAAGACAATTGGCACGCGTTCGAGATTGGTTTACAAAGGAGTACCGCGCTCTTGTTTTTTATATCGTTATAGCCTGAGATTGAATAATGATTATAGCGTAAAACAATAAAAAACATTTTTATCCAATACCACACAGGGTGAGTATGGTGAACTCACGAAATATAGTTTCCGACTACCATTCAGTTGGCTGTGACAGCACAAAAACGTTCAGTTTGAGAGTGAAACGTGTTGTGATTGTAGCTAGTCTCGTGCACCGGAGTATTCTTTTTCGCCGTTAAATTTTTGGGTTTGATATGTTCCTAGGAGCAAATTTAAAAATTATTTGTAAATTTATATTCACTAGAACTGACACATTTGGAACTACCTGCGACACAACATATTAGGCCCAATGCCCAGATATATGTTATGTTGCATGCGATTTCCCAGCAGTGAAGCGTACTAGTGATATGACTAATAACTCACTAACCCGCCTGACTGACCTTAGAAAACTTTGGCTAGGAAACTATCTAAGTAGCGCCAAAAAGGCTAATCGTTCAAAAGTACTATCCTACACTAGACTTTTCATGTAGGTCTACTATAGAACAAGGCAACGCTATTTAATTAAAGTGTCTGAATTTCAAAATTTTCGGTTGATTTATTTTGCAGATTTTCAGCGAATTTTATGCGTTTAGTAAACCTATAATAGTGTACTGACGACTCTGCAGAGACTGAGTATCAATCACTTGAATGTCAAACATTCAATAATTGTCAAAAAGTAGTTTTCGTTGCAGTTAAAAAAAAATTCTTTCAGAGTTTTTTTAACGCATTCGCAATAATTACTACTCTGCCAAGTCAACTTTCCTTACAACAGTTTATTTCGATACAGTCTTTTGCAAGTATTTAGATAATGTTATAGATATTTGAAAACAATTTATCTTTACAAAAGTTTAAAATATTTTTATAAAAAAAAATTAAAGTTTTTCATCACAGAGAAATACACAAGTATTTACACAAACAAATAATAATTTAAAAAAAAAACATATAACAGTATATATACATAACAAAACAAACCAAGTGCATGATATACACGGAAATACATTCTTATTAGTTACTTTTACTTAAAATATTCGTCCAGAGAGTCAAATGTCTGTTCTATTAGAAAATTTCTTACTATGACCTAAAATTGATTAAAGCTTGCTACCTCCTGAAATTTCTTTCGAATGTGATTATACATTTTAATAGCAGTAATTAGTGGTCCATTACCCATCTATGATAGTTTAATACACGCCCATTTGATTGACACTAAGATGACATAGTTTAAACACGTGAGTTGGCAACTAACTGTGCTTAGTGTTGAGACTTTTCCAGAGGTGATGAGGGCGGATGTATCATCAGCAAGTAATGTAAGGAAACAATGGAAACATGATTCCATCAAGGTGGCTATATCATTAATAAAAATATTAAACAAAAAGGGTTCCAAAACACTTCCTTATAGAACTCCGGTGTGGATAAGCACATTTTTTGAATAACTAAATGTTTTTTCATGAAATATTTGAACAAACTGATACATCAAGTATGATTTTGTCCATACCAATGCAAGTCCTCTAACGCCGTAAGAGTATAAATTCTGCAGCAGGAGTTGATGATCGATGGTATCAAAAGCAAGTCATGAAAATGCCACCAGAAAGTAATTTTTTATTAAAGTTGTTTAGCAGTTTACCACAGAATGATAAGAACCATACTACCTATCAGTTAGGCGATTACAACTGACAAAAAAAGAAGAGACTCTAGTAAAATATGAATTTTCTAGTATTTTGGAAAAGATAGAGCCACAGGTCTATAATTTTCTAGCTTATTCTTATAAGCTAGAAAATTATAAAGATTACTAGAGGCTATAGTCTAGTATACTTTAACTTTGCGTGTGTATGTATGAGTTAATATTTCCGTACGATTTCATTTTCTCCCATATTGTACACAAAGTTAAAGCAATAGTCCAGAAACATTGTCTACGTGGACAATATTTCTGGATTTTTGTGTACAAGAGAAAATGAAATCGTACGGAAATATTAACTCATACATACACACGCCAAGTTAAAGTATACTAGACTATATACGCGTCGTATTCCATGGTAGTTCCAAAAAAGTTCTTTCCAGGTGTCCTTTTGATCTTTTACCTTTGACGATTTCTTATGCCTGAGATGAGTTCGGTAGCAAAGACATAATTTTTTCAGTTAATATGATAATTTTCAAACTTACAGCAAAGATAAATGCTAATAAAAAACAAGTAATCCTAGAATCTACAAAAAATAACACAAACAGTATATTGGAAAAATAACCTCTACATCTGTAAAAGGAACCGCCAGGGGGCATTTTTTTGTTATGATTTATATTAGCCGACAAAAATACCCTTATTTACTTCCGCAAAATACTGTTGAATAATTGTTCCATTTTACTTTCTTCATTGTTACTTTGTTTCTGTTTCCTGAATTAAATTTATTCTTCTTATAGTATTCTTCTTTTATTATAGTAACGTTTTATTATAGTAACGATTTGAACAACTTTCTGATTTTAAAATCGTTTCATTCTTGCTTCTCTATGGTAAATACAATGTTAGATAACAGAAAATTAGGTACTGCTGTAAAAAATTGCTTCATTATTTCTTGCTTCGTTCTAATGAATAAATATTGCATATGATATATGGTTGAAAAGGGGAGAGCACTTTATTTAAGTCTGTTTCAAATATATTTTTTTAACACCCTGAAGAATAAATTTCGAAATCCAGCAGTTCTAATATATTTAGGTAAATGTTGCAAAGACTACATTGTAAAAAAATTTCGTATTAGAATGTTTTTCGTATCCATTTAAATAACGAAGATATCAAGCTTAGACGTATATCGCATTTTAAAGACTTTCCATAACTCTTAACATTAACATGTATTTCAAATGCCATTAAACCATTCTAAAACTAATAAAAATCGGCACAATTTGTATTTCGTTCACTTCCGTTTTTTCTTATGTTAAGCGAGATATCCCCGAGTGCCATGATAAAATAGACAGCCTCTATAGATAACCATAGAAAGCAGCTTATTACACTCTCGCCTCACACATCTTCCAGCGGCTTGTATATCAGCGTATGCGCGGAAGCTATACAACCTTAGGCGAGGGTTGTATAGGAGATATACCATCTTTCGGAGGAGATGTAAAGCCGTCGGTCCCTTGTCTATTAAATGTTAGGCAAGTAAAAGATCCCTACTCTTCTTAAGGGAAGAGGTTCGGCAAAATTCCTGGTTGGGGGTAGCTCGTCTACAGGCGTCGGTGTTAGGCCTCAGTAGCGGAAATAGGCCGACGTTAAATAAATGTATATAAAAAAAAAAAAGCTTATTACACAGAAACGCTCAAGATATTAATGTTTAGTAACGTTATCCGAAAATATCTATGTTTCAAGGATAAACTGAATTTGTGCAATTAACCGATAATTTGCGTTTGTATTATTTAAATTACTTCCTATTTTATAACTCTGCATTTTCCTTTAGATTGTTGAAATAAGTAGGTATTATTATTTAAATAGGTATTTACGGTTGATATATATCTTTAGAACTTATAATATAATGCAATGATTTACTTTATACATGTAACTATGAAATTATCAGCTATTAAATTATACATTTTATTATGCCTGCATAACTGTATGAAGAAACGCTTACAGTCGGAAATCACAATCTCAGAAATTCCTCCGGTTCTAGTCCTGCCTCTATTGTCAATTCACAAAAAAAATCAGAAATTGAAACAATATAAAAGCTTTATTGCCCAGATGCTTATTTGCCTAAATTGAGAAGAATAAAGCTGCATGTATGGCTTTTATGTGTTCCGGATTATGCCGTTTTCAGAACATAAAATCCGGATTGTATATAAGGCAAGTGATAGTAGCAGGAACTTTCTGCATTGGCGTACGTAACTCGATTTATAAAATTGCACTTTTCACCGTTATTTAGTCATATAATTAATAGAGGAGCTTATATACTGAAGTACAATTTTTTTGTTGCTCTCTTTGCAGAATACTTTTCTGTATTTAATAGGCACTTTTCTGTTATGTATGCATCAGATTTTGGACAGTTTATAAAAAATCTGCCTGCCCTTCAGTACGTCTGTCTTTCCACACACCACGTTTCTTTTAAGCGCGTTAACTGTAGAAGAAAAAACCTCGCTTGTATTGAGGTTTGGACAGTAGGTTAGTGTTAGCTACGGAGCTATTACTACTGCTACTGTTTTTGAAAAAAAAATCGGTCGGTAAATTTAAACGTTATTAAATATTTTAGTAAAAAATCTACATAGATGGTTTTAAAGTCTTTGATGTGAGTCTACAAAAAAATAATACATAGCCCAACTAGTACCAAAGTAACAGTAACTAAGGCAAGTACCTCGACTGAGCAACTATTGCATGACCGCCACTAAATTTACGACTTTATTTGACAGCTATATAGCGGCTACTACGTAGTTGCCACTTTCATTGTTACTTTATAGTTATATTACTGCTAGGTAGCTTTTCTGGCATTGAGGATGTCATTCTTTTCAATGGGATGACTTAAATTTTTAGGAAAATTAAGATAGCAAATAACGGTAGCAGCGACTTATGTTACTAATAAGCAACTTAAACATTGCAACTACTTTCAAGTAGATTTGATAGTTACGTCGATGTTGTAGGGAGCTTCATTGCCTCTTTAAAGTTATGAAATTTCTAGGCAAAATTATGTAGTATTAAAAACATTTTCACTTCTTACAGGGGTAAACGTCACGGTGCAAACTACTGAAAAATGGATGTTACCTCTGAATCCACCAAGATGTAAATTTCCCTTCCCCAACAATGATAAATTTTCACATCAATATGTAGTAAAGGTAAATGTTCAACAGTAGGTCACTCAGAAATAGTGACGTCTGTTTACAGATGCAAGGTTGGTAGCAAATAGTCGATAATTGCCTCAAAATAATGAATTAATCAGTAATTTAAAATTTGTATAAATAATGCGCTTATGTGTATTTTCTGTTACATATTTGTGTAAGGTTAAAGGCACAGTAGTAGTAATAAAATTTCTGATGGAACCATGTAGTGAAATATCACTTGTGCGATATTATTCTTGTGTTATCGTATTCGGAATATCATATACTTCCGAAGGTAGGTCCCCAAAATATAATAATGGAGGTACATAATATACAGGGTATCCCACGACGAATTGCGGCGATCGATATCTCGAAAGCAGACAATGGAAAATTTTGAAAATTTGGTAGTAAACTAATGTCGATGGGGGCAACTCGGCTGAAATATTTTCGAGATGATGACACTTCCGGTTATACCGGAAGTAGATGTCAATTTGCTTATTTTAAATGTGATATCCTATATATTATTACATTTTTGGATTGTACGTAAAATTCTAGGCCGATTTTGTGTATCATGTTTTATACCTAATTCTCTCCGTTTTTGACATATTTCAATTTTTATATCGAAAATAGCGTTTGCATGCCCAAAAAGAATTATCAATTCTTCCTATAGGGAAGCCTTTATTATCTAATTTGGGTTGAATTCTTTGTTAAAAAAGATCAACTTTAATGCCGTTTTTATAATATTTTGATAAGTATTAATACAGAGTGTTAAAAAAATAAGAATAAAAATGAAATTGAGAAATATGTCAATAATCTTATCTTATTTACCATTAAAAATAAGGGTAAGTTTGTGCATGGATGTCTATTCCGAAAATTTTTAGTTTTCGAAATATTGCCAATTCAATGGCTATGACGGCATTGACTGCTAAACAAATGTATGTACCTGTCATTTATCATTTGAAAAGTATTAATCATCATTAATATATATATATGAAAATACTAGGTTCTCGGGTTGAACCGCGTCTGAGATTGTTAATGTCTCGACGTTTCGGCTCCCGTTTTGGAGCCATTTTCAAGAGAAAAAGTGGGTCAAGTAAAAATTGTCAAAGAAAATAATTCATGGAACTGGTTCGATTCCGGGGTCTCAATCTGCCTACTCCCCAGATCTCACCACGATCCGTCTCTAAGGCCTCAATCTGCCTACTCCTTAGAGCGAACTCGCTGGCAGTATCGGACGAAGTATTATTTATACGAAAGCTGTCTGTGGGTGGGAGAGTGGTGGGGGGTTGAGGGTCTGTTGATGGAGGCATCAGAGCAGAACGGCTGCTATCAGGATTATGAGGTGTGGATGAATATTGTGGGGCTAGCCTGGAGATCAATGATTTCCAAGCTACTGGAAGACGATGACCGTCATCCCTTTTGTTTAGACAATTGGGACGTTTTTCAATCTCAATTGCTTCGCGGATGATTCGCGGTTTCTGGAAAAATGATGGTGCTATGGTTTTGGTGTTATCGAAGTCTATATTATGGCCTGTTAGAAGGCGATGTTGGGCAAGTGATGATGTGGGATCGGATTTTCTAACTCTGAGACTATGTTCATATATTCTATTGTTAATCCGTCTGTTGGTTTGTCCAATGTAGGTTTGGGGACAGTTTGAGCAAGGTATTTCGTATACACCGTGGGAATCATTAGGTATTTGGTCTTTTGGGGTTCTGATTGAATTGGAAATTGTTTGGTGTGTTGTGAATATGGTTTTTATATTATTGGATTTCAGGACTTTTGAAATTTTGTCTGTGACACCTTTGATGTAGGGTAGGAAAGCTTTTTGCTGAGGAAGAGTTTCTGTCTGTTAAATTTGGGAAGGATTTTGTGCTTTGTGTATGGATCGCGTTATATGTCCTTTGTCGTAACCGTTTTGTAGAAGTGCTTCTTGTAATGTTTGTAGTTCGGATTGTCTGTTGTGATTGTCTATTAGTCTGAGGGATCTGGTTACAAGAGTGTTGACAACGAAATTTATTTATGATGGATGGTGGTGTGATTTCGAGTTAAGGTAACGGTTGGTGTGATTGGTTTTCTATACACAGAGTAGGAGAATTGATTGTTGTTTTGTTTTGTAATGAGGACGTCTAGGAAAGGGAGAGAACAATTGTTTTCGATTTCAATAGTGAACTGGATCTGAGGGTGTATATGATTAATGTGAGACAGGAAGTTGTTTAGAGAATCTCTACCATGTGGCCAGATAACGAAGATGTCATCTACGTATCTTAGCCAGCAAGTAGGCTTCAGTTCAGATGAATTCAGGGCTTGGGTTTCGAAGTTGTCCATGTAGATGTTGGCTATGACGGGGGACAGAGGTGATCCCATTGGAGCTCCTCTCACTTGTTTGTAATAGTTGCCTTGAAAGAGAAAATAGGTGTTGGACAGACAATGTTCTAGAAGGGTCAGAGTGCTGGAAGAAATATTGTTATTAGTTTTGAGAACGTTTAGGGCTTCAGTGAGTGGGATATTGGTGAATAGTGACACAATATCGGAACTGACTAGAATGTCGTTCTGGGAAATAGAGTAATTTTGAAGAAGATCAATGAAATTGGTGAAATTTTTGACATAAGATGGGGCTTGTTCAGCAATGGGTTGTAGAGTATGGGCTAGATGTCTCGCTAATTTGTGAGTTGGGGAACGAAAAGCACTAACTATTGGTCGTAAAGGAATGTTGGTTTTGTGAATTTTAGGAAGACCGTATATTCTAGGAGTTCTAGACGGTTTCTCTCGAGGAATGAGGAATTTTCGAATATCTGAATGGAGGTCAGAATTGTTGATGATGATTTTTGTTCTCTTTTCTAAGTATGTGGTGGGATTGCGCTGGATGCGCTTGTAGTCTGGGGTATTGAGTAAATCGTTCATTTTTGTTAAGTAATCGGAGGTGTATATATATATATATATATATAAAGCTACTAAAAGCTGTCTGCTTCTGCTCTTCGTTGCTCGAACTGAACTGACATTCTCCGCGTTGTGCTGTTCCTTATATCTGCCATGGACTAAGGAGCTCATGTGCGACTACCTACGTGTTATTGGTCCTCTACTTTCTGTGGGAGGTGTAATGGGTGCCTGAGCTAACCCGACAAATGACCTCGCTGAAACATCTCGTTTCACATAACTTCTTGGTGATGGTTGGGCATCCTTGCGTCTAATCTTTGCCGTAAAAGTGTTTAAACACGACAAAGATATTTTTTACTATTATTTCTCTATTTACTTTTTTTGTAAGTTCCCTATTGAAATACTAGCATATTCATGAAACTTCGCTTGTTCAGCAGGCATTATCAAATGCCGTGAACTCGAAGGAAGTAATATGCAAATACTCAGGCAACATCAGGTGCCTAAATATTTTTATTTGCTGACCTATCAAAAATTAACCGAACAAAATCACAAGAGAGAGAATCTTTTGTGGCCGACAGTCAAATTATACACGCACCCAGAAGTATTTTCAATACTAAAAAGTAGTTTTTTACATCTTGTATAATAATTTTTAACTGCAAATTTGTTATATTCCGCTATTATTTGATATTGGAATTGATTTTGTCTTGGTTGTACTTACTGAACGACCTTATATTGTAACAAATAAATTTCTCGCTCCTTAATTCTGCATAATAAAGTTATCTACATCATTTCCTTTAAAGTAAATACATTACTAAACTCACCTCTTTGTGTTGTTTCTGACGATACAAAATTAACGGAATCAGTCAGAAAAAGCACCATCACACAAAATGTCACACAGTTCAACGGAAGCACCATCACTGCCATCATTAATTATTGCTAATATCGATGAACACTAATGTAGGTTTACTATACTGTTTACTCACTTCAAATATTTATTTATGAAACTCGATGTTTGCAACCTTTGATCCTCCCGGTTACGGTTCAATACATAATTTAAATTCCAGAAACGTTAATTATCCGTTAATTATTTACTTTATTTGATTTAGCACACATCAAGCGCAAATGTTTCTACACCGGGTATCTAGAAATGAAAACCTACGTAAACTATATTCACTTTGATTGAAACCGCACTCTTATTCGTTTGTAAAACTGATAAATCAGTCTAGGAGCTGGAGAATCAAACAGTCAAAGAAGTTAATATTTAGTATTTACTCTAAACAGTTTATCATGTTACTTCAAGATTCGTATTTATTTTTATGAAATGTTTGGTTATAGTATATTTCCTATTTAAATATACAACCAATGTGCCCTTTAATGTTTCAAATTTTTTTTTTAACTTTATACAAGTTTCGGCTTATTAAACCTTCTTTAAAAGTACAAGAAATATTAAATTACAAATTTCTTATCGATGCTTATGTATATTATTATTACAATTCAGGAGAAGTGGTTATAATTTATCTTTCCTAAGTTTTGCAGTTTCATTATAATTACCTAGGTACCTAAGAGTTTACCAATATATTAACGCACTACAAAACTTAAATAATTTCAATTAGAATGTTGGTTTACCTATTGTTCATTGGTAACAATTATGTTAGTTAGTGTCTACGGCCTTCATTCTTTATAACTATTCTAACAAATCCTATTTATTTCCTTTATTTTGTGAGCGAGTTAGTTCAACATTATTTAAAACAAAGCGATCGTTTTCTATGCAATGTGTTAAGCATACCTGTGCTATAGATATTGTTTAAAATGAACTTTTTATGCTCCTTGAAGCACTCGTTTCTATTTTAAACAGACTTATCAACAAGAGCTGCTATATGGGGGGGGCTATGGAGGCTACAGCCCCCCCCCCCCCCCATGGCTCAATAATAGCAAAAACACAACAATAATAATACTAAGATCTTTGAAGAAAATAAGATAAAAATATGATGAGACCATCGCCGTATACTCTCTATTATGAGAGTAGCAAAGCAATGCCTAGTATCAAAATAAAAAGGAAACGGTAATAAACTCGTTAATCGTTTGATCACATTTAGTAGGTACTAGTAGGTACTTAAAAATAAATTTGACAATACCGCCAACTTTGCGACAAGAGATATACAGTGAAAGTGACAAAACAGCTTTCTTGGTCCCAGTCTTCACCGAATTTATTGTAGATTGTTGCAGGACTCGCTTGGCTCTGAGTAACCTTACTTCACTTCGACCTAAAAGATCTTTTGTGATTTATCCTATACCTAATTATTGCCTAGGATTTCAAGACTTTTTGCAAAGCTTGTGATTTTCCTGGGGCTAATTTCCCTATATCCTCAGGCGTTAATTCCAGCGAACGTATAGTGCTCCCACTTTGTCTTTACGCAGAGCTGGCGATTTGAAAAGTAGATTGGCTGAGTGCCCCTGAGGCAAGAGGTCATCGAAACTAGGAAGAAGAAAACTAGATGCACTGGACAAGAAGTTGCTGGTTGCAGTCAGTTTCGTTTCGTCGATTAATTGCGTGATCGACAACGAATGTGTTAAAGTTCTTTAATTATTAGTATATAGGTGCCATATTTTAATAAATAAAGAAATGTTTTTTGACCTATTACTAAATTTTCTGAAATAATTAAATTTTATTTGGAACAGTCCTGTTTCCTTATATTTAACTTCGCACTTAGGTTATTTTTAACTTTTCATTTTAGGCTTTTGACCTTGAATAAAATTTTCGCCTGCGGCGCCTATTATTCTTCTTTTTGTTTTCTATGAAGTCCCCCTTAACTTCATCCTAGATCCACCTTTGCCTATCAATATTGTATATAGCATCAACTTCAATAATCCACATCTGTTTCATCCCATTTTTCTATTTCATTCTTATTATTAACATCTTCCCTAAATTACTTTTCTTAATGGAAATTGTTGTACATCCTAAATTATTAATTTTATAATTTTATCGTAAATCTAAGACCTGGAAATTTTTACTTGAAGAATCGACATAATAAAACTCTTTATGTAAACTAATTTTTTGTTTATTTTTATCAACTTATCCATCAAGTTTCCATTATAACCATTATTTTTGGTAATTTCTTTATAAAATTGTCTTGACAAGAAGAAGGTTAGCAGCCGGTTAAATTAGAATATATGCTATACACGTCGGTTTGACGCAGATGTTGGATTCTAAGAGTTGTTTCCATGTTTTATGTTAACGTCCAAATATTTTAAACCTCCCTCGTTCTGTTTTCAATATACATCGAGTTTTATCCTGAAATGAGTTCAAAAGGTTTAGGAGTTTATTTAGCTGTGTTTCTACATATAACTTCGCAGATGAAAAACACATCATCCTCACATCGGGTTCAAAAAACACATTGTTTACTAGTAATCAAATAGGTTATTTTGACACAACAATGTCAGCTAGTAATGATATTATGAGTGAACTCATAGGTAATCCGTCTAATAATTTACAAATTCCACCCTTAAATTTGAAATAATTTTGGTATTTATTATATTTAGCTGATTTTAAAGCAACCGGTTTTATACTAATCGATTAGAAACTATTGCTTGATTATCTTATAGAACTAGGCAGTCAGAGTAGATTTACATTAGCACATCCACCAGAACAAGAAGGATACAGGGGAAACTAAAAAGCAGATGAAGTTACACTTAAAGCCCTAATACCTGAACCCTTCTGCGATGTGGCAAAACCACTAACGGCCATTAACGAATGGGTGCAAAATAAATCTCTGGATTAGTGGAGGAATTTCCTAAGATAGAGATAGGCCAAAGAGTTCATTAAAGAACGATAGGTCAGATGTACGGAAGATCTACTAAGCCTGAACAGAGAAGCCATTAGGATACTGGTAGGTCTTCTAACTGGTAATTTCCGGGTTAAATGCGTCTAATGGGACTGGCAGAAGGCACAACATGCATATTCTGCCATGTGGAGTAGGGAACCTCAGCTCATATACTATGCCCTCTGCGAAGGCATAGTGGGGCGCAATTTTGTACTAAGAACTTTAAAGACAAAAATAGATCAGTTTCAAGTTTTCTTCAAAACCAATAGTTTAGCAAATAAATTCAATAACACAATTTTTCGTTCTCGAAATTGATTTTCTTAGTAATTAATGCCCCAAATTTAGAAAACCACATACTGCTACCCATTTCGAACGAGGTGCAGCGCGACTTTCCTGCTTTCAAATATTCGGCGGGGTAATCATAATTCAGAGGGGGTGAATGTGAAGGTGTTATTTTCATCTAGAACATATCAATTTGAAATCAAAAATCGATCTGTTTCCGCATTTTTTCTAAAAGTTCGTAACCAAGCTTAGAATGAATTTATTTCATATATATGGACTGCACTGTATAATAAAAGTAATTGTGATATACAGAAAAATTACTTTAGTTATCAATAAAAATATATTATATCTTTCCTCATCGATTATCTATCCTACAATAGACAATTTCTGCACTGAAAGTACATATTTTTAAACAATATAGCGATAGATATATCCTTTTGTGTTAAGAATGACTTAGCAAGACTACAATTTCGTAAAGTTATAACCATTATTTCTGATTGACTCTAATTTTGTTCGAAATTTATTGTTGGGTATACAAGTATAAAATCGTTATATAATGCGAAAAATTATACGTTGTATACGGGCTATGTAAAACACTATATTTCTATTAATGAACGAACGTACAATATGTAATTTGCCTTCATATGTATGAAGCGCTGGTCTCGACGGGCTTTAAAATATAATGAGCTCTTGAAGCATTCATACGTCATGTAACTGACCTAGATACCTACTATAACCAAGAAATACGACGGTTACATAATTTGAAAATGTATTACTGAAAAAATTGGTTCTTGAAAGGCGATTACTTTTATTACTAGAATAAATATCTCTATAAATTTAGTCCTGTCTTAAATGCAGTTCCTACAACCAATCTTTAAATACATGTTACTATTTATTCATTAATTTTAGTTCCAATGAAACGCTAAAGGTTTGTTTCCTGTGTTAGAGATGAATTTTTATGTCTTTCGCTACTGTGGACATAGTACTGCCAACACACAGACGAAGATCATACATTATTTTTTAATCTATACTTTATTAAGCACTGTGTTCAAAGTTGATCTAGGGCGAAGTAATTTGTAATTATAAGCTATCCTCGTGAAGTGTTTCGGAATATACTATAGACTCAAAGGTCCCGTATTTTACTGAGACAAATCTATATCCCCTAGACTACAGAGGATTGTTGATGCAGATTGTAATTGTTTCAGGGGTTGTTTGGCTTTAAATAGCTTTATTACTATCGACCTAAAAGATCTTTTGTGAATAACCCTACAACTAGTTATTGCCTAGGATTCCAAGACTTTTACAAACCTTGTAATTTTCTCGGGGGCTAGTTCCTTACATCTTCAGGCGTTAATTCCACCTACTCTAGGAACTATAGCCTAGTGTGGATTGATGCCTTGCATTCACAAAGTATATGTTCCGCAGTTTCAGTTGCAGTATCACAGTATTTGCATTTGTCGTCTACTGCCTCGCCCATGTTCTTGAGATGATATCTCAAGGGGCAGTGGCCAGTTAGAAGGCCTGTTATCAGCCTTAATTCGGACTTTTCAAGTTCGAGAAGCCTTGTGGCATAGTTTGTCGAATATGTTATAAACTCTTTCGCTTGTCTTTGGCCTGGAGTATTCCTCCAGTAGGACTTTTTGTTTGTTGATGTATCCCGGAAAGCTTTTAAAAAATATTTTCAAACTGTCGATTATAACAAGTTCGCAATGATCTATGCTTCAACTAACTCATCTTCAAACAATTGCAGTCGCGGCTAGTACTTAGGTGAACGACCACCAGGAAAATAAAGCGATTTTGCTCCACCTTCAATCGGTTTACATTTTTTGTATATATCAGTGCACAGGCGGGGCCTATATAATCTTATGGCAAGATTGTGCAGTGGCTATACAATACTTTGGAGATGTGAAGCAGTAGTAGGTGCCTTGTCTATTAAATGTAAGGCAAATAAATGATACCCACTCTTCGACACATAATGGGTTCGGTAAAATTCCGTGTTGAGGGTAGCTTAATTTTAATAAGGCAAATAATTATTACAATATTTAGGTGTTATTTATCCTGTTAAGTATTATTCAGTTATTTATTTGTTTTACATATAATTTGTTACCTCGTACTGTTTACCTGGACATTTTATTAGTTTGATTTGTATATCGGCACGCAACACAATTCAATTACATTAAAGTGTTTGTACCGTGGACATGTGTGCGGAGAGTGCTGGGCGCAATAAATTATTTCATAGTCTGATTTGTGAACTCACAGTAATAAGCTTGTGTCGAACCAACATTCCAACCGACAAGACCTATCCTCGATCGGTTTTTTTCCAGATCCACATCGTTACCTGTGGAAGTTAAATATTTTATTTTATCCGCCAAAATTATTTAGCCAGCGCACACAACAGCAGTAAATCTATTCTAGTATAGGACCCAAAATATTATACGAGAGCCAGTCCAGGACCACTGACCATGCAAGCTCGACGTGTCGACAATCTAGCTTTTCCTTCATACTGTTACCTCCGTAAGTTAAATATTTTAATTATTCATCGAAATGTGTCTAACAACTTTTCGACTGCCATCGATCATTATCGATACCTATTCTAGTGTGAGATCCGAAACTCGAGACTAAAGCCAGCCCGGGACCGCCACCTAAACTAGCTAGACGTGCTAGCAGGATTGTTATGAAGTAAATGAGTTAGTTTTAGTGTATTTAGCACATAGTTGGTTTGATTTCAACAAATATTGTAACATTTAAACTGTGACTTTACTGATGTGTTTGTGAAATCGAGTTTTCTCTTAACCCGCTGGAATTGTACTGCTCAAGTCAGGTGTAACCGCCTTGTAGGGTAGAAAGTGTATCTGCTGCCCGAGCAACCGTAAAACACTGTAATGTTACCGAAGCAGAGTGCCAAAGTAAGTCTTCCCACCGTTCCGCTTTACGCCAGTAATTAGAGTAAAAAAGGTATGATGGAGAAGGTGAAGGTAAAAAAATAACAAATCCGGTGTTGCAGCTTTTTCCGCCCCCTGAACTGTTCAATTAAAAAAAACGTAAATTTGCAATAACCCTTTGAAAAAAATTCCAAGGTACATGCAAACCTTGGAGAACATTTTAATAATTATTAGACATCTACCAAGTTTGCACCCTGCAACGATGACCGGAACATTGCAAATAGTTGTTATTTACTTTGATATATTTTGTAGAAAAAAAATTGCGAAAGATGCAAATAATTATTTATACGACAGAATAGGGTCACATACCCACTTGTGGTTTTGTATAACTTTTTTTACCCCGGAATATTTTTTTCACAATATTTTTATCTGTCACGGCCGTCTTATATTTAAGCTTTTAAAGTTCAACATACTAAAAATAGTTTCTGGGTAAAGCAAAAGCAGAATACAAAAAATTGTGTTTGTAATCCAAAAAAAGTTGTCATTTACACCTATAATACCGCTTTGCCGTAGACACATTGTATATTAGATTATTTACTACTTGGTATGCCTTCTGTATCGGGTGTAACAGAATCATGGTATACCCCCCTTTTCTCTTTTAGTTTTGAAGATAATTGATTGAAATTTAGGATATACTAAAAACATAATAAGCTGC
Organism: Leptura quadrifasciata; assembly: GCA_963675555.1. Classification (NCBI taxonomy): domain Eukaryota; kingdom Metazoa; phylum Arthropoda; class Insecta; order Coleoptera; family Cerambycidae; genus Leptura; species Leptura quadrifasciata. The sequence goes on along the minus strand of OY776674.1, from coordinate 75,999,875 downwards.
ACTTTTTGACATACAATTGATTTTTTTTCACTTCCAGTTTCGCCGAAAGTGGCACTAACTTTCGATTTTTAAATGGAGCACCCTGTATATTATTGCATTTTTGAATTCTGCATAAATCCAACGAAGCCAAATAAGTGACATTTCAAACATCAATTTTTTTTTGTAATACAATTTTTTGTTTTTCATTTAAGTGTGCCCTGACGGTTCCGATTTATTCTAAATGACCCGTGTAATGCTACAAAAATCGAAATTCCGTTAAAAACAAAAAATAACGTGATTTATAAGCAAACAAAATTCACCAAAATTGTTTTTGGGGCAAAACGCAATTTTTTCAAATGGAACCATATCGATACCGTGGTACAATTTATTAGTACTATTAATAAGGAATTTATTCATATGTATTAAAATGTGCGATAAATACAAACAAAAATACAGCTAAACCGGAAGTGAAAAAAAAATGAATTGTATATCAAAAAGTGCCGTTTATTATGTATGTAGTATGTCCCAAATTTCAATCAATTACCTTCAAAACTAAAGGAGAAGAGGGGGTTATACCATGATCCTATTACGCCCGGTATAATATTTTGCTTTGTCAAATTTGTTATTACTAAACTAATATCTGATACAAAATAAAATTGAATTTAAGTTAATAAGGCCGTCTTGTACATTTAAACATAAACTTTGACTGTGACAATTTCAGCTCCTAAACTAATAAAATGATGCTGATTATTACATCAGATGAAGCCGCATTTGTCTGGGACTATTCGAACGTGCAAAAGACGGCACTCGCATTGTTTCATAATTTGCTGAGGCGGATCCATGGTGAGGCTTGATTGTAAGGTGTTATTTTATCGGATGAAATCTGCCAGTAGTGGCTCTATCCCAACAACTCGCTGATATTAATTAGGCTTGCTTGGAACCTGGAACAAGGAGAGTACATTAATAAAAGTCATGATAATTATTATGGATGCAGGCTCTAGGTTTATATATTTATGAGAAATGAAATGTGAGGTGATACCAAGTGGGCTTAGGTTATTCTGCTATATTAAAATTTATGAGTTACCTGAACTCATTTAGAAGAAAAGTAATGAAAGTGTGGTGGAAGAACATATGTTAAAGTATATTTTTTCACGAGTAAGAGCTGTTCATTAAGTAACTTCAATAAAGTTGGAATATTAATTTATGAGTTAATTAAAACACCTCCTTTGAGCATAATAAAACTGGATTTGCATACATTTTTTGTACGCCAACTTTATACAGAAATGTAAAATCTTTTATATTATGAGATGAGGGTACATTGAAGTTAAATAATTGACAAGTGACCCCTCATCCTAACAGTTTCTCTATTCTGGTTGCTTATAGGTATTAACAAGTTGGTTTGATTTTTTTAGTAGTAAGAATAAGTCAAATGGTCACCTCTTCCGTAAGCTTTTCCAAAAAGCTGAATTTGGTCTTGTTTTAAGTAAAAAGTTACTTTGGTTCTCAATCGGATGATAAATAAGACTAAGATCTATTTACTACTGTTACAGGTTTATTTTGTGCTGAGTAGTTTCGGGGTTATGTCATTATAATCTTGTAATTTTATGCATAACGCCTTGGCCTATTTTAAATTGAATTTCTTGTTTTGCCTAATCCATGTGGGGACTTTTAAATTTCTGTCCACCTTACCAAATTAAGACTCGGCAATCAGAGTGAAATTTTGTAGTATCTGCGGGTATCCAGGGGCGTGCCTTAAATTCTGTGTTCCATAATAATTGTTTTATCATTCATCCTTTCAAATTTGCTTACTTATATCTGTAATTATTTTATTGACACTGAAGATATCGCTAAAGACCTTTCGAATTTTCCAGCAGTTTAGTTATGATTTTGAGTATGATCTGACGATGGCGTCGGCGGAAACAATTCCTTTTGAGAGTATCTTCTAAAATCCCCGCCAGATCATTTCCTAAAAAAATTTCATAGATTTCCCCGTTTAAAATTTGAGGAAGAAAGTGTGGCCCTATTAAATAGTGGCCAATGACTCCCATCCACACATTAATAGAAAACTTCATTTGGAAACTAGTTTCACGTGTTAACTTGGGATTTTCCTCTGCCCAATAATGTAGGTTGTGGAAATTTGTTATACCCTCGCGATTAAATTTCGACTCGTCCGTCTATAAAATACTTGTTAAAAAATTTGCACTTTCTACATCTGAATTTAACATAAAGCGGCAGAATTCCACTCTCCTTCCAGGATCACCCTCCTCCAAGTCTTGGACAGGAGTATAGTGGTAAGGATGACATCCAACTCTACGTATCGTAGACCAAACTTTCCATTGTGACGCTCCGGTTAGTCTTGCGACTTTATTAGTTGAAATAGTTGGGTCTTCCTCAAAATACCTCAATATTTCTTCCTCATCATCTGGTTCATAAACGGGAGGAGCATCAGCGTCACTTCTTCTACATTTCACGGAGCCAGTTTCAGCGATATTTCGATATGCCGTACCGAATACGCGTGCATTTGGTAAACGGCGGTTAGGGTACCAAAGACCATATTCTCGGCGAGCTTCAGCAGCGTTGCCGCCACAGTATCCATAGGCAAACAAGATATCAGCGTATTCTGCGTTGGCATACGCGGCCATGGCACAGAAAATACAATAACAACAACTAATAACAACAACTACGAGCAAAATCAAAATCTTCGAGAACTAATTTAACAAGACCAACAAACTTAAGGGACACGGAGATAAGAATGTCAGTTAATGACATATATGCACAAACGTCAAAGTCAAGGACTGACTGACTTAAATGAAAATGAACGATTAGTCGTTTAATAAATTCCGCCACCAGCATTATCTTTACTAATTTTTTATTAGAACTATCAAGGGTACATTAAACATTTCTACCTAGTTAGATAGCTATTGAAATAAGGAAGTTTTTATAATAGTTTGTACGCGTGCTACATTAATATTTTTTTGAAAAAACCTAATAGGTAAATTTCATAACTGATTTAAAAAAAAATGTTTACAAGTTTTTATTTTAAATGTTAAAAAGATTTAAAAATGTCAAGTAGATTTTTCGGAAATTAACTTTTAAGACATTGAGATCTACTTTATTTGAGAAAAACAAAAAAATTGAAATATCTCGAAAACTATTGAGTTTTGCATAATGTATGTTAGGGCTAGATTTACTCCTTAGCTCATGCCCCATCACATCTCCAAAGCAATGTATCGAATTACCAGTAACCCGTATATTTTTATGTAATTTCATTGCTGCTCTGTGATACCCAAGTAAAATTTATTATATTGGACGTTTTGTATTTCCTCCTATAGAGGTATCCCCATGCTAAACTTCGGGCACATATGTGTGGTAGTGTTTGTTTCTCTTTTTTCCTCTTTTTGCTGCCTACTTCTCAGGTGAGCATCAGCTTAACATCTCAACTATTCTATTTCAGGTGGCACTACCAATTTATAAGAAATAAAAAAAAATCCTCAAATCTTATTTTTATGAAACAAAATAAACGCTTTTCTCATGGTTCTTCTCCAAAAACAGTAATTGGTTTGATTTATGTCTATAAACCGAATAGGCCAGTTAATTAGCGCATGCTCCCCTTGTTTATCCAGCGGTATAAAAATCAAAGGACAACCGCTCGCTTCCTACCTAGTTATGGTGAGGGGAAGCAACGTCTAGTAGAAATAACATATTATTTCTTACGTCAAGATTGACAACAACATATAGACGCTCGAGTAAATCATTTTCTGGAAAATAAAGATATATAGTCGATTTGGTGAGAAATTGGGTGCAATAAGATGGTCAAGACATGAAAGTGCGTGGAGGTTATCTTCAGCTCAAACACCCGTATTGTAATTATTTACGGAATAGCACCATTTCTAAATTGCCCAACTAATACACACGACCTCACAAATGAAAAGGTTGTATTTGTAATTGACTTATTTTTTGTTTCTTCTTTGTTAGTACTTAATATACCTTTTATATTGCTATTACATTTTGAATAATTATTCTTTATTTTATTTTTTCCATGTGTTCTTCTGTTTAATTCATATCTTATCAAATATAAATATTTTATTGAGTGTATACTTTTCTGTACTTTTCCTGTTCTGTAACTGGATATTTCTATCCGATGAATAGTGTAAATAAATAAACAAACAACATACATTTACTCTGTCGAAATAAACCTGTGTGTTTGATATAGTTAAATTGTATTTTCTCTTCTGATAATATTGATATAGCATACATGAAAGTTCTAGTCAGTCAGCTTGTATATTCGATTTATTCGAATACAAATTTGTGTCCAAAAGGAAATAAATATTATTTTAACATCCAGCTCTTCATGCCACAGGTTATTTATTTGCTGTGATATGGAATATAATTTATACAGACAGGACGAGTTCAGTATATAGAAAGTATTAAAAATAAATAAAATAGATGAATTATAAAAATATAAACACATACTTATTAAAATGAGGTAAAGCCAATAAAGGAAGATTCTAATAAGAAAAATCTTAGATATTACGTAATGGAAGGTAACCATTTTGTTTCACAGAAAATTATGAGACGTATGTTAAAAATGAATGGAATGTCAATTGTTTGACGGACAGGTAAACCAAAGGGCATTTTGAAAGTCTTCAGAGTACGATGACTAACACGATTATATGAAAACTTTTTTTCTACAAGTGCTATTGGCCGCTTTGGAAAATTGTCTAATAAACACAATCTACTTTTCGACTTCTGTGAAGAGTATAATTACAATCTATATTACAATGTTTCACAAACAATAAGTTATTTAACAAAATATTTTGGTAACGCACATTGTGCACCTTGAAGGGTGGCAATGAATTTATTTTCTTTATATCACCTTTTTTGTAGAGAATTTTTCGTTCTTTCTTTTTTATGAGTACATTTCATAGCCGTAGGATCGAAGGGAAAGAAGATATTGGTAAAAAACGAAAAAATGCTCATTTTTGGACCGTTTTTCCGCTGCAGGAATATCTCGAGTAAAGTTAATGTTTGAAGTATTTTATACATTCATTTTTTCTGGATTGTTTATAATATAAGCCAATAACTTTTTCCTAAATTGTTTTTATTCGAAATGTTTTTTCATTTTATTGGTATTAAATTGTAGTATTTGGGTCCTAAGTAGTCTATAAAATTTTGTTGTTTTCTTTAGATTTTGTATTATAGACATATGTGGATAGGTTATATCTTGTGAGATGAGTTTTGAAATGTACTGTAGTTTCAAGAATGTATAGATATTTTACACTGAGAGTATCAATATTGTTGGTTTATGTAGAATGATTTTTAATATTGTTTTTTGATTCATTTTTATCGACAATAGAGCGTTTTCATATGTTCCACCCCATACTAATATGTCATATTTTATAATTGATTCGACGAGCGATTTATAAACTATTAGTAGAGTTTCTCTAGATAGGATGTCTCTGAGGTTATAAAATTTCGGAATAAATTATCTTATTTTTTCCCGTAATATATAGTATGTGAACGAGCCACTTCAAAGTCTTGTCCGCTATTACTCCCAAATATTTAATTTTATCTGTAGACTCAAGATTTTCAGTAATGTTGCAATATTTATTTGTTTAATCTTAGGTAAATTAGTTTTATCTATTGTGAACGTAATAAATCTTGTTTTTGATATATTGAGTGCTAATAAATTATCATCCAACCATTTTCTTATTTTTAGGCTATCTCTGAACAATTTAGAAACAACTTCATCCCAATTTGTTTCTCTAAAAATGAACACAGTGCCATCTGCATATAAAATTAATTTACCTGTCATATTCAATTGACGTAAGTTGTTGATAAAAATTGAGAATAATATTGGAGCTATGACAGTGCCTTGAGGAACTACTGTTATTATTACCTGTCCATTTCTAATCTTATCTTCTATTTTAACAAATTGTAGTCTATTTTTTAGGTAACTAGTAAATCCTTCTATGCAATTCCTCTAATTCCGATGGATTCTAATTTTGTGATTAATTTTTTTATGCGACGCCGTATCGAACGCTTTTGCCAAATCCAAAAAGACGGTAATGCATTTTCTATTTTTATCTAAGTTTTTATTAATGTCAATTGTTAATGTGTATATTGCATCATTGGTACTATAGTTGGCTCTAAAGGCAAACTGATTATTTGATATTATATGATTAATGTTCAAGAATTCTTCAAGCCGACTCTTCAGTGCTTTTTAAAAAAATTTTGCCAAGTTATTAGTAACTGAAACTAGTCTGTGGTTAGATTTATCAGTTCGGCTGCCATTTTTATAAACAGGAGTAATTATCGACTCTTTAAAATGTTGGGGGACACACCCTGTAGAAAAAATGAGGATAATAATGTATTTTAAAGGCCTTTACGAGGTGTAAATGACATATTTTGATCAACTTCAACTTTATCTCGTCCAGTGGCACTATTATTCTTTAAACTGTTTATATGTTTAATAATTTCATTTGTTATTTATAAACTATTTCCACTAGTGTTAATATTACCTTCAGTGGTTTTATTGGGGTTCCTGGATTCTATTTTATCTGCTATATTTTACCAACATTACAAAAATATTCGTTCAAAATATTTGCATTTAACTCATTATCCTTCACTATTAAACTGCCATTAGTATCATAAATATTTATATTATGATTTTGATTATTGGTTGAGTTGGTTGTATCGTTAATTAATCTCCATGTTTGTTTAATATTATTATTACATTGTCTATAATATTCACCTTTCATTTTTTTATAATCTTATTTAGCTTATTTCTATATATTCTATAATCGTATTTAGAGTTGCTCAACAAGGGGTGTAATGGGGTAGTGAAGCGCAAGTTATAGCCTCTCCTACTCAATTGTTAACCTCACCTTCGCGATGAGTTCAATTTGAACTTGGTGCACCCTGTTTTCACTAACGAGGCTCTAACGACCGAGTAAGGGCGGAATAACCCTTATCTTTTGCCGTGAGCACATCCACCTTCTCACGAAGAGTGCGACAAAAATAACCCACCGCACACAAAGGTTGCTTTTGGAATCGTTTGGTTACCCCATCGTCGCAGTCTCCTTCTGTGCCATGGGACCACACCACTCGCCTTCCGCAACCGAGCTGGTCAGTTGCATACCTGCTCCAGCTAAAACTTCAAATGCAGCTTCGTTTTCAGTCGATTAAGGCTTTAAAAAAATGATGGAGCGTTCAAGTGGGACAAAATCATCCGGAGGTAAAATACCCTCCCGATCGGATCTCCGGGGGAGGGTGCCCACAGGGACACCTCATCGAATGTCGAAAAAACACCGACAAGTTAAATCCAACAAAACTAATTCTTTCATCTACGGCGCTTGGAATGTTCGTACTTTGAACGACAGTACTCGCACCGATCGGCCTGAAAGAAGAACTGCTCTAATAGATAGAGAACTTCACCCACTCAATGTTGACGTTGCAGCTCTCAGCGAAACTCGATTTTTGGAGGAAGGATCTCTCACAGAAAAGTACTACACCTTCTATTGGAAAGGTCTTCCCACCAATTCAAGAAGACAACATGGAGTAGGATTTGCCGTTCGGAATCAACTTGTATCCAACTTAACACAAGTACCACAAGGCCTATCCGAGCGTCTAATGCTGCTACGCTATGAGCTATCAGATGGCAACGCGGTAAATCTAATAAGCGCCTACGCTCCCACTCTGGATGCAAGTCACGAAACCAAGGAAAGCTTCTATCAACAGCTGGAAGAAACCCTCTGTAGAATACCTAAATCGGAACGACTCGTTATTCTTGGCGATTTTAACGCTAGAGTAGGGAGAGATGCAGACACCTGGCCAGGCATCATAGGCAAGAACGGTTTGGGCAACATGAACGCTAACGGTCAACTACTCCTAACTAAATGCGCCGAACATGATCTAGTTATAACAAACACCATTTTCCGACAAAAGGATAAATTTAAAGGCACCTGGCGTCACCCCAGATCAGGTCACTGGCATCTACTGGACTATGTTATCGTACGTAGGAAGCATCTCAAGGACGTCCAAATTACAAAGGCGCGCATTGATAGCGAATGTTGGACCGATCATCGTCCTGTTGTCTCTAAAATGAAAATTGTAATGAGACCCAAACACCGAAGAACTCAAGTAAAACGCAGACTCCGTCTCTGTATTAGTAAATTGCGTGACCAACAAACCGTCGAACAGCTAAAGCAAAAAGTTCAAGAGAATTTGAGTGCACTAGAAGAAACCAATTCTGTCGCTGCTACCTGGACACAAATTAAAGACAGTTTAAAAAGTGCGAGTGAGGAAATTCTTGGCACTGCAGCAAGTAAAAAACAGGAGGACTGGTTCAATGATAATGAAGCCTTTATACAAGAACTTCTTGACCGCAAACATACTGCCTTCCAAAACGCTATCAACCACCCCAACGACTCATCAAAAGCAGAAGCTTTTACCCAATCTAAGTATGAAACGCAACGCGAAATCAGAAGAATAAAGAACGAGTGGTGGGCAAGCAAGGCCAGAGAAATTCAAAGGTACGCCGATTCACACGACTACAGGAATTTCTTTCAAGGAGTAAAAGCAGTGTACGGCCCCAGTCGGAAAAATATGTGCCCTATTAAAGATTTAAATGGAAATCTCCTCAAAGAAGACCAGGAAATAAGAGCCCGATGGAAAGAACACTACTCTAGCATTCTTAACCAGCAAAGTCAAGCCGATCACGATATTATAAATCTTATCCCTCAATATGACACCTTCGAAGACTTAGATAAACCACTAACAACGGAAGAGATCTTAACCGCCATTGGGCAGCTAAAAAATAACAAATCTCCCGGCGCCGACTCACTCCCAGCTGAGATCTTTAAAGCTGTGTCGTCAGAGCTCATACCCTACCTCAAAAAACTGTTTGATATCGTGTGGGAAAGTGGTCAAGCTCCGCAGGAGTTTCGTGATACACTTTTAATCAACCTCTTCAAAAACAAAGGGAGCGCTGCGGACTGTGGAAATTACAGGGGTATAGCTCTCCTGGCTGTTGGAGGGAAGATACTCACTAAAGCGATGGCAAATAGGCTAACACCTGTTATGGAAAAGTTACTTCCTGAAACACAGAGTGGCTTTAGACCAAACCGAGGCACATCGGATTTAATCTTCACACTTAAACAGCTTCAAGAAAAAGCACTCGAACATCAAGGAGAAATTCACATTGCCTTCATTGATTTAACCAAGGCGTTTGACTCGGTGGACAGGGAAGTGCTCTGGAAAATTATGTTCCGCTTAGGTATCCCTAGAAAATTTGTGGAAGTATGTCGCAGTCTACATACAAACAACAACGCCCAGGTTATGTATAATAATGAGGCAACCGAACCTTTCCAAACTCTCACTGGAGTTAGGCAGGGATGTGTCCTGGCACCCCTACTCTTTAATTTGTTTACCACTGCTCTAACAATTATTGTTGACAACAAACTGACAGTGAGAGGAATAGGTCTCAGATACCGTTTTGATGGCGGTCTCTTTAACACAGGGCGCTTTAGAGCTTTCACGAAGACACGCACACGATTCATTTGTGATCTCCAGTATGCGGATGACTGTGCACTTTTAGCCTCTACGCGGGAAGAGCTTCAAGAACTTTTAGATGTGTATGCCCAAAGCTATGATTCTTTGGGACTTAAAATCAACATTGGAAAGACTAAGATTATGTCAACTCCTCATCAAGTGAACCAAATAGACATTACACTTAACGGAAACTCTCTTGAAGTGGTGGATCAGTTCAATTACTTAGGCAACGTTGTTAATGACAAAGCAAACATGGACAGCGAGATTCGCAATAGAATTAACGCTGCATCTAGAGCATTCTGGGGACTTAGAGAGAGAGTATTTGACAACCACGACCTTGCTTTGTCAACGAAAATGGCTGTCTACAGAGCAGTTGTCATTCCAACACTGCTATATGGATGTGAAAGCTGGGTCACTTACCGTCGTCATGTGAAAGAATTAGAACGTTTTCAGCAAAGACACCTCAGAAGTATGATGAAAATCCGTTGGTCCCATCACATATCAAACGTGGAAGTACTCAGGAGAGCAAACAGCCTTCCAATTGAGGTGCTTATTTCAAGAGCACGCCTAAGATGGGCAGGTCACGTTCATCGTATGCATGATAACCGCCTTCCTAAATGTACACTTTATGGTGAATTGCTAAGCGGTAGAAGAAAGCGTGGCGGTCAACGAAAGAGGTTCAAAGACGCTCTCCATGAAAATTTAAAATCTTGCGGTATTGCAGACGAGCAATGGGAACAACTTGCAGCGGACAGAACCGAATGGCGAGGGGTTGTGGCCAGCTATCAAGGAAATGTTGCTGCAAGAAGGCCGAATCCAAGACCTAACCAGGTCTATGTTTGTCCTGATTGCGGTCGACATGTGCTCTCCCGAATTGGCCTCTATAGCCATAGTCGTGTGCACCGTAGATGAATGGGAATTACAATAGACTACACCTTTTACTTGTTTTTTTATTGTACGCAATTTATCGACTGCAACATTTCTATACTCGGACTCGAGTAACGGCTAATAATAATAATAATTTAGAGTTGCTCAACATTATTATTATTTTTGTTTATTATAATTATTTTCTTCATTTCATCTCTATGTTTAATTGATTGTATTATGCCCCTCGTGGTCCAGGACTTTAGTTTTTTATTTTTGTTTGTAAGTGGTAGGTTTATCGATACAGCTTTTGATAGTAGTTATAAAGTTATTAGTACTGATATTACTATCGTGAGAGTTGAATACGTTTTCGCTATTTTCTAGACTTAGTAATTGTTGTCTTATGTTATAATCAATTTTATTAGTATGTTTTATGTTTTCAGTGATATTTACCTGATCGTATCATATGTTTAATAGTACAGTGTAGTGATCTGCAATTTCAGACTCAATAACAAACAATTGACAATTTAGAATTATTATTATTTGTTTTTATTAAAATATGATCTACACAACTGGCTGACGTATCTGATATTCTAGTTGGTATGTTTATATGTGAATTGTAATCATATTGTGCCATCAAATTTAAATAATTGTTACTGGACAAGTCATCTTTATTTAATATATTTATATTTATATCCTCTATTATAATTTCAACAATATTTTCATTATTTGACTTAACATATTGATCAAGGGTTATTATGAAATTTACAACATTCGATGATGGTGAACGACTACTAATGCCAATAGTAAGGTTATCGATTAGTATTGAAACTTTTAATATATTTATTTCATTTAGTTTGTTTATAACAATATATTGTGGGCTATACTATCTTTAATATATATTATTAACCCGTAATTTTAATTTAGATCTAATACATTATAATAGCCTACTTATCAAGGTATGTTAAAATCATTCAAAGAATTGAATTTCTATGTCTCTGACAATACTATTATTTGGCAATTTAATAAATGATTTGTCATGTAAATTAATAGTTCAATAAAATGTTCTTTATACTTCGGATAAAGTAATGTATTATACTAAAATTAACTTTGTCATAATTTATATATTGAGTTACTCCATTTATGTCCTCAGATATTTTTATCTCTTCCTAAAGATATTCCTCTAAGTCATTCAAAAATTCACGAGCCTCCATGTCATGAATTCTGCAGCCCCGATTTTAGCCTTTGACATTTAAATTATTATTTTAATTAATTTTATTATATTTTTTTACAACTAGTTTCACAAGAATTATAGTGCAAGTGGATAACTGAAAAAAATATATAAAATACTAAATCAGTTAAATTATCATTACTAAAATATATCGTATTCTACTTAATGAACACCGAAAAAGAAATAAAGAAGATATGTTTCCTATGTCTATTAGTGACATTATGTATTTAAATAATAACTTATTATTATTGTTTGACTATTATTTGTTATGAATTATTTTGTATTTCTTCTTCCTCATCATTGGCCTCGTCTTTCTCCTCCTCGTTTATGTTATCTACAGTATCCTCGTAGATTTTGGTTTTTGAATATATCTGCCCATTTGAGGTCCATTTAATTCGGCCATGTAATGCCCATACATTTTTTCCCCATGTTTTTTATTTCTTGTTTAAGAATTTTGACCCTGACTTTTACCTTATTAATCGTTAGATAGTTTAAATAGTTAAACACTTAAACAGTTGATATACTTTTAAAATAACTATTTCTTTATGAGAATAATGTTATCTAATTGTTTGCTGATGATTCTGTTCTGAGAAACCCAAATACGTATATGTGGCTTTAACCTTTCCATACCCATTCCATATCCTTGGGGCTCACGCATCACCGTGATATATCTGTATTTGGTAAGAAACCCGAAATATATGTTCTTTCGCTGCGTCAGCACCAGGTGGCAAGGAACTAAGTTTCGCAGGTTTATCATTATCCATAGATTTGACAAGCAGCGATGATTATCGATGGATTTTTTTGTCATTCGAGCACCATATAGTTTCAAGATGAGTTCCATTATATTGGTAAAAATCAAGTCACAAGAGGAATCAGCTTAGTTGAAAACGTCAAGAACATTTTGCAAATCTTGCGTTCTCTTGGGCCCCTTGTACATCCTCCCTCTAGGAAGACCCTCGCCTAGGTCTCCAACCAACCTAATCTTGCGAAATAGGTGGTGATGCTGCCTAGGGGCATCTCTCTTACATCGGCCAAAGTAGGGCATGGATTCGCTGATTGATGAGACAGCAGAACAGTCACAGAGAGTACATGTTGAACCGTCTGATCTTCTTGTTCACAACCTCTACAGAGAGTTGTTTCGCTTAATCTCGTATTATGGAGATGTTTCCTTAACGGACAGTGTCCAATCTGGATTCCCGTTATAAAACGTAGGTTCCTTCTGGACATTGCCAGGTAGTCCATTGCTGTACTCTTGTTGGGATATTTTGGTAGTTCCCTAGCAAGCTGACAGCTGTTTGTTTCAGCCCACAGTTTCTTCAATTCATTGTGGATGTTCTCTTTAATTATTTGTATTATCGCCGTAATCGATAACAGACTGGCCGGGTCTGGTCCAAAGATACTTAGGCCTGCTGCCTTCTTAGCCAATCTGTCGGCTACTTCGTTGCCGCTACACTGTGCGTGTCCTTTCACCCAGCATACCAGTATGTTATCCCTGCTGGAAGCACCCACAAGTGCTTGGTAACATTACCATACTGCTCCTCTTGTAATTTGGTAACTTCTCAGGGCTAATAATGATTGTCTACAATCTGTGTAGATCCTGATTGTTTTGCCCATAATTTGTCTACGGACAATATCTTTTGCAGCTGTGGTTATGCCCGCCAGTTCCGTTTGAACTACGCTGGCTCGCATACCCATAGCCCATTTATATTGAATTTGCAGACTTCTGGAGTATATTCCGCATCCTGCCCCATCCTTCTTTTTTGATCCGCCTGTGAAGATGTTGATCACACCTTCGCCAGTAGCCTCGTTCTCACTGTTCGTCTGTATTATGTAGGGTCTGTCAAAGGAAACCAAGGACAAATGCCATCGGTGCACGCCTGCAGAAGAGGCGTCGTTCTAACAGTCTCATTCCATAGGCGACTTCTGGCCTCTCCACAGCCTACATTTGGTTGTATGCCAACAGATTTGAGGCGTACCATTGTTTTCAGAGCCACTTCTCCTAGACGGTGGCAGACACAGAATTACCTCCGTAGCTCTCGTTGGCGTTGTCCGCATAGCTCCGGTTATGCTTAAGCAGGCAACTCTCTGCATTTGACTGAGCTTGACCTTAGCTGTAGTTTGTTTGCTCTTGGGCCACCAAGCCACAGCTCCATAGGTTATCATTGATGACGGCAGTGTATATCCACATGACCACTTTGGGTTTCATTCCCCAGGTTTTCCCCACGGTCCTGCGGCACTGCTCATAAGAGATCTTCTATCTATGTGAAGATTCCATGTTAGCTTGGAATCGAAAGTTACCCCAAGGTTTTTCACTTCTGATGCGAAACTTAGTGTTGTATCCAGGAGGGCAGGCGCCTTCAATACTACTAGTTTCCCTTTCCTTGTGAAGAGAACCATCTCCGTCTTCCTGGAATTGACAGACAGGGAGTATTATTTGCACCATTTTTCAATTATTCTTAGGGCCCCTGCATTCTTTCACAAAGGACACCTTCGAATTTTCCGCTAAGCATGATTGTTAAATCATCTGCGTAGGCAATTGTGTGGAATCTTTTTGAATTGAGGCGGCACAAAAGGCTATCAAGAACAAGGTTCCATAGCAGTGGTGATATTACACCTCCCTGTGGACAGCCTTTCGCTACCATTCCTCGTACAGAAGTATCTCCCACACTGATTTGTACAGCTCTCTTCGAGATCATGTTGGATATCCAGCTTTCTATGATCGTGGGGACATTCTTCTCCACTAGGACCGCTGTAATTTTTGGAAAGGTGGTTCTGTCTGACGCAGCTTCTATGTCTATGAAGACACCTAATGTGGACTCTTTATTGTCCAAGGATCTCTCAATCCGACTCGCGACTGCATGGAGGCCACCCTCTACACCACTGTCGGTGGATCTTCCCAGGGTGCATGTGTGCTGGTTAGGATATAAAGGGTAGTCTTTTACTACAACGTCCCTTATGTATCGTTCACATAGCTTCTCCATCGTCTTGGGTAAGAACGAGGTCAAGCTAATTGGTCTATAGGCTTTGGGGGTGGTATAGTCTATCCACCCTGCCCTTGGAATGAATACAACTTTCGCTTCTCTCCACGTTTCGGGCATATAAAGGTGTGCTAAGCACGCCCTAAATACTCCAACCAGATGCGACAGTAATTCATCCGGTTCCCATTGCAGTAGGGCGGGATAGATACCGTCAATGCCTGGCGACTTAAAAGGGGACAAGCTCTGTATTGTCCATCTAATTCTGTACTCTCTCGCTATTTGGTTGGCCACTTGCCAATCCAAATCCGAGGGTTGGGTGTCGACTTCGTTTGGCCACTCCTTCCGTTCTGATATCACAGATCCGGGGAAGTAAGTCTCCATGAGTAACTCTAGGCTTTCACGAAAGTCGCTGGTACCATCACTCCTTTTTAATAAGCAGAAGTCATGGTCTGTGTCTTTGGCGAGGATTTTGTATAACCTAGCAGTCTGTAGGTAATCTTCGATTTCCTCACAGTAGGTTCTCTGCGCATCGCTTTGTCTCTGTCTGACTAGTTTCTTAAACTCTTTCGGATTAGTTTTGTATGATTCTATCTATTCTATCATATATCAATAAAAAATTGTTGTATACAATGGTGGTCAGGCCGTCCATCACATACGCGGCGCCGATGTGGTGCAGCATACCGGCCACGACAATGAGAAAACTAAAAGTGTTTGAGCACAAATTTATGCGCCTCATCTCTAATTCTGGAAGGTACATCTCCCTCAGAGACTTATACGCACTTTGCCACGACATAACTCCAATAGCGGACTACGTCCAGAACATCTCACAAAAATTCTATTCTTTCAAACTGGGCGACAGTCCGCTAACAAGAAACATAACACAGATTAGAGAGCATAATGCCCCATTTCGGATAAAACACATCCTACCATACCAGACGTTACCGATCTTCCGGTAACCTCTGTAGCCAAACTTCACCAACTATAACTTCCGCTTACCCTATCCACCTTTACTGATATTTCATACCTTTTGAATCTTTAAATCTTTCCTGTCCCCCTCTTCTTTTCTGTTTGTTTACTTTTATCCCGTTTATTCCTTGTATTCTTTTTGTACATTTTTGTCTAAATTCATTTCCATTCAAAAATGTTCAACAAAAAAACCAAAATTCTCGAAAAACCTAAAATTTAAAAACCACAGTTTAGGCCAGCCTATGCGCAGCCCGGCGATTTCACACCCCGCGGAAAGCTCCTCGTTTATGTTGAGGTGTCAGCGTCAGTGTCAAAATTACTTGGTGAAAGATGAAAGTTTTTTAAAAAATGTGTAGTTCTTAAGTTTTATAAAATCTGTTTTTTAGATATATTTAATTTTAATACCTTTTTTAATCTGTTTGTTAGCAGAAGGAGTATAGGTTTTAAGTTTTAATTGTTTTTTAGCCAAGGCAGACCCAATCCGCCCGGCCCTGCAATCAGCCACCGCGAATCGCGCGGTGGTTGCACGACCGGACCCGGAGTCGGCTCTGGGGAGGCAACTGTAATTAAAATTCAAAATAAAGTTATATTGAATTGAATTGAATTGAATTGAGTTGTCCGGGGATCTCGGAATGGTTGTATTGATAAACGATTGTTCGATGGGAACGTCAACATTTTCTACTGCGCATTTTTCGGACAGCATAGGAATGAGTTTCATTTTACTGTTGCTGTTGCATTCATTGTCTGATCAAAGAGAACATCGGCGCACGAAAATTTGGATGAACGGCGATGTTGTTCAGTAGCTTTCACGCTGTTATTAATGCTGTCTTACTCATTGAAAACTATGATACAATTCTGACCGTAACGTTGTTGTACGTAGTTAATATAATTAGTACATATGGAGTGAAAAGTGACCCACCGTCGGATAACAACACACATTCTATAAATCAGAAATAGATTTTCGATCCGATAGTTGAACGAAGGTATTTATGTCGTCAAACATAGGGCTACCTAATACCTATACCTAAAACGGAACGACTCGTTATTCTTGGCGATTTTAACGCTAGAGTATGGAGAGATGCAGACACCTGGCCAGGCATCATAGGCAAGAACGGTTTGGGCAACATGAACGCTAACGGTCAACTACTCCTAACTAAATGCGCTGAACATGAACTAGTTATAACAAACACCATTTTCCGACAAAAGGATAAATTTAAAGGCACCTGGCGTCACCCCAGATCAGGTCACTGGCATCTACTGGACTAGGTTATTGTACGTAGGAAGCATCTCAAGGACGTCCAAATTACAAAGGCGCGCATTGATAGCGAATGTTGGACCGATCATCGTCCTGTTGTCTCTAAAATGAAAATTGTTATGAGACCCAAACACCAAAGAACTCAAGTAAAACGTAGACCCCGTCTCTGTATTAGTAAATTGCGTGACCAACAAACCGTCGAACAGCTAAAGCAAAAAGTTCAAGAGAATTTGAGTGCACTAGAAGAAACCAATTCTGTAGATGTCGCTACTACCTGGATACAAATTAAAGACAGTTTAAAAAGTGCGAGTGAGGAAATTCTTGGCACTGCAGTAAGTAAAAAACAGGAGGACTGGTTCAATGATAATGAAGCTTTTATACAAGAACTTCTTGACCGCAAACATATTGCCTTCCAAAACGCTATCAACTACCCCAACGACTCATCAAAAGCAGAAGCTTTTACCCAATCTAAGTATGAAACGCAACGCGAAATCAGAAGAATAAAGAACGAGTGGTGGGCAAGCAATGCCAGAGAAATTCAAAGGTACGCCGATTCACACGACTACAGTTATTTCTTTCAAGGAGTAAAAGCAGTGTACGGTCCCAGTCGGAAAAATATGTGCCCTATTAAAGATTTAAATGGAAATCTCCTCAAAGAAGACCAGAAAATAAGAGCCCGATGGAAAGAACACTACTCTAACATTCTTAACCAGCAAAGTCAAGCCGATCGCGATATTATAAATCTTATCCCTCAATATGGTACCTTCGAAGACTTAGATAAACCACTAACAACGGAAGAGATCTTAACCGCCATTGGGCAGCTAAAAAATAACAAATCTCCCGGCGCCGACTCACTCCCAGCTGAGATCTTTAAAGCTGTGTCGTCAGAGCTCATACACTACCTCAAAAAACTGTTTGATGTCGTGCGGGAAAGTGGTCAAGCTCCGCAGGAGTTTCGTGATACACTTTTAATCAACCTCTTCAAAAACAAAGAGAGCGCTGCGGACTGTGGAAATTACAGGGGTATAGCTCTCCTGGCTGTTGGAGGGAAGATACTCACTAAAGCGATGGCAAATAGGCTAACACCTGTTATGGAAAAGTTACTTCCTGAAACACAGAGTGGCTTTAGACCAAACCGAGGCACATCGGATCTAATCTTCACACTTAAATAGCTTCAAGAAAAAGCACTCGAACATCAAGGAGAAATTCACATGGCCTTCATTGATTTAACCAAGGCGTTTGACTCGGTGGACAGGGAAGTGCTCTGGAAAATTATGCTCCGCTTAGGTATCCCTAGAAAATTTGTGGAAGTATGTCGCAGTCTACATACAAACAACAACGCCCAGGTTATGTATAATAATGAGGCAACCCAACCTTTCCAAACCCTCACTGGAGTTAGGCAGGGATGTGTCCTGGCACCCCTACTTTTTAATTTGTTTACCACTGCTCAAACAATTATTGTTGACAACAAACTGACAGTCAGAGGAATAGGTCTCAGATACCGTTCTGATGGCGGTCTCTTTAACATAGGGCGCTTTAGAGCTTTCACGAAGACACGCACACGATTCATTTGTGATCTCCAGTATGCGGATGACTGTGCACTTTTAGCCTCTACGCCGGAAGAGCTTCAAGAACTTTTAGATGTGTATGCCCAGAGCTATGATTCCTTGGGACTTAAAATCAACATTGGAAAGACTAAGATTATGTCAACTCCTCATCAAGTGAACCAAATAGACATTACACTTAACGGAAATTCTCTTGAAGTGGTGGAACTGTTCAATTACTTAGGCAACGTTGTTAATGACAAAGCAAACATGGACAGCGAGATTCGCAATAGAATTAACGCTGCATCTAGAGTAATCTGGGGACTTAGAGAGAGAGTATTTGACAACCACGACCTTGCTTTGTCAACGAAAATGGCTGTCTACAGAGCAGTTGTCATTCCAACACTGCTATATGGATGTGAAAGCTGGGTCACTTACCGTCGTCATGTGAAAGAATTAGAACGTTTTCAGCAAAGACACCTCAGAAGTATGATGAAAATCCGTTGGTTCCATCACATATCAAACGTGGAAATACTCAGGGGAGCAAACAGCCTTCCAATTGAGGTGCTTATTTCAAGAGCACGCCTAAGATGGGCAGGTCACGTTCATCGTATGCATGATAACCGCCTTCCTAAATGTACACTTTATGGTGAATTGCTAAGCGGTAGAAGAAGGCGTGGCGGTCAACGAAAGAGGTTCAAAGACGTTCTCCATGAAAATCTAAAATCCTGCGGTATTCCAGACCAGCAATGGGAACAACTTGCAGCGGACAGAACCGAATGGCGAGGGGTTGTGGCCAGCTATCAAGGAAATGTTGCTGCAAGAAGGCCGAATCCAAGACCTAACCAGGTCTATGTTTGTCCTGACTGCGGTCGACATGTGCTCTCCCGAATTGGCCTCTATAGCCATAGTCGTGTGCACCGTAGATGAATGGGAATTACAATAGACTACACCTTTTACTTGTTTTTTATCACACACAATCTATCGACTGTAACATTTTTTTATACTCGGACTCGAGTAAAGGCTAATAATAATAATAACTTGCTGGATAAAAATCTTTTGACATGTTTTATTGTGCATGTCCTGTCGAAGTATTGCTGCTGCTGTTGACAAAACTCGAAATCTTTCTTTTTCAGGATTACTTCTTTTATTTTCATACCACATTTCATTTAAAATTTCATAATGTGTATCCAGAAAGCAGGCTGACAAGGGATACCACTTAACAAAAACGCACCTCGTACTCAACTTCATGGGTTTAAATGGCCGATTTCTCGAAAACTATCGCTCGTAGAAAAAAACTTGATATCACTTTTTCCATAGAGAATAATTTTCTTGATTTTTTTGCATATTTGTCGTAGAACCAATAGGAACGAAGACATCCGCGAAACACCAATAATTCATCCCTTACGACTATGTAACAGTTAATACAGTCGAAGGCATCAGGACTGTTCAGAATGTGTTTATGCTGATAAAATAGACAGCTTGTTCGCAGTTAATCCGAGATTTTTTTTCTGTCTATTCTTGCTGAACTTATAAGCAAAATTGCGTAAAATTAATTGGATTGAAATTAAAATTAAGTTCGTAGTTTCGGCCTCTATTGTTAAATTTAAAGAAATAGCAAATCAAGTTATTATCCACCTGTAAGTAGGTAGAAGATTTCTAAGATATATACTGTGAACCAGGTCCGTTTTTAAGACTCTTTGATAATGGTCGCAAGGCCGAAACATAATATGTCAGAGAAATCTGAACAAAACTAATGAAACAATAAACCAAGTCCGTTTTGTAACTATTCTTTTGAATATTTATAATTATTGTACAAAATTGCGTATACTTTAAAAAATTTAAAAATCAAGATTTTACCAATTAATGAAACTCATTTCGCGTGTTTAATTCTCTACAAAAAGTGCTGTAAATATTTTTTGCAACGGGTGCCTATAGTTAAGGATAATAGTTTTAAAGTGCATTTTATCTTGCTAAATATCATTCATAATAATATTTAATAGTAAATTATGAACTTTTAGTTTTTATGAATAAATATTTTTACTGATGTAATCAATAACCTGGACACATGTAAAAATTTATGTTATCGAGGCGAAGCATTCTCCGGGAATTTATTGTTCAATTTAATGTGTATTACTTGAAGTATAATAATTCTTGATCAAATTTGTAAAATTTATAAATGAAACTGGTATATATTTCATGTCAGGCCAGAGAGACAAAATAATGATTTTAAAATGTTGCTGTATGGATAGATAATCCGTGTTAAGCACACGGTAACAACTTCAGGAACTAGATATTGATTTTTGTTCAGCAGCCGAGATTCTGGAAAGTAACTGGCTGAAAATGAATACCTCATAATCATAAACTATGCATTGTACATTTATCATAATCAGACAAATAAAATTCGGAGTAATCCTAAATGACAATAAAATAAAATTAATTTCATATTAATTATCGCGGTAAATTATCTCAAATAATTAATAGATGGCGAATTCCGCATGAATTATAATCGGCAGTAAAATGAATACAAAGGACATTTGTTAAACCGCCGGAAATAATAATGAAGTTTTAAGGCATGTAATGAAGAAATATTATTGTGTATTTATGTTTGAATGCCAAATAAACGCTGGATTCATTATTTATGAATTGGTTGGTAGAGATTTACAAAGCATGTTTTTCAAAGAGAGAATTTATATTTCGTATTGTAGTGACTTGATGCAAACCAAATTTTCAAATATTTTCTCTACGCAGAAAAATTGATGACAAGGTTTCATCTTTAAAGGACTGTAGGCTCCGTTAGGAAACATTTTTGCATAATGCGCATAATCAACATAAAAATCACGTGTAGAATTTGCAGTTTTCGTTTATCAGGAGAGTTTTTGGATACCATGTTATAACACCAAGAAATGGACAGATATTATACTAATAAAATTGAAAGGTCTTAATTTTCGCAATCTGCCTTATTTAAAACTTAAAAATTTAAGAAATCTGTGACGGACAGTGATTTACTCATAATTACAATTTTTCTATTCGCTTCGGTTAGTGAGGGAAGTGCTAATTATCAATGACATTATAATTGTAGTAAAATGGCAACAGAAACTTATAAGATACGATAAAATATTGTATATGTAACACGCTACTTGGCATTGTCTGATTGTTCCCTACTAACTTGTACCGAATTTATTGTCGTTTATTAAAGTCGTCTGCATACATTCTTTTAAATAATTGTCCTATTTACGATAATGTTATTTTTCGGCAAAAAGACTGAGAGACTACTAACTGAAAGTATTTTTACAGCATACTTGTGTATCCTTTTTGAAATAAGCACACCCTAAAATCAATCCAGGGTGGAAAGTATCTGAGAATGAAAGATCGCGAAGCAATGTAGAAATTTTCCAGCTACTGCTTTCGTTCTTTCTCCATTAATTCCCCTTGGTACGCTACACAGTAAATGATGTATTTTCAATATTGTTTGATATATTTCCCAATCCGCGTTTCTCAAAGCTGCAGAAACATAACTCTTTAACTGTGCTCTGTAAGCTAGACTAAAATAATCATCATATATTCCGTGTGTTTTCTTGCAAGCCATACGTTTCCAGGTAAAGTATTGTGTAAAATTCACAACACGTAAGAGCAAAAAAGACTCTTAGACTACAATATGCTGCACTTTTCCGGATTAGTGTTTACTTTACTTTTAGACACAACAAAGTGGAGTGCACCCCAATAAGTCATTATTATTATGCGAAGTTATCTGTAAGACGCGAGTTTACTTCAGGAATTATAACAGGCTAGTTAGAATTAAAAAAATCAATGGATTTGTCTGTTACACTGTGATATTCTATTATAATAAACAACGAACACATATTGACTTTGTTAAATATCACTCTATTTTTCTTCTTGCTACTACAGTTTCGTAGTTACATTATTGATGTACTGAAAACTTATTCAATATTCTCTTTATTCTAGGATAATTTCTGAATATCTCGTTTCTATAAATAATGTACGTTGCTTACTCTCCATTGTCCTAGTTGGTTTTGACTTGACTAAAGAATATTAATAATAATAATGTTTATTTTAGATTATTTAGATTAAGAAAACTTCCAATATATTTTAATATACAGGAAGAATAATAATTATAAACACAAAATAAACATAAGGACAGCTCACATAAGTTTCTGCTGAAACCTGTACGTGAGAATTAAAACTAATTACTAATAGGGAATAAACCTAATAACAGCAATAATAATGACATTAATAATAATACCACCAATGTTTACTACAAAACTACAAGGCCTGAACCTTAACAGACAAGTGCACAAAGCATGGTCGACATATAACTTAAGATTAATAATTGTATTTACTAGTTTATTAACTAAATGACAAAGATAAGTGGCAGTTAATATTTTTTCCTTCGACCGTTTAATGTATACAAAATCGTTTATTAATGACCCCCTATTAATGAATGACTATACTATTAATAAACGACTTTAGTATAAAGATACATAAAATCAAATATCCAAATCAAGACGCCATGTCATCAATATATCTGTCACTCTCAAGCTTATAATTTCTGAAACCTCTGTTATAATTATTTACAAACACAAATCAGATGATACTAATTAATGAATAATTTAATTGTACTTAGTTTAATAAATTTAAAATCAATGAATGATTTCACTATTAATAACAATTTTAGTATAAACACCCAAACATACATAAAATGAAATATGCAAATCAAGACGCCATGCCATATCATAAATATTTGTCACTGTCAAATATGAATAATTGAATTTGTATTTGATTAAAAATTTAAAATTAGAATTTCTCCATTTGATCAAAAATAGTCAATGGAAAATTTTTTTAACTAACGTATATTTTTTTTTATTTATTTTTTTTATACATTTATTTAACGTCGGCCTATTTCCGCTACTGAGGCCTAACACCGACGCCTGTAGACGAGCTACCCCCAACTAGGAATTTTGCCGAACCTCTTCCCTTAAGAAGAGTAGGGATCTTTTACTTGCCTAACATTTAATAGACAAGGGATCGACGGTTTTACATCCCCTCCGAAGGATGGTATATCTCCTATACAACCCTCGCCTAAGGTTGTATAGCTTCCGCGCATACACTGATATACAAGCCGCTGGAAGATGTGTGAGGCGAGAACGCGGTTTCCGTTGGAATGGTCACCAATCCAAGTACTAACTGCGCCTGTCGCTGCTTTACATCGCATACTGAAGTATGTACATAGTAAAGACGCACCTACGCTCGCCCCAACGTATGTTAAAAGGCGATTAATATTCTCGACAATTAACCGATTATTATTCGCCGTTATTAATACACATGTTCGTTAAATAACTATTTCGTCGACCGTCTATTAACGAGTTTGATTAATGTCTACAAAATCATTTATTAATGACACCTGTTAATGAATGATTTTACTATTAATTAATTAACGATTTTAGTATAAACATTGATAAAATCAAATATCCAAGTCAAGACGTCTTGTCATCAATATATCTGTCACTGTCAAGCTTATAAATTCTGAAATCTGTGTTATAAAATTTGAATAAATGGATGTCGAAGAAGATTTTACTATTAAAACCGCGAGAAGTGGCAAAAATTGCATAGCATCGTTGATTTACTGTCAGAAAGGAGCAGAAACTTACGCCGAATTTATGTCATGGTGCAAACTAACTCGTATATTAAAAGGCGATTAATAATCTCGACAATTAACGTGCTCGCTAAACTCACGCGTTAAAATATCTCAAATATTAATCGTCGTTATTAATACACTTGTTCGTTTAATAACTATCAATATCTACTTTCAAATGTATTTCTATTCTATCGATATTATATATGTATTTTTTTAGTTTTACTTTAAATTTTTAAGAATATTATTTTTAGTTTCTTACTTCAGTTGGCACAGGGAATCTATAACAGCTTAAGCTTTTGTAGATATTACGTAACAAGAGTTTCTTACTCTTGTGTCGTAAGTATGAGTTGTAGGTCTTATTGTTTTATTTTTATGTTATTTTACACTAAATAAATCGTTGAAATGTATAATAAGAAGTAATGGAATTAAAACTATTCCTTGTGGTACCCCGTATTCTATAGTCTTTATTAGACTGATCATATTACCTGTTTCTGCACATTGCCTTCGATCTGACAAAATACTTCTGAATAACTGCAGCACTACATTACTCATACCAATGTTCCCTAATATTTCTAATAGGTATCCAAGACCGACGTTGTCAAAAGCTTTTCCCAATCGATTAAAAAAAGTGAATAATTTCCATCATTCAATGCATTACCTGTGGTGTATTTATTTATTATTTATTTTATTATCAGTTAATGATAAAATTACATCTTATGTAAATTTAGTTTGCTGAAAGCCATTGTCTTTCTGAAATCAAGTTATATTTCTTAAGAAATTGATTTAGCCTTATTTTAATTGTTTCGCAAAGTTAGCAATCAATCAAGTAGGTCTATAGGTCTTTACCTCACTTTTGTTTTCACTTTTGAAAATTGAAACACTATAAAGATCTTAAAAGCTAATGGACAATTTCCTATGTAAAAAAAATTATTGATTCAGAGGATCTGCCTTGATTGATTGCCTTGTGTACCTCAGCTCTTACACTATCAGGAGATGTTGTAAGAGCTGAGGTAGGGAGGAATACCTACAGCTCTTTCAACTTTCAGTTCTTCGATCATGTTTTTTATTTCCGTAGGATTTGTAGGTTCTAGGAACATTTGATTTAAGTTAGTGTTTTCTAAAAATTATAGATGTTTTCTGTTTTATTTAATTTGCCACATTATGATCAATTCCAGCATAAATTGTATTAAAAATATCTATTTGTTCAGGTTTTTGCGTCGTTTCATTATTAGCGGAGTTTAAAATTATATTTTTGTTATAACTTTTTGTTATCCCACTAACAACATCCCATAGCTTTTCTGGATCATTTTCATTTTACTTCCGCGTCCAGTGGAAGTATAGTAACGCAAAAAAAATTGTTGAAATAGGCTTCAAATGTCATGAAACGCCGAGATTTTAAATTTGAGCGGAAAAAATTCCTTGTCTGTCGGTCTATCTGTAATTTTTTTTTGTGCGCATATTTAATCTGGAACCGTTTTTTAAATTTTATCTATTATTTTTCGTTTTTTGAATGAGTTTTGATATTTGGTTTTTGTATATTTTATATTAATTTCAATTCATTATTTTTTTTATTAGTTTGAGTTTTATGTACATATTATTTTTTTATTTATTGACTTAATTAAAGCGCTTTGCTCATTCTTTTCTTTTACGTTTATTTTTATTTATGTAAATTGTAGCAGTTTCAACATTTTGTTTTATTAAGTTTATGAATTTGTTTGTTGCAATTTCCAAGTCAATGTTATGAACTGAATTCCATGGGGTATTCTGAGAAGATCTTGTATTTTTGTGTAATTGATATTTTTTTAATATATATTATATTTTCTGTTTCTGTTTTTTGTTTATTGAAAATTACTTGTACAATTGTATAATGATCAGTGATATTAGATTTTAATATTAGTGATATACTGTATTCATTCAAATCATCCCTACTTTTGATAAACATATGGTAAATGCATGATTTAGATTGGTCTTGAATTATAGTATAGTCAATTATCATTTATGTAAATCCATACTCACTCAGGATATTAAGATATTTATTTGTATATTTAATTTATTGAAGGAAATATACATTTATGTCACCTATTACAGTATTGTAATCAACGTCACATAATCAATTTATATCTAGATCAGTTGAGCAATAAACCCATATGGACATGTGTAAGGTGAACTATAGATGGCTGATAACGTAATTCGTTTACTATCAAGTAAGGCTTCTACTTCTATTACTTTTATGTATAATCTATATCTGACCGAAAATAGACCACTGTTCAATAATTTTGATTAAGTTCGCCAGAATCATATATTAAATCATATCCCTCCAGACAGAACAAATTTTAGTCAGGAATTTGCCATGTAAGAACTATGTAACTTAATTCATCATTCCTTGAAATACTGCGGATGTAATATTGAATTAGTTTACAGTTGCAGCTATATATTAACCTTCAGAAAATCATTTCCTTGTTGAAGTGTCAAGAGTAAGAGTAAAGTTGTCCATCACAAAATTTCTTATATATTCATTCACCATTTCATTCATGTGTATTATATAAATACCGCACTACCGATAATTTATGTATCCACGGTGTATATGCGAATCTTGTTGAAATTGGTTTCTTCACTTAAAGCTCTTCGTTTAACACTTCTTTACTGCCTGCAGATAACGAAATATTACTAATGAACAGTTTACAACAATTATTTGTTGAACTATACTGGGAAATTCTCTATAATTGATTATAGGATCTTGTAGCCAGCAAGATCTTCTGTAGGTCTATATAAAAACCACATAAGGCGAATTTCACTTTATTCTTTCGATGAATATCATCTTTATTAAAATATTAAATTCGGTAACTATTTAAGAGACGATACTTCAACGTTTCCACAATATTTAAAATAATTGATAACCACACATAAATATCATATTCGCTAATTTCGACCACTATGTTGGACCGTCTGGTGTTAATATTAAAGCAAATTTAACACTATATTCTAAATTTGA
This sequence comes from Leptura quadrifasciata, assembly GCA_963675555.1. NCBI lineage: Eukaryota > Metazoa > Arthropoda > Insecta > Coleoptera > Cerambycidae > Leptura > Leptura quadrifasciata. The sequence goes on along the minus strand of OY776674.1, from coordinate 75,972,858 downwards.
TCCAAGTTGAGCCATATTTAATCAATTCGATTATATCACTATTTAAGTTTTATCTCGGCTTATATGGGTGAAATTCGTTTCCTGTCATTAAAAAAAACTGGTAATGGGAAACTATCAGACAAACAAAAAATCTATATAACTTTTCATCTAGGAGCGCTACTGACCTACCTCAATGATTTTGTTCCAGAACCTGCTTGAGTTAATGTATCTACAATTCATAAGAAACATTTGAGAAGGTATGCTCACTGGCATCCTGAGATGAAGGAGGCTTCGCATCTTCCTCGTAGCATTCGAGAAATCCAAGTTATTGTATTTTAGTGCTAACTGTATTAGACGAAATACGACAAATTCAGCGCTTGTCGTTGGCATGTAGCTGGGAGAACAGCATCATAAAAATTTAAATGGTGAACTTTATATAGACTTCTTAAAAATTTATTTTCGTGTTCTATTTAATAATTTACCAGGTCAATTAGATACTATGTGGTTTCGCCAAGATGGAGCTTGCCCACATAATAGCAATATTGTGGTAAATTATTTAAACCAAACATGTCCAGGAAGATGCAACAGTACAAATGGGGTACTCAGCTGTCCAGCTAGATCTCCTGATATGACCTCATTAGATTTCTATTTGTGGGGTTATCTGAAAACTGAGGTTTACAAATAACCAACCATATACATGGCTGACCTTTATAATAATATTTATGCAATGGTTGAAACCATCACCAGGAGCATACTACTTAAAGTTTTTGGAGTTGAGCTATTGAATACATCCTCCAAGTGTACAAACGAAAATGGCAATACTTTCGAACGCCTTCTTCCATAAATTATTATTAATTAGTTTATTTTTGTTTTTATTCAATACCATAAAAGAAGTTTTTATTTCATTATTATTTTCTTCATTGCTAAGTTACTACTATGGTTACACTGGAAAAATGCATGGAACATATTTTTATTCAAATTGTTTAATAACATACAGGGGCGGATGCTAAAATTGTAATAAATGTAATTTCCGGTTTAACCGGAAGTTGTAAAAAACTTTTATTGCTACTATCAGATCTGTATTATATTATTACACAAAAATTTAATAACTTCATTATAAACTCCACTGATAGTCTCATCCAATTACTCGGTCCTGCTAATCCACATCCAATAGGTATTAACGAAAGTAAAGAGATGCAGTAAAAAAATATGTTGGTTACGATGGCGTTCCTTGCTCAATAGTTATTCATGACTTCATTGCCCCAGTTATAACAGAGTTAATGAATTTCTCATTTCATCAAGATATCTTTCCAGAAAATTTTAAAAAGCGCATTGTTATTCTAATTCATAATAAAAACGGCAGTATGGATATAGCCAATTATCGAGCAGTGTGTCTTTTCTCTGTATTCTCTAAAGCATATGAAAATCCCTTTTATAATAGATTAATTAATTTCATAGATAATAAACTTTATAAATATCAGTTCGTTTTGTTTCGTTTGTCAACACTAAATGCTGTGGTTTCTTTTACCAATTATATTTTTGTGCAACACGACAGAACCGGAAAGTTGTAGATATTTTCTTTGATTTTACACGTGGACCATAATATTATATTATATAAGATCTACTGCAATTGTGTTAGATAGTTGGTCTATTATTTTTATAACATATAAATCACATTCCTTAACTTTGCACACGTCACCCTTTGCGAATGATACAGCAGTAGTCATATTAAGATGTTTTGTAATTTAAATTTTAATAAAGAATTGTTGAATTGAACATGAACAACGTGGTAATAAGTCTTTGTTTACTTCAAACGCAAATCTACATTACCAATGTTTCCTGAATGTACCCCTTCTCCACTACCTACGGTTAAACGCAAATTGGGCATCCTATTTATCGCTCATGTTGGCCCTTTTGTAGCTTTATCTGTATAGAGATATTTTTTAATCCGAAGTGTTGCTAAATAGGAAATCTTCATTAATGATCTTTACGATATGATTATCAAAATTAATAAATATTGCCGGATGGTCAGATCAGTTAGAAAACTTTGTCCTTGCCTACTTCTGTATAAGTACGAGTGAGATAGTTGTTATTAAATATACTATTGAATTTAACTCTGAAACTATTTCCACAAGCACGAAAACATTCAACACTGCTCTTGGCAACTGGACACTCATTTCGCCATCTGGAGATGGTTAAAACTAAAATTAGAGTGCAACATTCAGTGTTTTGGTGTTTGTGGATACTGCTTCAGCTTCAGTATGACACGCGGTATCACACCAAAGCTTCCAATTAATCTTTCCAGAGTACTCAATTTTGTTCTATTTGTTATCTCATAATAAAAATATATATCTCAAACAAATCACGTAACAGGGGTAAAATTAACAGCGAGCAGAAATTGAAAGATTATTTCAGCCGTTTAATTGTATGAGCTAAAACGTCCCTTTCTCGCTTTGAAAATAGGGTGACAGCTGCTAATAAGGGCCGATTTAAGCAGTATCCGAATTAGGGGAAAATTATGTATTAATATGAAAATCGGTTTTGGTTAATAATTACTCTTGATTCATGCTTCTAAATAAAAAGGATATAGAGAATATATTAATACCTTTACCATACCAGTATAAAATATATGCTTTTAAGACCCTCATTTCATTAAATATGGATACGGAAATTGCCAACATAAATATTTATTTCTGGTTCTAGGTTCTACACTATTATTCAAGTTACTCACAATTTAATTCAGTATACTCTAGTTGGCTAGTTTTACATATACACTAAAGAAGTTATTGTATGTAAAGAAGCCGCACCAATATCAATAATTATTATTGAATCGATATTAATGAGTGTTTTCGCTATTCAGCTGCTTATTTTTGTGAAAGATTTAGGTGTATAAAAATTTACTCTGTGTCGTTAAGAAGCGAAGCAGTGAACAAATGGACGTTTACAAACGTATCACATGTGACTTCTATTATGCATGTATATGACATGAAGTATCCTCAACATGTGCATGTAATTTTAATGTAAACGATATATTATTTTCTTATATAAAAATTACATAACAAATGGAATCTAAATTAAATTCCAGCTAAATAACAGCGCTCTGTTAAACATATTACGATAAAGCATCGAAGTTTTTCCAGTAGAAAAAAAGAAACAATCTCATGAAAGAAATTGAAATTTATGGCAAATCTACAATCTTTTGTTCTTGAAAACATTTTTTATACATTGTTAAAACTCACAAATATATCCTTAACCTCGCAAGGAATTCTGAATAAGACTATTAGTGTATACCGAAGTGGGAGTCCATGGATTTGTATGGGTGAAGCTGAAAGAAGAGATAATATTCAGCTGCTACTTCTCAACCAATGCAGGTTTAGGAGACCTAGAATGGTCCCCGGCAGAGCTGCAGGACACGATCATGGAAGAGGACAGGAAATCGGGAAAAGATATCATTGTCGCTGGAGACTTGAACACCAGAGCCCTAGAGTGGGGGATGGAGGAGGTGGATACTAGGGGTAACCTCGTTGTGGACTGGATGGCGCAGAATGATCTGCAGGTGGTCAACGAAGGTTCGGTGTTCACATTCATGCGAGAGGAGGGTGGCTCCAATCCGGATATAACATTGGCCTCAGCTGGTGCTGCTAGGAGAATAAGCCGATGGAGAGTCTTACAAGAGGAAGAGACGCTGAGCGACCACCGCTACATCTGATACGTGGTGAGGAAACAGGAAAGAACGACGGTGATAAACGTGATTGAATGGAAGCTGGGTCTACTAAGGGTGGTCTCTAGAACCTGCGACCAAGCAATGCCCAGAAGACGAACGGCGAGAGCCAAAGAGGGAGAGTACTGGTGGAGAGACGATATCAACAATCTCAGGAGGCAATGTGTGACAGCCAGAAGAAGGTGTGTTAGGGAAAATAGGAGGTAAGGAAGAGAGGCTGAAAACCTACCTCTCCAAGACTACCGAGAAGCGAGGAGAAGGCCCAGAGATGCGAAAGGAATAAATGGAGGGAGATGTGTGAGGACGTTGACAGCGTGTTGGGTGACAGGTATAAAATTGCGACCCGAAGTATGAGAGCCACCGCTCCCGCAATCCCAGGGGAAAGGATAGAGGAAATAGTGGGTGCCTTATTTCCTGTGAGGGAAAAAGTCAGATGGGGAGCCACGGAAATGGGGGACGTGCCTCCCTTTACGGAGAAAGAGCTTAAGATTGCTTGTAACAGGCTTAAAAGCGGTAAAGCTCCGGGCCCAGATGATATTCCACCCGAGATAGTGAAGATAGTTGTTGCAGAGGAGTATACCGCGGTTACCCTGAGAATTATGATCAGGCGCTGAAGAGTGGGTTTTCTCCGGACAGATGGAGAAGAGCAAGGCTGGTATTGATAGCAAAAAGGAATAAACCGCCAGAAGAACCATCCTCCTACAGGCCACTGTGCTTGTTGGTCAAATGGAGCAAGTTACTGGAATACCTTGTATTGGGAAGATTAAAGACTGAAATAGAGCAGAAATGAGAATTAACGGATAATCAGTACGGCTTTAGGAAACGCAAATCGATGGTGGATGCTGTAAGGAGGATAACAGAGATTGCGAGAGAGGCCATGAACTCTAAAAAGATCTGCGCAGTAGTGACCCTGAATGTCAGAAATGCGTTTAACACAGCGGGGTGGGCTGAGATTGCCCGTAGTCTGAGGAGAATGGGAGTAGCTCCTTACTTGCTCAGAATCACTAAGTGCTATCACAGAAGAATTGGATGGGAGGCAGAAGTTTAGTGCTTGTCAATTACTTTATTGTAAGCATGACAGTTTACATAGGGGAAATTCTTTTACAGGTTGAGAACGACTGTCTTTTGGGAACGCCCTTAAATATATTGCGCTGAAATTGAAGTTTCCCAGTGAAATAATTCTTTCAGGAAACTTGAGAATCACAAAAAGAATAGGGATCTATTGCAGAACATAGGGAAATTATGCAGCATACGACTGCAATAAAATCCAAAATATATGAAAAATTGGTCTAAATCTTTGGTTAAAAATATCAGCTGTGTGCATATTTGTTCTATCTTCGCCATGAATTAAAATAATTTTATTTCTTTTCTTTAGTAAGCATTTTTGTTAATAAGGTATCGATACGTCAAAAGCTAGCATTTGTTTTTTGATTATCTAGCGAAAGTTATTAAATAAATCCAATCCCTATTATCCACTTTTAAGGTTATTGGAGTAAATTTTAAAAGGAATTTTGAGTTTTATTTATATTATCTAAATTTTATTTAAATCAACAATCGTTTTTTTAAATATTTAAGTCCACTATCATGCAAAATTCCACACTAAGGTTTCAGAATTACTGAAAATAGTCCACGATTTTCCTGCTGTTTTTTTTGTAAAAACGTTTCTTGCGCCATTATTAATTACATTTAAAAAAGAAATGCAACATTTATGTGTTTTTTGCATTGAAATATTTCCAATCAACTCAACTGTAAACAAGAAATACAAAAAATATTAAATGTTACTTATGCTTATAAAAAATTAAAAAACGAAGACATTTAAATATTGAAACCAAACTTCACATTTAGATCCTTATTGTAGAATAGGATAGAATAGAATAGAATAGAATAGAATAGAATAGAATAGAATAGAATAGAATAGAATAGAATAGAATAGAATAGAATAGAATAGAAGGGGTAAAGGATACTCAAGTAAGTTCGATGAACCTGCGGGCAATGCCGGCTGGAGCTTCAGCTCCTGGTAGGGCCACCCTTGCCGGTAAGGCCGTGGGGGAGAAACGAAAATGAGTCCAGGCAGGTGTCACGCGCAACACATAGCCTCTGCACTTGCAAGACCATCGTGCGTGGTGAAGAACCACATCCGACTAGAGGTTACCCTGTTCTCGCAGAACACGATGGATCTATGGGAGTAAACCCTGAAAAAATAATCCGAAATCTAAGGTGTTCGCCGTGCCGAGGGATGAATGACTCTGAGTTAGTGAGTCGCAAACGGCCGCCTCCGAATAACTGGGGACCTTCGGAGTATATACCCCCTCCATGGTAAGGGTGCACTGCCATGGTGGAATGTAGATCAGCCCAACTCGTGGGAACTATATGGAAACAGATTTTTCTCAAGAGGTACCTGCCTCATTAAACACAGGTGATGGTAATGGTGGTCCATCTAAATCCCTACCAAACACAAAAGACCGAAAGGTCAACCAAACTGCCGGTAAGGCGGCAACGTTGCTAAGTCAGAGAAATGTGGAAATTACACCGCGTTTTCTGATCGTTAAAAGGATAGAAGGGGATTTCTCAAAAGTAAGTCCTTTTCTTATTGAAAAAGTGGTGAGCGGTTTAGTAGGAAAAGTTAAGTCGGTTAGGAAAAATAAAGAAGGACTGTTAATCGAGACAAGCAACCCCAACCAATCAAAAAGATTATTAACCCAAACCAAGTTTCACGAATTCGACATAGAGGTCACTCCACACACTTCCCTTAATTACAGTAAGGGCGTTATCACGTGTCGTGATTTGCTGAACTGTACTGTGGAAGAAATTATGGAAAATCTCAAGGATCAAGGAATAATTGATGTTAAAAGAATTAGCACTAAGAGGGATAATGTAATGACAGATACAGCTTCACTTATACTTACTTTTAACACTCCAAAACTACCTGAAAAAGTCAAAGCAGGAATTTACCAATCACTTTCGGTACGACCATATATCCCAGCACCAATGCGGTGCTTTAACTGTCAAAAATTTGGTCATACTGTACAAAGTTGTGATAAGGAACCGATCTGCATATGCGGAAAAGCAATACACCAGGGCGAACCATGCTCCGATCCCATTAAATGTGTTAACTGTAATGGTGAACACTCTACTCGTTCTAAGAATTGTCCAATCTTTAAAGAAGAAGCTGCTATTCAAAGAATTAAAACCCTAGATAAAGTCACTTATAGTGAAGCAAGGAAACGTGTAAGAGCAAACTCCCCTCCAACTAGTGGATCTTATGCCAGGATAACCGCTACACCTTCTCCAACACAGGCATCTAATATCAAAGACATCATTTTGCAAATGATCCCGGAAATAACAAAAATCTGCAGTGCATTAATAGAACAAAAAATTTCTAACTGTCAAGAAAATACTGCTAGTAAAGAAAAGTCTCTAATGCCACCCCCTGATAAAGCTTACAACAGTAGATTATACAACCAATCTTATATATCTGATTCCTCAACGCAAAGTAAGGATAAGCGGAAACATAATTCGCCCACAGACGAGTCAGAGGAATCTGACGTTAGCCAGACTTCACAATCTGATAAAACAGAATTGAACAAAAATAGAAACAAAAACAAAAAACTAAAAAGTAAGCCGGGTTGGCCTAAAGGCAAACCCAGAAATTCCCAAAATCTTAATAAAAAGATCCCCGATGATCCTGGAGAGGGATCCATGGATCGACCAAATAATTGATTTTACTTATTTATTCATATTTATATTTCTACATCTATACATCATTGTTTGTTATGTCCCATATACAAATTTTATTATATAGATATATATATTTTTCTTCTTTTTACAAGATAGTGTACTATTTGTGTTTACTTGTTTATTTATTTAACAGAATGCCTTTAAAAGTAGAAAATATTTTACAATGGAACTGTAATGGATGCAAAAATAATTACTGTCATCTGAAAACTATCATCCTTGAAAAATCTCCATTTTGCTTATGTTTACAGGAGACACACTTCAAACCAGAGGAATCTTTTACACTACGAGGATACTCTGTTTTTAGAGAAGATGTCATCCCTCACCAACGAGCGAGAGGGGGAGTTGCAATCTTTGCAAAAAATGACTCGTTGGCCAAGCGGATCGTGTTACAGAGTGAACTCCAGGTCGTTGCGATAGAAATTGATTATCCTATGAAGCTAACTATATGCAACATATATCTCCCAGACTTCACATGGACAATTGACGATTTAAAACAAATAGTATCACAGTTACCGCGCCCCTTTCTAATTGTCGGAGATTTCAATGCTCACAACCCCATGTGGGGTTCCACTAGACTAGATACACGCGGTAGGATAATAGAACAATTTATGGATGAAAGTAATCTGGTATTACTCAACACCGGTGAAGGTACATATATAAACTCCAGATCATCTAACCTCTCATCTATAGATCTATCAATGTGTAGTGCAACGCTAGCTCCTGTGTTATCTTGGAAAACTCTGGAAGAACATACATATACAGATCACATTCCTATTCATATCGATTTAGATGTAGTCACCCATCAGTTTAACACATACCAAAAATGGCAACTAGATAGAGCAGACTGGTCTACCTTTAGAGATAATGTACATCTCCCAGCTCTAAATAATGACATTGATACCACAGTGGAAGAATATACTGAGACCATCTTAAATGTAGCCAAAGACACTATACCGAGGTCTGGAGGACGTCGGCTGCGAGCTAAAGTACCTTGGTGGAACGAGGAGATAAAAGAAGCACTAAAAGAACAAAGGCGGGCGTTCTCTTCATTTAAACGCAATCTCACTCAAGCCAACATGATTGTATTTAAACAATGTCGTGCAAAAGCTCGTAAGCTGATCTTGAATGCGAAGAAAAAGTCTTGGGAATTATACGTATCATCCATTAATTCGGATACACCCATCGGTGACGTCTGGAGGAAAGTTAAGTGTATAGCCGGGAGAAATAACCCAACAATACTTTCTGTAATGGAAATCGATGGCCGTTTGGAATCTGGTAAAGAAGAAATAGCTGAATCGTTAGCCAAGCAATTTCACGACAACTCCATCTACCATGATCCAGTATTCCTTGATATTAAGAGAAACTCTGAATCAAATCTCGACTTTTCATTGCCTGAAAATCCGACCTACAATGAACTTTTCTCCATGGACGAGATGGAGAAAGCACTTCAAGAAGCAAAACAGTCAGCTCCAGGGCCTGACTCCATAATGTATGAGATGGTGAAACAGCTACCTTTGCCTGAAAAACAAAAACTACTCGACCTCTACAATAAAATATGGCAGGAAGGAAAATATCCAGAACAATGGTGTGAATCAATTATAATTCCTTTATTAAAGCAAGGTAAAAACCCCCGCAGAACTACAAGCTACCGCCCTATATCTCTAACTAGTTGTCTTAGCAAACTTTTTGAAAAAATGGTGAATACACGTCTTATATGGTACCTTGAGAAAAATAACTTACTCTCTAACTATCAAATGGGTTTTCGAAGGAATAGATCCACGATCGACCAGCTGGTATTTTTAGAGAATGCCATTCAAAATTCATTTTTTGAAAGATCCCACTTGGTCGCTATTTTTTTCGATCTTGAGAAAGCATATGACACAAGTTGGAGGTATGGAATCATAAAGAAACTACATGACTGGGGTCTTAGAGGAAATATGCCCTCTTTTATAAAAAGCTTCCTCAACCGTCGCCAATTTAAAGTTCGAATCCATGATACAGAATCTCACGCTTACAGGCTGGAGAACGGAGTCCCGCAAGGATCCACCCTCAGCGTCACTCTTTTCGCTATCGCTCTAAATGACCTGACAGAGACGATAAATCCTCAATTAAAAAAATGCATCTATGTTGATGATCTGGTAATGTTTTATTCCTCAAAAAGTATGGATGATATGGAACACACGCTACAGAGAGGGATTGATGAAATCACGGCTAGTGCAGAAAGAAAAGGCTTTCGTTTCTCTACAGAGAAAACCCACTGTGTTCACTTTTGTAGGCTGCGTAAACCACACAATGACCCTGAACTTTTCCTTAAAGGTTCACGCCTTGAATGTAGAGATACAACGAAATTTCTGGGCCTTACTCTTGACTCGAAACTCTTATGGGGGCCACATATCGAACACCTTACCGGTAGATGCAAGAAAGCCCTTAATGTCATTAGATGTGTATCTAATATCTCCTGGGGGGCAGATAGAGAAGTGCTACTAAACCTATATAGGAGCCTTGTGCTTGCGAAGATGGATTATGGATGTATATTGTACTCCTCAGCCCGTACCACGCATCTACATGCTCTAGAGTCGATTCATTCCACTGGACTAAGACTGGCTACTGGAGCCTTCCGGACATCACCCCTATCATCACTATGCTGCGAGGCAGGAATGTCTCCTTTGAAATACAGAAGAGCACAAATGATCATCAACTACACAATCCAAATTCGCTCACAACCTACGCATCCAAACTATGCCATCATAACAGATCAAGACCTATACACTACCTACTTACAGAGACCCACAGTAACCCGACCGGTAAGTGTCCGAGCAACAGAAGCCATAAGGAAACTTAAAATTACACTACCAGATATACTTCCACGCGGACAATACGAAACGACTCCCTGGACCATAAAGTTGCCTAAATGTCATCTAGAATGCACCTACCACAGGAAGAATGAAACGAGTAATGTGATATATGAGAAAACATTTTATGAAATTCTTAGTAAATACCCAAATTATATTAAAATTTACACCGACGGGTCAAAGACGGAACAAGGAGTTGGCAGCGCTATCTCTGTATCAAATCAAGTTTACTCGTGGACACTAAATCAAGCATGCAGCGTATTTACCGCCGAACTCTACGCTATCTGGCAGGCTCTACGATACTGCGATATGACGAACCACTATATATTTTTGATATGCTCTGACTCGCTAAGTTCGATCGAGGCCATAAAAAATAGATTTTCTGTAGATCCATTGGTGCAGCAAATACTTTCGTTAATTGACTGGTTACACTCTAACGATAAAACAGTTACCTTCGTTTGGACGCCAGGCCATGCGGGCATCAGAGGCAACGATCTCGCAGATAGGGGTGCACGCGAAGCAGCTGAAAAAGATACAGTAGATCACACACAATTACATCCTCAAGACCTGAAGACGCATGTGGATACTAAAATTAAGGAAGCCTGGCAAGAAGAATGGAATAGCACATATGCTAAATTGAAACCTATAAAACCTTGTGTTAATAAGTGGAAGTTGCCATGTGAATTAACTAGAAGGGAACAAGTCACATTATGTCGACTTCGGATAGGGCACACCAACCTTACATCAGTCCACCTATTAAGAGGGGAACAACCACCGATATGCCAAACATGCGGAATGCAACTCACTGTAAAACATATCTTACAAGAATGTGAAAGATACTTGGACTTACGATCGCAGTTGGATATTCCAAATCAACTACAGCAAACCTTAGCGAATGACAAAGAATCAACTCGGAAAGTTTTAAAATTTTTTGAAAAGTCTAACTTACTACGTCGGATCTAATGAATGCAGGCAATTCTTGATTGCTTCTGTTTTTCGTTCTCTTTTGTATTCACATCGTATTACTTGATGCCCACTCACACGTAAACACATATGCGATGAATGACACCTTATTGAGATGAAGCATAGCACATGTTGTTGCCACAGGTTGTTTACACCTTGGTAATAAATTTACATATCCAATAAGGATACACTATGATAGGGCTAATGACCGAAGTAGTCGATGCCCTTAAAAAAAAAAAAAAAAAAAATAGAATAGAATAGAATAGAATAGAATAGAATAGAATAGAATAGAATAGAAAATATTTATTGCGTTACATATGATATACAACAATATACATACAAACACAAAGGATGATGTTCGTAAAAAAAATCCTTCCACACATTATGTCACTACAAGCAACTTTTCCTTGCGGTACTTCTCTATATATTGATAAATAAGGGCATTTCAAGCCATTTTAAAATTGCTAATGTTCTTTCTGGAAGTGTCATAATTGTGATGTGACAAATACTTTTAGAAATGAGAAAATTTTACAGAAGTTGCAATTTAGCAACCTTCGTTAAGGCTTTGAAAATGAACCTGGCTAACTTTCAAGTCTAACATGAAATTTATTAAATCTGAAAAATGTACATAAAATAAAAAAAAGTTTTAACAAATTTCACACTTTTAAGTTGCGGATAGAGAAGTACAAAAGTTACACATATTCGAACACTGTGAAAATTAAACAGCTCGGAATAATTGTAATACTGGACAATACAGTGAAATGCGATAAACTTAAAGCTAGAAAATACTCAAACATAAGCTTTTTAAAATTTAAAAAAAATGGCAGTCACGTGAATTCTTGGAATTACCAATCATCTATGGAAATCGCCTTTTTCTGTAACGTCATCATTTTCATCATCCGAGGACGATATAGACGACTCTACTGTAGTATCGAAAAATTTGCAGCGCCGTTTCATCGCCTCTCTCTTCTAAATGCAGTGTTACGAAAACAATTATTATGTGACAATCGAAGGCAAAACTATAATAAAGCCGTAAATATAATTATTTTTTAAATAAAAATTATCTGATAATATTGAACAAAATTAAATCATTTTAAGTTAATTTTCAGCCAGTAACACCACTTTAAATTTAAAAAAATACAATATCAAAAATACAGTTGTCCGCACCGTTAGCATATTTTACATCTACTTGCAAATTCACTTTTACAAAGGACCAATATATTCTTTTAAATTCACAAACATTATTTGAAAATTGAGAAAATAAACTAATAAATTACAAAACACTCATTTATCATTATTCATATCCTAAAAACTCACCACATATCGATTTTCAAGCGATTCGCAACAAAACTAAAGGACAAAAACTTTTTTTACCACCAGATCTCCACAACCGCATCCCGATTTGTCTTAAAAATTGCAGTCGACCCGTAAACATCAAAACATCAAATTTTACACAAATATCGATTTTCAGTTTTTTCTGATAATTATAACGTCTTTCCTATTTTTCAACCCCTAAATTCAATTCGACCAGAAAATTCTTAAAAATCCACGAATTCGTCATTACATTTCCAAAAACGCAATTCGACATTCTTTGCTCATCAAAACATCAACAAGATAAAATCACTCCCGACCACCCTCACAACCGTATCTCAGATTCACTTAAAAATTACAATCAATACGTAAAAACTCTCAAAAAACTGAATTTCAGACAAATATAATTTTTCAGCTTTTTCCGATAATTCTAACTTTTTTCCCATTTTCAACCCCTAAATCCAACTCGGCCAGAAAATTCTTAAAAACTCATATGCTGCTAAAAACGTTATTCGACATTTTTTTCTTTCCCCTTAAGCGAATTTGCTAAAAACAACATCAAATTTACACCCCTGTAACTCCACCCCTGTACATCAAAGACTCCAATACCAGCCCACCGATGAGTGCTGGATTATCCTCTTTCTAACTAAACCAAAATCAAATTTGGATCTTTCAAAAAGTTTGCGATGTCACCGAATGCTTTCGTGTCCAAAAAAATGTTTTAACGTATTTTCATCCCCCAAATCTTAAATATCCTTAACCTCTCCCAAAAGTTTGCATTTGATGAGATCTTCAAAATGACACCAAAAACATCCACCTAGCATACGTAGAACTTGCAAAACTGCGAAATGTTAAAAATTTCCATATGGTGCAAACTTTTTTGTCGGACATTGTATATCCTAAACAAATTATTTTTAAAAACTGCATTTTTTGCGTTGTAAATTATTGAATTTGTCATACGAAAATATAAAAAAGCCGGACTGTAATATATTTGCGGCAATTCTTCTAAAATGGTGTCCCGAGCTGGCGAGTTGCTAACCACATATTTTGATATGTTAATAATACAAAGCTATTTTAATGTATACCATCTGTCTATTTTAGGAGGGCAACATCAAGAAATTCGAAAAACACAGTTGGCTTTGACATACGCTAATATCCAAAATGAAAAGAGCAAATCTCAAAGTAGGCCATGACACCATTAATTCCTTTTTTTCTCTTTCCAACGATATAAAACATATCACAAAAATTTTAACTGATAGTGTCAATATTTAATAATTTACGAAATCCACAATTCATATCATTGAATCGTAAAAATCAGTTGTGCCATAATAGTAAAAATTCACTTTATAATAGTTATAATTCAGTAATTATTTATTACAATTTAATACAAACAAACATCTCATAAATAAAAATACAAGTACAAAATGAACATCCAAAAAAACGAAAAACTCTGTATAACAGTACTATCTACTACCATACTGAAAACAATATGTATGTATTTATTTTTCTAACTACAAATTGTCAAATTGTACACCATGCATTCTAATATACAAACGTGCTCTACAAGACACCTCATGCATTACTTTTGGAGCATTTCAGGAGTAATTTGTCTCATATGCATTTCTAATTCTGGTTTTGATATCCTCAATATTTTCAAGGGCAGTTTGAAATACCTTGTCTTTAAAGTAATCCCAGACGAAAAAATCCAAGGGCGTAATAGCTGGTGATCGAGCTGGCCATAGAATGGGTCCATAGGTATCTATCCAGCTATCCGGCATAACTTGATTTAAATAATTTGTACATATTACAGCAGTGAGGTGGAGCCCCATCTTGTTGAAAATATGAATAATTTAATCTCTCTGTCACTGTCAATTCATAAAGAAAATCTTGAAATTCGTTAAAATCTTACTCTCCTCGGCTTATCTCCCTTATTTAAATGTTGAACTTTCCTCATTTTGTAGCATCGAAATCCATTTTTCTTTTAAATATTTTTCTTGTACTCTTTTTTTATGCGATAGTTTCCCTGAATTTGTCTCAAAGAGACATTTTGGTGAACATAATTCAATACTCTATTCACTTTTATCGCAACATGCCTTCGTCTTACTATTTCTTTTTTTTTGGAAAATTAACAATGCGTTTTTAGATTTTGAACTAACTTCCTAAACATAGTTCGATTTAGCTGCAGAGTATCGGAAAATCTATCTCCGTAAACCGTGACGGCAATCTCAGCGTAAAAATTGCACCGACAATAACAGCTAACCATATCGAATTTGTTATTATCGGTGTACACCATAATTACTGATATAAAACTTGTCTTATAACTCGACAACGCAACATACAACATACACCAGTGACAATCTGTCAAATTTGTTAATAACTGTATACATTGTTTTTCACTAATCATGGCATAGCTGATTTTTACGATTCATTGATATGAATTGTGGTTTTTGTAAAATATTAACCCTATGAGTTAAAATTTTTTGATGTGTTTTATATCGTTGGAAAGACAAAAAAAAACGGAATTAATGGTGTCATGGCCTACTTTGAGATTTGTTCTTTTCATTTTTACACAAGAGCGTATGCCAAAGCCAACTGAATTTTTCGAATTTTTTGATACATATTATTATTCTAATTATCTTTGCCGTCAACTTTCAACCCTTTAACTTTTTTCGTATCTCCTCAAATAAGTAAGCTATAACCGTTTGTGGTTTCCTATTTTTCAGGTTTTTGTAATATATCTCACAAAGTAGGCTATGGATTTCAAATTTCTTTTTACTGAAAAAATGGGATAATTGCTTCTAAAACTTTATTCTTCTACAATAGATATCACCCGGAATATTTGGTGTGGTCCACGTAAAATATACAGATGGTATATTCATCATGAATAACATTTGGCTTAAATAAACTGAATAAAATATCAAATTTGTTGCCCCATAAATATTTTCGAACGTAAAAGTTTGTACTTTATAGATTAGATCTTAGCGACTGGAAATAAGATTTTTTACTCACTTTATTCACATATTACCTCCTACGAAACAAATTAATTCCCAACATGAATTTTTAACACATTGTCCTTATCTCGGTTTTTGTGATATTAAACACCCTCATACTACCACACAATAGGGATTTGTTTGGGTCGCCGTGTTGCCGCGCGTTACAAATTTATTACGAATAAATTACACGACGTCGCTAGCTCTAATAGCAAGCGAAGACTGAAAGACTGAAGTTTCAGCAGTTTAATTGTACGGACTCAAGCATCCCTTCCTCCTTTTATAAAGAGGGTGACATCTGTTAATAAAAGCTGATTTAGACACAGTATCCGATTTATATTAAAACTGCGTGTAAATATGAGAATTTTGTTGTCTAATTATTGGCCTCGTGGGACATTCCATATATACCACGAGGAATTGAGGTATAATTTCATTTCATGAAAATGTCGACACTTCGCTCCATAATAAATGTTTCTTTATAGTAAATTTGACATTAAAATATAATAACTTCTATTTAAATATTCTGTTTATGTATTCGAAAATTAATGAGAATGAACTATGAAAAATATTTATTATATTCCATTATCTACTTAATTAAGCTCAACAAAAAGAGACAAAAGCCTGATTAAAGAAGTAAATTATTTAAAAAAGAGACGTTCCGTAGGAACATCATTGGACAAAATATTTTTCCAAAATGAAGAAGATTCACGAATTTTAAAAATACTTAAATTTAATATTTTTCCATAATATCTACTATATAACTTGAGAATATAATAAAAAAAACTTATAAAAAAATTTTACTCCATAAATATTCGACTTTAAAATTCAAATTTTTATACAAAAACAAAACCACGTGACTGAAACCGAGTTTCTTATTGGGGTAATGTCGCAAGTCACAAAATATGTCAATAGAAGCGGCATTAGAAAAGCACAGTTTACTATGATAAAAGTGCGTAAAAGTGCGTTCTTACTTATCCAAGAAAGGACTAATTCTAGTATTTTGACTGTTTTGTGAAGTCTGAAGAATTGAGCGATGACGGATACGAGGCTTTTTGCAAGCCCAGTCGGTCAATTTACTCAGAGTTGATGCAGTCATGGTGACAGCATTTTTTGTCAACAGTCGTGATTTCACAGGGCCGGATGAACATGGATGGAGGCCTGCAGGCAAAATTGTGGTGGAAACTTGCTCAAGACCGGTGATTTTTGGAAAATCAACTCCCATAGCTTTCTGCAATCTGGAGTGTAAATCATGAGGACCTTTTTATTTACATATTGTTTAACAACGTTTTTATATTTATAATTTTTGGTGATTGCAGGGTAACAAACGTAGAAATGAACATTTTACGTTAAACTATAAGCGAATATCACGATATATATTCTACATTGAATTGACCTTTCGAGATTTTTGATCATCGAATTCTTCAAAAATAGCGGAAAAGTCCAACGCTCGTAAGATATCACTATTGATACTCATACTAGTTAAATCATTGAGCATATCTTGGTTCATAGATGATCTTACTCTATTTTTCGTCAATGTTAATTTTGAAAATGATCTCTCATTACCAACAGCGTCTTCAGGTAGGAGAACGAATATTTTAAATTTCTATCTACCAACAGCTGATGCAAGTAGCTAATTTTTTCTGCTCATCATCATCTTCAGAACGTGGGATCAATCTTCTTGCTAATTCATTAAATTAGAGTAGCTTAGTGTACAAAAAATATTCATCTGACTAGATTTGTCGAATATCGTTTAATATCATCATATCATTTTTTAATATCATCAGAAAGAGTCTCCAACTTACTCAGAAAACCAAAATGCTCATCAGCTTCTTCATATGCGGATATACGGTTTACTAAAGAAATTATCAATAACAGGTAGAAAACTCTCTACCCGGAATTTGCCAGCAGCGACCACAATAAATTCTTCGCCTCCTTCGCCATAGCAATGAGTATCACGCCCTCGTACTCGACTTCTTTGGTCACTATACAGGGTGTTGCATCATGAGAGGGACATAGCTTAATAGGAGGTAGAGAACATCAGTGGTAACCGGAACCTCCCATAGAAATGTCTCATTGGGCCTTCATTACGAAGTTACAGGGTGTTAAATAATTTTTGGCCAAACCTGTTTTTTGTCATAACTTTGACAGGGAATGAAATAACGGATTCATATTTGGTACGGCTAATGTACTAACGAGCCCCAAGAGGTACATGTATAAAAAATATATATATCCAGGTCCGGACTCACTATAATTTATGTTTCTTCTTTGCATCAATAAAACATCACCCTGTATATATTTTTTTGAAATTTCGATACGTTATTCGAAAAGAGCAAGAAAAAACAAACAAAATGGAGTATTTCATTTTTTTGTTACACCTTCGTGGTTATTTAAATACGTTGTTAAATGTGCAAGAAAATGGATTACAGAACCCTATTAAATGAGAGGCACGTGAAATAAATAGTTTTATAACTAAAATTTGCAAAAATTCTATTGAGCCTAGGTGGTCTGGGTGAATCCTAATTCCGGCACGTTTTAAAGGTCCATTTTGGTAAAAATCTGTGGTCCTAATAAGTAATCGGGTATGAAATAACAAAATTTTTAATCAATCACAGTAGGCTTGTTCAAAGTGACAGATAATAAAAAGAAATCTCCTAAACAGTAAACCCTATGTCCCTCTCATGATGCAACACCCTGTATTATTGACAACCACACAGTACTTGTACAATAACTGAGGGGTGGGAGTTTGATTTGTCATTCCAAATTTCAAAATAAATCAGAAATCATACATTTTTTTTTATTAAATAAATTTTCAAAGCAATTTGGTGAGGGCTCCATTTTGGTGGAGGCCCCTAGGCAATGCCTCATTGCCTTGGGGTTAATTTTGCACTGTGATTTCATAAGTGCAGAAATTAAAGGGGCAAATACTATGAGGTTTGTATGCACGTTTATTTTTAAAAGCTTTTATTAAACTTGCAATGTTTGTTAGTTAGTTAGTTAATAGTTTGTTTAGGTAAAATCTTGCAATCAAAATTTCAATTAGTTCTAATTAAGCTAGAGCTTTGAAATTTTGCACGTGTGTATAAGTCTGGTGACAATATACTTTAACATTTTCATATAAGAAAAAAAAACAAGATGGCGCCTTCAAGATGGCGGACAACTTTATCGTTTATGATCCGATTCGACTCAAAATCGATATCTCGGGGTTTTTGAGATCGCCAATTATCAATTCTTGGTAAAAATTTAGAAATTCAAAATGGCGGCGCCAATATGGCGGACTACTTTTTTCATTTATGGCCCAAATCGATGAAAATCGACATTTTCGGGGTTTTCGGGTTCGCCGATTACGAATTTCTAGTCAAAAATTTAGTTTAGGATGGCGATTTCAAGATAGCGGACGGCTTTACCGTTTAAGATCCGAAATTCAGATATTCAAAATGGCGGCGCCAATATGGCTGACGACTTTTATCATTTAGATCCAAATCGATATCTGGAGGTTTTTGAGGCCGCGGATTGGGAATTTCTAGTCAAGGATTTAGTTCAAGATGGCGGACAACTTTACCGTTTATGATCCGATCCGTCTCAAAATCGATATCTGCGGATTACAGCATATCAAAAGACTAAAAAGTCAAAAATAAAATTATATAAAAAATATTTTTAAAAAAGCTGTTATTTAAATGCTCTAAAAAGTAGAAAATAAACTTTGAAGTAAATCAAACCCATCATTTCGTTATATTATATAATTTTTTTTATAATATAAAAGTTTATCGCGAGCAATCTCCTTTACACATGAAAATCTCGCGATCTCGGTTATTTAAGACACCGGTTTAATTCAAGTTTAATAAAGAATTATTATTTTTTATGTACTGTTTTCACTGACAATATATTTCTTTAAACATTTTCCCTGCGTAAAATTAAATATTTTGATAATGTGATATTTTTCCCGTACCCTGACAATATTTTAATAAGTATTTTTGAAATATTTCTGAAACATTTTGTTATTTTGGAATAAATGTTATAAAAATATTTTTTAAATATATTTTTGCTGAAAAAAATATTTTAAGTGTTTTAAAAATATTTTCCTTACATGAAATTAAATATTTTGATAATGTTGTGATAATATTTTTCCGGTTCCCCGACAATATTTTAATAACATTTTAAAAATATTTCTCAATATATATAAAATATTTTAATATTTTGGATAAAATGTTATAAAAATATTTTACAAATATATTTTTGCTGTTAGTTTTATTTTATTCAATATTTTTATTATTATTCGAATGGAAAACTTCGAAGCATGTAGGGCACAATGGAGGTTTATCTCGACATCCCTTGCACCTGACGGAGGTTTCTTTTCTAATGTTGTTTTTCCAGCATTCTCTACACCGTAAGAAACATGTTTTCCTTTTATAATCTTCGGGAGCGCGTATTTTCTCGGGAAAATATTGAAAATTAACAGCAGCTGGCTGTTGGATTATGGGCCAGGTTCATCAGATACCGGCAAACCACTAAATTTTGGTCGACCGCCTCTATTTTTTATTATTAAATCTTTACCGCTAGTGGCTGCCACTGGAACTTTCAGCCAGCTCTGTATTGTACTATTACGGTATGTTAGAAAGGTTTCTTTGGACTTGGGGTGCATTTTTTATAACTAAATTACGAGTTTCAGATACACAGACCTAAATATTACCTTGTTATACCATCTGATAGTATTACGTGGTGAAGAGTATAATGGACCATCTGATCACAATGATCTATACCGGATATATTTGTATTATAATCAGCAATTGATCTAGGTTTTATTTTTATCTCACCAAATATCAGTTGGGAGCTGGTATAAGCTCACGATGGTTTGCTGTGCTTATAAACACACATCTCTTTTATCTTTCTATTTTGAAACATATATGTTTTCTGATCTCCTTCAAATATGCTCGCTCTTTTTTAGCTTGTGATCAGAAACTTCCGTTGGATTTCTTTTCCTTCTAACCAGAAATATCCCAGTTGTGTGTGTGTCTTGCAGCTCAACAGATCTTGTGATAACTGAACATAATTATAATAATTATCCATATAAATATGATGTCCAAGATATAAGTATGGTGACATTAGTCTTTTTACAATCTGGACAGTTTTTCCACACTTTTTACCTGAATCTGCCTTGCCTTGATAAATATAAAGATTTAATACATAACCTTCAGAAGTGGTCAACTCAAGAAATTGTATGCCATAACGGGCCTTTTTCTGCTTCTAAGCAGCTATTCTAATATTTGTCTGCGTCTGGGCTCTCATAAGAACTAAGGTATGACATAGTGTATGAAAATATGGGATGATAGTATAAATACTCGTTGCTAAAATTATGTATAATAGTGGGTGCCCGTATTTGTGCTTGTAGTAAACAAAATCTCAAAAATTTACACATTTCTGATTTATCAGTTTCTATAAGATTAAGCATTAGTCTATTTCTTGTTGAAGGTCTGTTAGATTCACCTAGTTTTTCCCATAGGTATTAGTTGATACAACTAGCATGTCAATAATTTCGTATGAGAAAATCTTTTTGAAGACATCGAAACGAGAGTAACTTGAGTCAATATTTACTGGGCCAGCTCTTCTACTATCAAACTCAAGATCAGGCATAGGTTTTACATCGCCATACTACACATATCTATCGTGTCGGTATTTTCTTCCCGATCTACACTATTATTGTCCACATTTTCTGTGCTATTTAAAACCTCCAGAGACTCTTCCATTTCATTTCCACTGTCGTATTTTAGGCAAAATGATTTTTTTTAAATAAATTATTGATGATCATTTCAGGCCGAATGAAATTGTTTTACATGACTTCTGACACATATAGAAATATGAAAATAATAATCAGCTACATATAAAGTGGGGGAAAGACTGTCAGCTGGAGCAATAACGTATGGTTGCGCTCATAAATCC
Organism: Leptura quadrifasciata; assembly: GCA_963675555.1. Taxonomy (NCBI): domain Eukaryota; kingdom Metazoa; phylum Arthropoda; class Insecta; order Coleoptera; family Cerambycidae; genus Leptura; species Leptura quadrifasciata. The sequence continues at coordinate 75,951,370 of OY776674.1, read as the reverse complement.
ATACGACTCACGGTATTTTTTATAGTCCAGCTGACGACCTTTACCCGGCCTTCTAACAATTTGCCGAAGATACAGGTCGGTAAAGTTTGCATGTCATTAATGTATAAAATTCAGATTTAAAGGTATTTTTGTCAATTTGTCAATAATATTATTGAAATGAAATAATTTGAGTTAGCACGTTGATGGCTGTACGGGACCTATATGTGGTAAAATGACACATTTTTCAAATAATGTATTTTATTAATACTGTTAATTACTGTTCATAATTATATGACTAAGAAGTTAACTATTTATCAGTCTATTTTTATTTGTGTTTTAGTTTAATATATTTTTCCAATGTTTTTTTTTTGCATAAAATCGACCAATATCCTTTGGTTCCGTCCTCATAATATTTTATTAATATTTTTAATCCATGTAAAAATATAAAACGAAATTTCAGCATATTCATACTTCAAGTTGTGTTTTGGATCGGAAAAATGTACGCCATCTAATAAATATTTATTCAACTTTAATTTAAGTCTCTCTTTAATCGTCGGTAAATTGTTAAAAAGCCGCTTGAAATTTGGAACTGTAAGTCTTAATAAAACAAAATTGAAAAATTCTAATTAGGCGCATGCGTATTGGGGTAAAGATAATCAGTTGGACTATTACAAATACTGTGCGTAGGTGTCGCACATTTAATCGTAAAAAGAAGCAAGCTAAAGGACTATGTGTTATTGACATATGGCAAGAGAGCATATAAGTGTATTATTTGTACCACTATCTAACTTCACTCAAGGTCATCTCGCCTACTACCACCTCAATGAAACTGTTGTTGTTAAGTAATATTTGTGTATGATCAATGCGCTAAATTTGGTATAACTTTTAAGTGGATAAACTCATTTATATCTGTAGTTTTTTACGTAAATTACTATGAATTCAATACCGTCAGGTATTTACTCAATATATTACTTTATTTTACTATAATTGTTTAAGTTATATAGTAATTATAATGTTAAAAACAAGTCTATGCAAATGGATCAATAAACTACAATATATTTTGTAACCACAGGAAAAGTTTACTTTTTTGGTTGGGGGTAGCTCGTCTACAGGCGTCGGTGTTAGGCCTCAGTAGCGGAAATAGGCCGACGTTAAATAAATGTATAAAAAAAAAAAAAAATTATCAAACGCAAAACCACCGAAAGCGTGCGCCCGCTTACTTAATTTCCTCTAAAATTCATCAAATTTATAAATGAATATACCGATTACAAGCTTTAAAACAGTTCGTTATCAAAATTAGGAAAAACACGTTAGGAAAATATATTCTCGTTATAAGGGCAACACGAAAATAGCGCAAATAAATATCATTGCTTTTAGATTTTATTGAATTAATATTAAATGTTTTATTGATATTAGTTCATTCTTCTATATTATTTCTTGCTTTTCCTTCCTGCCAACTCCCTTGCCCCTGAGTTGGTAATGCTAAGACAACTTTTCAAAAAACCATTAAAACGTTTTCCTACAGAAGTTCTTAGGTTACTAATTGCTCCAAATATTTTAATACCAGACATTTCAAATACGGAAGAAGATGATGTTTCCTCATTAGCAACATCAGATGATTCATGAAATGAGGCATCAAATTAACAGCAGTTATTAAAGACACTAGAGCAAAAGTGGATATGAGAGGGCGCCACTTGGTTGATGAAAGGTCCCTTGCAATTTTGTCCTGTCAAGAAGGCAAAATTGCATAACCATGCTTACTTATATAATGAAAGTTACAACAGCTAATAATTACTCATTTTAAAGAGAGACGACGGTTTTACTACTAATACATTACGAGACAAATATCACCAGAGAGATACAAGCATTAAAAACAAAATTCAACAAAAAGAACATTTATTATACACAATATGTACAAGAGCTAGAAAGGTTTAATTGTGAAGTTAAATCGTAAAAGCAAATAATTGACAAAAATTGAACAATATGGATTAATAGGTAAATAATGTTTATCCCAGCGTATCATGCGCTGCGTTACAAGGCTTATATTTTCAAAAAATGTTTGTTTAATTATTCATGCTATGAGCTTGAATTTATATTAAATTCAAAAAAGTATTACGGTAAAACAGACGTTGGAAATTTCAAATAAATGACAAAGTTAAATGATTAAAAAAAAATTATGACAAAAAAATATGATACAAGGAAGATTAAACCTGCTCCAAAATTAAGCTTGCTCCAGTAAAATGGAAAAGAAAAAAACGGTGAAAAAACAAAATCTGCTCCAGCACTGATTGAACTCATCTGCAGCGTAGCTAGAATGTTCCTGCGATAAGATATGACCTGGTCGTCTTCATGACATCAAACAAGGTGACTACCCTGTTGTTCCTGATTACTATAGCTGGTGTTCCGCTGGCTACTAGTTGCTGGCTGGTACATCGGCAGATGACAATTGACTTGAACGTAGATTAATTCTCCAAAAAATATGGCCAGTCCCAAACACTCTGTAAGTTTTTACAAGTATAAGAACAAACTAATGAAACAAAAAGTAAAATTCGCCCCTATAAGTAGAGAGTAGCACATGAGTTCCACAAAAAAATATACCAAAGAAACAAGAGACCTCCCCAAGATTTTCATGCGACGGCTGACCAAGCTTCACACAAACAAATATTGAACTTTTGGTTCACAAAATACCCAAAACTAACTTGGTTGAGCCCAACGAAAAAAACACGTCTTAATTTTCCAAACGTGCTCCGGCAAAGACAAGAAATTAGCCATCTTTCCCCCGGAAATCTAACATGTTTCCCGTGCTGCCAACTTAAATTTTTTCAAAAGACTTTCTACAGCCAGCCAACCGATGAGAAAATATATTTACATTAAAAGAGAAAACAACATTTACTGCAAAAAAAAATTAATGGAACTAAGAAATAAACAATGTAAAATGAAATTAATTGTTATGAAATTTTTATAGGTTGATTTTGACGTTTTATGGGTAATGCGACACTATGTATACTTGAGTGTACACCTGGTTGCATACTCAATGGCCTCACAAATTAACAGTAGTATTTTAAAATGCTACAATACAATCCCCCCCCCACGATGCAGCTGACGATTTTTTAAACTATATAACGTCAATAGTTTATTTTAAAATAATTAGCTTTCTTGAAATAATTAACATAATTTTTTTGTCGGCAACTTCCACACCCTCCCACAACCGGCTCCGCTCCTACTGAAGCAACTGACATGACGGTCGTTTTGGTTATTCGCTACATAGTATCTGCTATGTCTGTTAATATAAGCCAACATGCGATGATTAGGTCAAAAAGACCCCTGCCTCCGGCAGTATGAAGCTCTCCGTTTTCGACACTACCCGTAACCCTTTCCAAGGGATTTCATTACATAAGTTAGAAAATGCAGCTATGATTCGAAAATTTCTACATAAGCTACCCTGTCGAAACAAAATAGCAAGGTATCAAATTTTATACGTTCAGTTCTCGACGGAATTACAAGAAAAGGATATTAAAAATCCTATTTCTCTTCTCTATTTTATTATGTACTACCGATACCTTTCCTTGGCTGGAATAAAACTTTAATGTCATATTTTTATGATATTGCGTCAGGAGCCTGCTACTACGTTGGAAATGAAAACGCCTTCAACAATTTATAACAATGTAAGTAAAAACAATATGAAATGAATAAAAAGTAAGTATATTGAAATCTAATAATGTATAACAGGCAATATAAAATTTTCAAAATACCGCCTATGTACAAGGTGGCTCTTTACTTTTGTAATAGTAATGATGATGAGGATAGTGATAATGATAATGATAATGATAAAGATAACGATAACGACAACGATAAAGTTAGCCATCGGGATAGCGATAAAAATAACGATACCGACAATGATAATGTTAAAGAACACGGTAAAACACTCGGTATACTTTTCGACGTTGTAACAAAATCCGACTTAGGAAATATTTCGCATGAAAAGCGTGCTTCATGTAAAAATATCGTGGAAGAGGTTTTTTATATTTTTAATCATCTCAAGGAGCGTCATTTTAGAAAGTGTAGTAAATGTCGCTGCACAGGGACGTAATGTCGCACCGACCACCTAAATTTAGAAACTATAACAAAATTTCGGAAATTTCAAAATTAAAAACCCTTTTATGAATCCACGTTGTTAAGCACTGCAACTCATGCGCGGTATTAAATATGAGGACAAGTTAATCCAGCTTCTATTCAAAGTATATCGTGAGTTTTAGCGAAAATAGCCCTTAGCGACATGGGACCCCCATCATTTCCTAGCAGTCGATTTTGACGGAGAAATGATGAGTTTTAACGGGATTTGCCCTAAACCGGTTCCTCAGTGATTCGGTGTCAGAAAAGTATCTACCATGTATTCATATGGGACCGCCTTGCCTGAACGTATGAAATTGTAATTGCCCAAATATAATTCAAAGTCGTTGCGATTCAAGTATTTTCAAGCTCCGAGGAGCATTGAACTTTTCTTGAATCTTTTTGTGTAATCGTTAGCTCAAAAAACTGCATATTGGATGGTAGTTGGTACATTATAAATCGTTCCGTTCCTCACCATGTGTTGTACACGGGCCAGACTATTGTTTGTTAAAACATATTTCTTGAAATTGTTGTAAAAACATAAGTTTTTGAAGAGATTTAATATATATATTTTTGAACTTTATATTGTCTTTTAATTGTGTTTTTAACAAAATTCCCTTTCAGGTATAATTTTAAGGTTACTTCCAGCGTCAGGTTTATAGTGTTACGACGTCCAATAGATGCCATCAGAGCAGCAGTTAAGCAAAAACGAACAGTAAGTATAGATTTTATATTATTCTCCGTCTGAAACAGTCGTTTTGAACCCTTATTTTGTGAACGTTAACATTCATTTTTGAAATATATAAAAAGTCCTTCAGACCCCAAAAGATGAATCGTTCACAATAACAATAAGAATAGTGGTTTATACAAGGAATATTACATCTTAATGTAGGAGCATTTATAGAACCTACTCTAGGAACATGAATCTGCAGCAGGATTCCCAATTATCAACAGCTCTGTATGATTTTATATAATTGTACGATGCATGATATCATACGTCTAATAAAAAATAGCTCCATATTAAATTCGTCAACTAAATCAGTATAATTATAACTTACATCTGAATATCTTTTATATTTGATATAATTCAAATATTTACAAAATTTCCATATTCTCTCAATCATCTGAATATGAAGATTACAGTACGGATACGGATATAACAATGTAACATTCTGAACCACTTATCACAAATGCATGATATAAAGTTCTAAGGCAATCAGTATTCTAAAAATTCCTTCTGTTCCTAATAATAAAACCAAGCATATTTAGACTACGATTACTAATGCAATCACAATGTGGTATAAAGGATAGCTCCATATCAAAGAGCACGCCGAGGTCCTTTATCTTGTAAGCTCTTCTTAAACATGCATTATTTACCGTGTATTCATATGCAATTCTCACAAGCTTGTCCTAGAAAAAGATATCATCTGACATTTCTTAGTATTAAAACAGACTTTATTAGCAACACAGCATTCCGCCAAGGAGTTAATATCAGCTTGTAATGTGTGACAATCCTGCTCGTCTTGAATAGCTCTAGCAATTTTTAAATCATCAGCGTATAAATAAGTATCAGAATAAGTACACTAAAGGACCCAGGTTTCATCCTTGCGTGACACCACTGCTAGCACTGTATAAATTTAATTTAAGTGATCTATACTCCACATATCGCAATCGTTATGGCACTGTTGGGAATAATTCCAATTGGTTTATAATTAATAATTAAATATTTATTGCGTGGCTTAAAAACAGAGCATATTCTTGACAATTTCCATAGTTTTGGAAAAGCCTCTGTGTTAATAGCCCAGTTGCCAGGGGTTTTAAGTCGACATTAATTTTTACTTCGCTAATTTTTTCATGAAAGGCTAGTTTTTGCTAGTAGCAAGTGGTTCAAAAAGGTTTACCAAAATCTACCCCCGCGAACCCTTATAAACAAACTTCTGAAACGGAAAAAATCAGTAATTTGCTAATATCTCGAAAAATAATAATAACAATTAAAAACACGGATAGTACCACGTGAAAGAGAGGGAAATTTTACATAAAAATAATATAAAAGTTTTTTAAATAAATGTTTCCCTTATCATGAGAAATTATTACAGTTCGCTAGTTCGGCTCAATATTTCAAGCGCGTTGCACAGGGAAATGAGGCATTTCTCGACCATCGCTACATAATAAAGACAATTTGTACTCATTAAAAACGAAAAAAAAAAAACAAACGTAGCATTTTAAAGAGGAAGAATTCAGCTTTCCAATGGTATACTTACTTTTAATTTTTATAATTTTTACTTCTTTTATCACTTTTTACCACTCTATATTGAAACATAAATATTAAATAAAATACCAATTTAAAAAAGTCCTTGTAGATATAGCTTGTTTATACCTTAAACTTCAATTTAAGATTAATTTTTATGCTCTAAAGTATCCAGGGTAAAAAAAATAAGTTTTAAATCATTGATATTTCTTCCATTTTTTAGGGTTAGGAAATTTTCACTTGAAAACTTGTCTAAAACGATCCAAAAAGGCTTGTAGGTAAAAGAATCGACAGCTACTGGAAGCGGCTGGAACCTCCCCACTCGGTGGATCTTTGAAGCCGAAAAGAGCATTAAATTGTGTGACAAAACGGCACTAAATGTAATCCGATCTCATCCAAAACCTTTTCAGATCTTCTGGGGCACTAAAAAAATCCTCAACTTAATGAATTTACAATCATCTGCGAGTTATTACCTACATTATCGCTCGTTGAATAATATACTATTAGGATATTAACAACTTTAACATCACTTGAACGACTAAGAAAGTTTAGTTATCCTAAATACTACAGATATGTAAAGCAACAAACTGAAAATTGGTAAAGTGATAATCTATAATAAATTTACCAACGAAGGTACAGGTACAGGTACAGGTATTGATATTATTACATCTACCTTTAAAGTTTGTGACAATCATTTAAAAGTTACAAATATGCCGAAATCTTATTAACATGATATGACACCAACGTTATCGGATGACAAACGATGACAATGACAATCGTCAAAATTTGCTCATTGCAATCCGATCGCTCGCGGCTGTCTTTGTTAAATGAAACATTAGCATTTCAGTAATTTCACTAGATTTTAGAGAAATATTTGTAGTTTAATTCTTCGATTTGTCTGTATATATATTTAAAAACGGCACTAAACGTAATCCGCTCTGCTTCTAGAGCAGTGAAGAAACCCTCACACGTGAATTGACACGTGATGTGACGAGTTTCACGACGTAACGGCTACGCGCATCGATCATGTCATGCGAAATGCGATCTATGCCATATTTGCTTTGATTATAACTTTTTTCACGGAAACCAAATCGAAAGGGTGGAAGTGTGATATATCGTTAAAATCAGAATTTTAACTGCTTTTCAATGGTTTCATTGAAAATTGAAAGTAATTATAAAATAAACAACTTGTTGGGTCAAAATGGCACTAAACGTAATCCGATCTCAACCAAAACCTTTTCAGATCTTCTGGGGCACTAAAGAAACGCACACGCAAAGTTTCATTCAAATCCGTTCAGTAGTTTCGGCGCTATCGTGCTAACACACATACACACACACAGACATTTTTCAAAAACCTTTTTTTGGGTTCCTAGGACCTCAAAACGTAAAGATTTGATGTTATCTCAATTTTCGTTTTTGAACCAATTTTAGTAACCTCTCACAATTTTATTGTGGAGAGGTTAAAAAGGTAGGTTTTTTTACCCACAAGCCTTTTTGGACCGTTTTAGACAAGTTTTCAAGTGGAAATTTCCTAATCCTAAGAAATGGAAAAAATACGAATGATTTAAAAGTTTTTTTTTACCCTGGATACTTTAGAGCATAAAAATTTATCTTGGATTGAAGTTTAAGGTATAAGCAAGCTATATCTACAGGGATTTTTTTTTAAATTAGTATTTTATTTAATATTCGTTTTAATATAGAGTGGAAAAAAATATAAAGCTTAACTTGCACGTGCAATTTATAAGAAATAAAAATTATAAAAATTAAAAATAAGGATACCATTGGAAAGCTGAATTCTTCCTCACTAAAATGCTACATTTGTTTTTTTTTCATTTTCAATGGGTACAAATTGTCTTTATTATGTAACGGCGGTCGAGAAATGCTTCATTTTCCTTTTATACTGTTTTTATGTAAAATTTCACGCTCTTTCATGTAGTGCTATTCGTTTATTATTATTATTATTATTATTATTAGTATTTTTCGAGATATTAGCAAAAACAGATTTTTTTCTGTTTCAGAGGGTTGTTTATAAGGGTTCGCGGGGGTAGATTTTGGTAAACGTTTTTGAGCCACTTTATACTAGCAAAAAACTAGCCTTTCATGAAAAAATTAGCGAGGTAACAATTAATTCTAATTTTTCATCAAAATTAGCCTTTGGCAACTGGGCTAAATATTAACCTAAGTAACTCAAAACAGCTCATACAGTTTTTAACTAAATACGCCGGTATGTTATCCACATCCATAGTGAAGTTAGGTTTAAATTTTTTAGTAGCTCTTCGTATATCACAAACACTGACATTAAATGTGTGAAGAACATTATTACCACTAAAAATATAATTATTTTCAGAAGAATTATCAGTTATTATCATTCTCAATAAACATACTTTTAAAATATGTAGCAAAGCTGTTTACTATATCCTATGGATGCAGTAGGAGTTCATCATTAAAGGTCATATTACCAGGAATTCTAATAACCTTTTTCTTTGCGTTGACGTAATGTTCAACGGACTTTACAAATGTATTGTACTCACTACGAATACTACGTTTTGTTTCACGTTTTCTGAAAGCTCAAGCAGTTTACGTTTTTATTTACCTTAGCAAAATGGTTTTTAAGTTTTATTTTTCTAATTATGTCATTGTTAAGCCAGGGCGGAAAAGTATACTAAAACGATATAGTTTTAGGAACAAATATCTGTGTGTAGTAGAATTATTAGTTGTAGGAAAAATCACATGCTTCGTCAACATCCTGGATCATTTTTAGCCTTCTCCGATCAATCCTAGCATTATAGAGCTCATACAAATTCGCCTTACGAAAATTGTATATAGGAGTAGCTTTTTATTATCAGACCATTGTAGATCAACAACCAGTCTAGGATGATGATTATTCTCATTCACCGATACTAATTTGTCATGTGATATGTTCCATCAATTCTCGAATTGATACTTAAAATGTGATTGTGCTTTTCCATCCTACAAATATCAATAGAATTCTGGAGCCGATTATATAATGCTGAAAGTCTTTTAGATTCGTAACAATTTTGCAGTTCAGGATTATTAAAATCACCAGTTAAAACTGTGAGTAAGTCCTAGTTATAACAATAATTCTCCAAACAGTCAAACTATATTTCATAATTGATAGCTGTTAATGATGGGGAGAATGTACATATTTATTAATAAGATAAAGTTAAGGCTATTGTATAATTTAATTGCGATTAAATCAACGTCGGACAGGGATGGCTTGAAAGGAATTTCCTCAAATCTGTATTTCGCATCTACCGCCGTTAATACTCCACCAACCTGTTACCAACTCTGTCACATCTATATATGTTGTACTTATCTCCAAAAATTTGCTAGATGCAACATTATTTTCCAAACAAGTTTTAGTTAGCAATATAACATCACTATCGCAAGCCAACATATTTGGATACAACGTGTACACTTTAGTGTTCAACCCCCCGACATTTTGATATTTAATTTCATTAGAAAAATGCATCTGAGTTTGTGGCGTCTATTTGGGTACTTATATACTATTATGTGTAAATATATTTTTAAAATGAAGAAAAGTAAAATTGCCAGGCTTCTAACTTGTAATTTAGCGCCCGGTGGGGCACATAGCCAGGAGAGTAGCTGTTAAATGCAGGCTCGTTACGTTCCTTATAGTAAAATAAGGATTTTATAGAGGAGTTTTGCGACTAAAATATTATGTTTTAACTTTCCCAGTTTGCTCATGACCTTATCCTTTATAATTCGAACAATTGTTTCTATGCATGTGTAATATGGTCTTCCTATTTTTAGATTGCTGCTGTTCAGTATTAACGCCTTCGTTTGTATCATTTTATAATGTTTTTCGTCTTATTAATGTTCACGTTTGCCATCGACCCTTTAGTTCAATTGTTTCTCTGAGTAGTTGAGGTATTTGTATCGTTATGTTCCATTCCCTAAGCATATTCTCTTGCAAAAAGATATCGATTTAAAATTTGTAGGATTGTTTGGTATGATCATTTTGATTGCCCCAATATTTTATTTTTATTTCCGGTTTAGCCGCAAACAGCATAAACTTTGTTACTTCCAGTTTACTACATACATTTATTACTTATTCTTAAATACTCTAAAAATATAATATGTATATTGTTTCCAATGAGTATAGTTGGCAGATGCTTTCCATTTATATTTCTGATTATCATCTCTAACTAAATTACAGCAAAAATCTAAAAACTGAGCAGTACATTTTTAATAAAAGTATTATACCACTTGAATATTTAATGACTCTTCTGTACAATGTATATTGTAAAATTAACAATTAAGTTGAAAACAACTTTGTAAATTAAATTAAATTAAATTAAATTTCTGAAAGGCAAAGCCGCTTTGAGAGTAATGTACACAACTTTTAAAAGGGTATATTTTATACACCCAACAAAATTATAATGTAAATTGAACATACCTCAAAAAGCAACTTATGTAAAGGAGTAACCAAATCCCTCACAATAAATAATTGCACAAAGGGATTGCTTTATTTGAATAATCCAAAAAAATTCAAACATACCAGATATTTGTTCGGGTTTAAAAGTTATGGGCCTGCACCTGCTTTTAAATTTGATCAAACATGGTCATATAGCATAGATCTAAAGATATGAAGTAAATGAAATGGAACAATTCTACTGAAGCAATAACATCGAAATACAAGGCGTACTCGGTAAATAAAAATGAAAATTATTATATTATTAAAATGATTATATAGGCGTAAATATATATTGAAATAAAATAAATTTAGCTCAAAAGATACACACATCAACAGATGAACATAAAAATATCATGCATCTCTCCTATAAACAATGTTAATTCAACTGCAATATCTACCTTTTTCTCGCCAGCTAGAGCCTGAAACAATATAGAAGTGTTAGATATTACTTTGAAATGATATGTAAGATTAGAATTTCATCATAATCATGTTTTTGTAATAAGAAAAACGGTGCGTAATTTATTTATTTCTAGTATTTTTTTTAATGAGAAATTAGTTGTAACAAAATGTGCTGCATACTTATTGGGAAACATTGCGTCTGGTGTTAGATTTAGAGAGGAAGGTTCATATTTTCATCTGATAGAGAAATTCTCCTTAAATGTCTTTATTGCTTCAAGAAATTTATACACTTGCTGTTAAACTTGCGAGGGACAATATGAAATAAGGCTGATAATCCCAATGCAGTTCAAACCTGAAACTCGAGTTGTGTAGGCATCTGTGAATATCATAAGATATAGATGTGTCGGTCCTTTGTCCAACAAACCTGTGGGAAGGGTAGGGAAACTCCTACAAACCCAGTGAAATCTACATTTTCCGCGATCCAGCTAATTAGAATCAGTTACATAGGAAAATTTTCATTCAAGTCTGGTCAAATACTTATCCAATAGTCTGCAAGATCGCTAATGATGTTTCAGTACCTGAATCCTGAAATTCAACATATTGCATGCAGTATGGCGAATCAGACTTGAAAATGATTCTATGAAGATGTGAATACCGATACAATTCATGGAAATTCCACTCAAGACTATGTATTTGAGTGAATTCAAAAAGTATTCTGGGTGACATCGGAAACTGACACAGTTATGAAGGTCACACTCAAAAATAAATTAATGTATTCCAATCACTCGCAGAAATCATTACGAGTTATCAAGTGCTTATCCGAGCTTAGAATATTGCATTTTAACATAAACATGTGCACTAATGAATCTCTCCACTGTAACCTTGTCTATTTAATCTGCTATATTAAATTGTGAAATCTAGGGCAAACAACTGCAGCAGCTTTATTTAGTGTATTCAATTGAATACATGGTGTTGTATGGACTCGAAACGTATTTATATTCGTGAACAGAATTTCTCTCGACTCGGTTCTGCAATATAGGATTACATTGTCTTGACGTTGACACATTATTAACGATATTACAAACTTTTATTATTAACCAGTCGCAGTCATTGGCTCGAATGACAAAGACTTTAGTTGTCTCTGGACTAGTGAGAAGATGCAATTTTCAGCAATTCTGTGGTAACTTTCCATCCTTTTCTCAAGCTTATAGGAGGACTGGCACTTCCAGATCTTATACGCTTCACAGGTACTTATGGAACTTGAATTTCCATCCACAGTATTTGATATCATTGTGGAATCCAATTGTATATTCAATAAGAGAATTTGTTTAAATAATTATTTGAAAGTCTAGCAAATGTAAGCAGTGGCGGTTTCTTAATTGGGTTATTTGGCGAATGAAAACAATAGGGCGTTATGAAATCTCACGTATGGGTATTTTCCAAATAATCTAATCGCCATTGAGCCATTTAGCAAAATAACATAATATGAATTTATCAGCCCACGTATTGCTTATATTGAACAAGACATATTAATACGTATTTATTATGTAAATATAAAAATTCATTACTATTATTATGAGAATGGAAAATATGAAAATTGTGCAATTCAAAATCCACATTTTTAAATAACCAACCTTAAATTTAAATACACTTATAACCGCAGTACTAAATTGGACGTTTACAGCACTACTATTACCTCTTAAGAATGAAATGGCATCTAAAATATCCAACTGCTATTTTACAGCTCACGTAAAAGTTATATAGAATTTTCCACTTTTTATCAAAAAGGATTCTAAAACTACGGTTTGCACAGTGTCTGTTAAAAGTTTTTTTATTGGCACGTCTTGTTGAACTAAATTATTTATTTCATGAATCCTGCATGTTGGAAAGTTTTAGAAACTTAACTATTTCTTTCAGCGATTGTTGAACGTGAGTGAGAAATGTTCTTAATTTGTATAGGCCATTAAAGTTAATTGGCAAACTGGAAAGTTAAAATTTCCTGTGTGATTTCATTTATTAAGGCAGCTGAGATAAAATTCAGAACATTGTTAAATATTTTTAAGGCAAAGTAAATGAGTGTTGTGTCGTAATACATTACACTTTTCACAGGTTTTTTCAAGTTTTTATGTAACTTCATTGCTGAACATCCCACAGAATACTCAGTTCACAGTTTTTTAACGTTTTTGGTATTATTGCAAAATCTTTAATTTTAATCATCCTTCAAAATAAGTAAGTACACTATAAAGTATTTTTCTTTTTTGTCGAGTCTAAGCTAAGGTTGCAACAGTTCTTCATGTAAATTTTTTTATAAAACTATTTAATGCATAATATTTTTCAAAAATTATAAAGTTTCTCATGTGGCTAACATCAACTTACTGGCCAAATATTAATCTCATCTAACTTTCCATTCATAGGCTATCATTCGTACCGGACGGATAGATGAATGAAAGAATGAATAGATGAACAGACTGCAGGACCGACGGATGAACAGAAAACAGACTGATATTTTGAAATGTATTTAGAAGTCCATGATTAATACACGATAATATGAAAAATATTTCTCTATGAGTGGCATTCATGGTAAATAATACACTCCCCAATTATATGAGCAGAGAAAGAGAGAGAAGACGTAAGGGCTGTATCAATCATGGGCCGATTTATTAATATACCGTAGGTCATATGACCTGTGAAATAATATAAATAGCTCCATCTGATCAACTTCCGCATAGATAGAGGGCCATAGAAGAGAAAGAAGAATAATCGCAACTCACAAAATAAGTAGGTAATCATAAGAGAATACACATTTCACCGCAAAATTACATAAATTCAATTTCTATATCATAGCAATTTTTTAATGTTAGAGTAAAAAATAATTATACTTGACAATAACCTTTTTATTACAATATAAAACACATGTGTTCGATAATGCTTGTTACAAATATCTGGTACAAAATCTAAAAACATAAATTTTTGTATCTCTAGCAGACAATAATCATTCATTCAAACTGTAATGTTTAAACTCTCTAGAAATACTGATGATCCAAATCTGAGTCCACTAAATGCAAAATTCAATTAATTCGTCAACTGAATTAGTGGTAGTATGTGACAGGTATTGAAAATGTCTACCAAAAAACTATTAAATGAATTTCAAAATTAGGTATTTTCAATGTAGCTTTTATATGAAAACTCATATGAGATGCATAAATCTCTATTTATAAATAAATATTATTTGCAAAACTGGGTATTTATGTGCAGATGTGCAAACATCATTTGGCTCATCAGGTGACCGAGTGTTTGTGTTGATTTATGAGAGATGACAGTGTTTAGTGTTTCATAACTGTGCTTTTAAATTTTTTTGTATTTTATTGTGGTTCTTATTGGTACTTTAATGTATCTTTATTAATAATGAATTTAAAAACAACTTTCTGAAACGGTTGGTACAAATCGACAATTAGGAAAGAAATTTTTAAAAAATTGTTAAGGTAATGCATTCTTGTTTGGCAATAATGAACTATGTTATAAATTTGTGTGTATTTGCAGACACAAACCAAAAGATTTACCGCAATTTCCAAGGTGCACACACCTTAGAAAGCCAATATATGCCTGTAGAAAATTAACAATGCCAGGCATTCAGAGGTTTCATGAAATGTTATATTTTAGTACTGACAAAATCCAACAAGATACATTTGTTTTAAAATTCTATGAGGGGTCGCAACCGAATAAATAAATAAATAAACATATCCATTCAGTATTACATTCCTACCACAGGGGTATATTGATTAAGAGTTTGTAAAAAAGATTCTTGGAATAACTCACTTTAGTCCAGATAGACTTAAACGAATAGTGAGAAACTTTTCGAGAAAAGAAGAAATTCCAAAGGAGAGAAGAGGAGGTGGTAGAATTAAAGATTCAATCAGTTTTTTCATTGAAAATTTAAAATGTATAGTTTCACTATCAAAGAAATAAGACTAGCAGTTTATTTTTACCACGTGAATTTAACTTCACGAAATTGTACAAAATTTATTGTCATACAAATCCAGAACCACATGTTAATATATCTTATTTTAGAAATTATCTTAACTCTAATGATAAGTTGGCATTTGGTACATCTGCTTTTTCCACTTGTCTGAGGACACAAAAATATCAAACTAGCCGCTGATGAAGAGAAAGTCTTACTAATGCTTGAAAGACGACTTCGTTTTGAAATCTAAGGCATTCTATAACTTTTTTAAAAACGAATTTGAATGTATACAAACGTTTTCTTTTGACTGAGAGAAAAATTTTGTTACACCAAAGCTGCCGAATCAATCTGCATATTTTTCGCAGCAACTGAATCTTTATAACATTACCTTTGTTAAAGGAAATTCTAAAACTAAACTTTCTCTGGAAAGCGTTCGTTCCTATGTGTGGTTAGAAACCATATATTCAAAAAAATCTGATTCAATACCTTCTGCAGTTTATCACACCTTGATTACACCGAAATTTTCAGACACTATCAAAAAAGTTCAATTATTTGCAGACGGATACAAAAATACAATGCTTATGACCATGCTAGCTTACTGGTTTGATCAATATGCACCTGATACAATAAATCGCTGGAGTTCATATTTCCCATAGTGGGGCATTTTTTGTGTCTGGGTTATTCTTGCCAGACCAGTTTCGTTCTCTCTAGTACATTCTCAATACAAAGAATGCCGCTTGTTTATCTTTTAAAAATTGAAAAGTATATACATTTTTAAGAATTTCTGTTTAGATTTTAAATTATTATTAGAATTATAAGTTTGAAATACTATTACTAGTTTTTAAATTCACTTCCTCTCGAATTATTCGCATCGCTCAATCAGTGAATGGAATGTGTCCTATACATTGAAACAACTCTCCTCGCGATTGAATGTAGTGTAAACGTTTAGTCCTTATGCGCTGGAGTTACGAGATAAATTGTTGGTTACGGCACTTTAGGAATCGCGTACTTGTGATTAGTCAAAACATGAGTTGTATTTTGTAAACATTAGATTAGAAACACACTGTCAGATCGATACTTTTATTTTCTAAATTTTATATTAAATCTATTGATGTAGTAATGGTATTCTATATTTTAGGCCCGACGCATTAGGGCAATAGTGCGTCCGACCTCGATATCTCGACCTACGATAGTTAAAAATTTTCTAAAAAATTGCAAGTAAACTAGATAAAAAAAATCTATAAGTGGAAATTATTTTCGAACATACAGGGCGAGCCAAAACGAAATTACAGGACTAAGTGCCTTTTTTGTAAATGGAATGCTATGTATATCAGTACATTTTTTTAAGCTTCTCTCTAGGCCCTATTCATTCCTATATTAGCATTGAATATCTCCCAACCACTTGGATGTAATGAATTTTTTTGTCATAATTATGGGTTTTAAGAAAAACTTATGTGAATACCAGTTACGAGTAATGTTTTTGAATCATTTTCATTTCCTACAGGGTGGCCAAACATTATTTTTCAATTAAGAACATTTTAAATTGAATTTTATCAATTTTTTCAAATGGAACGCCCTATATATTTTTCAACGATATAATGTAGAAATGAAAAACGAACATTTTCTGTAAGTACTTCCCTAGGGTTAGTTGCAACCAATTTCGTTTTATTGAGCAATAATTACAAAATTCAAAAATAAACTTAAAAAAGAGGTTTCTTCAAATAAATCAGTAGAAGAAATTATAATAAATGTTCCACATGTTGCCCATTTTGATTGAAATGAGGTTCCCACTGTTCGTAAAACTGCCAGTGTAATAGAGGTAAAGTCAGTTATTACCCTTTACTTCATATTTTGTACTGTTGTTGGTGTATCTCTATAAACAATTTCCTTCACGTACCCCCATAAAAAGAAATCCATTTTTGTAAGATCTGGGGACCTAGCAGGTCATTTAGTGGGTCATTTCTTCGATCCATTGATTAGGGTAGGTATTTTTAAGTGATCCCTAACTGCATTTAAATAACGTGGTGGAGCACCATCTTGCTGAAATCACATCCTATTTCGAATTCTTTCAGGGAGATTTACCAATAACTGTCTGTGTTGTTTATCAACTAGCATAAAAAAGTGAGTAAAGTGATTTTCCGAAGCATAATAATTGGAATTGTGCCTATTAACAAATTCATTTTTATGAAAAGTTGCCTCATCACTGAATAAAACAGTATTGAAGAAATTCACATCATGTTGCATTTCACCTCTGGCCCAATTACAAAATTGTAGGCGCTTTTGAAAATTGTCATCAGATAATTCCTGGTGCATTTGAATATGATATGCATGCAACTTATTTGTTTTTAAAATTCGACCCAGATACCGTCTCTACTTATTCCTGCTAATGAACTCGCTTTTCTTTGACTAACATGGGCATTCTCAACCGTTGCCAGTACCACAGAAAACTCATTTTCTTCGTTCACAACAACAATAAAACGTTATTCTTTCACTTTTTTATATTCGACATTTCCAGTTTCCAGAAATCTATCGAGAAGGTTTTGGAAGCTGCTAACATCAGGAATCCTTCTTTCAGGATAACGTTGGTGATAAATTCTATTGGAAAGTAAATTTCTGTCTGACTTGCCCAAAACAAAAGTCATGTCTACAAGTTCCGCTTTATTAAAATTCGTATGGTAAAATTCCAAATATCTTAAATTCAGTACAAATTGTAACGACCGTTAAGGGTGATAAATGCTCATTTGTACACGACAATTTATATCAAACTGAGGTTTTATTGCTTGTCGAATAACGAAAACAGCAAAAAAATGTATAAAAAATATGACAATAAAGGACCGGTTAAATACTATTTATTCATTTCAATGGATTGGAAGAAATGGTCCCACTAAATGGCCTCATTTCAAAATTGCATAAAGATGCGTGTCAATCAAAATGGGCAACACGTCGAGCACCTAATATAAATTTTTCTAATGAATTATTTTAGGGAACCTCTTTTTTTAAGTTTATTCTTGAATTTGACACTTATCTATTTATAAAACGAAAATTCTAGCAATTAGCCATTACAAAAATGTTCGTTTTTCATTTCTACATCACATCGTCAAAAAATATACAGGGTGCTCCATTTGAAAAAATTGAGAAAATTCAATTTAAAATGTTCTTAATTTAAAAAATAATTTTTGGCCACACTGTACATTTTTCTGAAATGAATATGATTCAAAAACATTACTCGTAACTGGTATTCACATAAGCTTTACTTTAAACCCATAATTGTGACTGTGGGAATTTGTTAAGTATCCATCTGCAGATTGCATTATTTCAACAAAAAAATTCATTACATTCAAGAGGTTGGAAGATATTGAATCCTAATATAGGAATAAATAGAGACTAGAAAGAGGCTTCAAAAAATGTACTGATATACATTGGAATTTGGAATTGGAATTGGTTGTGAGGGTGGTCAATAAGAATTATTGAGCCACGGCACTTAGGCCCCATTGGGCCCCTTGTACATCCTCCCTGTAGGCAGATCCTCCCCTAGGCCTCCAACCAACCTAATCTTGCGAAATAGGTGGTGATGCTGCCTAGGGGCATCTCCCTTACATCGGCTTTAAGTAGGCCAGGATTCTCTAATTGATGAGACGGCAGAACAGTGACAAAGTACATGTTGAACCAATACATAGCAATCCATTTTAAAAAAGGCACTTGGTATTGTAACTTCGTCTTAGTTCGCCCTGTATAGTCGATAATAATTTCCAGTTATAGACTTCTTTATCTAGTTTACTTGCAATTATTTAAAAAATTTCTAGCTATCGTAGAATTCGAGATAAAAAACGTTGTGAGATTACCATCAAAAGCACTTCACTGTGGAGGCATTAAAATGATAAAAAGTTTGTCAAATCAAAGTAAATAATTTCCACGCCACCATGACGTAGAGGTAATGACACGTTTTTTTATTGGTACCTTTGAAAACATTAAAAAAATTGCTTACAAAGAAGTTATTACAATTTATTTCTACTTTCTTTTCCGTTTTGATTTCTGGTGAAAGATGACAACCCTTACTTGCTATAAGCAAAGTAGCGGAGAGGATCATCCTGAAGCAAATCAACATCCACATCGAAGAGCTGGACATGATCCCGGACGAACAGTTCACCTACCGGACAGGACACCTACCGAGCTCCAAGTAATCCGCCTAACCGAGCACATGACTGAGGGGTTCAATAGATGCTATGTCACTGGAGCAGTGTTCCTGAACGTCTTCAAGGCCTTCGACCGGGTCTGACACGACGAAGTCATCGTGAAGACGCTGAATACCTTGGATACACGGTGGGAATGGTCAAGTTGATGAGGTCCTATCTACACATAAGGAAGTTTCCTAGTGAAGGTAGCTAATCATTTTTCCACCTACCAACAAGGGAAGGGATCCGCAGGTATCCATACTTTCTCCCCACCTGTTCAACATCTATACCAGCGACCTACCAAAAACCAACAGGACCTCCCTGGCACTTTACACAGACGACATGGCGATCGTCGCTAGATCAGATCATGTCAACCAGCCCTAGCCACCGGCTATCTTCAGGAAGCCGCATCCCTCCTGAAGGAATGGCGTAGTCATCAACGCCGAGAAGAACAGGGCGATAGCCTTAAGGAGAATCAAGACCCTCATGGCAAGTGTACGGAAGCAACATGCGATGGCACCATACCACTAACTACTTTAGCTTAATCATGGACCGCAGCCAGTCATGGAGACAGAAGACGGAAGCCATAGTCGAGAAAGAGAATATAAGATGGGCCCTTCTCTACCCGAAGCTGGGGAGACAGAGCCTGAAAAACAAGTTCACGCTCGTCAGGACCTTGATCAGACCGTTACTGACCTATGCCTCCATTGCCTGGAAGTACCAAGCCAAGACATAACTCAAGATCAAGCCTGAATCAAGGCGGTATAAAACGTCGTACTCCGGTGTACCGTCGCCGCCCCCTTTTTCGTCAGAAACGTCGACATCTTCAGGGACCTGAAGACATCCAAGACAGAGTGAAGAAATTCTATGCCCAAGCATAGGAACCCGTTGATCAAAGACGCGACTGACTACGATCCAGCCGACGCTCAGAGGCACAGACGGTCGAAGCTCCAGATTCTGGATAACGGGTAAGTATAAGCTAAACCGCTTTCCTTTCAGCCAGACCAAGAAAACAGAAAAAGAAACAGACGGCCACAAGCATGCGTGGTCTTAAGTAATAATTCAATTTATAGGCTTAACCTGCGCATTTGTTTGATAATTAAATTACTTGTACGATATTTATCAAACACCAACGATCTTAAAAATTGATGCATTTGGTATAGATAGAGAGTAATAGAAGTTCATTATACATGCAAATTGAGCTCGTTATAGATAAATGTTAATAGAGAAAATAATCTGTTGTTTCAAAATAGATTATAATAATATATAATATCACAAAAATACATATATACGAGAGTTTTATCCTTAATCACAAATTCTGCATTAGATTTTATGAGAAACCGGTTAACGCCCTGCGTGTATAAATTAAAACAAGTTTCGTTAGTGTCATGCACATTGGATATTTATTGAGTTCTGTCACATCTAACATTTACAATATTAAATTATGCATCTTGCTCACCACAAAAAGAGTTAAAACATAGTTAGCGCCTGAGTGCTTACTTCGTAGAGAATTAATTATTCAAGATTTTCCTTTTTTATGGAAAGCATAGTTTTCCCAGTGGGTAACATTTCCTGAATCAAAATTATGACCTTCCTTTTAAATCTACAGTTTCACGCTCAGCATCATAAAGTTCGTATTACTATAGTCTTAGGGAGACATTATAACTTAAAAACATTCCATAATGACATGCATAAATATATTTTTAATGTGGTTTTACGATCTTGAATTTAATACCATTTTTATTACCTAGGAAATGAAATATTAAGGAGAAGACCTAATTGAACATAAAACATTTTATATTGTACTATTAATATTTATCATTTGCTTACATTGTACTATTAACATTTAACATTACTCTTTACTTAATTATCAAATTGCTTGTTCGGTGCTTCTGTTTTCAAGGCAGTAGAAGAATATTAATCACGAATAGGCTGTATCTGCTCAAATGAAGTTCATATTTTGGGGTATATTGTAATAATTATTATAGGTCTACAGTAAGAATAATTTAAACAAATGCGGTATCTTTATTTAATTACAAGCACATTTAGTGAATTGTGAGAAATAGCTCAAGTCGTCAAACTAATTTGATGTTTGTTCAATATACACCACGTGGAGCAAAATGCTCTTTTCAGGATCAAATACAAACTACCTTACCAGATGCTATCCATCTTCCGGCAACTTCTTTACCCAAACTTTTACTTACTACAACCTTCTCCTGACCTGACCGTTAACTTCCTCCTATTCCCTCCTTCGTTTCTGTTTTTTTTTTGTCTTCTAAATTCTCTCTTCATAAATTCTACCCTCCTCTTATTAAAATCTAAATTAAACCAAAATGTTTAAATAATGATATATTTGCCAGCTGGGACCATAATGGATTTATCTTCTTCTTCATTACAAGTGATGGAAAGGTAAATTCCTGTACTGACGCCCTGTGATATTGGTTTACATCTGTAAATGGGTATCATAGGACGCAACAAACTCCGTTCAGACCTGCTGGATGGCAAGTAGCGAACTACTCCTGAAGCTATACCGGGGTCAATAGCGTGGAGCAGAGGTTTAGTCATTCGAATGCCGGAATTATCTGATTAAAATTAGATGAGTTGGGTGTGCGAGGAATTTTATCTCATTCGTGGAAACCTGCCTTGAAAAACACATGTGGAGCAAGTGGGTGGTTGTTGAAGAATTCTTGCGCCATATGGGGGTCTGCCTTAACCGGCCAACCAAGAGGATTTGAGCCACAATAAACTGCCCCCCCAAGTCAAGGGGATACAGCATAAGCTTATGATGTATGGCTACGGGGGAGCTTAGTAGCTATTGTGCGGACTCCAGGGCACCTAACACATCCTGTTTTAAATAAATGTCTGCCAGAGGTATGCGGGGTACTGCTTCTATTTCTCTGTGGCTCGTGGGACTGTATGGAGACCAATTTGGAAAAACATAAGTGCTGGTACATCACCATTTGTATCAACAAAAACTGATGTGTCTATGGAAAAAAGCCTGACCAATCTGAATAAGGTCTCCTCCAAGGCAAGAGGGAGAAATTTGACAAAACCCTCCAAGCTCAAAAACTTAAGGAGCACAGGAGAAAGAAAAGTTTAGCTGAGCCACAAAAAAAGGTTTAAATTTATGTTGGTATAAGGCATATCTAAGAATGAGGCCGGCTACAAAACAGGGAGTGTAACTTCTGAAAAACGGCCGAAAGCAGTCCGTTCAGGGGAAAAGATCCCAGAAAGTAGATTAAAGAACAAGAAAGGGCCACATTAGTGCCTTCAACATCGGCCGAACGGATCTCCTACAACCAGTTTGTTAGGGGTATTTGGATTAGAGTTCTCTCCACCAACTTCCCAGCAGAACAGTTGACTATGGAGCAGACGAAAGCAGTACAGGAATCACTTCTGGACAAAATTTTGGCGATGAACAAAACTCCAGTTCTATAGCTCCCATTTTAGATCAGGTTGGCAGGCTCTTATTTATGCTAATAAAGCCACAACACAGTGGCTAAGAAGTATAATAAAAGAGTTAAAGCCTTGGGAAAATGCGTCACTAAGACGTATCATCACCGGAAAATCAGGAATGCTAAAATGAGAAAATCCTTAAGCTTTTTGAGGCACAAAATGAAGCCCTTATCTCAAACAGTGCCCACGGAGAAAGTCAAAATGCAGAACATAGTGGTCTCTGCCTATTTCCCTGGTGAAGAGAAAACTCCAAGTTAGGAGCCCCATAAACTCGTGCAAGAGGAGAAATAAAGACTACATTATAGGTTGAGACGCAAATGCCATCATATGTGAGGCAGTACCGATGTTATACTACTGGTGAGTATCTTTTTGAACATTTGTTTGTAAATAATATTGACATTATCAGTATTAGATTTAGATGTTAATTCATCATGTGGCTGTCAGCTGGTTATTAGGTTGTAGTTTGTTAATTGAAGCTATGAATAGCGGATGGAGTGTTTGCTATCAGTTTATATTACTAGATCTGCGGTGTTTCAGAACCAAGGAGTGTATTGTAATAAAATTATGTCTACATTATGATCCGCTGCTTGTTTACAAAAGTACTCACATTCGTCACATCAGGGTCCTTGTAATCGACGTAGAGTACATGCGCGGCGCCGTGAAGTTTGTTATATCACTTGGAATATACATAATGCCTTTTTTCATAATTTCTTTTAAATCTATAACTAGTACGAATCTTACAGAAGCGTTATTTTTTGCAGCTGTTGACACATCTCGTGGTGTACAAGAAGATTCATAGACATGCTTTCGCCCTTTATGAAAGCTTCTTTGCGGACGAGCATTTCAATAAAAACACAAACTTTATCAAGGCCATGTCGTATCCTCTACAAACTAAGAAATGGGTGTTCCTATTTATAACTATTACTTTAATTACGTACATCCTATTAGTTCGTTAATGATAATAGAACGGTTGTAACCAATATGTACGTGGTACTTGAACTTAACGTGTAGGTTTCTATGATTTTTAGTGAGATTAAAAAAATCCTTTTCTTACGTTTCATTTTTCAATTATCCATCGATAAAAAAATAAAAAATATTTGTGCTTTAGCAGTGAATTTATATATTATTTAAAATTACCATTATTATTAAATTTGTCGGTCGGTGGTTTAACATTTTATATTTCTTTACATTGAACGTTTGGGTGCAACTAAGAACTGAAATGCAAGAAATATTTTTTTTATTTAAGTCCACCGAAATTGCCAGCAACCTACTTATTTGATATCAGTGATCAATAAAATAAAAATAATTAAGTTGTATATTATTATTTTTGTTCGTTCCTTATAAATTAGGAACTAACTAAAAAATTCATGTGTACCTCCTTCTTTGATTTGTTCAAGCTACAACTGTTTTTCGATTCTTTGAAGTCAGTATTAGTTCTTTAGAATACTACAAATAAATTGAATTTACTTGAATAGCGTGACCTAAGTGCACGATGCTGTACAATTCCAGCAATTAACCGATTGAAGTCTTAAACTCTTTGAACAGATTCTATATGGTTGTCTATAGTAGTAAGCTGCTTAGTTTTTAATTGGCTGAACACGTTTATACTAAAATGACTAAATCAAATTTGTTCCTTATGCCTTGTAAATTACAAATTTATTGTGAGACTCAGAATTGTTGAAACTTAGGACATAAAAAAATTCTGACCAACTTCACTATGAGGTGAGGCTAATTAAAAAATATATCACAATAAGACATACTGAATTTCTGTTTTTTTCTTTACAAAAAAATATACTTTTACACGAGTAAAAAATCAGAAGTCTTCATTTGCTCAGTTTCTCGGATGCTGAAGATTAATTACTGTCTCCCTTTTCGCGTTACATGATAATATCATAGTAATTTATTGTTGACGAGTCAGTTTTTTAAAGGCAACCAACATGTTCCATATTTATTAACATATATAACGATATTGTGATATTTGTCATAATATATTTTTTAGGCAACTGTCACAAAAAATTAGATTTATCGGATCTGGCAGCATTCCTAAAGTGTCATCTCTTTGTGCTCATTTGTCAATCTTATTTTTTTTTGCAATTTTTTATTTTTATTGGCCGCTTTTACTTCACGGCCGCACGTATTACTTGATATTAGATGTCTAATGACAGAGTGTCGGTTCGGTGCACGGTGTAGTAATCAGTGATCAGTTTAGGGATGGGGGGTAATGAGTGTGGTGGGGGTAATGAGGAGGCGGAGCTTAGAAGACGGGACATTAGAGGGCGAGGCCTAGGAGTGGTGGAGGGACAATTAATTGCAGTGGTGGGAGGTATGAAGTGGCGGAGTCAAGGTCACGTAATTAGCGTGGTGGGTGGTAATTGAAAAGATGAGAGGTAATTAGAGTGGTGGGGGTAATTACAGTGGTGGGAGGCAATTTAAGTATAATTAAATGTAATTGCAGTAACAATAGGGGCAATTTCAGTAACAATGGGGGTAATTGCAGTAAATATGGGGGCAATTGCAATAACAATGGGGATAGTTGCAGTAACAGTAAGGGCAATTGCCGTAACAATATGGTTAATTACAGTAACAATAAAGGTAATTGCAATAAAAATAATGGTGAATTATGGTCCAACAGTCGGTCCGCCAGCGGGCATGCCCATCTGGCCGTCCTATTGCACTTTGTATTTTTTTACTAAGGGAGGACGGGCTACAATAAATTCATGCAATAATGTCCAAATAATATCAATTATGTCGCGCACCTTTACACTTTCAGGTCATTCAAGCGGGCTCAGTGCCGAATTTTATCCACCCATTGAATTAAAAACTGCTAGTCGATATGGACTGGGATTGATTGGATTCTTACAACTCCATATTCAATGTAAACGAGACGAATAATCGATTTTGTTATAAAACTTGATCAAAAGTGGCCCTCACGGTTCTCCATATACCATGCCAAGAATATAAAGTTGATGAAATATATCGCGCAATACTAAAAGCAACGCCGAATGATAATAATGAAGAGTTATTCCAACTACGAATTAACAATAACACACTGTGTGAAATTTGGTCAAAATATGGTATTGATTTTACACAACCAAACACTATTGGAAGTCTATTTGGATTTGAATCGATATATTTACATTCAAATAAGAACCATGAATCCCTGTTAATATTATGAAAGTGCGAATGATATTAATTTCTGGAGCCTATTTGAATACTCTTAAACCGAATTTATTCGAATTTGACATAGATGCTAAACCCGGTCACAAACTTACTAGGGAACCGGCTAACACTATATATTTGCCTGCCACACCTGATGAGCGTCAGTATATCGACAACATCATACTAAGCATATTGGATGCCAAAGGTGATGTAATTAATTTTCGAAGTGAGAAGATTATTGTAAAGCTAAAATTGAGGATCATACATTAATAATGGTACTAATTACATCTAGTGAAAAACTTGAAGTGTTCGACGAGCCTATATATGACCATCCAATATATGTTAGCTTACATGAGCATATACATAAACAATATGGTTCGCAATATTATAAAAACTCTAATGAAATACACATTCCTATCAATTTTCAGGATCTCATCCTCGACGTTGCAGAGAGCTATATAGAAGGAAAATTTACACCTAAAGATGCTACAAAACCGTGTTATTTATCTAATAATGCACTAGCCTTTTTATTTGATGAGATAAGATATGAAATGGGTGGACAGCAAGTGGCCGTCGTTAGAAAGCCTGGAATTACTACAGCATTGAAAACTATGGTATTCATATGGAGAATCACATCATCATCATTAATAACTACAGGTTGGAGGCTCACACAACAGAAGCAGGATATTTTAGATACTACCAGTCACGTGTTCAGTGGTAGACTTCCTCTTAAATACCTCATGGGTTTTACACCAAAGGTAATTTAAATGCAAAGCAAGAATTAATTCTAATCATAGCTCGATCCTTCAACGACTGTTACATTGGCGAAGTTGATGCAGAGGTGGAAATTAGTAAAATTGAGTGGAAGATTAGACATGTTGTTCATGAAGACAGACAATATTAAACAGAATTAATAAGAGTGGTAATAATGCTAGAATTCAGGTGGCTTATCATGTGTGGGATTTATATAAGCTACCTACTTTACGTGATACTGCTACTGACACATGGACTGTTAAAGCCGCTAGCAGTCTCAAGAAACCTCGTTACATCATTATTGGTTTTCAAAACAATGACATTTCGAACAACAGAACCAAAGATGTTTCAAAGTTTATTCATGCATGTTTATTCATATTATTAATATTCGGGTATAACTGAATGATGAAATATATCCACATGAACTAGAATTTAGATTTTGCAAAGAAACTTGACTCTGCAGTCTACTATGCATACGACAGCTTTCAACGTAGTTATTATGGTAGAAACATGTGTGTACCTCTGATGGATCTTGACGAATTCAGAAAAATCCATTGTTTGTTATTGATTGCTCCTGTCAACCAGATGCAATTAAATCATCCACTATCGGCATTAAAATGGAATTTGAAACACGAAAGACGAAGTTCCCCGAGCAAACCCGAGTGTATGCGCTTATGCTTAACGATGCTTATTTAACCTACAGTGCATTGGATGGTTCAGTCCAGAGCGAATTTGTTGATGCTAGGTGAATGATGGTGCATACATTTCCTACTTTGATCATTGACTTACAAGGTTTTCAATATAAGGACAATGAGTTTATAGTTAAAAAATTGGCTGCTGTCTGCTGTAACGCTAAACAATAAATACATTATATTTTGAAACCACCATATCCATTCTCATCATTAACAAATGGCGAAAAGGCATAATATAAATTTTTGGAGAAGAATTATCATAGCTTAGAATGGAGTCATACATGCATTCAACTGAAAGAATTGCCACTAAATTTTGAGCAACTTTGTCAGAATGCTGTTAACAATTACCAATATAATTTACCATTAAACGATGTTATAATACTATGGAAAGGTGTGATGAAGAAGAATGTCCTACTACAATATCCACAGTGGAATAAAATTATAGATCTTGATGACTGTTCACCGCTTCTGCCTAACATTAAATCATTGACAATACCAGAATATTTGGAACATTGCCAGCATAATAATAGTCATTGTGCTCTCGCAAATATTCATTTTCTATACAAATGTATTGTAGATTTGAATATAAATGTCTTTAGTTATGGGTATTAAACTAATCTTTGTTTTATTTTTAACCTCATCATAATATAAGTAGGCTTTGTGGTATTTCACTTCCACCTCACTTTCGGCGTACCTAAAGCCCTTAAAGAGGGAGCGCTCAAAACCTTCAAGTGCAATCATAAGGCGAATAATGAAAGACAGGTAGGCACAAAAGGTTCATCAGTGTAAGATGTCCCTAAAGAAAAGAAGTTAAATAATTGTTGATCGGCATAAAGATAAGGTAGATAGGTCGCAATTGTTCATCTCATAAATCAGTACAAAGATAAGGCAGGTAAAATAATTTTGTAACTTTAGGTATATAGGTTTATTATTGTACTGTCTTTGTGTTGCGTACAGATGTTTGTTGTTTCGAATAAAGATTCATAAACTTACAAAAGATTTATTTTCATGTTGTTAAACTAATCACATCTATCTGTATCATTGCTAATGTCAACTGTCTTTTTCTTTTCACTTTCTTAGTTACTTTTTCTTTATTTTGGTGGTCGCCTTTGGCGCCAACATTTACATTTGAAATTTAAACATTACATTTCTCCTCTACTTTAAATAAAAGAATATGATATAAAAAAAAAACAAAATACACACACACACCAAAAAAATATATTAATCACTTTCGATGTCGCTCTTGTAGTCTTCCAAATACTTGGGCTTCTTTAACTTTCTGGAAGGTCTCAATGATGGGGGTTTTTCTTGGAGAAGGTCTGATTGGTTTTCAATCATAGTTCTGCCATCATCTGGAAAGGTGCTCGCATGTGATTGAACGATAGACTGGTCTTCATTCGCTACTTGATGAGTGGATGTAGTATTCAACTCGATTTCTTGTAAACTGGAGAGTTGATCGCTATGGCAGGGACTTTCTCGAGGTGGTGACTGAATTGCATTTGTAGGTAACTCATTGTGTGACTCATTTGATTTCTGGAGTGATACTTGTGAATGTTCGGCTGACTCATGTGTGTTCTGAGTGGTTGGTGATTTGGTGATGTCGAATTGAAAACGAGAGCTCGGAATAAATGTGGAATTTGAATAAGGGATTTGTTTTGGTTGTAGGACTGGTTTTGTTTGGGTATGATTTGGGTAAAATTTTTTGTAAAATGAGGAGTTTCTTACTATGACTCTTTCACCTCTTCTTGCCGTAAATTTTGTGCCTGATATTTTTATGATTTTATATGGATTTGGATCGAAAACTGGTGTTAAGCTATTTTTTCGACGTTGCTTACATAGTACTAGATCTCCTATAACAAATTCGTGCTGTTTGGTTTTCCTCTTCTCATCTGCATAATCTTTTTGTCTTTTCTTGTTTAAATAGTCTGTCTCTGCTATTTTCTCATTTTCATTCTTTTCTTTGATCATGGGTAACGAATTATTGACTTTTCTGTGAAAAATAATTTCAAATGGTGATTGCTGTGTGGTTGAATGTGGAGTGCTTCTATAATTTAATAGAAAATTGTTTATTTGAGAATCAAACTTATTTGTCTCTAGTTGTGCGCAAATCAACGATTTTTTAAAAGATTTAATAAATCTCTCTGCCATTCCATTGGCTTCTGGCCAATACGGAGTAACTTTTATATGCTTTACCCCATATTCTGATAAAAATTGATTTATCTCTTGTCCATTGAATGGAGGTCCGTTGTCAGACTTTATGGATGTTGGGATTCCAAACATGGAGAAAGTTTTTTCTAATATAGGCTTAAGGTGTGAAAAACTTGTGGACGGAACTATTTCTGCTATTGGATATCTTGAATATTCGTCTACGAGGATGAAAACATATTTTCTGTTCGGAAATGGTCCAGCATAGTCAATATCTAGTCGGTCAAAAACACTATTTGGCAGCGGTGATGAGATGATAGGGTCTCTACGGTTGGATGATGTAACTGCCTGACAAGGTATGCATCTGTTTATGAAATTTTCTGTCAAGGCGTCGATGTTTGGAAACCATACTTTCGTACGTAATAGCTGTTTGGTCTTCACTATTCCTAAATGTCCTCTATGGGCCAAATCAATCACTATTTTCTGTAATGAGTGGGGTATGACTATCCGAGTTCCTCTAAGTACAACATTATGTTTATAAGTCAATTCTTCCTTCATTTTGTTGAATGGGATTAAATCTGGGTGTTTCCATACACTTCGGTTGTGACTTTTCAGGGCATCTATCAGGAGATTCAAAGTGGGATCGTTTCTTGTTTCAGTTTGTACTTGTTCTAAAGTCATTGTTTTAGGAATAGCATTGTTTATTGTAAAGTTCACATATTCCTCAACTTTGTCGTTGTTAGAAGCTAGTTCTTCAGCTGGGTGTCGTGACAAATAGTCAGACGGGTTTGACTTTCCCATTTGGTGTACCACATTAAATTGGTATGGTTGAATTCTCAATAGTAATCGTTCTATTCGAGCACTCGGTGCTGCTCTTGTGTTTTGAAGAATTTTTACTAATGGGAGATGATCTGTGTGTAATGTAAAAACAGAACCATATAAATAAATATGAAAATGCTGTATTGCCCAGGAACACGCTAAAGTTTCTTTTTCAATCTGACTGTAGCGCGTTTCTACACTGGTCAGTGTTCTACTCGCATATGCAACTATTACTCGGTCGTTTTTATCCTCTTGGGACAAAATAGATCCTAAACCATTTGGTCCAGCATCAACGTAGAGGTGTGTTGGTTTGTTTATATCAAAATATGACAAATTTGTTACGTCTTTGAGTTGGTTCTTGAGTAATTTGAATGCCTCGTCATGTTTGTTTGTCCAGTTCCATGTGGCTTCCTTTAATGTCAATTCTCTTAGGATTTTTGTATTCTCTGCAAGGTTAGGTAAGAATTTTCCTATATAATTTATCATTCCCAGTAGGCTGCGAACTTCAGAGGGGTGTTCTGGTCGTTGTAGATTTATGATGCTGTTTATCTTATCCGGATCTGGATAGATACCATTTCTTGAAAAAACATAACCAAAGAATTTTATTTTTGATACGCTAAAAATGCATTTGGATTTGTTAATTGTTAGATTGGAATCGCTCAATCTTTTTAAAACTGTTTCAAGGGCTTCATTATGCTTGTCGACAGAGTTGCCAAATATCAAAATGTCATCACTAAAATTGATTACACCTGGTATGTTAAGAAGTACTTGCCTTATAGTATTTTGAAAAATTTCTGCTGCGGCATTAATGCCAAAACTCAGTCGTTTGTATCTGTAAAGACCAACATGTGTGGAAAACGTTGTTATATATCTTGAGTCTGATTTTAGAGATAGTTGATGATAACCGTCCTTAAGGTCGATCTTGCTGAACATAACTGATCCATTTAGTTGCGTGATGATGTCGTCTATTGTCGGTGTCAAATGTCTTTCCCTCAGGATAGCTTTATTTGGTGCTTTCATATCAACACATATACGTATATTGTCCGGATTTCCATGTTTAGGTACAACAACTATCGGTGACACCCACGGAGTAGGACCTTCAGCCTTCTCTATGATGTTTTGTTTCTCCAATCTGCTTAGTTCTTCTTCTACCTTTCGTCTTAAGTGGAACGGTATGCGTCTGTGTTTTTGAGCAACCGGTTTAATATTATTATCAATGTGAAGTTTAATTTTAGCATCACGTAAATTTCCAACTCCATGACATAATTCTGGATATTTGAATTGAACATATTGTAGGTCGATAAGTTTAGAAACGCTGTTGGTGACCATTCTTACAAGATTCAAGTTCTTAGATGTTTCATAACTCAGTAGTGATTGCCAGTTACCTTTGACAACGTGGATTTCTGCTGTAATACTTTTGTTGTTATGACTTAAAATAGTAGTAAACTTGCCTAGAATTTCAAGTTTTTCTTTTGAACAATAAGAATAGATGTTGCTGGAATCATGATCTAAAATTTTATTGGGAAGTTTTGAAAAAGTTGTGTCACTTATAATATTGACAGAGCTGCCTGTGTCAATGATGAATTTCAAATTTATTCCATTTACTGATATTGTAACTGATGGGACGTTGGATATACTGTTTACTGTTAGATGAAAAGAATGTTCGTCTGAGCTATCACCATTGCTTTGTGCTTGTTCATTAAAATTTACACATTGTTGATTGACTGTTTGTTTATCTGGATTGATGGTTGGTTTATGTGGTGCTTGTCTTGAGTGAAGTGACTGAAACGATTGCTGGGACAAGTAGGGTTGTACGATTTCAGACGTTGTTTGGGTTGATTCGTGTTCAGGCTTTTTCTTAGATAAACATACTTTGGCAAAGTGTCCTTGTTTTTTACAAAAATGGCATGTGACATTAAATGCAGGACATGATTGTCTTCCATTGGTGTGCCATTGGTTTCCACAGTTTTTGCAGTTTTTAATGTTGGTGTTACGCTGCACATTGTTCGTGTTACGTTGTGTATTGTTTGCATTCCCATGTCCGTATTTTTGTTGAAATGGTTTGTGATATATCTTAGCCGCCAGTTCAGTATCGTGTTCCATTTGTTGCGCTTCATTTTCTGTTAGCTCAAGGGCTTTAGCTTGTGCTAGTATCTTAACTAATGTTGGATTGTCCGTCATTGCATATCGCCGTAATTTGGTTGAAGTCGTACCCTGGATTATTTGTGATTTAATCTCGCGATCTCGATCAGAAAAGTTGCAGTTTGTGCTTAATTTCAATAATCTGGCATAATATTCGTCAATTGTTTCGCCTACAAGCTGTTTCGCTTTTCGAAAGTTGAATATTTCAAATTCTTCATTAACTCGAGGTAACTAGGATTATGTAATTTTAATTTGGCCTTTTCATAATTTGTTAGGGATTGGGAAGGATCTGCTGGGGGGTCAGGGAGTGAGCAAAATATTTCAAAAGTTTCCTCACCTATGCAATGGAGTAGCATTGCCTCCCTTCTGGTGTTATCTGAGATACCTGCTGCAATCAGAAAATTGTCGAATCGTTTTATCCATTTCTGCCATCTTGCTCCTATATTTTCCATTCCCGTATGAACATTAAAGTTTTCAATATTTCCAAAAATATTATCCATGTTGTGGTAGTTTTGGCTGCTTGTCTAGTACGTGGTTCGTATTTTCGTTTTCAACCTTTATTCGTAGATTCTTGTTACTGTTGATTTCAGGTACGTTCTCGTCGCCAATGTACTGTCTTTGTGTTGCGTACAGATGTTTGTTGTTTCGAATAAAGATTCATAAACTTACAAAAGATTTATTTTCATATTGTTAAACTAATCACATCTATCTGTATCATTGCTAATGTCAACTGTCTTTTTCTTTTCACTTTCTTAGTTACTTTTTCTTTATTTTGGTGGTCGCCTTTGGCGCCAACATTTACATTTGAAATTTAAACATTACAATTATGTCATTGTAAAAAAATACAAAGTATAATAGGACAATGCAATGCGCAGGTGGGTAGACAGACGAATGGGTAGGTGGACAAACGGGCAGACGGATGGGGGGACATAATTGCTTTAATCACCACCATATTTATTGCAATTATCCTTATTGTAATTGTAATCACCCTTATTGCTACTGCAGTTACGCTTATTGTTGCTACAATTACCGTTATTTTTACTGCAATTACCTTTATTTTTACTGTAATTACAATCATTGTTATTGCAATTGCCTTTACTGTTACTGCTATTACCTCATATTTACTGCAATTACTCCCATATTTACTGCAATTACCCCCATATTTACTGCAATTACACTTAATTATACTTAAATTGCCTCCCACCACTCTAATTATCTCTCACTATTTCAATTACCTGCCACCACTCTCATTATCCCCCACCCCTAAACTGATCATTGATCACTGCACCGTGCACCGAACCGACCCTCTGTCATTAGATATCTACTCTTGATCATCACTAATATTTGAAATATATCACGGCTTGTTAATAAACTATCTAGTGACGTTTTCATTTGTTTTCGTTCAAAACTGTCAGCTTAGTAGCCTTCTTGCAAAGGTTTGTCCATCCAGTAATTTGTACGAAACAAATTTAAAAATATTTTTTTACTTTTACAGTTGCTTAAAAAAATATTGTGTGCACCTCGGCCAAATGATCTATCTCGGCCTTATCTGAAGTTTGCCTGGCCTTGGCCGCAAACTTCGGATTAAGCCGAGAAGGATCAGCTTTACGGTCTTGATACACAAATAACTATTAATGTTTCCAAAACCACGTCATCTAGAAGCAAACCTATCATATATT
The DNA here is from genome assembly GCA_963675555.1 of Leptura quadrifasciata. NCBI lineage: Eukaryota > Metazoa > Arthropoda > Insecta > Coleoptera > Cerambycidae > Leptura > Leptura quadrifasciata. Next base: position 75,917,197 of record OY776674.1, on the reverse strand, counting down.
GCTGGGAAGATAATTTAAATTGTGATAAAATGAAATAATAATTTACATGGTGTTCTCTTTAAAAACTTTTTGAAAATTAACTAGTTTTTAGAGATAGAATACTTCATACACTATTTGATATGAGAACTTTCCTATTTAAGTAAAAATTAATATTGCGGAAGGCAAAGTTTTTAAAGTTACCGAACATCAATTTCGTACAAATTCAGTGATATATTAATTTTACATTAGTTTAAAGTTCATTATATAAGAAATTTAATATTTCTCTGTAGACTCCCCATTCTTAATAGTGGACTCAAAGAGCCCTTAGAAGTTAAGTTTTATACGAATCCAGTAACTGATTAACTTTACTCTGTATAAAGCCTGCTATATTGGATCCGCTATTCTCAATGTCACTTTTTGAACTTGAAATTCAAAATCCCAAGGGACTCCAGAGAACAAGTTTCGTAACAAAACATTGAAAAGTTTGCTTGCTGGAAGAGTTACTAATAAATATGTATGTATGTATTATATAAGTACTGAAACAAAATTTCCACATTAATAAGAAGTTACATAGTTTATATTTTTGATGCAAAAATCAATCAGCACTTGATTGGTGTGGTCATACTCTGCAAAGTGTGTTTGATAGTCTTTCAAATGCTAGTAACCGATAAAAACGTGATACAACGGTTTTTAAAATGATAACATTAATTTATCATATTTCCGTTTTTTCATGGAGAAACTAAATGAATTCTTGAGTTCAAATGTGCTTCTAGAGGGCAGAATATTAACACATAATATTTCCTCTATAAAGTCCTTATTTTACTATAAGGAACGTAACCAGATTGCAACCAACAGCTACTCTCCGGGCTATGTGTCCCGCCGAGCGCTGAATTACGAGTTACAAGCCTGGCGCATTAAGTGTAATAATTACATATTACCAACAGAACGCTAATGCTTCGATTGTAACAAACTCCGGCCGAAAAGACTAATTCCTGTTTAAAGAAACTCTTGTGCCAGACATCCCACACCACTTGCGGACAGCAGTTTCGAGCTGTTGGCTCTCATCAGTGCAAGGTAGGCTGTGACGACTGACACAAAGATCCTTGGACTATTTGGTACATATGCATCCAGAAATATTGCCCACGTAGACAATGTTTCTGGACTATTGCTTTAACTTTGTGTACAATATGAGAGAAAATGAAATCGTACGGAAATATTAACTCATACATACACACGCCAAGTTAAAGTATACTAGACTATAGTTATGATGGCTTTGTTCTCTATTAATATTTGTAACGTTTTGCAATTTTCGTAAATTCCCTGACGAGTCCCATAGTTCAGTGGTCCCATACCATTGTAGCCTAGTCCAATGGAAAATAAATATATTATTTTTGTTATTAATCCTTCTCTGTGGAGGCAAACAGTTTAAGGTCAAAATGGTCACTACCTTAAGATGGAAATAATGCAGCGCCCCATCGACCAATAACGAGTTCCCTTTAACGGGTGTCACTGATAAAATTTAAGCAAGTGCCTTAAGAGTTGGTCGGAGTGTATTAGTCATCCATGCTTCCAATTTTAATTGTAAATGACTTCACGTTAATAAAATGACGCAGCTGAATGTACGGTGTGCTTGGAAGGCGAGAGATAGAGATGTAGTAGAATATGACATTGGACAAATTTATTATACCTAATCTTTAAATTTCTGTGTGCACTTGAGGACATTAGGGCTAATTTTATTTTAGTTCTACAAAAGGGAAAATGTTTATTTTAATGATACCTATGCGGGACGATAAAAATTATTTTTGCAAATCGATAATAGAAGAAAAAAAAATTATTTTTTTATATATACTTTTTTTTCTCTCATCGTCCCACATTGTAACATGTTTTTAATGTCTTTTAGTGAAAGCCGTTTTTTAAAATAATGAATTATATGAGAGTAATTTGCACCGTCTTTCCGGCTTATATCCGGAGCGCTCTTAAACTCTTCGAATAACATACGGATTTTCAACAGGCCAAGAAACATTACGTAAGAAATTTCAACGAATTAAGTATATCTCATGCATGATACGTTATAGGCCATTCATATTAGCATATAAATAGAGAAAAAATTATAAAGTTTTGCCACTTGGGGATTAAACTTGCCAAGGGATGTACTTTCAAAATAAAAAAAGTTCCCAAGCAACAAGTGGGAGCTTCATCCCTAAAACCCACCCCTAAAGTGCAATTCGGTAGTTTTTTGCGTTTTTCTGGAAAACCGTTTGTTCTAAAAAAAAAAAATTATACTTACAAAAATTGTTACCAATAGAATTCTGCATGAAAAATTGTTTAGAACAGAGGTTTTGGAGATATCCGATATTGAAATTAGGGGTTGCGTTGACAGAGATTTACGAACACGGTATAATCATTTATGTATTTTAGGTATAATCTTGAAACTCTGTCTTTAATGTAGAAAATGTTTTGCGATTTATACAATGCGCTCGTTTCTACACCATCACTGAGGTAGAGTTACCAGCGCGTTTCTTCTTGAGACTTCATCCACTAAGTCAAAATAAATTTATAATACGTCTTCGGTAATATCTACAGCATCTGTGGTATCTGTATTGGTACAGCTTTGGCCACGGCAATTTCTGCACATAGTTGTGCAATATATAAGCCTACCTTAGTACAGCTGTATCTCTCTCCACAAGCTTGTTTGTAACTGCAGGTTGTTTGTTAGTTTTAAGATGAAGCCGTGGCGGGTGGCTCAGTGATATAAAACAGGTGACAGGGCATCATAATTTCTTTCCAGTCACAGAGCTCAGGATGCAAATATTGTCCACGCCATATTATTATACATCTAATCTAGTTCAATCTAGATTCAGATCTCGTACTAATATATAATAAGTGTACCAAATTTCCACTGGACGTGGATGTAAAAAAGAAAGATATAATTTTTATGTAAATTCTAAAACTTACTCTTAATTAAACTTTAAAAGGCCTCATTAAAATTTACCACAGAATACAAAAGACATATACGAAACATATTCATAAGAATTCAAGTTTTAATTGCGTTCTTTTCTAACCACAAATAGATACCAGCTATTTCTGTAAATGCTCAAAATTGCATATTTTTCGAAAACTACCACAGGAAGATAAAAAATTCATACATGATAAGGCATCATTAGGCGAGAAAGTGTTTAAATATTTTAAATCAGCGAAATCGGTAGTAAACTGTTTAACAAGTAAGCGTGGTAGTTTTCTAGCGAGTGTGAAATTTTAAATTATGAGCATAACAACTTACTACTTGATGGAAAAGAAAATAAATTATAAATGTAACATATATATTTAACAAGTATTTAATACGGTAAGCCGCGCGCTGTGTATTCGCATAAAACTCAAGAACCACGAATCGATTTCGATAAAACCTGTGCTGCAGATTATTCTTTCAGAAGGAACATAGCCAATCCACATCACATGAAGGTGATATCTGTGTCTGCATGAATTGCTCATTTGACATTCAGTGAAATTAATCTATCAATGAGTATAAAGTCGCGACAGGTTTCTAGTTGGCTATTAAATTTAATCAAATTATCTCTACTTGGAAAACACAGAAAGTAATAAAAACTCCTTATAGATGCAAATCCTCAGGTTATTTATAAGAAACTTTAAATATTTTCTTATGTTTTATATTGGTAGTCTATACTTTTAAAGAAATTTAATTGTAAATAACAATACTACGACAGTTCTTGGATAAAATTACACTTGCTTGGGTCATAAATCATTTAATCCATTTCAAATTGTCTCTGCCACTTTCCGGTGCCGATGTTACATGAATTCGCCCTCGCATAGCCTAAGATCACGAGGCAGTTGAACCATTATATTCATTATTTACGTAATTAACAACTTATGAGTAAAATCCTAAAACACGTAAATTTTTAGTTCTAAAATGAAATTTTTTTGAGCCCCCCTTCAACTCCCTTGGAGTGACAGTTACCATTTTAAAATTTTTGCGTGTGACAGCTCATTTGAAAGGGTTTTTAATTATCTATCCAGCATACATACCTTAATTTGAAGCCCCATAACTCCGGCTCAACTGTACTTAGAAAGCTTTACACTAATACATTATTCTTTTATGATGTAACTAACTTACTTTAAGAACTGGCTCTTTAACATATTCCGATGTAAGTTGTTCCAAGTTTAATCATGTCAATGTCGATAATACATAAAAGTAGGTTTCTTCCAGTTTCCTACTGTGTTTAATTCTGGCTTTGGACCGGTATATCTCAGATATAGGTGTTTATTTGTCTCCATCAAGAAAAGTGAAATAAGTATTCGCAATCATTTTGTGTTTTAGTAGTGTTGAAGATATAACGCTAAAACCGAAAAAAAATTCCCTTCCCTTATGAATTTATTTCTGCAAAATGAAATGAATTAATGTCACATTAATTAAAATACATTAAAACATGCGGTCCTCAATAATTGATATTTTGTTGGCCCTCTTCATTGTCTCTTAAAACTGATTCAATATCAATAAAATTAGTCATGAAGTAAGTCGCTAAATTACATGTATTTTGAATTACCCTAACATATGAGAATTACAAGTGACGATAGGCGCAGATGTAGACTGATTAGAATAAGACAAATTCTTTCCAAGATACATAAGACAGATGGTGTATAAATTAAAAAATACTTGGCATGTTATCAAACCATTTGGCTCAGGTTCCAAAGATATCCCTTTTAAGCAAAAAATCACGTTATTTCATCGAAATTTCAAAGATTCGTTATATTTTATTTACTGTACTAATACACGTTTATATATATTTATAGCACAGGAAACATCACTTTCAATTACACAAGAATAGACGGCTGGGCCAAATTTGACAATCGCATTAGTACCTACTACTTGAGTGAATCACCCACGTAGACGATTGAGAAAAATAGCAGTGGCAGCACGCTTTTTGGGCCTTCTTACAATTAACTGTCTAAATATTAATCCTTGACAGAATGCACATAATGCTTTTAGTTGGTAATAAGACTATCTTCATTTTCGTTTTTTTTTTTTTGTTTCACTGCTATAAAAATTAACGGAGCTGCAGCTCTTTGGATGTTTTAAACTATATTGTTTTAGAAACCAGTTATAGTTGTTTGAGAATATCTCGAAATATATTCTTATTATCAAAAAATATTACCCTTTTCTTTTTATATTTTATATCTTTAATATGCTTTCTTTTGTCTATTTACGATCAAATCTGCCTGTTTTACGATAAGAGACACATGCTATAATATATCGGGTATTCTATTTGAAAATCGAAAGTTAGTGTTATTTTGGGTGAAACCAGGCAAGCAAGTAAATGCGTCTTTACTGTGTACATACTTCGATATGCGATGTAAAGCAACGTTAGGCGCTGTTAGTACGTCGATGGGTGACCATTTCAAGTGTTATAGTACATTTTACACATCGAAGAAAAAATTAAGTTCAAAAGTACTATAGTTTGTCAAAAAAGTCATTATTTAAGCTCACAAAGCCAAACTACGATAAAAAAGTCTTTCAGACATCTAAATTCACAATAAACCTCAATTTTTCATAAACAAATCTGAGGAAATTCATGTAGCATCGATAATTCTCGATTAGTCTAAACTCATTAATAATATCATTCCAAAGCTCACATCAAATAATTTACAGCCAAAACCTTACAAGCAACTGTTCTAAAAATACAGCCCCTCACTATCTCGATTCGCATCAGAACCACTCTCCAAACCTCTAGATAGAATATTTTAATTCACTACCGTAAATTTTCTCTCATTTATTCATCAAAACACACTTCATTCACATTTCCAACAGGCCATTATAACATTCATCAAAACTTCCTTTCGATATACTGATATCAAAATTTATTTCCAATCCATTTGTTTCGTACGCGTTGCTAGCATCATGTCGCTATCTTCACTTCAGTTATCAAAGCTTACTTCCATTTCATTTCAACGCCGGCGAAGTCCGTATAGGGACATTTTCAATGGGGCATTAACATGGATTAAATTACGACTTCCAAGAGTACGTTACGGGACCGGTTCAATTTTCGTCATATATTCAGACAGTTATACCTTATATTTTCAAAACCCATTGAGATCCAAATGTCTATATATCAAAAAATTCTATTTATCACTGCCGTAATTATCATATATTTTTCAATCCTGAATTCTTATTTTTCTGTATTATTGCACAATATTTCATAATTTCGAGTACCATAGACTGTCAGCGGACATTTTTAGCTCTATCCAGCTCTTAGCTCTCGCTAGCTAAGTCCCCATCGAACCACATAAATAGCCAAGCTCAGCACGCTATGGCTAAGTCAGTTTCCGGTGTACCTCAAAATTAGTTTCTGTGCTACGCGACTGAAGTTACATAAAACCCCAAGTGTTTAAATAGTACTTCATCCGATGCTTAAATTAATAAAAACGAGTGGCCGTGCTACTTTCTTGCCCGAAACCATGTAAAAAAGAGTTCTTTAAATATATTAATTATGTTCTGCCCTTGCGCATCTAAATAAAACAAGTGAATTTTCTCAGACATATAACAAATCAACTCTGTGCATTACGTTAAATAAATACTTTTTTATTTTACCTGAATTATAATCTATGTTTTAACCTCTCCACAATAAAATTGTGAGAGGTTACTAAAATTGGTTCAAAAACGAAAATTGAGATAACATCAAATCTTTACGTTTTGAGGTCCTAGGAACCCAAAAAAGTGGTTTTTGAAAAATGTCTGTGTGTGTGTATGTGTGTATGTATGTGTGTATGTGTGTTAGCACGATAGCGCCGAAACTACTGAACGGATTTGAATGAAACTTTGCGTGTGCGTTTCTTTAGTGTCCCAGAAGATCTGAAAAGGTTTTGGTTGAGATCGGATTACGTTTAGTGCCATTTTGACGCAACAAGTTGTTTATTTTATATTTACTTTCAATTTGCAATGGAACAATTGAAAAGCAGTTAAAATTTTGATTTCAACGATATATCACACTTCCACCCTTTCGTTTTGGTTTCCGTGAAAAAAATTAAAAACAAAGCAAATATGGCATAGATCGCATTTCGCATGACATGATCGATGTGCGTAGCCGTTATATCGTGAAACTCGTCACATCACGTGTCAATTCACATGTGAGGGTTTCTTCACTGCTCTAGAAGTAGAGCGGATTACGTTTAGTGCCGTTTTTAAATATATATACAGACAAATCGAAGAATTAAACTACAAATATTCCTCTAAAATCTAGTAAAATTACTGAAATGCTAATGTTTGATTTAACAAAGACAGCCGCGAGCGATCGGATGAGCAAAGCAATGAGCAAATTTTGATGATTGTCATTGTCATCGTTTGTCATCCGATAACGTTGGTGTCATGTCATGTTAATAAGATTTCGGCACATTTGTAACTTTTAGTGGATTGTCACAAACTTTAAAGGTAGATCTAACAATATCAATATCATATGCTTTCTGTACCTTCGTTGGTGAATTTATTATAGATTATCACTTTACCAATTTTCAGTTTGTTGCTTTACAAATCTGTAGTATTTAGGATAACTAGACTTTCTTAGTCGTTCAAGTGATGTTAAAGTTGTTAATATCCTAATAGTATATTATTCAACGAGCGACAATGTAGGTAATAACTCGCATAGAAGATTGTAAATTCATTAAGTTGAGGGTTTTTTAGTGCCCCAGAAGATCTGAAAAGGTTTTGGATGAGATCGGATTACGTTTTGTCACACAATTTAATGCTCTTTTCGGCTTCAAAGATCCACCGAGTGGGGAGGTTCCAGCCGCTTCCAGTAGCTGCCGATTCTTGAAACTGCGTGCAAAATCGGCCTTTAAAGCACTAGAGCTTTAAAGTTGCATAGGTAACAACCAATTTTTAACAATGATAAATACACGGGTAATCAGAACTAATCTTTATTTACTTAAACAAATATGAATCGTATAGTCTACAAGTTTACAATGTACCAAAGATGACCTTATTAATGCTTCTGGTTTACTAATTTCAAACAAAACCAATAATTCGCGAACACAAATTCGAAAACAAACTTTAAATCAACAAATTTATAATAAAAATGTACATAGCAACCAAACAAAAAAACTGTAACCGTCTCTATGTTACCGATTAAAAATGAAATTCAGATATTACCTTGTAAAATGAATCTATATTAATCGAGACATTAATTAATTTTTCAAATTTTTACTTTGCAGTGCAGGTATAATAAAAGATAGCGTATAATACATTATTCATTTCGTTTAAAACAAGGTGTTCTCATCTCAAGAAAAGCATATACAGGGCCCTTTTTACACATGCTGAAAAGACCCCACGTCAGACTCACCATTTAGAGTACATCGCCCAATTCACCAATGATATACGTCACGTCACATTAGTGGTAACGAAAATATCATTGCGGATACATTATTGCGCGTAAATGATTTTTCTTTAATCCAATGTCATTCTACTTTTACCCCTACTTTCATTTCATCTGTAAATTCAGACCCAATTGAACGATTACGAACTTTCATTTTTAATTACAGAACAATCTAACCCAAACATAAAGTTCAGTATTGTTTACAACAGCTCACAATTCCTAATTCAACTGGTAGAATTTGGTGCGACGTATCTAACTCTAAGTGTCGACATTTCGTATCAACGTTTTTCATAATTTAACTCATCCAGGTATTCGCGCTACTAAAAAACTTGTAGCCTCTAACTATTTCTGGCCCAAAACTAATTCGGACTATATCTTACGGACAAAAACCTGTTTAAATTGCCAAACTTCCAAAATTAATAGACACACCAAAACTCCCATTTCATATTTTGATGTTCCCAAGGGGCGTTTCGCACACATCCACATAAACCTCGTTGGACCGTTACCACCTTCCAACGGGTGTCGCTTTATCCTCACTGTGGTCAAGCGATTCACACGCTGGCCAGAAGCGTACCCCTTACAAGACATCTCTGCTGAAACTGTTGCTAAAACTTTATTTCAAAATTGTGTCTGTGTCATTTTGGCGTTACGTAAACTGTCACCTACAGATCAAGGTGTCCAGTTCGAGTCAAATTTATTTCGCAAATTTTCCAACTTTTAGGGTTTCATCGGATTCACACGACAACATATCATCCTCAAAGCAATGGTATGATTGAGAGATTCCATAGAACCCTGAAGACTACATTGTTAGCTAGGGCTAATGCGATTCACTAGTATGATGAATTGCCAATTATTTTATTGGGTTTACGCGCCATGCCCAAAGAGGACTTACTTTGTTCATCTGCGGAGCATATTTACGGACAAACCTTGCGTCTCCCTTACGATTATTTTATCAAGTCGCATACCGGTACTCAGGTCTCGTTTTTCATTACAAAATTACGAACCTATTTCGACAATTTACATTTTAGATCCCCTAAGCCAAATTTCACACGCAAAATTTTCGTCAGTTCTAACGTCACTTCTTGCAAATACATTTTCATTCGCCAGGATATCTTTCGCTCCTTTGTACGAAGGACCTTTTAACCTCTCCACAATAAAATTGTGAGAGGTTACTAAAATTGGTTCAAAAACGAAAATTGAGATAACATCAAATCTTTACGTTTTGAGGTCCTAGGAACCCAAAAAAGTGGTTTTTGAAAAATTTCTGTGTGTGTGTATGTGTGTTAGCACGATAGCGCCGAAACTACTGAACGGATTTGAATGAAACTTTGCGTGTGCGTTTCTTTAGTGCCCCAGAAGATCTGAAAAGGTTTTGATTGAGATCGGATTACGTTTAGTGCCAATTTGACGCAACAATTTTATAATTACTTTCAATTTGCAATGGAACCATTGAAAAGCAGTTAAAATTCTGATTTCAACGATATATCACACTTCCACCCTTTCGATTTGGTTTCCGTGAAAAAAATTAAAAACAAAGCAAATATGGCATAGATCGCATTTCGCATGACATGGTCGATGCGCGTAGTCGTTACGTCGTGAAACTTATCACATCACGTGTCAATTCACGTGTAAGGGTTTCTTCACTTCTCTAGAAGTAGAGCGGATTACGTTTAGTGCCGTTTTTAAATATATATACAGACAAATCGAAGAATTAAGCTACAAATATTCCACTAAAATCTAGTAAAATTACTGAAATGCTAATGTTTCATTTAACAAAGACAGCCGCGAGCGATCGGATTGCAATGAGCAAATTTTGACGATTGTTATTGTCATCGTTTGTCATCCGATTACGTTGGTGTCATGTCATGTTAATAAGATTTCGGCATATTTGTAACTTTTAGTGGATTGTCACAAACTTTAAAGGTAGATGTAACAATATCAATATCATATGCTTTCTGTACCTTCGTTGGTGAATTTATTATAGATTATCACTTTACCAATTTTCAGTTTGTTGCTTTACAAATCTGTAGTATTTAGGATAACTACACTTTCTTAGTCGTTCAAGTGATGTTAAAGTTGTTAATATCCTAATAATATATTATTCAACGAGCGATAATGTAGGTAATAACTCTCATAGACGATTGTAAATTCATAAAGTTGAGGGTTTTTTAGTGCCCCAGAAGATCTGAAAAGGTTTTGGATGAGATCGGATTACGTTTAGTGCCGTTTTGTCACACAATTTAATGCTCTTTTCGGCTTCAAAGATCCACCGAGTGGGGAGGTCTCAGCCGCTTCCAGTAGCTGCCGATTCTTTTCACACAAAATTATTAGTCTTGACAGAGTCAAACCTTGTTGGATGATACTACTGATTCTGCTGTCAAACAAGTCTTCAAAAAAGTACGTTTCGCTATTGTTTGTTAGGCAGATTGATTTTCTATTTCAGGGGGAATATCTGTGGCGTACACGCCCATCTAACGTGTATTAGCCACTTAATAGGTGAGTATACACGTGTAAAGATTTATCGCCCGATGCAAACGATTTATCGTTAAATTTGCTAAATTGTGAAGATAGAACTGGTAGTTAGTGGTTTATTCCACTTTTAAAATTCAGCGATATATAGACCACAAACACGATCGTTAAATTGGTAAACACAAATTGCTCAGTGTACGCACATCCCTCGTTTTAACAGCTTTTCATATTTTTCTGTTATTTTGTCTTTGACAGTTAATATGGCATCTAAAGAATTTATCAGGAGTCTACTAGATCTTTATCGAAATAATACCTGTTTATGGAAGACGACCAGTGCAGAGTACACAAATAAAAACATTGAAAATATTTTTTAAAAAGAGCAAATTCATTATTGTAAATAATATTAAAAAGATATTTTTAATATTGTCCGATCATTAAAACACTTTTAATATTAATATCGTCATGATATTTAGCACAGATAAAGGTAACACACTACACTAGCACTTCTCTAAATAAATTGGTAATATTTTTCAAGAATTCTTAAAGATCGCCGATCGCAGATAAATCGGTCCGACTTGATTAATAAATCGTTCATACGACACACACGTCACGAATTTCAAAAGTTAATCTGCCTGTTAGTGACTAAACAACGATTTAACTGTGAGATTTTTCTAAGCAATTTATCTGACGATTATTTGTTACAATGTATCGCTACCAATAAATCTTTACATATATATCCACCTAATGGTCTATCAAAATATTGGAATTTCTTCGGTAACCAAGAAAAAGAAGAAAATCAAAAAACAATAATCATTAGAATTTGAGACATAGACAACAATATTTTTATACTTATAGATAGATATAGAGGTGGTTTATTTAAACCACGTATAATTATCTATTTTATCCTTTATTTTATAGTACAACTATAAATTGGTGACCTCGACGCTCCGTAAAGCTCTTGACCCTGCCACAGACCAAGAATTAAATGAAAGTGCAAATTAAACTTTTTAATATAGTGTAATCCAAGCTTTGAAGTTTATACAGGGCGAAGCATTTGGCCCCAACCAACCATTTAAGTGCAATCCTCCTAAATTTCAAAAAATCACAAAATTAAATGCACGACGCGCCTCCAGAATCTCAATTAAACTCTCCAGCAAAAATCGATTTTTATTTTTCAATCGTAGGAGGTACGTGCGTGTTCACAAGGAAGACCACGTCCTCGCCTCGCATCCTATGCAGCCTTAGGCGAGGATTGTGTAGGTGATATACCATCATCCTTCGGAGGGGATGTAAAGCCGCCGGTCCCGTTAGATGTTGAATATTATGGAATGAAATTTATAAAATTACCGGGCTATTGTAGAACAAATCACCAGCGACACCCACCAAAATTTTCTGCAGCAAAGATCTTTAAAATAGGTAGTGTACCAGCTTAGTGGCTCAATGCTGACGCGTTAGGCTTAAGACCAAATGGTCCCGGGTTCGAATTCTGGTTAAGATACGGATGTTTAGTGACATTTTTAATGTGTTACCGATTTGGTAGAAGTGGATTAGACAGGATTGTGTAAGAGGCGACACGACTAATCAATGTACCACTCCTGAGTTCGATTTCCAAATGCGACAGATGGCTATATCGTAAGGTGTGGTCGTTAGGTCGTTAGGTTATTGTCTGTATGTATGTGTCCTGGTTGAGAGGTAGAATAGCTAATGCTAAACTACGCCAGTGCGTTAATCTAAATAAGATGATTTGAAAACTCATTATCGTGGAGAAATCAATATAGCAAGCTGCAATTCTATGCCCTGAACCTAAACAGCGCAAACAACTAAAGATTTTTAAAAAAATTACTGACGGGCATCTGGCCAGAGTTTTGAAATCGAAGTTAAACGAGGGACGGCAGTTATTGGATATTTTTATCCAATGCGGAACCATGTTAATATTCGAATAGGGAGATTAAATAGAGAAATTATGAGCGGATCTCTTTCTGCAATAATTATACATATATTTTGACAGGTCATTGCATCGTAAGGGACAACTTCAGTCACTTATTTTACATGAATGTCCTTAATTAACCTTTGTATCTCTGGAGAGCACTAACTACAAAACGTTGTTAGGGTCTAGTATAGCCGTATATTGTTAATAACAATGACCTAAAATTAAAAGCGATTCCAACATCAGGCCAGTTAAGAAATACAAAATATATTAAACATTTTATCTAATAATGCTTTCTACCAAGTTTTGCGCACTTTTGAGAAATTGGCATCAATGAGTATGCAAAACTTTTAGCCGATTGTTGGTGGCTTGCTCCAAGCATACATTTCTGCTTAAAGTGGCACATTACGAAAAGATCATTGACCAGTTTTAGTTCGAAAACATTGTCCGGAAATATTTGGAAATAAATTTTAAATACCCAAATAACAAAGTTTGTGATCATTTTAAATATTGCGTCAGATTTTTTTAAAGCAGTCACCATATTTAGAATAGATTCCTACCATTTCCTAAAAAAATGAGAAATTAGTAAAAATGTAGCTACTAGAGCATCCCGCGTTTGCTGTATTTCTATACATTTAACATATCTACTGTCAACATTCCTCTTAACCGCAACATGGTTAAATTTGTCCATAGCTGTGAACATATTTGTTGGGTTTGAGTAAAGTAAAAAACATTCGATATTTATCTTCATAATGAATTAAGTACTATTTATTCAATTAAACGCTACAGAATAAAGTGTAAAAAAAATAAAAAAACATTTTTTTTCTAAAACTTGTCTTTCTGTAACAAGTCGCACTAAAAAGAAAAAAATACTAATGTACGACTACAAGAAAAGTAAGGTGCACTTTGTATGATTGTACGCATGATTGTATGAAAGGGGTGGAATCGTTGTATACATACATAGTGCCTTCATTCATGCACACATAAAGATGATAAATATACTTATATACAAAATGCGCTTTTCTTGCAGTCGTACATTAGTATTTTTTTTATTTTTTACTTTGTTACTTTTATTTAGTACTTGTTACAGAAAGGCAAGTTTTAAAAGAATATATATTTTTTTATTTTATAGTTTTTAATCATACTTTTTTACACCCCCAATTCAATAACTCGCAAAGTTTTCAACGAAATCTGCTAAAATTCATATCATGGAGGTTTTTGGGATCGCTGACTACGAATCCCACATTCGTCAGCCATATTTGTGCCGCCATTTTGAATTTCTGAATTTTGACCAAGAATTCATATATGGCGATCTCGAAAACCCTCAGTCGCCCAAGTCTTTACATTGAAGTAGTCACGATTAAGAACTTACACCCCTTTTTAGTATTCATTTCCTCTAATAATATATGACCCCTGTATACCCGGTTGTTTCTGGTATCTTTTTGTAGCATGTCAACAATGCAAGTTCCTTTACAAATCGTCTGTCTTATAACTTCAACTGAATTTAGTTTAGAAAGTCCGCATGATTTTTATCATCTGCGTATCAGAGGCCGTGGCCATTCATTTATTCTAGCCTCGTTGACACATGTATCAGCTAAGATATTAGATTAGTGTCTCTTTGATCCGCCACACACACGCGCGCAGTCACTCTGATTTGTGGTCTTTTAAATCATCAGATTACCAGGCGTCAGATAAAAGTTATTCTTCACAAAAATAGCGAGTTATTGGCTATTTTCGTAATTGAAGATAAAAGGACTATGTGTTAGATGTCGTTTACTTGAATTGAAATTTAATTTTATATATGGTACACTTCCAGCTGCTTAGATTATATATCCTGTATAATCTGTGAATTATAGCTATGTTCTTTTTAATCTTATAATGACGAATATTCCTTTAACTTGATACTATATATAAATGCGGCTGTACTTTTAACATTTAATTGCTCTTGGACTCGCTACAAATTAGCTTCAGTGCATAAGCTTGTGCTGATGTAGTTTTATTTTCTCCCTGAAAAATACATGCACATTATCAAAATATAAAAATATATGTAATTTTACTAAGGCTTTTTGCCTTAATTTTTCACATAAAAAAAAGAGTTTTGTAAAAAGTGCATATTATATATTATGAAGTTCGTTATTTTTTTTACTTAAAATTAATATGCGATTTTTTCACTTCACTTTTCTACTTATGCTGCATAAAACTAAATCCAACTACTATATATCTGAAGAAATATTATAGTTTTTTTAATTAAATGTGAATATAAGTATATTTTTAAAATCTCTTAAATATAAATTTTTTTAAAAAATATTTAAAAAAGTTGTTATTTAAAAAATACTTTAAAAAGTAGACAATAAACTTTGAAGTAAATCAAACCCATCATTTTGTTACATTATTTAATTTTATTATGATATAAAAGCTTGTCGCGAGATTTTCCTGTGTAAAGAGATTGCTCGCGATAAGCTTTTATATTATAGAAAAAATCATATAATGTAACAAAATGATGGGTTTGATTTACTTCAAAGTATACTTTCTACTTTTTAGAGCATTTTTTAAATAAAAGCTTATTGGCTTAAAAGCCGCCATATTGGTGCCGTCATTTTGAATTACAATATTTTGACCAAGAATTCATAATTGGCGATCTCGAAACCCCCAGATATCGATTCTGATCGATTTGGATCTAAATCACAAAAGTCGTCAGCCAAATTGGCGCCGCCATTTTGAACGAGTAGAAGTTTTGAGAGATTTACTGGACGTAGTTCGCTATCGGGGTTGTGTCGTTACAGAGTTCGTAGAGGTCTCTGAGGGAGATGTACCTTCCTGAATTTGAGATGAGGCGCATAAATTTGTGTTCCAACACTTTGAGTTTTTTCATTGTCGTGGTCGGTATGCTGCACCACACCGGCGCTGCGTATGTGATAGACGACCTGACCACCATCGTGTACAACAATTTTTTATTTTGTCTGCTGAGTCTGCTACCCCTGACCAAGAGCGGATACAGACGCCTGGACAGAGAATAGACCGTCCGTATCGTCTCATTGATGTGTGTGCTGAACGTCAGTCGCTGGTCTAGTCTGACCCCCAAGTATTTCACGCATCTTTTTGTTGGAATTTTATTTCCCCTGATCGAAATCGGAGTGATGATCTTGTTCTCCGTGAAGCGACGCATGAAGACTATCGCCTCGGACTTCTCAGCATTTACCCGAATCTTCCACTGGTCGTAATAAGCCGTGGCATGAGCCATGTGCGCCTTCAGCAGCATGTTCGCTGCTTGCGCATTGTGCGAATGCGCGTACATGGCTGTGTCATCGGCGTACTTGGCTAGCTTAGTATTCGGGAATTCTGGGAAGTCGGAGACGTACTTATACAACTTATACAGACTCTTAAAAATTATTTATGGAATTACCATTTCAAAATCATTAACGATAAAATATATACAAATTCTGTTAATCTAGTAAAGTTCAATGAGGGCTTATAGAGAATTAAGGCTTCACTATTCAACTCAAATCTTATAGATCCATGTATATAATATATATATTTTATAAGTTTCTATGAGCCATTTCTGGTAGAGACCCGATCAGACTAAAATTGTTTCTTTAGAAAAAATTAACATTACTGGATATTTTATTATAAATCAATAGTAAAGACATAAAAAATGTTAAGTTGAAACGGAGATACATACATTTTTATGTTTAAGTATAAACAAATCGATATTTTCATCAAAAATTGCATTAGCGTACTAAAAATCTTTTAAACAAATGTACGTCAAAAGGTAAAATGTCTCGTGCAAATGAAAATTTAAAAACAGTTAGTGTAATTCTTGTATCTAGAATTCTTTTTTCTTTAAATTGTGATTTTGTATTAAAATATTTAAATATCTTAAAGTATCAGTTGTAACGAAATTGTAAACTTTTCATTTAGTGATTTTTTTTCATTATATTAATTTTAACTTGTGTTTATTATTCTACCATGTAATATATTCAGGAATAATATATTCTTATCATTAACATTCAGTTTCATCATAGGTCTGACTCTGTATGTTTCTAATTAAAAATAGTTTGGTGTCCGTTTTATGCGACAACGTAAATAATAAAATTCTTATAGCTACCCACGATCCCACCGTAGAGTTAACCGGAGGTACTACGAATACCTTAATTGATTGATGCCAATAGCCAATTGAGAGTTAGATATTATTGTTGCCATAGAAGCATGTCATAATCCGGTCATGGATGTAAAATGTTAGAGTTTATATAATGCATTTCGGCTAGACCTACGATTTTATTGTTTGCTTCTCTAAGTTCTTTCTCCAGCAGATAAAGTTCTCTCGGCTCCTTCTTACTTTTCAAGTTGCAAGTCGAATTTCTTGACGAGCTTTTCTTATACTCTTTATGTGTACACTTATCTAGGTTTGTGTAAACGCATGTTACATCTCAGTAAATATTGATGCATAGTTGTTGTAAAACTTAAAAGCTTTCACATTATTAATTTTTTTCAGCTACAAATATACTTGTTTTTGGTAAAACAATTAGTTACCAAACATTGTCCACAATAGTGTATCCTTAGCAATTTGTAACAAAGGCGGAACAAAGTATCAAATGTATGCAATGTATTAATAAACTGTCTACTTGCTTGCATTTTATCATCAAGAGAGTACAAAAAAGGGAGCGCTAGGCTTGAATAAAGAAAACTCTGAACAAAACTCGACCATCACAATGGAGAATGGCGAGATAGATATACAAGCATGATACTTTTCTAAACTGTGTATATAAGTTTTCAGACATAAATATGTCTCTATAGTTGGTAATCATTATCGTAATTTGAACTTGATTTGCAAGTTACTTATTTGTAGCTTAATTTTACAAAATAGTATCAATTTGTGTTTGCTGGGATCTACGATGTCTACTGCTGTATATGAATTTTGAATATACTAACACGTGGTACTAGTGTACTTATAAAAATAGAGAAACTCAGCTAGTGAAATTATACCGTTTCGATAAAATGAACAGAATACACTGTTAAAAGTGTAGCGCACTACACTGCATTTTATTTATAATGAGGAAGTTGCATGATTTTTTTATATCACAGATAGATAGACGACAGAGAAATATGCTTCCTCGTACTTTTTCTATTTGTTAAAATTGAGGGTGAAAAAAATATTCATTTCTGCTGAGAATTTAAACTCATTAAAACGCATTCATTCGTAACCTGTAGCGTCACGTCGTTATTGTTATAACGTTGAAACATCTAAAAAGAATGCTGTGGTTACAGTTTAACACGTTGGGGATGTTATGAAATGATTATCCGGCAATAGTAACCAATAATTAATAACAAGATTAAGAATAACAACGTAAATTAGCAAATTCAGGTCCAATTAGTGACGTCAAAATGACGTCAAAGCAATATTATAGCGTTTTCAGTCACGTGGCTTTGTTTACACAAAAGTTCAAATTTTAATGTGGCATATTTACAAAGCGAAATTTTTCTATGAGTTTCTTTTATTATATTATCAACTTATATAGTACATATTATGGAAAAATAATAAAATTAAGCATTATATATTGTATTTGATTAGAATTTATTTATATCTGTGTATGGACTGTAGGAGTAATAAAATCGGAAAACAGGAAAACATTTTCAAAAATAAATAAAATACAAGATAAACCTGAGCCATGTTCTACCTAGAGCCACGCAAACGATAAGGCAGCAGTTTATTGTTTTTCCATTTTGAGGAACGAAAAAGAACATAAGAAACCCTACAGTCAAATATTTATATTTAAATATAGCTTGTCTGCGTTTTATTACATAATGAGGGTGAGAGGGAAATTAAACAAGAAACAGGATCTCATTGTAATTGCGAAGATTGTGGATATTTGGTTTTTGAGAGACACTAGGCTGACTGCTAGGTCTTGCTTGTATGTATCCTGGAATAAAATTAGAATGTTTAGCCCACGGATATCAGAAAATTCTGGCTGATGAAGTGTAAAGAAGTGTTTTTCGTTACCGAACTATGCATAGGATATTTATCGGTACCCTCTATATGAATTATCCTTTTATATTTATTATTGTATGTATATTGTACCGCCTTAAGCAAATTAAGTTTGAGAATTAATCAAAATATTAATTTGTAGATGCACGAAATAACGCTACCAATTGTAAGTACAGATTTACTCAGGTAAAGGGAGAGCGACGAGAGGAAATTGTTTAGTCGCACGAACCCAGCAGCACATATGTTAGTCCGTTTCCAGCCAACATGTGAGTTAGATGTTAGTGCCTGCCATCCTCAATAAACCGACCGCGATTTTAAGTGTCAAACCAAGGTAATGAAAATATTTTCTAAGTCAATCTGACATCGCTCATTTAACGTCATCTTTTCGGTACAAATAAATAATTGAAAATATTCAATAGTGCTTCAGTTCACGAAGTTCCATGAAGGAGTAAGTAAACTGAGGCATTAGCCAAGTATTGCATATAACTTCTCTATAATTTTGTCGCTTCCTATCCCTCTCACTTGAGTCATCTGGTACTAATTCTCCTTGCACCGCTTGCCCTCATAACTGCATTTAGTTAACAAGTAGATTTGTATATAATAGGATTAGTTGAATAAACTAACATTATTTATCAAATTTTGAGTTTTACTGTTTGTACATGAACGACTAATTTTCAAAAGTTGACCCACTGGAGTACCGTTTCTCCACTTGAGCTGCTCAGCCACGCGTATCTGGCTTGTATCTAGGTAGTGTGTCTTATCACTTAAACTAGGACCGAGGCTCGAGTGTCAAAGAGTGGCCCTTTTTCTCCTCGTCACTGGCTAAGTTGAAAAGCACGTCACAGAAGCCAGGACAGTTTTAAAATGACAAAATCTGGTTTAGGACTTTAGTTCAAAGATAATTGTGAGCAAAACGGTGAAATTTGATACAGGGGAAAAGAGTTCTATTTAAACAATTGTCGAAGACATGTGGTTTGTGAAGAGATAAGTGTTTAAAAACCTCTCAAGTAGTTACCGATAATTTTAAGTGTAAAATATATATGTTTCCAAAATTACAGATGCAAAAAATAACATTTATCTCGGAATATACCCTGCACTTATATAGGAATTATTAAAAGATTAATTAATGACGGTTAACTAAACTCTCACAGTTGCTAGTACACTAAAATATAGTGTCGTGGGAAAGGAAAAAAAGAGAGAAAGACAAAACAAACTCCATCAGATAAGTTTTTATCCTTTTATTTAGATGACTAAAATCACATATTTTATAATATTTCATGCAATAGTTTTGGCATCGTATATCGGAATCTTTATTAGCTTCTATAGATTAAATAATCCAGTAATCACAAATTTTCTTCGAAGATAAACTTATACAAATTAAACCAATTTAATAAATTCTTAAAATTTACAATTGGCACCAGTTATGCACAGAAAATAAATATGAAACAATTAGTTTTTAAACTACTATTCACAGTAACGAAATATAAATACACCTGTTTGTATTCATCCCATTGATTTGTGACACCATCACTGGCTTAATTTCAGCAAGATTGGAATCCATATTAAATCCGAACTAATCAATGATAATTATAGTTTAAATAAAATGTACCGCTAGCATGGTGCGCTGGCGCCAAAGCTGAATTTTTCCGTGGATTCATAAGTGGTGAAAATAATTGAAAAATAGGTAAGGAAAATAATAATAATACCTATTCCTATGCCTAAAACGATAGATCCATTACAGAATGTAGGAACAAATACACCATGGGCTTAAAATTAAAATTGTGCCAAGTAAAATGTTAAAGAGGAAGATGACGCTTATAAGCCCAGAAAAAATATGAATAGTAATAAATCTGAAAACTAGAAGAAAAATACTGGACGCCTAACATAAACAGAAAATTAAAAGAAACTCTTACAAATCACATGATATACGGGGCTATTCTAATCATAAACGAAGAAACAGAAGAGTTTAGATATTGGGAGTAAAATTTCAACATGATTCAAGAGGTAAACATTTAAGTTGGATATGTTTTCTAGCCTGAGAAACGTAAACAAAGCCACGAAAACGGATGTACATGAACATATGGGCTTTCGCACAAAGTCACATATAACGTGTTTATATGACGTCACCGCAGCTCTTGCAAACTTTACGATAAAAACAGCGTAAACGCAAGCCGCTTCATCGCTTTCCGAAAAGTTCCATTGTGTTTATTTGAGGCGTTCTCAATCCAATACTTCTAATTAATTGACTGGTTTTCATTCAGCGTTTTCGCTGCTGGGCAGATTTCTAATAGAAGTTTAACCGCGTCGATCGAGATTCTATCCGTGGCACCGTTCAACCTACCTATTTAACTGAAATCCATACACGACTTATTTTTTTCACAAATCCAGCACAAGGATTTAAACATTCATTGTTTGAAAATAATATCTGACTTAAATAAATGAAGTGCCAATTTACCGAACATAAGATGGAAAACAGCGAGAATATACACTAGGAGGTATAGAAACTTTGAGGAAAATCTAGCACTTATAGTGCTCTAGATAACATCTTCGGTAGACTTAGTATATCACAATTTGGTACAGTCAGTCCGAAGTATCAAAATTTCCATAAAACGATCTATTTCGGGTCTCTACTTCGTAATTCAAAAAGGACCTTGCATCCTGGTCTACGGTAGGAAATTAGCGATTTCGCAGATTTGTAGTACCAAGATAACAAAAGATAGTTATACATGGATAACAAAATTTAGATTTAATAGGAAATTAGAATAAGCTTTATTGCACTATACGATAATTCTTTCGGCAATCATTCTCAATCAGAATAATGAAGTTTGTTAAAATTACTCATCAGACTTTAAAGCGCTACTACGGTATGGAATTATACCGGGTGTAAACAAATAGTGAGTCACCCCTGTAACTTGCTTGTTTTTAAAGATATGGGAATGAAATTTTGTATGGTGAAGTATTAGGTCTCAAACAGTTGGAAGTCTTACCTAATTTCACCATACAATATTTCATTCCGATATTTTTAAAACAAGGAAGTTACAGGGTTACAAGTTACTATTCGTTTACACCCGCAAACCATCGAACTGAGCGGCGGTTAAAGTGGTATATTCACCAGATATGCAAGTGGTTGCTTTTATTGTTTGTTTCTCGATTGAAGACATAGTATGATGTAAGATATAGGACATTATTTTCAATTGCATTGGAAACATACATTATGCACCTTGATGGGTAGCAATGAATTTATTTATTTCAGTGGCATTCTTGGTCTTTCGTAATATGTATTTTACTACAAATTTATTTTTGTAACAATTAATCCAGTCTGCGTGGGTCTTGTATTTTGTTAATGTAACTTAGTCCGAAGATTTTGTCAACTTTGATTGTAATAAGTCGCTACCAGATGGAGCTATTCGATAAGTTGAGGACTTCTCTTGTCTGTAATTTGATAACTAGAGGAACAGTGCAGGGTCATAGTGTATTCGCCTATGTCGTACTGACAAGCTCGAAACTATTCTGAGGCTGGCGAAATACAAGCGGCCTTGCACTGTAGTGTATTCTTTAAAATTTTCTAATATAATTATATATATATTAATAGTCTTTAAAAAAGGAGGAGTAATGGGGTAGTGAAGCGCAAGTTATAGCCTCTCCCACTCAATTGTTAACCTCACCTTCGCGATGAGTTCAATTTGAACTTGGTGCACCCTGTTTTTACTAACGAGGCTCTAACGACCGAGTAAGGGCGGAATAACCCTTACCTTTTGCCGTGAGCACATCCACCTTCTCACGAAGTGTGCGGTAAAAATAACCCACCGCACACAATGGTTGCTTTTGGAATCGTTTGGTTACCCCATCGTCGCGGTCTCCTTCTGTGCCATGGGACCACACCACTCGCCTTCCGCAACCGAGCTGGTCAGTTGCATACCTGCTCCAGCTAAAACTTCAAATGCAGCTTCGTTTTCAGTCGATTAAGGCTTTTAAAAAATGATGGAGCGTTCAAGTGGGACAAAATCATCCGGAGGTAAAATACCCTCCCAATCGGATCTCCGGGGGAGGGTGCCCACAGGGACACCTCATCGAATGTCGAAAAAACACCGACAAGTTAAATCCAACAAAACTAATTCTTTCATCTACGGCGCTTGGAATGTTCGTACTTTGAACGACAGCACTCGCACCGATCGGCCTGAAAGAAGAACTGCTCTAAAAGATAGAGAACTTCACCGACTCAATGTTGACATTGCAGCTCTCAGCGAAACTCGATTTTTGGAGGAAGGCTCTCTCACAGAAAAGTACTACACCTTCTATTGGAAAGGTCTTCCCACCAATTCAAGAAGACAACATGGAGTAGGATTTGCCGCTCGGAATCAACTTGTATCCAACTTAACACAAGTACCACAAGGTCTATATGAGCGTCTAATGCTGCTACGCTATGAGCTATCAGATGGCAACGCGGTAAATCTAATAAGCGCCTACGATGCAAGTCACGAAACCAAGGAAAGCTTCTATCAACAGCTGGAAGAAACCCTCTGTAGAATACCTAAAACGGAACGACTCGTTATTCTTGGCGATTTTAATGCTAGAGTAGGGAGAGATGCAGACACCTGGCCAGGCATCATAGGCAAGAACGGTTTGGGCAACATGAACGCTAACGGTCAACTACTCCTAACTAAATGCGCCGAACATGATCTAGTTATAACAAACACCATTTTCCGACAAAAGGAAAAATTTAAAGGCACCCCAGATCAGGTCACTGGCATCTACTGGACTATGTTATCGTACGTAGAAAGCATCTCAAGGACGTCCAAATTACAAAGGCGCGCATTGATAGCGAATGTTGGACCGATCATCGTCCTGTTGTCTCTAAAATGAAAATTGTTATGAGACCCAAACACCGAAAAACTCAAGTAAAACGTAGACTCCGTCTCTGTATTAGTAAATTGCGTGACCAACAAACCGTCGAACAGCTAAAGCAAAAAGTTCAAGAGAATTTGAGTACAATAGAAGAAACCAATTCTGTAGATGCCACTGCTACCTGGACACAAATTAAAGACAGTTTAAAAAGTGCGAGTGAGGAAATTCTTGGCACTGCAGCAAGTAAAAAACAGGAGGACTGGTTCAATGATAATGAAGCTTTTATACAAGAACTTCTTGACCGCAAACATACTGCTTTCCAAAACGCTATCAACCACCCCAACGACTCATCAAAAGCAGAAGCTTTTACCCAATCTAAGTATGAAACGCAACGCGAAAGCAGAAGAATAAAGAACGAGTGGTGGGCAAGCAAGGCCAGAGAAATTCAAAGGTACGCCGATTCACACGACTACAGGAATTTCTTTCAAGGAGTAAAAGCAGTGTACGGCCCCAGTCGGAAAAATATGTGCCCTATTAAAGATTTAAATGGAAATCTTCTCAAAGAAGACCAGGAAATAAGAGCCCGATGGAAAGAACACTACTCTAATATTCTTAACCAGCAAAGTCAATCCGATCACGATATTATAAATCTTATCCCTCAATATGACACCTTCGAAGACTTAGATAAACCACTAACAACGGAAGAGATCTTAACCGCCATTGGGCAGCTAAAAAACAACAAATCGCCCGGCGCCGACTCACTCCCAGCTGAGATCTTTAAAGCTGTGTCGTCAGAGCTCATACCCTACCTCAAAAAACTGTTTGATGTCGTGTGGGAAAGTGGTCAAGTTCCGCAGGAGTTTCGTGATACACTTTTAATCAACCTCTTCAAAAACAAAGGGAGCGCTGCGGACTGTGGAAATTACAGGGGTATAGCTCTCCTGGCTGTTGGAGGGAAGATACTCACTAAAGCGATGGCAAATAGGCTAACACCTGTTATGGAAAAGTTACTTCCTGAAACACAGAGTGGCTTTAGACTAAACCGAGGCACATCGGATTTAATCTTCACACTTAAACAGCTTCAAGAGAAAGCACTCGAACATCAAGGAGAAATTCACATGGCCTTCATTGATTTAACCAAGGCGTTTGACTCGGTGGACAGGGAAGTGCTCTGGAAAATTATGTTCCGCTTAGGTATCCCTAGAAAATTTGTGGAAGTATGTCGCAGTCTACATACAAACAACAACGCCCAGGTTATGTATAATAATGAGGCAACCGAACCCTTCCAAACCCTCACTGGAGTTAGGCAGGGATGTGTCCTGGCACCTCTACTCTTTAATTTGTTTACCACTGCTCTAACAATTATTGTTGACAACAAACTGACAGTCAGAGGAATAGATCTCAGATACCGTTTTGATGGCGGTCTCTTTAACATAGGGCGCTTTAGAGCTTTCACGAAGACACGTACACGATTCATTTGTGATCTCCAGTATGCGGATGACTGTGCACTTTTAGCCTCTACGCCGGAAGAGCTTCAAGAGCTTTTAGATGTGTATGCCCAGAGCTATGATTCCTTGGGACTTAAAATCAACATTGGAAAGACTAAGATTATGTCAACTCCTCATCAAGTGAACCAAATAGACATTACACTTAACGGAAATTCTCTTGAAGTGGTGGATCAGTTCAATTACTTAGGCAACGTTGTTAATGACAAAGCAAACATGGACAGCGAGATTCGCAATAGAATTAACGCTGCACCTAGAGCACTCTGGGGACTTAGAGAGAGAGTATTTGACAACCACGACCTTGCTTTGTCAACAAAAATGGCTGTCTACAGAGCAGTTGTCATTCCAACACTGCTATATGGATGTGAAAGCTGGGTCACTTACCGTCGTCATGTGAAAAAATTAGAACGTTTTCAGCAAAGACACCTCAGAAGTATGATGAGAATCCGTTGGTTCCATCACATATCAAACGTGGAAGTACTCAGGAGAGCAAACAGCCTTCCAATTGAGGTGCTTATTTCAAGAGCACTCCTAAGATGGGCAGGTCACGTTAATCGTATGCATGATAACCGCCTTCCTAAATGTACACTTTATGGTGAATTGCTAAGCGGTAGAAGAAGGCGTGGCGGTCAACGAAAGAGGTTCAAAGACGTTCTACATGAAAATCTAAAATCCTGCGGTATTCCAGACGAGCAATGGGAACAACTTGCAGCGGACAGAACCGAATGGCGAGGGGTTGTGGCTAGCTATCAAGGAAATGTTGCTGCAAGAAGGCCGAATCCAAGACCTAACCAGGTCTATGTTTGTCCTGACTGCGGTCGACATGTGCTCTCCCGAATTGGCCTCTATAGCCATAGTCGTGTGCACCGTAGATAAATGGGAATTACAATAGACTACACCTTTTACTTGTTTTTTATTGTACACAATTTATCGACTGTAACATTTTTATACTCGGACTCGAGTAACGGCTAATAATAATAATTCTTTAAAATTAATCTGCCTGATGAGGGCTTATTGTAATTAGGTTTAGGTTTTTTTGCGTTTTCCGATTGAAGACGTAGTATGTAGCATGTTATAGGATTTTCAATCGTTTTGGAAACGCACATTGCGCACGTTGTTGGGTGGCAACCAATCTATTTCCCTCATAGGAACCAGTAAAATTTTTGGTCTTTTGTAGTATGTATTTTACTACACATTTTGTTTTGTAATAATTAAATACAATCTGCGTTGGTTTTATATTTTATTAATGTTCTATTAGTTTATTTGACGTGATCAGACTAAATTCATTGTATACATGAAGAATGCTTATGTTTTTCGTTTAAGAGATTATACAAGCGAACTAGACAGAAAGTCTATAACTGCAAACTATTTTCGAACATACAGGGAGAGCCAAGACGAAATTACATGACCAAGTGCCTTTTTTAAAAAATGGAATGCTATGTATATCAGTACAATTTTTGAAGCCTTTCTCTAGGCTCTATTCATTCCTATATTAGCATTGAATGTCTCCCAACCACTTGGATATAATGAATTTTCTTCGTTGAAATAATGCAATCTGCAAATGGATATTTTAAAATCACCACAGTCACAATTATGGGTTTTAAGAAAAACTTAAGTTAATACCAGTAATGAGACATCTAATTAATGATTTTGAAGCATTTTCATTTCCTAAAAATGTACAGGGTAGCCAAAAATTGTTTTTCAATTAAGAACATTTTAAATTGAATTTTCTCAGTTTTTTCGACGTGATGTAGAAATGAAAAACGAACATTTTTGTAAGTACTTCCCTAGGGCTAATTTCAACCAATTTCGTTTTATTGAACAATAATTACAAAATTCAAAAATAAACTTAAAAAAAGAGGTTTCTTCAAATAAATCAGTAGAAAAAATTATAATAAATGTTCCACATGTTGCCCATTTTGATTGGCACACATCTCTATGCGCTTTTGGAATGAGGTTCCCACTGTTCCTAAAACTGCCGGTGTGATAGATGTAAAGACAGTTATTATTCTTTCCTTCATATTTTGTACTATTGTTGGTGTGTCTATATAAACAATTTCCTTCACGTATCCCCATAAAAAGAAATCTATTTTTGTAAGATCTGGGGATCTAGTAGGTCATTTAATGGGTCCATTTCCTCCAATCCATTGATTATCCATTGATATTCATTGATAATCTATTGGTAGGTATTATTTAAGTGGTCTCTAATTGCATTTGTCTGGTCGATAGCCGCGTGGGTTAAGGCGCGAGGTGGCAACCGCGATTAATCACACGGGTATCGCGCCACAGGGTTCGAATCCTGGCTACAGCACTGGCACTGTCGGAGGAAATGATTCTATGTCTGCGTTTTTTCACTGTGTAACCCCCTTCCGCACAAGCCTCTGGCTTCTGGAATTGGGGGTTGTCTAATTTCTGTGGTGTTTATATTATATATTATTATATTATTTAAATAATGCGGTGGAGCACGCAACTTATTTGTTTTTAAGATTCGACCCACAAACTGTCTACTTATTCCTAATGATTAGCTCACTTCTCTTTGACTAACATGGGGATTCTCAACCGTTGCCAGCACCACAGAAAATTCATTTTCTTCGTTCACAACACGTTTTATTCTTTCACTTTTTTTATATTCGACATTTTCCGTTTTCAGAAATCTGCGAAGGCTTTGGAAGCTGCTAACATCAGGAATTCTTCTTTCAGGATAACGTTGGTGATAAATTCTATTGGCAAGTAAACAATTTCTGTCTGACTCGCCCAAAACAAAAGTTCCGCTTTATTAAAATTCATATGTAAAATTCCAAATATTTTAAATTCAATACAAATTGTAATGACCGATAAGTGTGATAAATGCTCCTTTGTACACGACAATTTATACCAAACTGAGGTTTTATTGCTTGTCGAGTAACGAAAACAGCAAAAATGAACAAAAAAAATATTACAGTAAAGGACCGGTTAAATACTATTTACTCACTTCGAACACGTCGAACACCTATTATAAATTTTTCTAATGAATTATTTGAGGGAGCCTCTTCTTTTGAGTTTATTCTTGAATATGACACTTATTTATTTATAAAACGAAAATGATTGCAATTAGCCATAGATAAGTACTTACAAAATATGTTCGATTTTAATTTCTACATCACATCGTGGAAAAATATACAGGGTATTCCATTTGAAAAAATTGAGAAAAACAATTTTTAAATGTTCTTAATTGAAAAATAAATTTTTAGGAAATGAAAATGATTCAAAAACATTAATTAGATGTCTCGTAACATAAGTTTTTGTTAAAACTCATAATTGTGACTATGGTGATTTTTTAAATATCCATCTGCAGATAGCATTATTTCTACAAAAAAATTCATTACATCCAAGTGGTTAGGACATATTCAATGCTAATATAGGAATGAATAGAGCCTAGAAAGAGGAGCTTAAAAAGTACTGATATACGTAGCATTCCATTTTAAAAAAAGCACTAGGTCCTGTAATTTCGTCTTGGCTCGCTCTGTATGTTCGAAAATAATTTCCAATTATAGACTTTTTTACCTAGTTTACTTGCAATTTTTTAAAAAATTTCTTACTATCGTAGAACACGAGATATCGAGGTCCGACACACTATTGCCTTACCCTGTATATTGATACTATTTTTTTGAGAATGAAAGGGGCTACTCGTTGGGTGGTCAGTCTCTAGATAAACTTTTCTATACAAAGTTCAAGTATTTTTTTTTAATTGATAGTGACCACTCGTAAGGGGGTTAGTTTCTAGATAAGCATTATTCGAACAATGAAATATTGTATTTTCAGAAGATGATCAGAATTTTTACCAACAGTATAAATAGATAATGATAGACAGTTTTCTATTTTCTTTTTTTCGTATTAGATATTAATTACCTTTTGAATATATGGAAGCTATCTGCTAAATAGCCTGATAACATTGTTCAATAATTTTAGGTAGCTGTTTACACTCTCGCTTATAGCTTAACATCGACATCTCACTGGGAAATATTATTCTTGTTATTTGCATAACAGCTCTAAATGAAACACAGTATGTTCATTAGCTGTTGATACAACATAGGTTTTCCTATATTTTAGTTAGATGATTTTCTTAACAAATATTTGAATTGTATGGATTGACCTATGGCTATTACCGCAACGATTGTATATAAAAGTAAAATTGTAATGTAATTAATATGACGATTGTATACCAATTTTACAATATGTATTTTAAAACAGTTTCTGCTTTTCCTTAAGCCGTTACTTTTCAGATAATTCATTGAGTAGACTAATTGAAGTCCTTATTAATTTAATAAATAAATTATATAATGATTGTTTTTAAGTAATCACTGCTTTCAGATGCAACAACTTACTATGTTTAAAATTTTCTACAAATGTTTCAGCTTTTCAGGTCTTTATCGAGTACAAAGTATAGAGTATACACTGTGTACAGAATACACTTTGTACTCTTGATAAAGGCCTGAAAAGCCAAAACATTTGTGGAGAATTTTAAACACAGTAAGTTGTTGCATCTAAAAATGTTTACTTAAAAACAACTATTGTCAAGATGTTTCACAAGGAACCAACCACAAATTGAGTTCTGTAAATTATACAAATGATAACTTATTACAAAACAAACTTTAAACATGAATTCGTGGTGCAATATTTAGAAATAAATTGGAATCAAATGAAATTGAATTTTTAAATAAATTTCTCATCTAGTAAACATGTGTTAAATTTTACAAGGTGTTCAAATTAACAGTAATTAATTTCCTAAAATCATAGGTAATTAAATCAGAATGTAGAGACAAGTAATAACAAACTTTGTATAAAGAAAATAGGTTAATAATGCTAATAAAAAAAAATTGATTATTACAAGCCCAACTAAATTTTTGTCTTAACAATAACCACGAGTTTAAATCTCTTGATTGGTATCTAGTAACCATTATTTACTCAGTAATAAATAAGGAGTGGGATACTTAAACATTTTTAAGTATATACCACTTGAAAAGGGACAATATGCAGTATCATTTTAAAGCAAAAAATGATTATGTTTTATAATTTACTAACTGGGACAGTATAAATTCTTACACGTTTAAAAGTTATGAGTCCTTTTCTGTTTCACTGTGGTTGTAGAAGGATGATAAATTATGCAGCAGGTCATCTGTAATAAAGAAAAGATGTAATAGGTACACAAACTTCAGTTGTTTACTAAAAGTAGATAAGCAGTAAAATTAAGGAATTCTGGTGACACTAATTTTTCTATAATTTTATGTAAATTTTCTCGTTTCTGTACAGTCTGTTGAAATAGATAAGTGGGCAATTCCAATTAACAAAGGTAAGTAATAAGTACTTTTAATCAAATTTTAGTACACAAACATGTCTGCTTAATCTTATACTCTAGGTAAAAACAAAGGCGGCAGAAGCTTAGCGGTTGAATTTACGAAATCACGATGTCAACGCTAAGGCCGAGATTATTAGACTGCAAAGGCAAATCAGAACCTCCTCCTCCTCATTAACACTGTTAAAAACCAGAAATGGGGGGACAAGCTGGCAGCACTGTATCCTCAGGACAACTCGCTGTGGAAGCTCATGAGGGCCCTTAAAAATAAGCGGGAGGTTATACCTGCCCTGACACGCGCGAACGGAGAGACATTGATGACAGACGAGCAAAAAGGAAACGGCTTAGCTAAACATTTCCAGAACGTACATAATGGAAATATCCCCAATAATCTTGGGCACAACCCCATTGAAAATGACGTAGACGAAATCATTGGTCATGATGTACAAATGACAAGTCAGGAATTCCTGAACGTCATGACCAAGCCCTCGGAAATAGCAGACATTATCAAAAACCTACCAAACAATAAAGCGCCGGGGAAAGACTGCGTCGAGCACAAACTACTCAAATATCTCCCCAGGAAGGGTATCGTGCAGTTGACGGATGTCGCTAACGAGATCCTGCGGCTACAGCACTGGCCCAGCCATTGAAAATGCGCCGTGGTGGTGCCCATCTTTAAGCCAAATAGGAAAACGAAGTTCACCGACAGCTATAGGCCCATCTCGTTGCTGTCGGCGATCTCCAAGTTAATGGAGAAAGTCGTTCTGATCAGGCTCGATACTGTTCAGGAGGAGGTTCACATCGATGATTAGTCTCAAACTGGCTTCATGAGGAGCATGTTGAAGCAGGTTAACGATGTCAAAGTGCAACACAACCTCGGGAAGAGCATCTCGATATTGAGAAGGCATTCAACACTGTCTGGATCCCGGATATTACTCTACAAATTGTATGACTACAACTTCCCGAATCACCTGATAAAACTCATTCACTCGTTCCTGATGGGCAGATCTCTGAAAGTTCGAGTGAATAATAAAGTTTCAACACGGCGGGACATTCGTAGGGAGTCCCGCAAGGATCATGCCTGTCACCGAAATTGTACAACTTGTACGTCTCCGATTTCCTAGAGTTCCCGATTACGAAGCTAGCCAAGTACGTCGATGACACAGGCATGTACCCACTCTCATATCGCACTAGCAGAGAATATGCCGTTGAAGGCGCACATGGCTCGTACCGCGGAGTATTACGGTCGGTGGAAGATTAGTTGCAACGACATAACTCCGATAGCGGATTACGTCCGGCATATCTCTCAAAACTGCTACTCGTTCAAGCTGGGCGATAGTTTGCTAACAAGACACAACGCAAATTTGACAGCATAATGCCCCATTTCGGATCAAACATCCCTTATCGTAGCAGATGTTATCAAATTTCTGGCAATCTCTGTAGTCAAGTTTCACCAACTGTAAGTTCCGCTTGCCCTATCCACCTTTTATTAATATTTCATACCTTTGACTATCTTTAAATCTTTCCTGTCCCCCTCTTCCTTTTGTAAACTTTTTGTCGTGTTTGTTTTTCTTGGTTTCTTTTTGTGCATTTTTGTCTATAAATTCATTTCTCACCATTAAAATCTTTTGTGAATCAAAACCTTTTTGAAATCAAAATTTTTAAAATCAAAGTTTAGGCCAGCACTGCACGGCCCAGCATTGATGTATCTCGCGGAAGGTACATAATTTAAGTTAAGGTGCCTGCGTTAAATACAGAATTAAAAAGTGTTTATGTGTGAGAGTTTTAAATTGTGTAATTTTAATTTTGATAAATCTGTTTTTTGGATATTTTTGAAAATCTTATTGCTTATTTTTATTTGTTCACACAAAAGGTGTCTAGGTTAGTTGATCGGTCCCGGAGCAGGCTCTGGCTAGGTAACTGTTGTACTGAATTTAAATAAAGCTATGTTGAATTGAATTGGTGGAATTTACGCTTTTTTGCCATATATCCGCCGGCATCGTGTATCTCAAAATATATAATAATATTGTAATTAAGTTGTTGCTACTAACAGGGTGGTGCACTAATTCATTCATAATGGCTTTTAGGGTCTATTATTTCTTGTTATAATTTTCGTTATTAATTTTACTAACGGTTACTTAAGTATTACTTATAAATAAATCACTGATTTTGTCTTTTAGATTCTTTAATAAATATTTAGGCTAGTCCCGGGAACCCTCATTCAACTTATACAATTTTAATGTTTCATAAATAATACGCTCTTATCGAACAATTCAACAGTCCAATATTCTGGAGAATAGTCGAGGATTTGGATTACACGAAATATAATTATTCAAGAACTAGAACATACGTATCTACACAATACTTAATTGCATTTTCACGAGACTTGAAACCTATGGAGCATGTTTGCGGTATGTATATGTTAGAGAGACTTGGATAATCATCTGTCATTTGCAGGGAGCGTTAATTACCTTTAGGATAATTCTACCGACTCTATTGGAAAATTTATTATAAAAATCTCTAGATCACTTTATCAGTAGTTTGAAAAATACTCAGCAAATTCTAGAACTACGTTGCGTCCATTCAAAATATTAATGAGAAGCCGAGTTTACCAAATAAATATTAAATTTCTCTGGCCCACTTAGAAATGCTATTTGCACCCTTTAAAATTATTATTTTTCACTTTCCCAGCAATGTTAATGAAATTTTATATATTAAATCAGATATAATAAACACAGTATCAGTATCCAGCGATATAACGTTAAAAATTGTGGTGGAATGGGTTTTCGAAAGTGACCTACTATTTTAAAATATCATCAAAATTTTAGCACTTTATAAAGGGAAGTTGACATCAACTTTGTTATTTTAAATAGAACCCCCATTGTACTAACATTTTTGAATTACCTATCAAAATTAGAAAAAGTTTGATAAGACAACCCTGGCTTGTTTTTAAACTGTGCAAATAAATGGCCACGCCGTCCCACCATGTTCTCACTTTTAGATAAAAATTATAACAATTTTTTAAATAATTGTTGCCAGCGTCTCTTTTTTATTGAGGTCTTCAAAACTAATTGATAGTAATTAATAATGTTTTGACAACTTCTTAATATTTTACTTACTTTACTTTACTTAAGTACTTATCATATCATCAAAAACCTAAAAAAAAAACACGTCTTGAATGTCATAAATTTATAATTTTAAAAAAATGTTTTTACATGGCACCCCATATTTTTTTTACTTACACTAGACACTCAATACTAATAAATAAAAAAGGTAAAAGTCATTATGAAGCTGAAATTGATATCTTGTGAAGAAGAACGGATTTGAACACATTTTTTTACTCCAAACATTTCAAAAGCGATGAACAACTCTAACATTTTTTTTGTATTGTTTAGCTTTTTTACTAGTTTGTTAATAAAATAAATGTATTTTAAAAATAATACTAAATCATTTTCCTGAATTTTCTATAAAATTTTAATTTTACCGCATTGTACCTTTGTATCTTTTTACAAGTATTGAGCAACCACTGAAATGATAAAAAAATGTTGGGTGCTATTTGAAAACAAATTACATATTTTAAATTTATGGTACTAAATATACGTTCAAGGTCATTTTCATTTTTTAAATTTTTTTTATGCGTTTGATTACATATTAAAACATTAAAAAGACGTCAAAAAATGATTAATGCTAGTAACTAGCTTTGAAGATAACCGCAATTAAGTAAGACGCAAATACAAAAATTTTTATAAAAAACAGTTGAGAATAATGGTGCTATTAAACTCAACCTCAATTTAGAAGCGATAAAATTTCGAAAATACTTTGGACTGATAGGTTTTTTCCCAGCTATTCGATGAAATCTCAATATCCCAATTCAGTCTGAAGAGGGGGATTAGTTAAAAACGAACACCCTGTATAATTACCAGTAATTAATTAAGTTACATTATACTCCAGTCAAACTAAATGAGAAATAGCAGGATAAGAAAAAAAATATAGTTTTTAAATACCAATTTGTAATATTCTTCAGGTTTTCTCTATGTATTTGTACTCTAAAAAAACACTTCGTGCAAAATATCAAGTAAAAATATCCACCTTATTATTACTATAATGAACCAAATCGATATATTCATAATTATATTGCATGGTGTTCTTTGCATTCAAGCATTTTGTTCTTTATTATATGAAGTTTACCTTAAATACTGACTAAATATATAATACGTAAATTTTTTCAGAATTTGTTTAGACTTCTTAATATTATGTAAAACTCAGAAAGTCGTAACGTTAATAAATAATGTCTTTCTTTTGTAAATTTTCTTGTATTCACAGACTTTTGGTAAAATAGTCACATAAACTACATCTTATTCTTCAAAATGCAGGACATGCATTAGTAGGGGAAACTCGGCTCTACAATTTTCTTCTCTATCATTTTTTGCGTGGAACTGTTTGTTTTAGAAATATTTGCAGAAACACTGACTGCTTCGTATTTCAAGAAAACTAACAGAGGATAACTACTCTGTTGGTTTCCTTACAATCGAAGCTCAAAATTAGGCAACTCCAGCTCATATAAATGTTGGGTAAGAGATTTATGGAAAATATTTTTGCTCTGACGACGTTTTTACGTTGGAATAACGTTTTCCGAGATAAGATTTAAAAACTACCGTCAAGTCCATTTTTGAGGTTTTCGCCATAAAGGGGATGTTCAAGCCACGATAGGGATGGAAACTTTTTTTGGTCAGTATTCCCAACCCTTCTATACTCCTAAAAACACTAATTTCATTGAATTATTGGTAGTTTAAGAATGTCGGTATAGATAATTCATAATTTAGTATCATATAATTGCAAAATTTTACTATTTCTAAAGTACGCTCATAGTATTAAAATGTAAACGCCAACATTATAAATAAAAGTAAATCACAGCCATAATAGAGTTAACGTATATTTAACTTGGAGTGATCGGTATTTATTGAGTAAAACAAATAACGATATTTATTTTAAAGGAGCCTATCATCAATTATCATTTAATATTAGTCCATAAGCTTGTAAATGCTGCAGTTGCGCAGGGTTCTTTATGGATGTAGTAGATTTTAGATTTTATCGAGAAATAGACTATCCACAAAAAGTTACTTAGAAAAATTTCACATTATTTAGAAATACCCCGTGACCATCCATCATATTTATCTTTTTGACTACATACTCCATGATGAGCAACATAACTCTTGCTTAAACCAAACTGGAAGACAATAACAGAAAGCGCTCTTACGTTACCATAAGAAAATACAGATTAGAAATGTATGAAATCGTGTAGAGCTGATTTTTACCCTTATTCGTTTTAACAGATTAAGTTTTTTCTATTTTTCCTATTAATCTACACTGATTGGTAGTAAGGAATAAAATATTATCGATCATAATTTCTAAAATCGTATCCGATAGCCAAACGCAAAATATTGCGGGTTATAAATTGTTGAAATCATGTATAGTTAATGTTTCAATATTGTTTTCATAACAATACAGCCAAAAATCTGAAGCTGGATTCCACAGTTGGAATCTAACACAGGACTTGTTGGTGAAAAACTTTATTTTCCAAACGTACGTAAATAATTGATTACTTTACTTGGATTTCTCTTTTGTCGTTACTTCTAGCAGTACTACTAGCCGAGGCAATTTAGCACTAATTTTTTTTTTTTGCATTCGATTTAGGGCGGCATTTATAAAAAATGTTACAACTTTTTATCTTATACAAATGGGAAATGCATTGTGTGCAGACCAAAATAAGTTTTTAAAAGTGCATTTCTTGAGTTCATTGAAAAAATCTTATTTTGGAAAGTAGTGAATAAAATGAGCCAAACTGTTACTCGGGGGGTTTTTAAAATTATTTTGTATACAAATTTTCTATTAATGACTTATTTAATAATTTATTAATTAATAATTTATTTGCCACGTGTCTCTATTAATTTTTTTAAGTATTGCTTCATGAAATAAAAATTATACATTACTAGAGCACGAGAATTATTTTTTTTATATTACATACAATACATTGGAATTAAATAACACGTGGTCATATGTGTAATATGCAATTATTTACTTTCTATTACATAAAATTTAATAAAAATTTAAACATTTAATTTAACGTTTTATAAATAAATATTAAAAAGAATTTTAAATATTTTTTTAAATTTACAATTATTAAAAAAACTTAATATCAAAATATTCTGCTATCGTTGAAAGATATTTATACTTTAGCTAATTCAAAATGTAAGAAATTGAATTATATTTCAATCACTTCTTTAAATATCCAACTCTTATACACACTAAATCCCAATGTATTTTTTTACTTCCTTTCATAATAATATTGGGGGTGATAGTGTGGGGTGGCTGATGCCAAATAAAATTTTGAGATCTTGGCTTTTCGTAGATGACCTAAATTGCAATATTGTGTAGTCTTACCTGCTTGCTTTGCCTATTTACCCTTATTTACCCCCGAACCCCTCAACGGAATTAGATCAAAATATATATTTTTTTCTGGATCCTGTTATGATACATAAATGTACCAAATTTCAAGTCAATATCATAAACGGTTCCAGAGTAAACGTGCGCACAAAAAAAGTTACAAACCGACAGACCGACCGACAGACAGAACGTATTTTTTCTCAAATTTAAAATCTCGACGTTTCATGACATTTTAAGTGTATTTCAACAACAACAAAAAATTTTGCATCACTATACTTCCACTGGACGTGGAAATAAAAAATAAAACACGTGTAATATAAATTATTAACATAAATATTATTCATTATTTTCCAAAATAAGATTTGGACGGGAAAATAAAAAAACAAAACGTGTAATATAAATTATTAACATAAAGATTATTCATTATTTTTCAAAATAGGATTTTTCAATAAACCCAAAAAATGCATTTTTATGCATTTTGTTCTGCACAGAAAGCATTTCCCATTTGTATAAGATAAAAAGTTGTAAAATTTTTTTATAAATGCCGTCCTAAATTGGGATCCGTCTTACTGCTTAAAAATCGTTTGTGAAATGCTAAACTGTAGTAGGGGTACCTTTCTTGCTGGCTGTGATACGCATTGAATTATGTAGTCTAGCGCAGTCTAGAGCATATGACTCATACTCATAAATGTGGAGCAATTAAAAGTGTATAAATAGAATTGATTAAAAACAAAAGTAATGCTTTAATCCAGTCAACAACTACAGGGAAACATGAGTAGCGCTAATTTCTTCTATGACATATGGAATGTGTTTTGTACTGCTGCTTTTCTTGTATAATTCAATGGGTATCCCAGCCAGCAAAAAAGGTACCCCTACTACGGTAGTACTACTAGAAGTGACGACAAAATGGAAATTCAAGTAATTAATTATTTACATACGTTTGGAAAATAAAATTTTCAGAGGACCATCTTTCTCTAAAAATTGTTCTAAACCTCTTTGAGGTTATATACCCCCGACCAGTTTCGACTTGTGGGAGGGGAAGGGGGTGTTTGTGAAAAATCCTACTTAAATGTTCAATTTTTAGGTTACAAAATCCACTCGTGCCTAACTTCACTGTTTTAAAAAAAAATTAGATTATATTTATGCTAGTTTGTTTGTGTCTATATTCACGTGATTTATAAATGTCACTGTCACAGAATTAAATTAAGCGACTTAACTTCCGTATCCATCGACTGATGTCACTTCCGTCTAGTACACTTTTATAACCGGAATGACAGATCTCAACATTCAAACGTCAACGCCGTAATAAGATGACAAGTTAAAGACAGGCATTCATTGGAAATATGAAACGATATACAACTCA
The DNA here is from genome assembly GCA_963675555.1 of Leptura quadrifasciata. NCBI lineage: Eukaryota > Metazoa > Arthropoda > Insecta > Coleoptera > Cerambycidae > Leptura > Leptura quadrifasciata. The sequence continues at coordinate 75,878,972 of OY776674.1, read as the reverse complement.
TTTCGCGTGTAATTACCAATGTTAATTGATGATGTTTATTTGATAAAAGAAAAAAAATATCCAAATGGCGCAAAAAGCAATATCTTGCTGTATATGGACTGTCTTGTTTCGCTTTCGCATGGGAGAGAGAGAGAGAGAGCGAGAAAATTAGCTGTGAAACCCAACCGGGTTTCTCGATTCACTTGAAGATACCATCAATATTTTGCTAGATGATAAGTTTCAAGTTCATTTGAATGTCAGCTTTAATATTGTTAAACATAATGGTGTGCTTTCTTCTGATATCTGAATGATCATTAAATTTTGCTTATGAATTAATGGGGCGTTAAATCCCTAAAAAAATAGAATCTAAAAATCGCCGATTGTCTCAAAAAATTATATAGTTAAGAAAAAATACTTCGTATAAAGGATTTAATATTTTTATTTTTATATCTCTTCTAGATGACATTATTAAGTCTTTGGTAGGTGTAGATTTTTTAAGTTTCAAGATATGTTTTGTGAAGTAAATGTAACTTGTACGTGCATAACCTGCATATATTTTGAATCTTGTTTTTATGCACCAAACAACTGGCACTATTGTTTTCGGCATTGCTTCTTGATAAAGAATTTATTATTAGTTTAGAAAATCCTACTTTGGCTGGCAAATCCTACCCAAATGCTAAGCCACAGAGAAGTCCTCTATGTCAATATGAAACATACACACCAGATAGATCAAGGTGGGCGACATTAAGTCAGCGACTTACGGATAGAGCCATCTACTGGCATCTATAGCAATCTTGGCATGGCCATAAAAGACAAAAGTTCACGAAGTAAATTAGTCGTCATAGCCGAATTAAGTAAACAGCACGAAAATTATTGCATACAACGTAAAAATGACTTCATACTATATAAGTGTAATTAACAAGTACCCTCAGTCGACCGTTAGTTCTTTATAATATATGGTGGAAAAACAGCAATGTAATAAAACGTACAATAAAAAAACAGAACTTTAAATTTAAAGGAAACGCCATCTATCCTAATATCAAATAACCTTTTGTCTACCCACGTTCTACTGTTTTCGAATAAATAAACCGATACGGCCTTACTCAAGAGAAATACAGAAATACACAACGTTTTCAATTCTATCTGTAATTACTTCATTACTAACAATTTATCTTTTTAAAGTAAGGCTCTTCATCTTCCGTTCACCTGACAGCTAAATCTCAATGTTTATTTAACTCGTTTATTATACATCTGTATTATTAGTTGAATCTTGATCAAGCATATTCTAAAAAGCGTTTTATTATTCTATCAGTCATCCAGTAAAATAAGAATTAGGAATAAATGAATAACATACAGATATAAAGGTAAAAGAGTTTACGTTGCCTCTTCGGTTCCGAAAAGGTATCTCAGTAAAATGGAAAATGATTAATGATTAACTGATAATTTTATGCAACATCGTTCCCAATAATTGTAAATTTTTTATGATATCTTAGAACGGCAAATAAAATTGGGTATTATTAGAAATAACTGGATTCTTGATTATAAATAATATTCAGATAAACACAACCAAAATTAAAAAAGGCCTTGAAACCTTTTTGATTATAAATATGTCTGCTAATTTCTAAGTAATTTAAACTATTAAACGATGCGATTCTACAACCGATTTTAAGGAAAAATATAGATTTATTTCGTGATTGATTTTATTATTATTTTTTAATATTTATTTAACGTTGGCCTATTTCAGATACTGAGGCCTAAGCCGACGGCTGTAGACAAGCTACCCCAAAAAGGAATTTTGCCGAAGGGTAGGGATCCCTTACTTGCCTAACATTTAATATACAAGGGACCGCCAGCTTTACATCCCCTCCGAAGGAGGGTATATCCCCTAAACTATCCTCGCTTAAGATTGCATAACTTCGGCGCATACACAGATATACAAGCCGCTGGAACATTGAGGCGAGGACGCCGTCTACCTTGTGAACACCAAAGGGCTCCCAGATTTTGAAAATTAGAAAAGCGTCTGCCTGGCTTAGTGCCTTAGGGCTTGAGAAAGACCCTGGGAGCCTTTGATGCACATAATTCGTAGATTCCGAGAAGGTGGGGGGGAGGGTTGCACTTGAAGATGTTGGACAGGGTCAAAAGCTACGCCCTATATACTGTCCTGGTGTCTGCAGTTGCACTGACTCCAAATTTGAAAATTTTGAATGCTCACTGTATTTTTAAAGGTGTCCGGGTGGAAACCAACAGCCTGTATATTAAGCGTTTGGAGCTTTAGAAAGTGAAAGTTCAATTTGAAAGTCAAAATTACTTTAATTTAGATTTTAAAGTTTTTGTAGGGTGAGTTATGACGTCTGTCTAATTTGGTTTCTGAATGACTGAATTTAAATTATTTGAAATTTGTATTTTTTGAATTTTTAAAAGACACTTCTGAGTCACCCTGTATGTGGTGACTGGATGAAAAGCACTTGGTTTTAACGGTAATTACTATTTTGATTTATATAAATGAAAAAAGTTCGTCGGTTCAAGTTTAACAAATTTATTTAGATTTTTATTACAGTTTCCAAAAAATGGTAACTCTTCGACACTGACAATTCTGGCTTTAGAATTTTATCTTGGGTTCGTGTTTTAGTCTAAAAATCACTTTTTTGTTTAAGCGCGGAGGCAGGGTTGATTGTTTAAATAATTTTCGTAAAATTAGGGCTCTAGGTGCGAATTTGATTTGATGCGCGAGGGCAGATTAGATAGAAATATAATTAAGTAAAGAAATTCTGTTTTTAACTTGATGCCCCAAAGAAGGTGTTCGATGAGTTTTGGAATAAAGCTCGGAAAATAGAAAACTATGCGTAGAAGCCGGAATTAACTAATCACAACTTTTCAAACACTATTTGGTTCAAAGACAAACTATTTCTCTCGCGAGACTTTTTAGCCACTTAAATCACTTCCGGAACAGAACATACATTCGCTCTGTACGAGGGGGCTCTTATATGGTTCAGAATGGTTGCCTTTTTCGCGCCCCGCGAGTCACGCATCCCGTTTTAAAGTCTGGAAAAGGCTGGAAATCGCTCCGTGCGGGCGAGGATGAGTCATCGATTTTGTAATGTTGCGCAACATTGTCAAAAAGTTGAAATTTAGAAATGAAACTTATATGACTATGTAATGCATACAAAGACGAATCTTTTGCTATGGTTTATGTCCGAATCAATTTGGTGTAAAAAATCATTGACGGTTTTAATGTGAATAAATTGGAGAACATATCGCATGACCCCGTAGTGCAGCGTTAAGTCCGCGCACGTAGTATCAAAGATTTGCGTACCTGTGTAGGCAGGTGGGAGAAGCTAACGTAAACAGTGTATTAGGAAAGGTTACAGATGTTGTATACGGGGGGCGATGAGAAAGTAAAGGGAATTCGAGTTCGTTCAGATGTTTGAAAAGTCACCGAACTGTATACGGGGGCGAAGGGAAAGCAAGAATAACAAGAATGGATAATGATTGCCGTATACAGGGGCGACGAGAAAGTTAAAAACGATAAAGATTAATTAGAAATTGCGAATGGATGCGAAAGTCATATACGGGGGCGACGATAAAGTAAGTCTTATGAAAATGAAGTAGCGGATATTATATACGAGGGGTGACGAGGAAGTAAAGTATTTATGAATGAAATTAAAAATATTCTGACTGGCGGTTTGGAGAGTATATTGAAGGTGATCTTAGGATATATGGGACTGGTATTTTTAAGGCGGTGAAATTTTTTATGTTGGGGCTGTAAAATTACTGTTTGGAACTTTTTGGTGGATTTGTGGATGGAATGTGATTATTTGTGAATTATCGAGTGTCTATGAATTTTTTCGGAATTTATCTTGGGAAATGAAGTTTTTTGATGAAACAAAAATGATAGTTACTTTTTTTCATAGTTTGACATTACGAGGTGATAGATCAGATCAAAAATGATTTTTAGGATTTTTTCTTATGCATTTTCTTAGAGGACTATAACACGTGAACTAAATACTAACCGCGCCTGACTTTGCTTTACATCGCATAACGAAATATATACATATAGAGTAAAAGCCCAGAGCCCCCAGACCCACGTCATTTTAGCAAAGCTTAGATTGTCACAATAAATATGTAGGTAAAAACGTATGCGTACTTGCTTTTACATTAAAGTAGCATAGCTGGTTTTTATATATGTTTTACACAACATTATTAAGAATCAACATTTATTATTGCCAGACGCTTTACGTGGGCCCTAACTTCCGCCAGACGCTTTAAAGCTGGAGAAAAAATTGCGACACCTACGTTATAGTTCATTAGACGTCATTTCAGTAAAGCTAAGATTTTCACATTAAATGTGTACTATGTAGATAAAAATACATATTGTTATTACTTTTACATTTAAAATCGAAATTTAATGAAACATCGAATTTCTTAAACTTTTATTTAGCCAAATATATTGAATTAAAATTATTTTTATAATTAAGCATTAAACTATTACCAAATAATTATAAAAAAATTCCATCAAGACAAATAAGCAATTAAAATGGTCACCGAAATAATATATATAAAATTCAGGCTTGCTACTTTAATTAGGTACCCCAGTTTTCGTTCTTAATAGTATTGTGTAAAACATATATAAAAACCAGCTATGCTACTTTAACGTAAAAATAAGTACGCTTGCGTTTTTACCTATGTATTACACATTTATTGTGATTCACCAACTTTAAAGCGTCTGGCGGAAGTTAGGGCCCACGGAAAGCGTCTGGCAATAATAACTGCTCGGTCTTAATAATATTGTGTAAAACATATATAAAAACCAGCTATGCTACTTTAACGTAAAAATAAGTACGCATACGTTTTTACCTACATATTACACATTTCTTGTGAAAATCTTAGCATTGCTGAAATTACGTAGATCTGGGAGCTCTGGGATATTACTCTATCGAGAAATGTTCGTATTAGGTATTAGTTGTTAATCGAGCCGAAATACATCTCGTACAAAATGAAAAAAAAAATGCGAGACGTGATTCAAACCCTCGACCTCGTGTGTGAGAATCGGGCAACTCAACCACTACTCCACGGAAGGCTGTTAATAAAATACATACTTTTGGCTATATGAACGTAATAGTAAGATTTTTTTATTCACGTTTAGCATCTATTATCTGTAAAAAGGCTCCGTTTTCAAGCTAGCAAGTACGCAATACGATTTTACCTACATATTACACATTTACTGTGAAAATCTACGTTGCTAAAACGATGTTGGTCTGGGGGCTCTGAGATCTTGGTCTAATAGTAAAGACTCCTATGCTCGCCCCCAACGATTTCATTTCTTAGTTATAATTTAATAACTCTTTATTGGTTTACTCAAAAATTGTTAGAAACTGGTTGAATTATCGTGATGTGTTTTTCCACCCTTGCAGCTGGCGCGGAGAAAAAGTACAAGGCATTTTGACACTCGGGCATCGAAAACGGTTATTTGATACGGTACGGTTTTGCTCGGGCGCCATTTCCAGTTTTAAGTGTTGGAACTACACTATCCATAATCCAGATATGCAAGTCTGAGTAGCTTAAGTGGAGAAACGGTAATCCAGTGGGCCAATAAGAGAAATTAAATACCTACACACACAACAGCAAAGCGCACAATTATTTTCTTCAATTATGCTTACTATATACAAACTACTCTACTCTAACTATATATACAAAAAATTCATAAAAAATTGCTAACTAATGATTAACTAGGTTTTAGCGGAGACAGGCGGTGAAAATGCATGACGCAAATGATAAGCGGGGATCAGTAAGCGGTAGTTTAAAAAAAACGGCGATCGGTGATTAACGCAACAGACAGTAAAACTGAGCAGACGGTAAAGCGGTCAAATGGAACAGACGATAATGCAGCAAAGACAGGTGGCAAACAAAGTACGGATACCAGGTATGAGAAACAAGACTACAGATACATATATAGTGTAAAATTATAGAAAAGATAAACGGAACGTAGTTAATACACGGAACGGAAAAGCAAGAAGCTGCGTGCCTGAAAAAGTAAAGTATTATAAATAAACCTGAAAAGGATAAACTATGATTAATAGACCTCAAAAGACTAATGTATGATTAGTAAAGTAATTTATAACTTTTTGGTGTCTAAGAAACTCGTGGTTACGACCAAAACACTTCCAAGCAATAGCAGTGAGCTAAAAGAGCTAAAAAAAAGCACGGACCAAGTCAAATAATATTGCTTCTGGTGACGGCATCCTTAGGAACAGAAGCTGCTAGACACTGGTGGGCGCGCTGGATTGGATGGATCCCTCGGTATTTCGGAAAATATCGGTGGGTTTTGCACTAACCAAGTTTTTCTAGAAGTTAGAGTGCTTCCCTCTCTTTTCTTCTCTACGGTTACGGTCGGAATCGCCTGCTGTGGTCAAGGTAATTCGATCGGGCACGTCTGCTGCGGACCAAAATAACAAAACGGAATGATTTTAAAAGTATTCTCAGATCCTTCAATATTTTCGTGCGGAACGGAACAGGTATCGGGAAGGCACGTCTAACTCTTGAAACTACAGCCAGCGAAATATATTTTCCTAGCCGGTCACCGGTCTCGCTGGTAGATTCGCGCCCGCGTATAGGTGATATCCCCACTTGCGACCGCCTTCTGCCACTTGTGTGCATATGCACTAACGTGGATGGATTTAATTCATGATTATAATACTTACATAACAATAATTGCAGTTTGATTTAAGTTAGTACATTAAATAATTTAATACTGATTCTAGCAGCAATAAAATAAAAGGAACGTTATACAGAGGGAATAAAAATAAAAATATGTATCCTAGGCAGATTTCCGTGTCGAAAATTACTTCGTTGCATTATTTCCGCCCCCACAGACCTCATAAAAGGAATGCTTTGGTTTAGATCTTGGCAGTGCCAACAGGGGCGTGCGATAACAGTCATATATTTTTTAAAAGAATACTCACGCTACTGACTTTTTATCTAATCCAGTATTTTAAATGTTTGTTTTAAGGTCTATTAAAGCATGTCTCTGGCACATGTTCTTGGCGAAATTGTTTGAGAAATTAATGAAATCAATATTTATTATTATTTTACATTCTTATACCTAATACACATAATTAAATAATACATTAAAACACGCATTAACCTGTACTGACGAAGTGGGTCGCATGTTCACATATCGCCGTGTTGTTTATATTATACGTTATTGATGCGCAGTGGGGGTGAATGAAGCGATTCGCAATAAAGTCATAGTTGCAGAAGCGGAAATTTTAAACATCGCGGCCTATACGAAATAAATTATTAAAGTAAAATGCATTTTGTCATATTTAAAATAATGTATCTGTTATTCTACTTGGCATATTTCTGTTTTTTTTTTTCGGGAAGGGGGGGGGGGGTGATTGGGGGTTAGAACTATTAGTGCGCCGTTGCCACTAGATCTGAGATATTGTATCAATTTATTTATTATACTGATAGTAGGTTATTTTCTCTTCCAGTGTTTCTTTTGTGCTCGTTAAATAAGGGCATGTAATAAAGATATATTTTACAGTTATCCTTGTCTCACAGTTTGGACATCTAGGATGTCTCTCGCCTCTTAATAGATGTGACGAGGTCATATAAGTGTATTCAGTTCATAGTCGAGTAATCATAGTTTGTCTATACCACTATTCATGAACTTGGGAGGAAGTAAAATGCTATGCATGTGAATATTATTTCAATATACATGCATTTGCTAGATGTCTATTTTCATTAAAGTTCGACATAATCGGACGAAACCCTGTTTCAAATTTGTATTATCATTCTAGACATCGAGAAGAATTCCATAACTAATAATAAATTATATTGATACAACCAACCAACCGATCACTGACTACATGCGTACAAATTCTATCCTCTCATATGTTTCCATTCTCCGCTGCCTCGCGGATCTCTCGCAGATTGCTGCATTCTTGCATATGCAGTCCCCATATATACGCACCTGGAAGTATTTTCAATACTAAAACTTTAAAAAGCATTAATTAGTCTTTGATAGAACCACCATTTTTCTGAAGAATACTTTGGAGTCGTATAGGCATGGAACTAATATTAAATTTTACTTGTAATTTTCTCCTAAATTGTTTCACTCATTTTGAGTGGCATCAATTACTTCCTCTATATTATTATCTCTAAATTAATGACTGTAAACCTACTTTACTTATAACATTGTAAAACATTCATAACTGTGTAATAATAAGATGGTTTTGCTTCATATGATAATAACATTGTTTTAAAAAAATATTGAGATTGGATGCCTAATTTTTTTAGTATTTCTGTAATTGATTTTACAGGATTTATGAACAGATGTGGCTACTGTCGCTACTCTACTGATAACAATGGAAATGTCCTCCACCGACTTTGCTGTCTGTGACAAGCAGCCGTCAGTGTTAATAACTAGAATGCTAGACACCTTTTTACAGAAATCCTAATTAAAACTTCCAACGAGTTGTAGTTAAGAAATAAAGAAGTTAGCGTTCTTTATTTCATATAAGAGAAAATATATGTATAACTTTTTATTACACACGATAGCATAATTAGGTCCTGTTTTCGTAAAAGCACCAACTTCACAAATTAAGCAGTGAATTAAAGAGAAGTAAATTATCTTACAAGAAAAACAGAAATGCCTTAAATTCTTTCCTACAAAGGAAATGCACACATTTTTAAGGAGCTCTCCCAAGAAGGAAGCCGTGTTTTCATAGTTAAGTTCAGTCAACATTTATTATTCTGAAGCTTTTCATTGCCGGAGGAGATTTGTTTGACCTGGGTTGTATTCATATATATCTAGTTCATAATATTCTGGCTCCGAGTACATGAAGTATACAGTGGAAAAAATTACGCATAATTTATAACTTTGTTACTTCGTAATTCCTTCCTTAATATCCATTGTTGGTTAAATGAATATACACACATTTTTTAAAATAAGATGATTTGAAAAATTAACAAGAGCAATGTAAAGTAAAATTGTTGGTTTCTAATAAGCACAACGTTCATTGAAAAGTATTAGCAACATACAATAGCAACATTTTGCTATTTCTTATATTTCTTATATTTCTTGTATGACATTTTCCTGTGTGCTCAATAACTGATGATCTTAACATTGGAATATCTAATATTAGAGAGTACTTAAAAAATGGTAGCTCATTGCACAATGTAGTAAAATGGTTCCTGCTCTGGGATCTTCTAACCTTTTCTAAAAAGTAAAATATACAAAATATTAAAATTCACCAGTATATTACTTTTTGTGGTAAAGGGAAAATCCTTCATGGGCGCCCGGCGCTAGGATCTGCCGAACCAGGTAGTGCCGGACTCCTACCGACTAAAACCCCTCCTGGATCGGTGTTTTCACGTGAGCTGGAACTGCTTTCACTTTCCATTAGGCCACGGGTCATTCACCATTGATGTTAGTACAACTTCCCACGATTTCCTTTACATTCCCCATCTGTTAAAACGATTTGGGATTCGGGGCTAGGTTTCGTATATCCTCTCCCTTTGTCCTCATTATACGATTTATTCCTTATGTTATACTTTTCCAGTTTCCCTCCGTTTACAGTATATACTTAATTAGGTTATCAGGGTTCCAATGGTTTCCTATTCTCTCGGTCCTCCACCGGTTGCAGCAAAACACGGTACCTTCTGCGTCGTCGTTCTCCCCACAGTACACACACTCGCGTGTGCCAACCTTTCCTATATCAAACAGATATTTCACAAAGCTACCATGTCCCGTGAGAGCTTGGGTGAGGTGAAAGCTCATCTCCCCATGCCTCCTCTCCACCCACGTTCTTATGTTTGGAATAAGTCGTCTTGTCCACCTCCCTTTAGTTGAGTTGTTCAGCTAGTCTGCCATCTCTGGAGGAGCTTCTCCCTTGCTTCCCCATCCCTTCATGCACCTCTCTTCTATGCTTGGCCAGTAGACCGATCGGGGGGACTCGTGCCAGTACAATGACTACCTCGTACGTCACAAATCTGTATGCACTGCAAACCCTGAGTGCAGCACTCCACTGTACTCTTTCTCCTCTACTGGGGCTGTATACAGTAAAATGGAATGCTCCATACTGGATAATACGCTTCTTTTGGTGACCTTTGGCATATGCGTGTTGCTCATAAATCTTCTTATGGCAGAGGTGGCTTTCCCCGCCTTTTCTGCTATCTTCAATGCATGTTTCAACCTCTAGGTTACCCGCGTGTCTGACCATATTCCTAGGTATTTGAAGCCGCTGCTAGGTCCGATCTCTACCTGCCTTACCCTTGACTGTGAATGGTGGGAGAATTCTTTTCCTGGTAATGACAATGCATACTGGTTTTTCTGGAGTTAGCTCTATTCTCCTAATGGTTTCATTTACCTCTGCCTCTACCCCAGCCGCCCAGTTTCCTGTAGTTGTTATTGCCAGGTCTACAGCATATCCTGTCACTGTGACGCCTCCCCACTGTGACGCCTCCCGCCAGGGGCAGCTGTAGAACGTCATTGAATATTAAATTCTACAGGATTCGTCCCAGAGCAAATCTCTGTGTAACCCCGCTAGTCACCTTCCTGCAGGTTACACCGCTTTTCGCCTACCACCCTAACCTTCTGTTCTCCAAATAGCTCTTAGTGATTCTGAGCAAGTACAGAGCTACTACTACTGACAATCTCAGCCCATCCCACTGTATTAAATTCATTTTTGATATTCAGGGTCATTACTACACAGATACTTTTAGATTTCATGGCTTCTCTCGCAATCTCCGTAATCCTCCTTAGCATCCGCCGTCGACTTGCCTTTCCTAAAGCCGTATTGATTATCGGCCAATTCCCCTTTCTGTTCTACTTCAGTTTCTAATCTTCCCAGTACAAGGTATTCAAACAGCTTGCTACATGCGTCCAACAGGCACACTGGCCTGTAAGAGATTATTACCAGCCTTGCTCTCCTCCATTTGTTCAACAAAAACCCACTCTCCAGTGCTTAATTCATAATTCTCAGAGTAACTCTGAGATATTCCTCTGCAACTATCTTCACTATCTCGGGTGGGATATTATCCAGACCTGAAGCTTTACCGCTTTTAAGCCTATTACAAACAATCTTAAGTTCTTCCTCTGTCAAAGTAATTACTAGAACATGTATTTCGGCAAATAATGAAAATTAGAATAAAAATAATGTATTTTGGACGTTTCGAAAATATTAAAATAATGCTAAAATTTGCTGTAATCGGAAAATATGTGAAGCAAATTTTAAAAAAGCACAGCAATAATTATACAAAAGAAGTGTCAGTAAAGACCTCAACAATTCCCTAAAATAGTTTAGATATGGATAAGTAAACATTGTGGTTTATTTTAATCAATTATGTATAATTACAAAGCAATAGAAAATACTGAGTGTCCAAGAAATGAGCTGATGCTAGTTTCAATATTGAAAATAATACGAATAAGAGCGCACAAGTAAACCAATGGCATTTAATGCCGAATTTTTAAATGAAACATGAAAAATACAAAACAAGCAATTTTTAATGAATATGTGAATTAGAAATATAAAAATAATTTTTTGTTGGTCTGGACACCTTTAATATTTTAAATGAATAATCTCTTTTAAGATATTAAGATTATTAAGAGATTGACATGTCTAGTTTTAACCATCGATGGATTTAAATATTTTAGCGATTCTAGAACATAGAACATTTTATAAAAATCCAGCGGATGAATTATCTGCAATGCATCGAGGTTTGTGGCAAAAAGGAGAAATTCGACCCCCATACAATCACTTTGAAGTTTAATTTTGTCATTACGAGCGTGACCTCAGACCAATCCAGTGTAGACGTAGCCGGCTAGGCGGTGTATTTTCTGGAAGTGGCAGCAGTCACTGCCGTGCACTATTTAGTCAATCAATCGAATAATTTATTTATTGATTTGCATGCGATTCGAAATTTAGGGAACGTCTCATTACCGTTCATAACATATGTGAAATTCTTTGCTACTCTGATACAAGTACCTGATAAGTCTGAAACAATATTTCTGGGCCTTTCAGTATTATTAGTATTATTTAACTGTATTTAAGAATAGTTCATAGTCCACACAGAAAATCAAAATAATTAAAATTACTTCAGGCAGACTTGATTCTTGTCTTATTTTAACCTACGTTTACTGTGAAATTTTTTTACAAAATTGAAAAACATTCAACAATTCATTTACAACAAAAACTAAACATTTACAATGAAAATTATTGAGTGAAACAAATGTGGGTACTACCTTAAAATATACATAAAGAAGTCGTTCTAAAGTTTGTTGTACATAAAAAATCCGAAAAATTCGTAATACAAATTCCGATCTTCCCAGAAAATTCAAATCAACAAATAAATTAACGTACTACTCTTAAGAAAGACTAAAGGAGTAAACCTTAGAATATAACACGACCATAGAAATACTCCTCAAAATTAACTCACCACAGAGTTCATGGGACGGATATTGCATGATCGGCAACATAGGATAAAAATACTGAGTGCACTATCTGCTAAAAGAACTAGAGAAACACTTAGAAAAACCACTAGACTACCAGACAGCATTTATTAAGGGCAGGTCAATGAACGACCATGTATACACTATCAAAATCCTGAAAGAAAATAAAGAGAAGAAACAAAATTACACAGCTATGATATATCTCTAGTAGATATTCACGCGGTCAGAGTTAACATTTTATGCAGCAAGGAGTACTGCACTATTAAATAAACAGAATAATAAAGGCCTACTTTCAGAGAAGCATAGGAATTTAATGGTTCGTACAGGCGACGAAATCGGACAAAAGAACATAGGAGACAAGCAAAGATTCCTGCCATAGCCATGACAATTCACCATGATCTTAAATCAAATGATTTAAAACACAATAAAGTAAAACCCCAAAGCTCAGTAAAGACACACAGAAACATTCAAAACACCAATCGTACTATCATGTGCCGATAATCTCCTGGTAGTGATGGTAGAGGAGCAGGATATTTTCAATTTTCTAGAACAGATGACACCTCATCTGGACATATCTAGACTGAAAATAAATAATTACCTAATATTGGTGAGAAACTCGTTAACAAAATAAAATCCATTTAAAGGAGAAAAATAGAAAATAGGCTACTACATCCTAAATATGATGCACAACCTGAAATATTTAAGAATATGTCTGTCAGCATAGAGAGTTAGAAGTGCTGTTCCACCTTTCATCGAGAAAATTGAGCAAACACGAGAGATGCACACAGCCATTATACTGCCTACGACGGCATATGAGATTAAAAACACGACAATGGTAAAGAAGTGAGGGAAACTGAAAAAGATATCCAATTATTCGACTAAGCAAACTACGGAGAATGTAAACATTAATAAAAACGGAAACGATTACCAAAAATATATGAGTAGGAATGGGGTCATGGCAGACCACCCCCATTACCGTCTGGTTTGCTGGGGGTCGGCGCCTATTTACAGGTCTGTAGATTTACTGATACAGCTTTTTACAAATCTGTACTTATTGCATCATAGACTAGTAATAATGGTGGAGATGATATATCATAAGCTTATATACTGATCAAACCCTTTACGATGGCGACCATTATTACTACTCTATACTTCAATGAGTACAGATTTGTAAAAAGCTGTATTAATAAATTTACAGATCCGTAAGAAGCTCAGTAAATCTACAGACCCGTAAAATCTGTACCTGTAATTCTACAGAAATGTAAATACGCGCTGACCCCCAGCAGCCAGAACCCCCAGCAATCTAGACGCTAATGGTAACGGTGGGGGTGGTCTGTCGCGTCCCCATTCCTACTTATGTGAAATGAAGTACTGAAGACATGTGGAGAGAAAATTATCAACCCATCTCTTGAATAAAGTAGTAACACTGTATAACAACAAACTAAAAATGGGACAAAGATAACTACAATTGGCAGGATCATGAATAAATTAATAAAAGACTAAGCATACTAGAAATTAACAGCAACACAATAAAGACAATACCAGAAAGTAGTCTCAGTGATATACATATACATTTGGAGTATCAACCACGAAGGAAAAATAAGGGCCAAGAAAGTAGTGACTCCAGAAGCAAGAACAAAAGAAAGGGGCATAAACACTGTACATCACAACAAATGCATTCACCTCCCATCCTATATTTCTGTATCATGTACAATGTACCTAGCTCTTAGCAAAAATAGCCTTAGAATTGGTAAACGTTTTGTTCAAAGTATTTTCTGTTGAATCAAATTTTGTAGGTTTTTCATAACTGAAAATGGTATCACGAATTTGGCTGGGCAAACCCAGTCCAAGACAACTCTTAATTTGTGAAAGTAAAAATGAATTCTACCGCTTCAAATTTTAGTATTCTCTATTTTATATATTTTCAAGATATAAAATAATACTGTCATCCGAAAATTGCATTATTAGATGTTACATATAAAAAAATTTGTACTGCTTGTAATTTTTACCTACAGCACATTTCTAATGCTATGTTTTTACGTCAATTCAACGTAGATAGTCTTATGCAAAAGTGCTTCCCAACGAGCCTACAACCCTTTAAAGTTGACGTCATCTCATCAACTCTTTTAAGACGCCCTCAAAATGACTTTATCTAAAAGTAGAAAACATTTATTAACCTAAAAACGCATCATTGTTTATTGTAAACATGTTTTTTTTTTAGTTAGTAGTGAAGGACATTTTCAATCATATTTTTTTTGTCCTTAATTGTTTGATATTTTTTATTTATAACGATGTCAGGTTTGAAAACTTGAGTTTTTTTATAAGAAATTAGGCGTCTTCTAAATCGCTAAGACACAGTATTCAAGAAAAATCAATTTGAAATTACTTTCTCCCATAATAATGCAGTATTTCAGGGATTTAACTTCCAGTTAAAAAGAACTGCTTATCAGATTTCTTTTCTTTTTCTTTTCTTATAAATTTGGAGTAAATGAGTCTTGGAAATTTTACTATCATATTCAAGTGTTCGCTTTTAATAAGGGCGACTTCCACTCCTTTATTAGTTACGGACGCCTAAGAAATAATTAACTATTGGAATTTATAGAACATCTAATTCTTTTCAAAAAAGGTCAGATACGATTTCTCATGTAAATCAATACTAACTAAAATATGGCGACCTGTAATTGCTATTTTAACTATAAAAAACCAGTACCTCCAAGCCAATGTAGAGTTAGCCGGTCCGGTGCTGACGGTATAATATTCAATCAATCCAAAAATTGCCCATTTTATTCAAAAACTTTCCCTTCCTACTTTATTCATTAAGAACAAATTTCAAGAATAAAGACACTTAATTTACATATAATTTCGATAAATAACGTGCCACCACTAATTATTTGCTTGATTCATGGTACCAGAGGATGGGACACCGTGTCTGTAGTTAAAACATACCCGTACAGTGCAAACAATTGAAACCATCAATAATGTACTGCCAATTCTCTTAGAATTGCACTTTAAAGCTGAGAAAATCACTTGAATCGGTAAGGTATTGTTTCATTCTGAACAAAAATAAACATTAAAGTAAGAATCCTTTAAGTAATAAAACGAAACGTATTTGCCATTTATTGATTCTCAAATACAACTAAAAGTAAATTTATTTTTAGACACATATAGGTTTGCGAAAATATTTCCTCAGAGATAAGGCCCGAAACCCATAAAACGAATAGCTTTTAATGGTAAAAATATATAACTATTTTTAACCCACAATGGTTATCTTCTAAGTTTTTAACCGTAATTTATGTTTGTAATAAAAGGACCGTACATATTGATATGAAAATTTATTATAAAATTGCTATCTTTTCTATTTCATTTTTCGCTTTCGCCTTGTTATACGGTTAAACTAATTTATTCCCCACTTTTGTACCCCAAAGTGCGTTAATATAATACTGAAACTTACCAAAGGGTCGGAAACAATTTCCTTCATTTTGTCGTTTTAGGATTTCTACGTTAACAACTCTTTATGCTGGCTCAATTATTGACGTAATTAAATTTAACTTTTCATCACATGAGCAAGCACGCCTTAGGGAGCTAAGAGGCATTTAGTCTAAGAGGTACGCAAAAAATCTGATGATTAATGCGGAAAGCAAGCCACTTGGCATGTATGCTTTGTATATCCATAGAGACAAGTTGACTAGCAACAGTTTGACCCTTGACCTTGTAGACCAAAATGACTGCAATTTTTTAAAAATCTCATAAAATATAAAAAGAAAAACAAAATAATACTTATATCTCCAAGACAATTTTTGAATCGTAGGTAAAGAATTTAAAGTTAGCAAATACAATAAAAATATTTTGAATTTTCTACTTTTTCCAACTTTTAAAAAAAATCTTGCAGTATGTTATGGGAGGTATCGTTTAAGTATAATTTGAGAACATTAATCCTAACAGTGATGTCAAAGAAATGATATTCTAAACGAATAACAAAAAAAATACAATTTTATGGTTAGAAAAATTACTTTTATAATAAAAAAATCAAATCACAGCTTCCTCGGCATCGTTAGTAGACTCAAATTTGTTACTGCAACAAAATAAAAACAAGTTAAAAAATAAGTATTTAAGTAATAAAAACTAGATGGCCCATACTTTTGTTGCGATGTGGGCTATAATATGAACTAGGTACTTTATAGGCATTTAGTAAATAAGTAGCATAATCAGATATTTAAAGTTATTAGAAAAGCATATGTTTAATTTAAAATCGATTTAAATTTTGAAATCCAAGTTATTCAAATGTTAACATATATCGGAAATAATACACTCATACTATGTATAAATATTTATTCCCCATGTTATTTACAAAGCGTATTTACAAATGGATGTTCTCTGCGAATCAATACACATTTTGATTCGTTTAAAGTATAAATACCAACAAAATTTGCGTTATTGGTATTTTCTAGAAATATGTAGGAAATTACATATTGTTTTCATTTATTTATTTTTACTTGGCTATGCCTAAATAAAATGGTGCTACCGCACGTCAATTCTCCAGTAAATATTTTTTTAATACAATTATTCTGCGTGAAATCTAAAACCGGATTTATTAGCTACAATTCGATGTGCAATATACCCTCTTACTTGCTTATATCCCTCAGTAAAAATTCCAAACGTGGAGTCAATAATTTCAATACAAAGACATAAGCTTTTACTCTTACTTACTGACACTAATTGCTAATGGAAGTATAATTTTCCGATTGTTAACATTCCTTCCCTAATACTAAATTTAAAGTAGACCACATTTCTCTGTAATACATATGCACATCTATATTTTTATTGACGTGTAATATTGGAATATCTTTCGACGTAGAATGATGCAGAAGGAGAGCTGCATGCTTTACCAAAAATCTCATACATGTTGCAGTATACGTCTTTGTAATCGAGCGCTGTTCATGGTTCTCCAATATAAAATAATTGATATAATTCTGAAATAATTAGATTGTAGAAATTCTTTCAGTAAAATAAAATTTGAACTTTTTGCTATAAAATTGCCCACACAACCCGAATAATATTTCTATAAATATAAAAATTACCTCGATTGGACATTTTCCGCTGCCATATTTTATTATCTTGGAGTTCTTTATTTTTTCTTGAAATATGACTAATTAAAACACTTTTTTAATATAACCACCGTAATCGCCATACATTATTCAATCTGCGATTGTTAAAATATTTTTAGTTTTCAGTATATAAACGATTGCATTTCAAAAAGTACAAACATCGTATACTACCGAAAAGAGGTGAACAATTAACATTGGGGGTAAATGCAAGCTCCAATTGGTTTTCCAGAAATCGATTCAGCAGAAAACTTTACACACTATAGATCTAGTTTTAAAGGTATGTCCAATCGCTGCATGGCAATCAAAAATAAGTGAAATTTGGTGTACTGGATCCTTGTGTAAACTCCCACTGCATAAGATAAGAATAATAATGAGGTACTTAATATCATTTTTCTTCCCTGGTTTCTCATACAATAAATACTCTTTTCAAATAGAGCATTTTATATAAAACAAACGTAGGTATAGTATAATTGACAGTACTGTCACATTTGATTCCGTTTGCTATCGAGCTGTGCATTACGTGCCAGTATATGACTTTCACATGCAAATCGGTCTATTTGATAAATAAATATACCATTACTCCAGAGTTTATTCGTGCATAGAGCGATATTGTAGAGGCAAATAACAAATCAATAATAAATTTAAGGCAAGAGTTAAATGATGGAGCGTACATCTAGATTAATTCGATATTAATAAAATCCTTTTCACTGTTACCTTAATTCTGGTATTAAAGGAACTATAACTATCGCAATGATATATGTAAGTATGGTTTAGATTTTATTTCAGCGTCCTGTAGATTGCATATTTTCAATGGTTCTGAGTACCTTATGAAAATTGTTATTTATATGATTTTTCGTTTTGTGCACTCTGATGAAGGATCTGTTAAAATGTTTTGACGTTATGATTATTAAATGGAAATCTGACATAAAAATACTGAAAAACTAAAATTTATATGTGATGAATGTATTACAAGCAAAAAACTTTGTATCTCAAGAGGTATGCAAAGTTTATTATGTATTGGGTTTATGCACTCTAAACATCAAAATAATTTTAGTAAAATGACAGAATGATTCATGAATTATTGTGAATAAAAAAAATATATTTAATATAGATTTAATAAGTAGTTGGTAAGTTTATTTGTTTTGCCCAATATAATGCGATTATTTTATGAATAATTTTATGTAAGTGTTTACCTCGGTTATGATACTGTATCTCTGTCACAAAATGTAACTCAAATTAGCTCTTCAATTTGATGTTCATTTCACATGATAGCTCTAGCACGTACGAGGTTTTTATAATCATCTATTATGTAAAATATTTTTAGGTCAATCACAATTTTCTACCAGCCAATGACAATGTCATTAATTTTTACTTTTTCAGTTCTCTCAGTGATAGAAGAGAAGTGTTAATTGTACTAGAGAAAAATTATTCCCCCAAAAAACATTCTCCGGATTCTCACGTTTTAGTTTATATAGATTACGAAAATTAAGGTCTGTCAATTCCATCAGTCAGTATCTCTATCGGTCTATCTGTTCGTTCTCTGTTAGCAAGTCCGTCTATTATTTATCTGTCGTCTATTTTTGTCTGCATGTTGCTCATCTGTCAGCCGTCTGCCAGTCGACTGTCATCTGTCTGTCGACCCTCTGTCATCGTATACTGCCTGTCTATTCATCTGTTAGTACTGTTATAAATGCCTGCTTGACGGAGAGAAACAATATATTGCCAAAGAAGAACCAGGACGTACTTTTAGTCAAAATATACATTCGATAGATCGTAAATATTTACAACAAAAAATTAATGCCCTTGGTATTCGTGGAAAATTAAGTGAGTGGATCGCGTCATTCCTAAAGTGGCAGTGACCCTCTAAAGTACAATTCATTACAACTACTTCATAAATTTTACGTCTTACGCAAATATCGTAGTCGTATCTAAAATACCTGACTCAGGTGCTAATTTCACATTCGACACTTTAATTTTAGAAACCTTAAATCATTTATAGTCAACAATTCAGCATAATATGATATTTAACAATTTATAAGACATTAGGTGGCTTTTTAATAAATTGAATTTGGAATTGGTTGAGAGGGTGGTCAAAGAATTGATATTGAACCACAGCACTTAGGTCCCATTGGGCCCTTATACTTCCTCCTTGTAGGCAGACCCTCGCCTAGGCCTTCAACCAACCTAAACTTGCGAAGTAGGTGGTGATGCTGCCTAGAGGCATCTCCCTTACATCGGCTAAAGTAGGCCAACGTTCTCCCAAAATGGATTCTCTGGTTGATGAGATGGCAGAACAGTCTCATAGTACATGTTGGACATGTCTCACCTTCTTGTTCACAACCTCTACGGAGAGGGGTTTAGCTTAATCTCATATTGTGTAGATGTTTCCTTAACGGACAGTGTGCTGTCTGGATTCTAATAATTATAAATCGTAGGTTCCTTCTAGACATTGCCAGGTAGTCCATAGCTGTACTCTTGTTGAGATATTTTAGTAGCTTCCTAGTAAGCTAACAGCTGCTTGTTTCATCCCGTAGTATCTTGAATTCATTGTGGGTGTTATCTTCAATTACTTGTGTTTTCGCCGTGATCAGTAACAGACTGGCCGAGCCTCGTCCAAAAATATTTAGGCTTGCTGCCTTCTTGGCCAATCTGTCGGTTACTTTATTGCTACTACACTGTGCACCCAAAAGTGCTTGGTGACATTCCCATACTGCTCCTATAGTAATTTTGTAACTTCTCAGGGCTAGTAATCATTGTCTATAATCTGTAGATCTTGATTGTTTTGCCAGTAGTTTGTCTACGGATAATCGCTTTTGCAGATATGGCTATGCCCGCCAGTTCCCTATGTACTACTCCGGCTCGCCCATCCATAACCCGTTTATAACCGATTATTTGCAGACTTCTGGAGTATAATGCACATCCTGCCTTATCCTTCTTTTGTTATCCGTCTTGAATATGTTGATCACACCTTCGCCAGCAGACACACTCTCACTATTCGTCTGTATTATGCAGGGTCTGCCAAGGACAAGCCAGGAAAAAATGCCATCTATGTATACCTGTCGGCGTCTAACAGCCTCATTCCACAGGTGACTTCTGGCCTCTCCACAGCCTACATTCGGTTGTATGCCAACGGATTTGAGGCGTACCATTGTTGTCAGAGCCACTTCCCCTAGATATATATCTGGTGGCAGATACAGCATTACCCCCATAGCTCTCGTTGGCGTTGTTCACATAGCTCCGGTTATGCTTAGACAGGCAACTCTCTGCACTTTGCTGAGCTTAACTTTAGCTATAGTCTGCTTGCTATTAGGCCACCAAACCTAAGCTCTATAGGTTATCATTGATCTTATGACGGCAGTGTATATCCACATGACTAATTTGGGTTTCATTCCCCAGATTATATCCATGGTCCAGCGGCACTGCTCATAAGAAAGGTAAACCTTCTTTAGTCTTCTATCTATATGAAGATTCCATGTTAGTTTGGCATCGAAGGTTACCCCAAGATATTTCATTTCTCATGCGAAACTTAGTGTTGTATCCAGGAGGGCATTATGTAGATGGTGTAACTTTCACAACGTGGCCATCTATGCTCAAATTCATATTTCAAGTTTCTCATTCTTAAGTCCAGTGTTACTAACTCGAAGGAAGCAAAATTTTATGTCAATATTGATTCATCATCAGGTGGTCAAATATTTTTATTTATTGATTATGACTATAATATTGTTTCATTATTGTCTCGTTAAATAATTATCTTAATAGTTTTGATGTTACAACTATGTGTGTTTATGGATGAGTGGTGGAATCCTGGTTGAGTGATGGAATCCTGAATGCTAAACTCCGCAAGGACATTAATATAAATAAGGCGATAAAATAAAAAATAAATGGCAACCTTATAATACCTTAAATTATTGAACTCAGCGGAACAGACTTTAGAATAGTTTATAAAACCCTTAAACTTTCAATTGAAAATTGGCAACAATTTTTTAATGAACGCATTTTGAATGCCTGACACCTGACACATTTACAATGGTAAATGTACTACATACGAGAATAAATATTAGCATCGCTTTTTTGA
The DNA here is from genome assembly GCA_963675555.1 of Leptura quadrifasciata. Classification (NCBI taxonomy): domain Eukaryota; kingdom Metazoa; phylum Arthropoda; class Insecta; order Coleoptera; family Cerambycidae; genus Leptura; species Leptura quadrifasciata. Next base: position 75,857,362 of record OY776674.1, on the reverse strand, counting down.
ATTGAAGGCTAGAAATATAATAAACTGAACTCTCATTGGGAATATCGCGTCGAAAGAACTCATGAGGTAAAGCATTGTGGATGTTTAAAAAAAAATGATTAATAAGGTTTCATTATTGTTAAAGTTTAGTCTAAATTACTATTACACAGAAAAACAAAATAGAAAGAACGTTACACCTCTAGTTATAAACTTTAAAACGACCGACCGGAGAAGCTTATGTGTATATTTACTGGACGTACGTGTTAAAGACTTACCACGTATTGGCAATAAATCTCCAGTAAAAAGTTAAAAACTTAATAGTAACTTACAAAAAACAAGAAAAGCAACAAATCTTTAAGTGAGATGGAAATATGAGATGAAAATCAATATTAACATCTCCAGCAATTTTCTTGTCGACGTTACTTGACAAATTACTTTCCACAATACGAAGTTTTCCCTCTAAGCGAAAATAGGTGCTTTTAGCACTGACAAATTTCTGACTAGTTTTTCTATATCACGTACACTTTGTTCAGAAGCGTAATTTCCTTCATTTCTTAATTTTCTGCTTCAAAATAATTTCGCAGTACGAGTTTTGAAGACATGATGTGATTTATTATTTTCTTACACATAGATTTTCACGACATTTAAATAATTAATGACCAAGGATGACCACTATACGTTTCTTTAAGAATTATACGTATTTTTAAGAATCATCTAATTTTACTTATGAAATAAACTATAACACTACAAATAAAATTTGGTAAAATTATAAACAGTGTCATAAAAATTTAAATACTAAGAAAATAATGGCAATAAACAATATGAGAGGCTTAAATTAATACAGGACGACTAAAATCTATTAGTAGTGTGCATGTCCGCATATAGGGTTTATCAAAATTATGCTATATTTGCGTGTTATTGATATAAATACGAGAAAAATCTAGCTTGAACGCTACAATCTTCTACTTGGTCCTTGAATCTGGATCTGGATCTACCTCACTTTCGCGTTCCAGGCGGCCTTTGGTGGAGTATTTATTTTGGGGGTTTTCATTTCGCCCATCCTTTCTAGGTGGGCAAGCCGCCTTAATCTGTTGACTTCGATGGATCGAGCAATATCAAGTTTCTCGTAGAGGTCGTAAAGTTCGATATTATAGCGCCTGTTCTCCTGCACACCCCTATATATGTGACGAAATACCTTTCGTTCAGAGCTGCCCAGCAGCTCTTTATCGCTTCTGGTCATCGTCCATGTTTCTGACACGTAGGTGAGGACGAATTTAATAAGGGTTTTATATATTATTAATTGCAGCTATGCCCAAATCTGAAGCTCGAATGATACAACGGAATAGTTTTATTTCTATTGTTATTTAAGATATTTGGTTGTACCACCAGAAGGATCTGGAAAAATGAAGATAAGGAACAAAATTGCATAATAGTCAGGATAGATCTCCAGAAGGCATTTGATACTATCAATCATGGGACCGTAATCGACACCCTGCCCTAATAAACAATATAATGAGTACTCCATGTCGATGAATCGCATAGATAGATAGACAGCAAAGGCAAAATAATAGAATACAAGAGTCAAATAGGAATGCCCTTCTTCCTGCCTATCCACCAAGGTCCTAGATAAGGTAATGCGAAGTACAATACAGGAAGCCCTAAATTATAACGGAGATACAGAAAGATCGACACCGATTTTTCCCTAGTTGTCACTAAAGAGGAGGACAAATTCTCCCAAAAAAGGAACAAACTAGAAACCTAATCTACACACATCTCGATTGAAAATAAACTGCAGCATAAAAGTAGTGCGAGACTTATCAATTACCTAGGAATATATTTGACAAATTAACTGTAAAGGAGGAAATTAAAGCGGAATACAGAACTACAACGGAATTCAACATTATATCTAGCAAAATAAACCGACATGGAGCCTAACCAAGAATATATACATAACTCTAATGCTGCCAAAGATAACACAAGAGCTTAGAAACACTAGCAGTTGACGCTAGCGATGAGAGGAACCGATAGAAGAAATCTGGGAAAAGACGTAAGTAACACTGTCCAAGGCTAGCAACGAGAGAAAACGTTATCAATAGAAGGGAAAACTACTAAAAGGAATAGAAACGTACAACATGAAATACAAGGGACCTAACACATCTGTTAATAGTGAACAACAACAAACTGAAAATGGAAAGACCATAATTACATGTGAATATTAATAATTTAGATGATCATAAACAAGTTATGAAATTACCGAGTACATTTGGGACGAACAGAAAAAATGTACTATAAAAAAATCGCAGTGATATGTATGCTATCATAATCAGATACAGTGGGGGTAGACAACTCATAAGAAGAAACAATAGTCAGTAAATGAAGAATTCACACTCTGTATCGCAACACATTGTTGTGAATTGTTTCACAGATACATACGTTTCAGACACATACGTTTCCCATCCTATATTCCTGTACCATGCATCATGTAGCTCTTACTAATCTCGTTTCAACCCAGCCAGTACCAGCGTAGAAGTTGCCGGCCTGGCGGTATCTTATAATAAGTGGTAGCAATACCTACCGTACGCTGCAAAATTAAATCAAGTCCGATGTGTGTAAAATAGCACAGAAAAATGTATTCATATTTTATCAAATTATTTTGACATCTTAATAATTTTTATTTGCTTATTCATAGGATGATAGCTGTTCTTTATATACGTCGTTAGTTGTCATTAAAAGGGCCAAATAAGATATTTAATTTACTTCTTATATAAATAGCGTACATGTAAGCAAACTGAGCCATTTTGGAGCAAAAACAAATTTTAAAATTCATTTAGCCAGGTAGAAAAGCGGGTTAATCTGTTGTTTGTCTTAATCAGAAAATGCGTGAGGCAGCAAAGAAGAAATGCGACAGATATAAATGATTACGGGTGTACTCGCTCACCCTTCCGCCGCCTTTCTCTATTGAGAATACTGACAAATGCGAATGTCTTTTTAACTTGGACACAGGAGCGGAGATGAAAGTACAACTCTGGGGAGTTCAGAGAAAACTCTCAATTCAATTTCTATGAGATATTGTTTTCTGTATTTATATATTTTACACATATATGTAGCTGACCTACTTTTTAAACTGTTTTCGTTTTTTCTAACAGCAGATTATAATGTTAAATTTATACTGTATTTAATTGCATTAATTAATTTAAATTGAGCCTGGCATGGAGCAAGTAAATATAGCACTACTTTTAAACCAGCAAATGTCAACTTTATTATTATAGTAACGTTTTCTTGCTGAATATGGCTATATAGTTTAAGAACATTCTGTTCAGTAACGAATTATAAGTTCTTTGCGCCCTAGGATATATTAGTCACATGCGCCCTTTTCAGCTAATCAAGATATAATTGAAAAAATAGTAAACCGGAAATTACTCTGCCAACACAAGCCAAACTAAAATTAGAGATAGCTAATATTTTTTCTGAAGCAGAAATACGAGAAATTAAGCAACAACAAAATTTACATCTTAATATACCGTCGGTGACATATTCAATCGTCAATAGTGGTTCGATTTCATCACTATATCCAACACCATCGCCCGATGTTCAAGAAATTGCCTCAGATTATACAAATAGTAATGTGCAATTACAGGTTGTTCAAAGTGACATCAATAATTTTGTTGATGATTTTATACAAACACAACTATTGTAGATTAATCACAACACAACAATAACTGATGCACTTATTTTATTTTGTCATATATTTTTTAATAAACATACCTTAAACATATCGCTAGTCTTTACCTTGTTTCGATTGGATTTGTCCAGTACTCTTACGAATTTCAGTTTTTACCAAGTCATGGATTTCTTCGAAATGTTCTTGAGACATCCTAAAGTAAGAAAGAAAACGGTCTTCGTATGAAGATGGTTCTCTACATAACTGACTATATTCTCCGTAAATGTTTCGTCATATTTACGTCATGAACCAAACATTTTCTTTTCTTTTTTAGTTGAAGTACTGACCAATATTACAAGATTTGATCTTCTTCAGAATCTGAACTCAATTTTTTTTTTCTAAGCCAACAACTACCGTCTGCTTTCTACTAGAATTAAACGATCAAAGAAAAGAACGCTTCGTCGTAGCGGAGCCTATGTGGATCTATAATCGTGATTAATAAGATTTGAAGTGGACATGTATTTATTTATAAAACACTGACAGATGAAGATACAAAAGCAATCAAATTGACATTACAACAATTCTACTACAACGCTGATTTATTTTCAACACTTTCTCTAAATCAAAGTCTATAATTTCAAAAATTTTTCACATTCATAATTCCCGGCAAAGACCACAGGTAACAAAATTTTGCCCGTAATACCATTTTTTTGAACACATCAGCAATTTGCTCCTTGCTAGAAACATATTTCACGTCAAGAACTTCCTCATGATATTTTTGCTGAATAAATTTATATCTAACATCTATGTTAATCAAAGTTAGGCTGGTTCACAAAGCCAGACCGTTGGTCCTTTAAAGGATCCGGCAATCCAGCACAAACGTTTTTCATATTTCGTTTGTCGTGACCCGTCCGATCATTTCGGCATGCATTTCAAGGTCTTTTGTTTAAACTGTGTTTCTGTACTGGAATCATAAAATTGACTGTCTGAAGTATATATAGACCGAAAGATGATTTTTAGAGGAATGTTTGTTCAAAATTTAGTTTATTAATTATACGGATTGATGAGATATTAATTAATTATGTTTGAAATCCAAATGATATCGGAAAGACCTGTAGCCCATAGAGCTTAGTCATTAAGGCTTCCAATATGCTATGTTAAAATTGATAAACGTCGAGCTCTTTTAGTACGGTTGCTTACCGATAATTTAATACTAAAATTTGAATGGCTGAAATTTAAGTAGAAACTAAAACTGATAATTGACTAATATGAAATTTAGATTCTATGGAAATTTTTTATAGTTAAAATTTTGTATGTGTAGAATTTATGATCATGATTATTGGTGAATAAAAGTTTTTGAAATATTAATTATATTTAGGTCTTGTTTTGATGCAAAGTTTCATGATTTTTGTTGATTGTCGTCTTAAATTTTTGTAGTTGTTGATTCTATGCAATGATAGCAAAGCAGAGTTAATGAATTTATTTTTTTGATTAAATTTTGATCTTTAATCTACCATGGAATGATAGTTAGGAAACTTTTATTGCTGAATTTGCTATTACTTGGCTAAGGCTGTTTTATAGTTATGACCCCTATATTTTCCAGCAATGTCTGCAAGGTACTATAACACTTGGAACGATCTCTCACGCAAGTACTAACCGCGCCTGACGTTGCTTTACGATACATTTATCATAAAAAATTATTAAACTTGGACCATTTGAATGTGCCGCGAAAACGGCAATGACATCATAATCGTAGTTAGTTATGAACTTAGATATAGAACAAAGTGACAACCACATACATAACCTCGACGATGATGTCAGCAAAAATCTTCTTCGAAAGGATTTTGCAGGACTGTAACGAAACCCTACTTAGAAAATATTTTACATGAGCTGCGCGACATGTAGAAATGTCATAGGAAGATATTTTTGAAAGTACCATAAAAGTTTTAGAGACACGATTATCAAATGAGATTTTGGAAACGGCAACTAAAATTTAATTTTTCGGAGCTACCTCAAAAAATGCTTCACGGGGCGTAATTCTTGCAACTCACGACGTTACACGTGCCGTGATTTTTACAACTAAAATTTGCTATGACGCGGCGTGATGCCTGGGACGTAATATGCAATGCGACAATTTTAGCAACTGTCTCGAAAACGGACTGTGAGGACCAGTTAATAGTTCAGCAATAAGGTCCTTGAAGGGAGATTTTTCGCGGGCGACAAATTTTGTTATATCATTTTCCAAAGTTAGCAGCCGTTTTGGCGGTAAACTTATATGTTTTCCGTCGTATTTGTCTACATGTGGTTCCTCAGTGATTCGGAACATATGTCGCTCTATTACCTTGTACATAGTGCAACGCCTTACCTGAACGTATTGTTACGTGTTCACACACTGTTGTAAACACTTCTAAACGCAAATTCAATAATTACAACACGAATTTTCACTAACCACTGAACCACTAAATTACAATAATAAGTCCTTACAATAACACACTAGTTATAATTTTCATCTATTGTAGTTTCACTACTACAATTCACAACTTATTACTGTCCTCTACCTTGTTCGATCACTTCTCATCTAATAACTGAACTGAACTGAATTAAACTGAACTGTCAACTGCACTAAACTGCGTGCGTTGGATCCTCCTCTTAGATATCCGTGGAATTCTTCTAGAATCATAGAGCCTGTTGCCTAATAATCAAATATATTGACTAGTTTTTACACATATTTTATATTATTTTCAGTTTAAAAGGAAAATGTTATGATGATAATGCCATCAGTTATGTAAAGTTAAGAAGAGACAGCCACGAAGGTGTAATCACTTGAAATTATGTGTCCCAAATGTGAAATGTTGCATAAATATTGTACATATTGCACAAATATTACACGTATTTTACAAGTATCGCACATATTGCAAAAATTAGTGGATGTCATAAATTCCTCATAAAAACTGCTAAATATTTAGCCCGCTCAGTCCAGCTCCCGGAACATCTGCCCTGAGCCTCCGTTAAAAAATCTCAGTTATCGTTAAAACCCGAATCAAAATTAGAAAAGCTCACACTAATATAATATAATAACGGCTCCTGCAAAATGAAGCAACCATATTCAAAGTTAATTCATGTCATAATATAATGAAATATAAATTCAAATCAAATCGCCATGCTTTTGCGAGAAATGGAAATTTAAGACAGTTATCAAAGTATTTGCGAAAAATGTCAGTTTAACTGTAAATATGGAGAGTTGGTCAAAATATTCAACGTTCTTATGTGGTTGAAGCTTATTTAAAAAATAACTATTCTGTTATAATCACCCAGCGTTTATTTCGTCGTCACTTTCATTTAAATCCACGAAATCCAGTTCCTAGTCGAATAATAATTAAAAAGTTTCGTAGTACTGCATATGCTAGAGAAAAACCAAGAGGACAGAACTTGTTCTGTACGAACACTTGAAAATGCCGAAAGGGTAAGAGCAGCTCTGCTACGAAGTAACGATATGCAAAATCACAAGCATTAGCACTCAATATTTCGAACAGTATCTATCGCTGCTTTCTGAAAGACGTACACTTCCACCCCTGCAAAATTCAAGTCGTACAAAAACTTCTGCTTCAAGATTTTGGAACACGCTTTGATTTTTGCTAACGTTTCGAAGGGCTATTGCTGAAAACCCGAATACGTTGATTGCATGCTGATGTCAGATGAAGCTCATTTTCATTTTTCTGAATATGTTAACAAATAGAACTTTCGCTATTTGCTGACGGAGAATCCCCTGCAATTACACGAAGTATAGCTTCATAGCAAAAAGGTTACTTACTGTGTGGTGTACAGTATCAGCTTTTGGAATTTTTGGGCCGTTCTTCTTTGAGGAAAATGACTGACGGTTATTGTTACTTCAGAACGTTATCAACAGGTATGCGTAACTTTGAACAACTTCGTAATGTTGGTGTAGATATTCGAAAAATATGGTTTCAGCAGGACGGATCCACTTCCCACGCTGCTAGGAAGTCTATGACAATTTTGAGAAGACTGTTTCCTGATCATATAATTCGAAATTTGGGGACATCAACTGGCCGACACTTCACCGGATCACTCAGCTTCTGATTTATTTTTATACGGCTACTTAAAGTCAAAAGTGTTATCTAATCGACCACAAAGTTTGGAACATCTAAAATATAATATTCGGACAGAGATTAACGCAATCCCAATTGAAATGTTGAAGCGGATGATGAAAAACTTTCGTGCTAAGCTTTATGAGTGCCTGCAGCGAGAAAGAGGTCATTTGACTAGTATTTGATGTAATATTTAAAAAATAAAATTTCCGTGTTTCCTCAAGAACGTTGTATTTAATTTTTGAGTAAAAATTTAGCCACTATAAAAACAACTCAACATAATATCTTTAATCGCAAACTCCTCTATAAAATCCTTATTTTACTATAAGGAACGTAACCAGACTGTAACCAACAGCTACTCTCCGGGCTATGTGTCCCGCCGAGCGATGAATTACAAGTTACAAATCTGGTGCGTAAGTGTAATAATTGCTTACTATCAAAACGGTCGTCACATGCCTACCTTGCACTGACGAAAGCCAACAGCTCGAAACTGCAGTCTGCAAGTGGTGTGTGACGACTGGCACGAGAGCTACTTTAAGTAGGATCAGTCATTTGGCTGGTGTTTGTTGCAATCGAAGCATTAGAGTTTTGATGGTAATTATTACACTTAACGCACCAGGCTTGTAACTTGCAATTGTGCGCTCGGCGGGGCACATAGCCCGGAGAGTAGCTGTTCATTGCAGTCTGGTTACGTTCCTGATAGTAAAATAAGGATATTATAGAGGAGTTTGCGACTAAAAATATTACGTTTTAATATTCCGCCCTCTAAAAGCACATTTGAACTAAGTTATTAGCTGTGATTTTAACGTCATGGCCTCATCCGCGGCCAACTACTATTCCTCTGTCCTAGGCCGAGACCATCTAGTTTGTTGTAGCAGTCAACAATTTGAAAACATAAAATATGTCAACATCCAGTATTGTAAGAGTACCCTAAGCTGTATGGCATTACATCTTGGTTGATAACTAGTCTAGGATCACTTTTTCATTGGTGGAATCACATTATTTTCTCAAAGTTCTCAGTGGTTATTTCTTTACATTTTTTCATCTTTAGGGGGATGGGAACTTTGTTTCAATGCAAAAAGTATTTCAAGATCCATTCATTGGTGCTGGATTCCAAGTTAGGAACCTAACAACACTCCTTTAAAAAAATTTAGCTAATACATGTTTAACTGTTTCTTTTCAAGACGGTTGCCGAAATAGCGCACGAAACTCATCCGCAAATTGCTTTTACTGGACTCACAGTCTTCCGGCTCTCGCCTAAAATCTTACCTACTCCCCCAAAAAAAGTTTGTTTTTCGGACTTGTTACGTAAATACCTATTTTGACACAAAAATTAAAGTATGTTCGTTTATGTGTCATACACTATTTTTTATTGCATGGTAAGAAGAAAACAGTAAAATTTATTTTGAAAATATTTTTATTCAAATTAAAAATTGTTTGTGCTATCCATTGACAGCAAATTGATTATTATTTCCCTCATAAAGATACTTTACGTCCGAAAACTACTTATCATCCTAGGCCAAAAAGTTCTAACATCTATCACAAAAAATAATAACTATTATAGAAAGTTTACCGTTTCGTCCAAATATTCGGACCAAAAAACGTCACTTATTGATACAATTGAGTGAAAAACAGATTAATGATACATCTAAGTATACTTGTACAATCAATATACTTCTAGAACTGTACTCTTAGGTAAGTCGTTCGTAAATACTTCAGCAATGGAATGGAACGGTATACACTATTTGCTCACGACCGACGTTTATTTGTGAAACTCCATGCCACCTGTACATGACCATATTACGTTACTGGAATTAGAAATCAGTATTCAAATTTGCACATATTGAAATAAATGAAATAAACGTACAATGGGGTGATAATAGCAATGGTGTTAAATAAAGATCTAGACCTAAAGCAGAGATCAATCTATGCACCTTACATATTTCTTTAGTATGTTTACAATAAATTATATAGAAGTGCCAAACATACCCAAGTTTACCTTCTCCTGTTTCAAAAGTTTGTGAAGGAGTTACCAATAACTCCCATCATTGTCAATGGCGCTCTTTGCACTATGTATAAAGTTTAGTTTACACATTTCATCCCACTATAAGCGAATGTAATATTAAGAGAACAATAGTTGGTAATTACATGTTACTGAAATATTGCAACTCAAAAACAAGAATATGATAAGGATGGAATTAAAACAGCGATTCAATAAGTTTCTGTCACCTCTGATGCTAACACTAGATATGGTAAATTATATCTCACAAAACCATCATTTAGACCCATCAGAACTAAATTGGACAGAAAAATGCACTCATAACCAAATCTTCAAAGCGAAAGATCTGCACATGAGAACGGCTCCTTATTAATTATTATTTCATTAGATCGCACGCAGACTCAATTAAGTGTTCAGTAAAATTGAAAAATCAAATATATCAGAAGGATATCACGACTTGTAAAGCTATCGTAAAACTAATTTTGTCTAGCAGGATGTACGCAATATACCAAAGCATACGAGGTCTAGATACTAAAATTTAGACTTTTATGCTGCTATAATTTCATTGCGTTGCGAAATATGGAAAAATAAATTCAGAACAATGTTATACTTTAATTCGAAGTAACAAAAACTATGTGATCCACTTTATGTACTCTTAAGGCTGAATTGAAATGGGCTCATCTATTCTAAGTGCTTAGTGGACAATGTCAATTACAAATGTTCAATTAATTACCCGTACATTCATACTCTATGGGCAGAGTTTGGATGATTCAAAATAAATATGCCTAATTTTCTACTTACAATATTGAGTCAATTCAATTATGTACAAATGACGGACATCTAGACTTAGTTATTAAATATAAGTTGGATTCGTATGCATGACAGCGTGCCTTTATCAGGGAAATTTGTTGTTTTTTTATCTATAAAATTATATCCAGCAATATTAACAAATTTTTAACTTGGTTTATAATAGTTTTATATCCATAGACAGACATATAAAATCTTATTGATGCATTAGATTTTGTCACTTAATTATCATTTTATGCATTAAGGTGAAATTAGGGAATATTAATTAAGGCCGATTATTCGATATTCATCGACCCAGACCAATTAAAATTGGTGACGTGGAGGAATTTTAATTAAGGTAATATATAGAAATTTTTACAAAAGTTAAATTTGTTGTTAATTTTGATAAAAAATTCATCCATTTTATAAGCTTTACTGTTCATCTGAAATAATTTGTCACCAAAATCAATATTTACGTTGACTTGTTAATATAACAAATTTACGTTTTTCAAAAAATTTCATATGATAGAGGCGAATTTGTCCCAAAACAAAGACTCTGAACGGTCCAAAAGAAAATGGCAACTAGGTGAATTGTTTGTTGACGAAAAACAGTATTTATTCTTTGCTGTGCACAATTAGCCAATTATATAAACAACATGACCACCTATGAAAAAATGTATTAAGAAGCTTTTATTTACATGCTCTAAAGAGTAGAAAATAAACTTTGAAGTAAATCAAATCTATCATTTTGTTACATTATATATATTTTTTATGATATAAAATCGACAAACTAATTAACTAACTAACTAACAAACATTGCAAGTTTAATAAAAGCTTTTAAAAATATATAAAATCACATGTTTTCAGCCATAACTATTCGATTTTACAATAGTAGCAGAAAAACTAAAGACTCATTTTAAAGTTACTTGATTAGCTTGCGTTTTCGTTATTATCATTATTGATGCGTCATTGGTTTGCCACATCTTACTATATTGACATTACACTTTATGGTTAAAATTTCACCATATTAAAACTTGTCATTTTAGTAATACTACTACACCCTGCAGAAATAAATAAACAGTGGTTGGTTGTCATTTTACAAGCATTATTTTTGATAATTACCATTTTTTCATTCAAATGTGGTACTTTACTACTTATTCGTCGAAAAGCGTTTAGAGGTACCAGTATATTTTAATAACCACTAACTTTTATGGAAAACTGAATATTTTTTTTCTTATAAATGCAGTTTCTATCGATTCCAATGATTTTTTTCTTCTATTTGGATCACTATCTAAAAAAATGCAAACCCACTTGGGGTATTAAAGTTTCTATGATATATTTACCATCAATTCATGAAAAAAGCGAAATTTGATCAACAGCTTTTTTTCAGAAGTCGATTCATTGATATAGTGTATTCAAAATTCAAATTATCAAGCATTTTGAAAATAATAATTTATTCTATTGCTATCAGTTTGGGTTCAGATCACATAAATCCACAAATGACGCCATTATTCACCTTATCAATAATATAATTGATAAACAAGAAATTGGAGAGTATGCCGGAGTAACTTTTTGTGATTTACAAAAGGTGTCTGACTGTGTGTCACATTATATTCTACTGGATAAATTGAAGTATTACAAATTTAATAATATCAGCTGTCAACTAATATCTTCATATCTTTCCAGCAGACAACAATATACATTTTTAAGGATGGAATCTGTTCTAACTTACGTAATGTTAAACACGGTGTCCCTCAAGGGTCGGTCCTGGGACCTATCCTTTTCTTGGTCTGTATAAATGACCTAAGAAAGAGTGTTCCCAGTGCTGAGCTTATAACGTTTGCCGATGACACCATACTATTAACAGGGCACAAGGAGTTGAGCAAGGTTAGAGAGCTCATGTCTGTTACACAATCTGCTGCCCAGGACTGGTTTATTGCTAACAGGCTAAATTTAATAAATCCACTTATGAGATTAGTAATCCGATTACTGTAAAGTTTTTAGGTATTATGTTAGATCTGAAGTTGAATTGGGGACAGCATATTGAATTTTTGTCCAAAAAGTTGTCAAAGAATATATTTGTAATAAGGAGCCTCTCGAAATTAGTTCCTAGACAGGTATTACTAACTACCTATCATAGTTTGATAGTGTCTCAGATATCTTATGGTCTGATAAGTTGGGGTCATGCCCCTTGTACCTGTAGAAGTTTTGGTCTCCAACGAAGGGCCATCCGTATTATTACCAATATGGATTATCAAGCAGATGTTAGACAGACATTTGTTTCCTTGTTTGTATATATACACCGTCTCATACATGTCAAAAAAGTCCATGAACAATATATTACTCAAAAATCGCTACACGACCATAATAATCGTAACGGAAATGATATTAGAATGAGCTATTTAAGATTAAAATGTAGTAGGTATGGTCCTAATTATTATGGCCCCAAGTTTTTCAATAAATTACCTAATTCAATTAGATCTCTACCAGTTAATGTTTTTAAGAACTGTATTAAAAAATTCCTATTATCACAAGCCTTCAACACTATTAATGAATTTTTAGACTGCAATGTACCTGATACCATTTAACTTTAATATTTTAATGTTTTTATTTATTGTATGTCTTCTGTTTTACATTTATATTAATTTTAATTGTACATTATTCCGATAGAGTGTATCTTATTATTTACATTGTATAGCTGACGTGCGTAAAACATTCTTGTTACAAACACCAATAAATTATCTATCTATCTATCTATCTACACAGATATCTGTGTACTTAAATTTCAAGTTAGATAGTTGGAATGGCCCTTTTTAACATCATCCTTTAACATATTTCGACAGAGACAATACAACTTATATATCAACCTGTAAATTCACCAACAAACAGGCAGTTTAGCAAAATCTACTAATTTTTGTTTGTAACTTATGTGACAATTAGCTGACCCGACAGACGTTGTCCTGTCACAACGAACATCCCTGTCACAAAAAGCACCTTCAGTTTTTCCAGAATTTTCCAATTTTCCAGGCAACTTTTCCAATTTTTCTTTCCCTAAAAACCTTCTTCTAACTATTACGAACATCCCTGTTGAAAAGCACTTTCAGTTTTTCCAGAATTTTCCAATTTCCGGGCAACTTTTCCAATTTTTCTTTCCCTAAAAACCTTCATCGGACTATTACGAACAATTAAAAAAAAATTGCCAAATCCGTCCAGCCGTTCTCAAATCATGCGCTTACCAATGAACAGCATTTCATTTTTATTATATAGATAACGATTTTAATGTGAATGAACGTGTAAGAAAGTGATCGATAATTTTCTCTTTGTTTTTGGTATTTACTATTATTGCTACTTTAGTAGTCTTACTCTATTAAATTTTGCATATTATATTTAAGTATAATTACTGCAGCTTTTAAATTGTCCTTTCAAAATTCCATTTAAAAGTCAAAAAGATCCAATATTAAGAAAATCTTTTATCTAGATATTAAATTAAATTAAAATAAAGCTACTTCATAAACCTTTATTTTACTGCAGACCCGCTACTGTCTGTCGACCGCAAAGCTCAAGAGTTGAGACAGCAGTGAATTTAATTTAATCAAGATATTTCATGTTATTTTCAAAGAATAATGGAGTGTGTCAAGAATTATAATTCAGTATTTTTGGTGCTTTTTAATGAAACCTCCAAAGATTATTGAATTTCCTCTAACTGTAGAAAAATTTATAATGTTAGATATCGGAAATGAAGGAACTGGTGTTCTAACTCATATATATTGCAATAATCGGATAGCCCAAAAATATTAGTGTAGCGGTTTTCTTCATTTTCATAAGCTTAGAACTTTAAATATTCACTAAATAACAGTATTAGTATTTTCTACTAGTAGTTCAGGCAAATTTTAGCGCAAAATGTGGTCGACATGGAGTGCTTTGGAACAGTATTTCTTTAACGCAATGGGCAGCTCTACTAATATAGGACAAGCGCATAAGAGTCCCAAAAAATCTCAGGTGAATTAAATCCGCTTTTTAGAAAAATGCAAGCAATTGCAGTGTCCATTGCTCCGATTTTGGTTACCTTTTTTGTTCTACTCCTAATTTTCAATTTTATAAACAATGTTCTCTTTCTTTTTGGATAAATTGAACGGTGACTTCAAAAAGAAATATTTGAATTAAAAACGAGGCGTTTTATGCTGCGTTTAATTTCTAATGATTTTTCTAAAAAATAACTCAAATAAAAGCTTTAGAGAATAAAATTAGCTTTCATTTGTTTCTTGTTTCATGGTTCCAACTCAAATATTAACGTGGTAAAGATGACTTATAAGTAAAGCTGTATCAATCAGTTTTAGTATTGTCTATTAGGAGTCTTAAGATATTTCTGCTATGTTGAATGTTTTACACCCAAAGAGGTGAGTGTATTCAAATCTTTGACAGGTATTTCAATAAAAATTTCCAAGATCTTTTTTGTTATGAACTAGCATTTTTATCATCTCTTTGTTTTAAAACGATTTGATGGGAAAGAGAAATTATGCTATAAGTAAGGAAGCTAGCATAATACTTGTGCTCTTTAAGGAGAAAATCTGAAATTCTCAGGGAGCATCTATAGCTGCCAATACATTCTATCTTCCATTTTGTTAAATTACTGTCACTTTGATAACAATGGTGCTTTTCCAAAAATTTTTCAAATTCTTCATCCGCCATTTATAATATGGTTTCCAGACGTATGTCAATGATGTGGGTGAAGTCTCAAGTTTACTTTTAGAAAAGCACACTTATTGCTGAATTGGCAACTTAGACTATAAGACTATTGGCTTAGTAAAATTATTGAAACTTGAGAAAGTTGAAATTCCAGAGAACAAAATATATTCCTATTATTATTTTAGCCATATTACTTATATTAATGTGCTGCCGAAATTTATCCCCGACTATTCCACTGCTTAACCGGGACACATACCCAAAGATACAACAACCATTCCTTGCGACATTGTCACCTGCCACAACTGAGACTTGCACTCACCCGTTGTACCACTGCACAACGGCTAGCTGTGACGTTTTCTTAAAATGTTTCCTTAACCGCCTCTCAAGTTACCGAAGTAACCCCCCTGGAAGATCTCAAGGATCTTGTGCTAGGTGAAGAGAGACGATGCCCTACAGTTTAATGTGGACTCCGAACCACTCTTGGGGCAATTTTTTTAATGAAAAATTGTTTTGCCTTGCGGGAATCGAACCCACTTCGCTAGGCAACTCAGTTTGCGAGCCAGACACTTTTAACACACTGAGCTACCGTACCGGTGATGTCTTACACATGATCCAGTCTATTTTCTCTAGAACATATAGCTATGGCTTTTACTTTTAAAGCATTATTTTTATTTATACCTTATAATTTCCTGTTTGATATATTCATTCTGAAATAACTGAAAAGTATT
The DNA here is from genome assembly GCA_963675555.1 of Leptura quadrifasciata. Taxonomy (NCBI): domain Eukaryota; kingdom Metazoa; phylum Arthropoda; class Insecta; order Coleoptera; family Cerambycidae; genus Leptura; species Leptura quadrifasciata. Next base: position 75,841,417 of record OY776674.1, on the reverse strand, counting down.
CTTTTGGGTATTCAGCCATCTATTACGAATTTTTTTTATATCTACTGCTGATCTAACTCTGATCACGCTAGTATACACTAATTAATCTAAATCATTGAAAAGATTATGAAACGACATTCCTCCAACGAGAAATCAATACCAATATGAAAACTAAAAATAATTAAAAACCATGCATCCTATGAAAAAAGTGCTCATAAACAATTTTGTAGTACTTTTGAAAACCGTTTTAAAACCTCCAGCGACACGCTTTCCAATATGGCGGCGAACCCCACCACCCGAACTTCCCGACAATTCGGCGTTATACCGAGCTTTCAGTAATGATGAAAGGACACGTGACTGCAAATATATAGACAACCAACTGTACACGATGGTATTGCACTAAATAGAAATACCCTAAATTCGTTGACGTTCTAATTAAAGGTAAAATATTACAAAAAAATTATGATAATTTAGTATTAGTATATTATTATTCATTTATTCTTCAAATTTAAGAATAATTTTTTAATATTATAAACAAATTTAAATGGAATGTCTTTTGCATAAATAAAAAAATGTCTGCAAAAAATTAATTATTACGCCTAATTCAAAATAATCTTTCCACAGACAACATGAATATAAACATTCGAATCGAACAATTCACAGTGAATAAAAGAAATTACGTAATAACAACTTTTGTTGCATGAGATTTAAATTAATAGATGAATGCATACGAAATACGAATACGAAATGCCAAGAAATTACAATAAATGTTTAAAATGGTTGCCTTGACTTTCTAAGCACACATGGACTCCTCGTTTCATATTTTCGAATACGTTTTGTAACTGACCAACAATAATATTGCGAATTTCTCTTTCTATTGCCTCTTGTAATTCGTCAATGGTTTGTAATAAGTTTTTGAAAACATTGTTCTTTAAGTGTCCAAATAAGAAATAATACAGGGCGTTAAATCTAGAGATCGTGCAGGCCCTGGCTGACTAATAGGTCATCGTAAAGCTCCTGTAAAAATTCAAGTGAAGTTCTTGCTGTATGGGCCAAAGCGCCGTCTTGCTGGAAATAACCATCTTGTAGTTCATCATCATGCACCTGCGTCAGAAAGTGCTCTAAAATAAGAGTTTGATACCTTTGGGCATTAATTGTTTCACAAAAAAATATGGGCCCTATAATTCGCCTTCTAGATATTGCCGCCCACGCACTAATTTTTAAGGGATGTAAACTTTTTTCTACGCAAGTGTGAGGGTTTTCTGTAGCCCTGTAGTTCTGACTGTTGATATACCCATTAAGTGGAACCACGCTTCATCAGTAAAGTAGGTTAAATCGTTGTTATCTAAATTTCCGTTGAACCAACGACAATATCTTACTCGATTTTCAAAATCAGGGGGTAATAATTCTTGAACAACGGTTGGTTGTGTGGATGCAAATAGAGTTTTTTGAGTGCTTTATGGGTTATTCCTACTGAAAGACATAAAAAAATAAATTTCGTTGATTTGTCATTTATATTAAAGATATCTTAAGAGAACCGATTCCCAGTTTTATATATTTTTTTATTTGCATTCATATTTTATACATAAACAAGAGTTTTAGTAGGTATTGTTATTAGTTGTTGTTAACAATTATTTCTACGTCCAGTGGAAATATAATAACGCAAAAAAATTGTTTTCGTTGAAATGGGCTTAAAATGTCATGAAACGTCTAGATTTGAAATTTGAGCGAAGAAATTTTCTGTCTGTCTGTAACTTTTTTGGTGGGCACGTCTACTCTGGAACCGTTTATGGTATTGACCTAAAATTTGATACACTTATGTATTATAACGAGATCTGGAAATATATTATATTTTGATCTAATTCCGTTGAAGAGTTCGGGGGTAAATAAGGGTAAATAGGCAAAGCAAGCAGGTAAGAACCTTTAATATTTCAATTTAGAGCATGTACGAAAAGTCAAGGTCTCAAAATTTTTTTGGCATCAGCCACCCCCCACTATCACCCTAAAACCACCCCCAACCTCTTATTAAAGGGAGCAAAAAATTAAATTGGGATTTAGTGTGTGTACGAGAACCAAGGGCCTTTAAAATTTATTTTGACATTAGCCGACTACATATTTATGATTTGAAAATGTTTCATATGGAATATTTGCGTCAGGAAATTTTTCCATAAATTATTCGATGCATGATTGCAACGAATATGTCCATGATCCATCTTCGTTGTGAGTTCCACTTCGAAATGAACTATCAAAGTGAATGCATCTTGCTCTGGCGTAAAAACCATTACAAAAACCACTACTTAACCTAACATTCTCTTTCTCTTTATCATTATTCACCATAAGATAACTGGTGTAAATTTGCAATATCCACCAAAACAAACGTCTATGATATGACATTACATATTAAGATAAATAATTAAATGTTACGATATGCCTACAAGAAGACGAAGTACGGAGCTAAATATTTAGCGTAGACAAACCGTTGCCTTATTGGTTCCGCTGCGCGTGTTCAGTTTCAAAGCCAATTAAACCGTCCGATCCATCGAGATTTCATGTAACTTTCGAAACAAACTGATCAGCAATGATAATTGAAGACGCAACCATACATATAGTCCAAGTAAGGACTTCCTGAGACAAAAAAACTAAACAAAAACTTTACGACATAATTATATCGCCGCGGACCATGGCCCCAAGCACAACATCAAATAACGACCCGAGACCCGACGCACATTAAAAACCTATAAAGGTAAGCTAGTCAATTTGCGAACAGCACTAAAAAAGACTACCGGTATTTTAATGAGGTCGTAAAGTTTTTCTTGGGATTCTTATGTCTCAGGATTTTCCTACATGAACTATACATATGAATTAAAATATCCCTAATATGGAAGGCTCTGACATGGCTAAAACATGACAAGCCTAAAAGATGAACTAGAAAATCATTACTGAAAGCCCTGGACCTTACAATAGTTTCCCAATAAGCCCTCAAAAGATCGCCGACGTCGGGTGACTTGTAAGGTCAAATGGCTTACTGACTGGGGTATAAGTACATAAAGTTAGTTTGTTTTACTTGAATTATGCTCTTGTCAGACTTGGTCCAATAGCTCCTATGAATGAAAATATGCAAGATCTACCTTAATGTGTTCTGTACACTATATACAGTGCGATCCATATCATGAAATAAATTCATTTAAGCGTAATTATGTTTACACGACATTAGGTTGTAGATTGTAGGTTGTTTTACGGGGTCGTTTGGCTTCGAACAGCCTTACTTCACTTCGACCTAAAAGATATTTTGTAATTTACCCCTCTACCCTTCCTTACCCTTCTAGGAATTTTAGCCTAGTGCGGACTAACACATTGCATTAGCAAAGTATGTGTTCCGCAGTTTCAATTGCAGTATCGCAATATCTGCATTTATTATCTACCGCCTTGCCCATATTCTTGAGATGGCATCTCAAGGGGCAATGGCCGGTTAGAAGGCCTGTGAGTAGCCTTAATTTGGACTTTTCAAGTTCGAGAAGCCTTGTGGTATTCTTTGTCGAATAAGTTATAAACTTTTTCGCTTGTCTTTGGCTTGGAGTATTCCTCCAGTAGGACTTTTTCGGATCCTTTTCCCATTCTTGGATCTCCTCCGCTATATGTTTCTTGGCTAGGCCACAAAACGGTTCGGGTCCAATGAACGGTGCTTCAGCTCCTTTTTTGCAAGGCTATCAGCAAGTTCATCTCCTTGTACTCCCTCATGCCCTGGCACTCACATCAAGGTATACGACATTAACAAAATTTAACATTTTCTAAGTCAATTTTGGCAATGGCAATTCAAATTCAACTTGTTTCAGGATTTGTTCTTAAAGTTTATAACCTATCACGCTTAAGAGATAAATTTACTCGGCATTTATGTACGGCACTGCATAACAAAGTTTACCACTTCGGCAATTTAAAAATAGCACTCGACCGTTTATAAGTTGAGATATAGTGCTTAAATTTCAAATATCTCAAGAACAATAAGCCTGATGTTAAAAATGAATATAATCGGAATTAAAGATACTGCAACACGAGCTGTTTCCAACATTCATATCGACAATCTGATGACGAATAAAACTGATTAATATAAAGTTTCTCTTTTATATACAAATAATTTTGTGATAAATTAAAGTTCGTTAAATTTTGTGAATTTTACTCGAATTATGGAATATTCTATGATAATGTAAACTGTAGCGTGTTTTCCATAAATCATTAATTTATCTACATATAATAATGAGTTACTTGCCTTTGCCTCGTATTAAATGTTCATTATAGCTTAACTTATTTTCAAACACGTAGTTAGTTAATGTTGTGATAAATCCTTAATCCTATATTAATTTTATATAAAATGCCCGGAATGCATTATATTACAAAAGCTAATGGATACAAAGTTTTCAAAAGGGATTGTCAATTTCCAATTTCTCAATTTTGCTCGTTTACAAAATTAACGTGGAATATATATTTATATGCCAGTCTATAATAAGAAAAAATTATAGACCAGTAAAGGGTTAAAGCGATTAGGGTTAATTTTTTTATATTATTTCAACTGTATTAGTCCAATATTATCAAACTATAATAAGAAATTTAAAATAAAGTTTTTAACGCCATTCTCGCAAAAAAGGCTCAAGTGTAAGAGGTGTTCTAGAGGGGAGAAGCAAAAGGGTTAAATAATGTGGTTAACAAAATGGTGGATACTTATACAAAATGACATTATAAACACTTTTTTACTTCACATATTTTTCAGTAAAATCAATATAAACTGCGTAAATCAGGAATTAATTCTTAAAGTCCGCCATTTTGAATTTTCCAATGTTCACATGGGATTCGCAATCAGCGACCCCAGAAAACACCACTATATGAATTTTAACCGATTTCGTTGAAAACTTTTGCGAGTTATTGAATTGAGGTTGTAAAATGGGGGCTGCAACCTTTTTAAAATACGAAATCAGGTGGGTATAAATGAAGTTTCTACATACAGTATTTGCCAACTAGAATCCTCATCGAAGATTGCGTAGGCCCTCGGTAACGTGGTCTGACCCAGGTGACGGCCGCGGAGTAGTTCTAAACGGCGAATGCGCTCTTCGAATCGTACCCAGAAGAGTATAATGAAATAAACCAAAAGTGATATAAAAAAAACAACGTACAGCAGCGTATCCAATATCGTAGGTGTTAACAGCCTACCGGGACTGCTGGGAGCGGGGGCAGAAGCGGCCGTTTTGTCGCCTAAATTCTTACTAAGTAGTGACTTCAAGACTAGTTCCACAAAATAAATTAATATCCCAAATAAGGGGAAACTTCTGAAGGTCGCCTAAATTCACAAATCCCGTGAGGATGGTTGCAGATGAATTTAGCAATCGGGAGAGGAAACGCCCGCGTGCTTTTCAAGATGAAATCAAATGAATAATGACTGGGAATTCCGAGACGGAAGTTATTCAGAGTTCTCTATGTTCAACGATGTGATATTTTATTTTACATACATTATGATGTACAGTGGGTTGTCTATGGTTGAACGATATTATATTTTGATGTGAAGTGGTCAGTTCGCGGTGGGCCCGTAACATTCTGATCACAAATTCGACAAAAATGACAACATTATTCACTATATCGCAAAACTAACTTCTACGCTTGTGACATTTACGCAAATGGAACAATCAGAGGCTATTTCCTGTCAGCTAATACAAATGATAACAAAATTAATCAAGTATTCCTCTGACGTTTCGCAAACTAAATCTGTTTCCCTTTTCAAAGTTATAAAGACAATTCTTATATGCTGTGTATATTAAATATACAGCTTTGAGATGGTGTTTACCTCATATTCATATATTACTTACACAGAACTGTTGATATTCTAAATTATATTTCGTAGTCTCGTCTTGGACCGTGAAGTTATAGCTTGCTGCACGAATCGTGCAACGTTCAAAGAATACACTTTTTATCCTAGGTGAGTGGCTAGCCAGTTCACCTTTGTATTTACTCCCACCATCCAGTCGTTATTTGTCACATACATCACTGTAGTTTGTCGTACATATCAAAAACGACGTATTAAAGTGGCTAGTGATTTAAAAAATGAGAAATAGACCTATGTAAACTCGAAAGATAATATCATGACATAGAGTCTAGATCTAATCAAACTGAAAATGAGTTACCCGCTAATTATTTTAAAGATATTTGCAAGAAATTTGGAGTCCTAACTACAAGTGAACCTATTTGCTACAAAACTAAATGTAAAATGTGCAGATTATGTTTCGTAAAGACCAGATTCTTGTTGTGTTCATGTTTCCAGCATGCCTTGGCAATATATTATGCAATTTTATGCCTTTCCACCTGTTGCATTAATATCCAAAATGTTAAAGAAAATTATTAGTGGTCAGACGCAAGGTACGGAGGTCGTTCCAAATAAGTTTGTGAAACCATAGTACCCAGTTTTTAAGAACCTATTGGAGAGTTTTTATATCTTGGTTCTTGTAGGGATCCAACTTTATCTCCTTTGAGACAGCCTCATCAATTATGGGAAACACAATAAAAAATTAAATTCTGTAAAATTCCATATATTTATAATTTAGAAGCGGAAGCGAGTTTTTCAAAGAAATGTTGAATGAGACTAATCTTATTTTGTTATTAATGCGTACTATAAGTCAGCCTTAGCGCTTATTCTGCCAATAACTACAGATCATGAGAACAAATTGAAGTGGTGGGTGGGTGGGGTGGGTGGTGGAAAGGCTTTTTAGCATAATATCTTAAAGTATTCTACAACAATTGTTATTTTGTGTTAAAATATCCGGTAGAAAGTTTGACCATGGGAAAATTAACATTAGAACTAGCCACCTTATTAGTTCTTATTTCAGTACACAGGCTGCAAACTATGTGATTAAAAATAAGTAAAACGTTACAGTTGGAAAATTGTGTTGAAACATTTTTAGAGGACACGATTAATACTGGGAAAAGTAGACAGCGCCAGTACTTGTTTTTTCTTATTTTAAGGATATTCTCAATTTTTGTCTAGCATCAACTTTATTTTTACTTATTTATCAAAAATCGCAATTTTATAGACTTTAAAATTAGCCTTATTTAAACAATAAAAAGCCAGTAAGCCCCCTACATCCACTCAAACATTAAGTGGGTGGATTAAAAATGTGTCAAAGGCGTGTGGAATTGATACAAAGCTTTGTACAGGATACAGTGCAAGGCATGTAGCTACATGGGCAGCCGAAAAAGCTGATATCGACATAAAGGTAATTGGGAAATGATTCTTTGACAATCCTTTCAAGTACATTCGCTAGAGGGGTTTTTAAACTAATGTTATTATTAGTTAATAATTTTTTTTGTTTCTGGACGGTCTGATCCTACTGCGAACTAGTTTTCTATTATAAATTGTCCCCAAGAAGTGGTTCAGATTCCACTACAAACTGTAGGACTTCACCTCAATCGCTCAGACAAACTTAAATCTTCTATAAATAAAAGAGTCGTAGTATTGTTTTTTAATCAAATAGTTGTGGGCAGGTAGCGTTTAGAGGTTAACAACAGGTAAACAATACATAAATATAAAAGTAAATTTAGATTACATAGTCTCTTAAACATCATGTTATAATAAGACATGAGACTACGAAATATAATTAATAGACCAGTAAAAATTATATGAGCAGTCTCATCGGAGGAATATGACAACCCTCCCAAAAAGTAAATTACCAATCCCTGATAAAAGCACTCTAAACTTAAACCAGTGATGTATGTGATGAATAACGGCTGGATGGTGGGAGTGGATACAGAGGCGAACTGGGTAGCCACGCACCCCGGATAGAATTCAAAAAGTGTATTCTTTAAACGTCGTACAAACTACAGCTTCATGGTGTTATAATCCTTCGACGAGACTGCTCATATAGTTAAGAACATCCTTTCTTAGAAGTAAGTCAACTGATCTATTAATTACGTTGCGTTTGTTAAATTTTCCTTTTAACATTGGTAACTACATCGTGCAGAAATCTATAAAACAATTAGATACTCATTTGTCTTCCTTTAGTGATATTATTATTGCAGATTCTTTTTTTTCTTAGTTATCTTCCTGTTCTATTAAGATTTTGCTGAGTTCCAATTTATTCTGCCGGTTTTTCCAAGCATTTCGTAAATCGTCGATTTTTGAATTTCATTTTTTCTAATGTAATTTTTATGTTCATCCAATCTCACACTAAAAGGTCTGGACGACTCGCCCACATAATTTTTGTTACACTCGCACGGAATACTGTAAATATGGTTTTTTGAATTTTACATCTGGATTAATGGTTTTGTTCTTATTAAAATAGATATTAGAGTGAGTTTCCCTTTAAAATTCCATTCAAATATCAAATTTATCACTTGTTGTGTAACGACATTCATGTCTTTGTCGTACTCGATTAATTCTATTTTCAATATTTCCGAAAGTTCTACCAACAAAAACTTCAGCACATTGGTTATTTATTGGAGACTCATTGATAAATTGTTTCTCATTGTTTAATATTTTATTATTAGATGAAATTATTTTGGTTCTATCATATAGAAATTTTGTAACGCCTCTTAATATTTATTGACTGTTGCGAGTTAAAATTTACATATTTGTTTGTATGGGATGGTTTTTTATAAACGCTTGTTTTAATAGTATTATTCATTCTTTTAATTAAAGTATCTAAAAATGCTAGTTTGTTCATATTTTCTACTTCTGAAGTAAATTTAATGGAAAATTTATATTTTTTAAAACTCATCTAGCAACTCAATCCCACGTGGCCTGGCCAGTTTGCAAATATGTTGTCAGCATATCTCAACCAGACAATGAGGTCTCTTTTATCGCCAATCTCAAGCAACTTATTTATGCGCCAATATCCATTGGCTGGATGTCGGTCTCGATAACTAGGGCTGAGTAGGACTACTACTCTTTGCTCCTAGATTATCTCTGTAGACCTGGACCGGCCTTCGTGATAGGTGGGCCCGCTTACTTTTACCAGACCCAGCTCGCAAATGCGAGATGTGTCGTGGTATTTTCTGCGGACCTCCCCTGGTCCTGGCTGTTGAACCTCGCTGGCTGAGGTCTCTTCTGGCGCTCTTCTTGTCTTGATATTTTCTTTCTTCGCCAGCTTGTCACCCCCGGGGGTAGTCATCGGTCGAGTTGGGTTTAGGAAGTTTTGGCTGAGACTGACTGCCGGTACGTAGGACATCAATTGATATCCTACCCCGGATCATCGGAAAGGTAAGGATATGAGCTGTGTAGCTCGGGAGTGTGGAGACCCTAAGTGCTTATTTTAGCACTTTCGGACTCCACGGAGCAGGTGGGACAACGGGCGTTGGACGGTATGTTGTCCGACGCCCGCAAGGAGGTTGGGTTAGGGTAGAAAAACGTCATGTCTCTGGTAGTGGTAGTCCGTCCTGGGGTATCTGAAACAGATCGGTTAGCGGGAAATATAAGTTATACTCACCCGTTGTCCAGTAGCAGTACCCTCGGCCGTTTATGCCTCGGGGCGTCGGCAGGGTCATAATCAGTGGCCTGTCTGATCAGCGGGTTCCCATGCTCCTCGGCTTGGGCGTACAGCTTCTTCGCTCGTTCGCGGATGACTTCAGTGACCGTGTTGTACTCCAGGTCTCTGACGATATCTGCGGTTCTCACGTACCATGGGGCGTCGACTGCCGTCCTGAGGGCGATGTTTTCCACTGCCTGGATTTTCTTCATGTAGGACTTTGCCTGGTAGCCCCATGCTACCGAGGCGTACGTCAGCTGCGGCCTGATGAGGGTCTTGATAAGCGTGAGATAAGTTGAGACGGCTCCCGTTTCCCATCATCGGGTAGATGAGGGCTCTCGTGCGCCGGGCCTTGGCTGTGATAGCGTCCGTGTTCTGTCTCCACGTTAGGCTTCTGTCCATGACCACGCCAAGGTACTTGACGGTGTCGTGTCATTGGATGTCCTCGCCGTTCATGGAGACGTGTCCTGTGGGAATTTCTTTCCGCACTCGTCTGAAGAGAATGGCTTGGCTTTTGTCGGCGTTGACGGCGACTTTCCACTTCGTGCACCATTCTTCCAGGAGTGTGGCCGTTTCCTGGAGTTTTATGGTTGCGTTCCTGGCTTTCCAGGATCTGGCTATTATTGCTGTGTCGTCTGCATACAGGGCCAGGGCTGTGTGGTCGGTCCTGGGGAGGTCTGAGGTGTAGATAGCGAACAGGTGCGGTGACAGCACCGAACGTTGCGGGACTCCCGCTTCCACGGTCCTGTAAGTGGAGAGTTGGTCCGAGATTTTCACCCTTAGCTGTCTGCGGTGCAGGTAGGACCTCACTAGTTTGATGAGTTCGATGGGGTAACCCATACTCATCATTTTAGCTAGGAGGCCGTCGTGCCAGACCCTGTCGAACGCTTTGGCAACGTCTAGGAACAGCGCCGCGGTGCCTTGCCGCTGGTTGAACCCCTTAGTAATCTCCTCGGTGAGGCGAAGTACTTGGAGTTCGGTGGAATGTCCTGTTCGGTACGCGAACTGTTCATCCGGGATGATATTCAGCTCTTCTGTCTTTTCTGTAAGCCTCTCCAAGATGACCCGTTCTGCAACCTTGCTCATGGCTGGGAGGAGGCTGATGGGCCTGTAAGAAGACGGGAAAATTAGTTCTTTCACTGGTTTAGGGATCATAATGACGTCGGCCTTTTTCCACCTGGCTGGAAAATGCCGTAACCTTAACATCGCGTTCACGATGTTGACTAGCGCCGCTACTCCTTTCCTGGGTAGTTTTTTGAGAGCGATGTTTCCTATCTTGTCACATCCCGGAGCCTTTCTCGGTTTTAGGCTCCTAAGGATTTCCTTGACTTCCTCGGGGGTAGTCGGGAGGAGGTGGTCGTCATCAGGCAGGCGGTGGATCCTACGTACTCTGCGCTCGACGTCATGGAAGATTTTGAAAATAGACATGTTAAAAATTTCAAATATTGAACAGCGATATGTATTAATAAATGCACTTAGTAGTAATAATTTGACATTTTATTAAACTTTTCGACTCATCTAGTTCTGTTTCTCTAGCCTGTTGAAAATCTTCACACACAAGAATGTGTATTAGGAGGATGTTGGGTTGATATTAGTTGATTTGGCAACGGAGCTTGAACCGGGCTTTTCTCTCAGACTGCGCAAGGATTGAGAACCAAGAGTGGTCTGCCGGTTTCACGTTTCTCGTTATAAAATTCTAAGTTTACTACTCTTCGCCGCAGTTGATCAATTGTGACGTTTGATAATGTTTACGCTGCTCAAACGAATTTTGTATGATACAGGAGTTATACAATCCTCAATTGTGCCTTCCAGCCATTTCGGTTCCAGCGAATTATAGTTGCGGAAATAAACATCATCAATCGTCATCATCTTCGAATGGGCGCAATTTTTTCGTAAGTTATTTGTCGTCTCCATGGCTCGATCTGAGTGCATATGTATGCATTTTATTCAGAACTTTGCAAACCTCCCATCAATGGTTCCGCAGGTGTCTTCAATGGTTCTTCTGCATGAACTGTGGTATGTTGTCTGAACAGCATTCTCTGAACCTATAAACCGATGTCCCCCTCTTACAATTTCGCCAAACTCTTTTTCGTGACTTGTATCATTCTTTCTGCTTGCCCATTATTTGAAGGATGATACGGTAAAATTGTGTTATATTCAATCAAATTTTTCCTATAAAAATCGTACAGCTCCTCGAAGTCGAAAGAACGTCCGTTGTCGGAAATTACCTTACTGTTATCAATACCATAACATAAACTCCGTGAACAGAAATTCCTAATCCCTTTACCCAGTCTCTGCCAAGTTGGTCGCTTCGTCCTCTATTTGTAATCACTAATCATAAGTATTTTTGAATTTGGTTATACCGTACTTCGACCGTAGCTTCTCCCATAATCGAAATATTTTCTTGTGTCCACGTCTGCAGCCTCAGCAACCCATTTGGATTTTTTCCCAAGTCTGTTTGAATAATTGAGCAGACCGCACCAGAATCCAATTCCATCTGATCAAGAATTTCATTCAGTTTAAGTTTGCAGCAACAAAATCGACTATCAATTTGCTGCTCTTCTAATTGCGCTTATGAAAATAGAATAATTTAACAATTTCATTTGGCTTCAGATTGAAACATTTTTTTTAGTATATATAACTACGAGCTGCTTATACGTGAATTTTTTCGGATCCTGCGGTGGCACCAGAGACCTCAGAATTTCGTATGCTGGTGGACCGAATTGTGTCAGCAAGATCGCACGTTTCCTCCCTGCATCAACGATATCATTAGTTTCGAAAAGAACTCCAATTTCTCCTGGTAATTGGACGTAGTCATTACGGACTAATATCAAACGGACCCAAATGACCAATTACTGAACCGTACATTTTCTATTTTTGGGCATTGTCAGTTGCCATCTTTATCTATTATTTTTCACACTTCGATTGTTCGTGATTTTTTTTTATCGAACGAAACTCCACTTCCTCGTCTCCAATTTATATCAAATATTGAACAGCGATATGTATTCATAAATACTTAATAATAATTTGTCATTTTATTATATTCCAATTTATATATTGCTAGAATACAGATAACCTAACTACATAAATAACAATACACACAAACCAATAATTTCAATACCTTTGCTTTAGCGACCTGTAATTCATTAACAAAGGCCTAAAAGAAATTGTAGGAACGCATTGTTTTAACCCATCTACCCTCCTCTGAAATCATGCCCTGAATTTTTGAGCCATCCTGTATTTTACGTGTTTTAAAGAATCGCTATAAGCAAATGAAATATTCTAATAATAATTTAAAATGAAAAGAAATCTGGTGAGCGCAAAGTACGTTATACGGCGATAATTAAAAAAATATTAATTTGCACGAAAAAATTGAATTTGAAGATTATTTAAAAAACCCTTTCGACCGATGTCATTCCTAGTTTACTTAACTGTGACTTGCGTTGATCTCTTGAACAAGCAGTAAAAACCAGATCCATGTAAAACAGTTTCTTTTTCCGAGTTTAGTGGCTCTATTTTGAATTTACTAATTATTATAAAATCGTAAACAAATATTATATTGATAAGTTCTTATATCAAGTTGGTAACAAATCATTTCCAAAAAACTCTGTCGCCGGTTTTCACTATTGAGGAGATAGATAGAGTGTCAACCAGATAACTGAAGCGGTTAGATTTACGTGGCTAGAGCCGCAGGGATACAGCCTCCGGCTGAGCTACAGAGGCACTGCTTCAAGCACTCCTCTACATTAAATTAAGCGGTTCTGTTTTCAATTACGCAACTGTAGCTCGATCACCGCAATAGCCAAGTTGAGGAGACAATGGTTCGCGATACAATGTACAATGCGAACAGTAAATCAAATCCAAATATATTTTATTGAACGGACTAAAATGCTGTCCTTACCGATAAAATTTCATTCTCGATAGCCGATTAAGCATGGTTGAACTACCCTCGCTTGAATTTGGTTCATAATTATTATATAAGTTTCTATCGTTATAAAATTAATTTATCTCAAGTACTAACTTAAAAAAGAAAATTATAAGGGATAAAAAAATTTCAAAAAATCAATCAAAAATTTCAATTTGTTGGTTAACCGATCTGAAAAATATATTGCATAGGGTATAAAGACAATTTAAAAAAATTAGAACCAATTCCTCAAATAAGGAGTTAATAACAATTATTGAAACTTTTAACAATTTCTTTATTTTATTTTTTTTTACATTTATTTAACGTCGGCCTATTTCCGCTACTGAGGCCTAACACCGACGCCTGTAGACGAGCTACCCCCAACCAGGAATTTTGCCGAACATCTTCCCTTAAGAAGAGTAGGGATCTTTTACTTGCCTAACATTTAATAGACAAGGGACCGATGGCTTTACATCCCCTCCGAAGGATGGTATATCTCCTATACAACCCTCGTCTAATGTTGTATAGCTTCCGCGCATACACTGATATATAAGCCGCTGGAAGATGTGTGAGGCGAGGACGCGGTCTTCGTTGGAATGGTCACCCATCCAACTACTAACAGCGCCTGACGTTGCTTTACATCGCATAACGTACTATGTACATAGTAAAGACGCACCTACGCTCGCCCCTAACAATTTCTTTATGTGTGAATTTTTTGTTGGAACACCATCATTTGTTTTGTAATATACTCATATAGTCTAGTATACTTTAACTTGGCGTGTGTATGTATGAGTTAATATTTCCGTACGATTTCATTTTCTCTTGTACACAAAGATCCAGAAATATTGTCCACGTAGACAATGTTTCTGGACTATTGCTTTAACTTTGTGTACAATATGGGAGAAAATGAAATCGTACGGAAATATTAACTCATACATACACACGCCAAGTTAAAGTATACTAGACTATATCCAATGTAACAACATATATTTTTTGAGATATGATAAAAGAATTACTTCTTCTTTTTAATATTCATTTAACGTCGGCCTATTTCCGCTACTGAGACCTAACCCCGACGCCTGTAAATGAGCTACCCCCAATCAGTAATTTTTCCGAACCACTTCTCTTTTACCTGCCTAACATTTAACAGACAAGAGACCGACGGTTTTACATCCCCTCCAAAGGATGGTATATCCACCATACAATCCTCGTCTATGATTGCATAGCTTTCGCGCATACACTGATATGCAAGCCGCTGGAAGGTGTGAGGCCAGGTCGCAGTCGTCCTTGTAAATGCGAGGGATACTTTGGTAATACAAAAATATAATAATTTTGAGCGTGGTTTGGGAGTTTTGAAGTACCTCGTGGACTTTCTGTAGGTAAAGAAGTCAAAAAACACTTTCTGAAATTTCATTGATTTTGGTCACGCTACCAGTGTATGGGAACTTCTCGTGTACTGTAGCTACATCCTGTATATGACTTTTCTGGAACTTCTTAAAATTATAACATTTTTAATTAAACCAAATGAACAATATTTATTTAATGTATTTACATAAAAAAATTTATAAATTTTAGAACTAAATATTTTACTTAACAAGGTAAGTGGGTAACTATTTGATATCCAGAAATTTGTCCATCAAATGAAATATTAAGAGGCGAAAAAATAACTGAAATTGAATAAAGCAGAAAAATATAACAAAAATGAAAAAATTCACTGTGCGAGTACATCTTTTACATGAATTACACGCTGGCGAAGAAGGTACCTTTTCTTGATGAATACACAATTTACATGAATTATACGGCGGATAAGGCATCTAAATGCGTTTTTTCACTTGACTGCACAAGGATACAGCTAGAATTACGGTTACAGGAAAGCTAACTTGCCAGAGATTGCTCACAATTTACTAGTAATCACTTCACCCTTGGAGTTTTAATACTCCCAAATTTAAAACGGAATCTTCTCGCGACGATGAGGTGGTGAATAGTAGGAACAGAAACTTATAAATAATATTATTTAGCTTGTTCACAATTTACTAATCACTTCACTTTTGAAAGTTTTAATACTGCTAAACTAACACTCGAAGATATGTAAGGTATAGAAGTCGACCGCAAATTGAAATGTTGGTGTGTAAAAGTATCGACCTTTTATAGTGCCAGAAGCAGTGGCCGCGCACGGACGTTTTTTCCTATTTTTGCTTTCATTTGTCGTACCCCGTCCGACCTTTCGCATAGAAAACGGAATATTTTGAAACTAGAAAATTGGGCATTAATGAGAGGCATAGTAAAGGTGCACCCTATGGTCGCCCCCAAGGAATAACTTCATTGTTCAAAAAATAGAAACTCTATATTATTGGCCCATAATATTTATATAATTCCATGAGAATAGAATAGAAGGCTAACTTAATTTTTAGCTTATGACTCAATATGTCTTTTTATAACATGCTATACACCTGGAATTCATCATCGGGGGAAGTTCAACCATACTTATCCGGCCACTGTCTTTCAGATTTTATTAATTTTATTTAAATCGCCTAAGTGTTATTTATATTTTTTTGGTACTAGGTTTATGGTTTTGGAAATTAATCCATATGGCTTTATCATTAGGCCACTTTCAGTTGGGGACAATACAAAATTATACTGAGGAAAGAGAAATAAATTCTCCTTTTAAAAGCCTTTCCATTAAAAATATTCTGGAAAGACTCAAATTCTATAATTGCATTGCAAACATGTCACGAGGGTTGTTTTTGTGAGAATCGAATTTAACTGTGATTTTCGTGACATGCAGATGCAAACGGACGTAATATACTTTGATTTTACGAAAGCTTTTGATAGGCTTAATCATAATATATTGATTGCAAAACTTTCCAACTTTAGTATATCAGACCTGCTCATAGCTTTAGATCTTATCTAACTGATGTCGCGTATGATAGGTTTAAGTCCTATGATTATGGTTCATCCTCAGGGGTCCCCCAGGGCTCTGTTCTTGAGCCACTGCTTTTCAATATATTTATCAATGACATAGGCGATACTTTAGAAGTGCAGTTCTTAATGTATGCTGATGACATAAAACTTCTACACAGAATCTCTGGTTTAAACGACTGCATTATAATACAAAATAATATCTCTAATCTGAGTATCTCGTGGATTAGAAACAATCTATCGTTAAACGTACAAAATTGCAATATAATGTCTTTTACAGCTAGAGATTCTGAGTACGTTTACGTTTAAAAACCTTGGTGTAACGATCTGGGGCATCGTTTGCTTATCCTGACTTTAAGTCGTAATAAGCCTTGTATTATATGAATGGGCCTTCGACCTTTTCACTATAAAGTTTTGGAGATATTGCAGCAACGAGTTATTTTTAACTTTATAAATTATTTTTAATACATGTATTTAACGTCGGCCTATTTCCGCTACTGAGGTCTATCACCGACGCCTGTAGACGAGCTACCCCCAACCAGGAATTTTGCCGAACCTCTTCCCTTAAGCAGAGTAGGGATCTTTCTTGCCTAACATTTAATAGACAAGGGACCGACGGCTTTACTTCCCCTCCGAAGAATGGTATATTCCCTATACAAGCCTCGCCTAAGGTTGTATAACTTCTGCGCATACACTGATATACAAGCCGCTGGAAGATGTGTGAGGTGTGAACGCGGTCTTCGTTGGAACAGTCACCCATCCAACTACTAACTGCGCCTGACGTTGCTTTACATCGCATATCAAAGTATGTACATAGTAAAGACGCACCTACGCTCGCCCCTAATTTTATAAATTAATAAGAACTAAATTTCAATCTTTAATAATATCTTCTATCCATAGCCATTGTAATTCAACCCTCATACTTATCTATTTATATACATTTACTGCATCCAAGATTTTTTCTCATAGATTTATTTTAAGGCGTCTTAAGTTTCATATTTCAAGTTTCGTTGAAATGTTCGGTTGAAATTAGAGAAAGTTAAAGTTAAAGCCCTTTTGGGATATTTACTGGAGACGACCATATTTGATGCCTATTATAACCACATAAAATTTTACTTTGATCAGACATCGATAAATGAAAGACTGGCGTTTTTTTTGTAAGTGATTCACTTCGTCTGTTCAGCTGGTATCATCTGGTTTATATCCAACGCCATTAACTAGAAGAAAGTAATATGCGAATATTTAGACATTATCAGGTAGTCAAATATTTGTATAATAATAATAAACACCACAGAAATTAGACAACCTCCAATTCCAGAAGCCAGGGCTTGTGCGGAAGGGGGATACACGTTGAAAAAACACGGACATACAACCATTTCCTCCGACAGTGCCAGTGCCGGAGCCAGGATTTGAACCCGGTGGTGCGATGTCCATGTGGTTAATCGCGATTGCCACCTCGCGCCTTAACTCACTCGGCTATCGACCACACATTTAGTGATATATCCAAAATATTCACAATTGTGATTTTGTTCAGATAATTTTTTAATGAATTTTAATTTTTGTTCGGTTGAAATCCGATAAAGTTAAAAGTAAAGTCCTTTTGGCATTTTTAATTCAAATGATGACATTCGATGCTTAGTTTACCCACATGATCAGACATCATGAAATTGAAATATCGGCGTTTTCACTTAACTGATTCACTTCACCCATTCAGTAGGGATCAGGTTCATAACATTTGCCATGAACGCGACGGAAACCCAAAGTGGTCACGTGGATATACGCTGCCGTCATAAGACCAATGATAACGTATGGACCGGTGGTTTGGTGACTTAAGAGCAAACCTACTACAGCTAAGGTCAAGCTCAGGCAAGTAAGCATAACCGGAGCTATGCGAACAACGCCAACGAGAGTTATGGAGGTAATGCTGTGTCTGCCATCACTAGATATATATCTAAGAGATGTGGCTCTGACAATAATGGTAGACCTCAAATCCGTTGGCATACAACCAAATGTAGGCTGTCGAGAGACCAGAAGTCGCCTGTGGAATGAGGTTTGTCCCTGGTTTGTCTTTGACAGACCCTACATAATACAGACGAATGGTGAGGCTGCTGGCAAAGATGTGGTCAACATCTTCACCGACGGATAAAAAAAAGAAGGATGCGGAATATACTCCAAAGTCTGCCAATCCAATATAAATGGGTTATGGATGGGTGAGCCAGCGTAGTACAAACGGAACTGGCTGGCACAACCATAGCTGCAAGGGAGATTGTCCGTAGACAAACTACGCGCAAAACAATCAGGATCTACACAGATTGTAGGCAATCATTACTAATCCTGATAAGTTACAAAATTACCATAGGAGAAGTATGGGAATGTCACCAAGCACTTGTGGGTGCCTCCAGCATGAATAGTATACTAGTATGCTGGGTGAAAGGACACGCACAGTATAGTGGCAACAAAATAGCCGACAGACTGGCTAAGAAGGCAGCAGGCCTAAGTATCTTTGAACCAAGCCCGGCCAGTCTGTTACCGATCACGGTGATAATACAAATAATTAAAGAGAACACCCACAATGAATTCAAGAAACTGTGGGATGAAACAAACAGCTGCCAGCTTGTTAGGGAACTACTAAAATATCCCAACAAGAGTACAGCAATGGACTACCTGACAATGTCTAGAAGGAACCTACGTTTTATAATGGGAATCCAGACTGGACACTGTCCGTTAAGGAAACATCTCCATAATAGGAGATTAAGCAAAACACCTCTCTGTGGAGGTTGTGAACAAGAAGATGAGATGGTTCAACATGTACTCTGCGGCTGTTCTCCCATCTCATTAATCACATAATCCATTTTGGGAGAACGTTCGCCTACTTTGGCCGATGTAAGGAAGATGCTCCTAGGCAGCATCACCACCAAAATGTTGAAATAGATTATAAAAATGGCTCGTTTTCTTTAAATTTGAAAGATAAAGCAAAAAATCATCTCCGGATCTTCTACGATGCCAGATATAATATTTAAAAATTGTTGATTCTGTCCAGTTTACTTTTTCGTAATTTTAAATAGTATTATTAAAATATATTATTTAATTACTATTATTAAAACGTTTGCATACTTTGAACTAGCGACATTTTTAGACGTCGAAAATTTAAGTGGCTCTTTATTATTCACATATTGTTCTTGCACTGTAGTAGAGAATAGAGAATAATATTTGAATGTTACGTTACCTAAATATGAATTTGAAACGTTGTAACAACTAAAGTAATACTATTGAAAATGTTACAAAAGTGCACATATTTTCTGTAGAAATAATGAATTAAGCTGTTTTTTTTTAAACAACCCCCAATAAGCTAAAATACACAATCGAAATTGTAAAATATTTATATAGAGGTTACTTTTAAACGAGGTCAAATCAGTATCTAAATTTCAAATACAACACACAACAATAAAAATTCCCATTGGGATAATCAATCCTGCAATCGAAACATAAAAAGTTTTGGACGAAAATAGCTCATCAATATTCATTGGTCCGTATTAATTGAATTTAATTTAAGTAATAATTGCTTTCAAGTGGGGTAGCATCAAACAAAAACACCAGTTCCAATTGGCAATTTCCTGCTTGACATCTATGAATGGTTTCCATGCTCGCACTGATATTGATTAGGTTTTTCAATTCAAAATGAAATACTTAATATCGTTTACTAGGTATATTTAAATTAGCTTTTACAATGTTTGAAAACTGCAAAATTCTCTACTGCATGTCCACTTGCCATTTAAATTAATTGAGTGTTTTATTACAGTAGTAGTTAAGTAGTAAACAGGGGTAGATATGCTGCCAGGAGCTTTAGCTTATGCTATGATAATACCGGTATAAATTGTGGAAAAAGGAGCTCTGAGTATCAAAATAATTTGTCATGAATTTGTCGTGAGCAAATAATACGCGAGAAACCACCCCTTGATGATTTACGGGGGTGGTAGTGCTTAGTACAGAGAAAAATTTATTAATTCTCCTATTTCTGCGTAATGGAAATTCGCTACGAACTATTTTCTGACACGACAAATTTGTAAGCCCCTTATGACAAATTCCTAAATAAGAATCAGTACAAAAAACCACCCCTTGCTGATTTACGGGTGTGATAGTGCTTAGTACAAAAAAAATGTAACAATTACCATACGTCTGCGTAATATAATTTTGTGACAAATTCTTGAAAAACAATCGGTTCAAAAAACTACCCCTTGATTATTTACAAGGGTGGTAGTGAGCACGGAGAAAAATGTACCTACTAATTCTCCTATTTCTGCTTAATGTAAATTCGCTACAAACTGTTTTTGGGCACGACAAATTCGTAGGCCACTCACAACAAATTCCTAGAAAAGAATCAGTAGAAAAAATCACCCCTTGATAATTTACGGGGGTGGTAGTGCTGAGTACAGAGAAAAATGCATTAATTACTATATTTCTGCGTAATATAATTTTGCGACAAATTCCTCAAAAAGAATCGGACCAAAAACTACCCCTTGATGATTTATAAGGGTGGTAGTGAGTAAGGAGAAAAATGTATTAATTCTCCTATTTCTGCGTAACGAAAATTCGCGACAAGCTGTTTTCTGGCGCGACAAATTCTTAGGCCACTCATGACAAATTCCTGAAAAATAATCAGTCCAATAAAACGACGCGATTTATTAAAAAATACCAATGGTAATGTCAACTTGATAATCAAATTAGCATTACCACATTCAGGAAGGGTTTTAAATAATCGAGAAGAGGTTCTGAGTATCAAAACAATTTGTCCTGAATTTGTCGTGAGCAAATAATATGCGAAAAACCATCCTTTGATGATTTACGGGGTGATAATACTGAATTTTATTACCACCCCCGTAAATCATCAGGGGATGATTTTTTTTTGACTGATTCTTCTTTTTTGTGAATTTGCCGTAAGGAACGTAGAAGCTTGTCGTTCTCCGCGGTTATTTCTACTTCCCCTGTAAATCATGAGGCGTGGTTTTTTTTGGGTTAATTCTTTTCAGGAATTTGCCATAAGAGACGCAGACGTAGCAGTTTGTTGTGCCACGAGACAATTAACATATTTTCCTCCGTACTTATCATTACCACCCCCATAAATCAGTAAAGTGTAATTTTCTTGAACTGACTCTTTTTTAGGAATTTGTCGTGAGTAGCTTACGAATTTGTCATGCCCAAAACAGTTTGTAGCGAATTTACATTAAGCAGAAATAGGAGAATTAGTAGGTACATTTTTCTCCGTGCTCACTACCACCCTTGTAAATAATCAAGGGGTAGTTTTTTGAACCGATTGTTTTTCAAGAATTTGTCACAAAATTATATTACGCAGACGTATGGTAATTGTTACATTTTTTTTGTACTAAGCACTATCACACCCGTAAATCAGCAAGGGGTGGTTTTTTGTACTGATTCTTATTTAGGAATTTGTCATAAGGGGCTTACAAATTTGTCGTGTCAGAAAATAGTTCGTAGCGAATTTAGAAATAGGAGAATTAGTAAGTACATTTTTCTCTGCACTCACTACCGCCCTTGTAAATAATCAAGGGCTAGTTTTTTGGACAGATTGTTTTCAGAAATTTGTCGCAAAATTATATTACGCAGAAATAGGGTAATTCTTACATTTTCTTTTGTGCTCAGCACTACCACTCCTGTAAATCATCAAGGGGTGGTTTTTTGTACTGATTCTTTTTTAGGAACTTGTCATAAGGGGCCTGCAAATTTGTCGTGTCAGAAAATAGTTTGCAGCGAATTTCCATTACGCACAAATTGGAGAATGAATACATTTTCCTGTGTACTGAGCACTACCGCCCCCGTAAATTATCAAGGGGTGGTTTTTTGCATATTATTTGCTCACGACAAATTATTTTGTTACTCGGAGCTCTTTTTTCCACCATTTTAGTTCGTTTCAGAATGTGGTAATGCTAACTTGGCTTTTAAGTTGGCATTACCATGTTTTCTTTTGTTTTAAATAAGGCGCGATAATTTTTTTTTCACAATAAAAAAGCGACAATTAATCCATATGTTGACATAGCAAAATTTCGATATGGTAATGCTAACTTGATTGATGTGACAAACATCTGATAGGCAATAAATACTAATTAACAATGTCTGAAGAAGAGACTTGCGGAAAGTGCCTACAAATTATAAAAGACAATAATAAATCTATAAAGTGCAAGGATATGTGCAATAAATTATATCATAGTACTCTACAATGTTAAAAACGCAGATTTAAAAGTAATTACAAGTATAAAATCAACCAAATGGTATTGTGATCAATGCGAAGTTACGAACGACTTGATCACGAATAAATTAAATGAAAAATTTGAGAGTTTTAAAAACTAAATGATAGGGACTATAAAAAATATGTTACAGTCAATAATAATAGAGAATAACTACCTTGGATGAACATGAGCTAGAATAGCTTTTAGATGAATAAAACACAATCGGAAGCTTCCTCATATTTTAGAGCAAATTAAACTTCACCTCAATGAGAATAAAACTATGAAATGCACATTTCTCGGCACCAAAAAAAAATACAGTTTAGGAATGAAGTAATTGAAAATGACTTTATAATAGGGAAGAAGTTTAATGAATATTTTGTAGGTAGTATTAATAAAGTTATTGAAAGCATTCCTAAACAAAATGGATATGAGTTACATTCTTTAGAAGTAAAAAGTAAATTTAAACCTATTGAAACGCACAATCTGAGAAAAATTATAACTGACTTACCTAATAAATCTGGTATTGATGATATATCCACAAGAATTATAAAGAGTGCTTTTGAGGTAACTCCCACTAAATCCCAACGTAATATTTTATTCCCTTTAATAATAGAGTGGGGGTGGTAGAGGGGGTGGCTAATGTAGAAAAAAATTTAGAAGTCCTTGGTTCTCGTATACACACTAAATCCCAATTTAATTTTTTATTTCCTTAAATAATAGGGTGGGGATGGAAATGGGGGTTGGTAGAGGGGGTAACTAATGCCAAAGTAAATTTTAAAGGCTCTTGGTTCAAATCCCAATTTAATTTTTTAGATGTTATTAATAGCTCCTTACAGAAAGAAATTTGTCCTAGTAACTGGAAAATATCAGTAGTTACACCCATTCCAAAAATCCCGAATATAATAATAGGTGAAGAATTTAGACCTATTAACACTTTACCAGTGTATGAAAAAACTTTAGAATTGGTAGTAAAAGAACAATTGACTACACACTGTATGGATAATAGAATTTTAATAGAGAATCAATCTGGATTCAGAGAGAAAATCATTCTTGTGAAACGGCACTTCAATTCATTATATCGGACTGGGTTAAAACAGTGAGTAAAAATGAAGTTATAGTTGCAGTTTTCTTAAACTTTAAAGGTTCATTTTAGACGGCGAATCGGCAATTATTGGTATCAAAGTTGGAAAATAAGGGTATTGGGGGAACTGCACTTAAATGGATTGAATCCTACTTAACTGCAAGAAAACAAAGAACAAGATATGTAAATAGTGCATCTAAGTAAGGGACAATGACATCGAAGTACCACAAAAATGAGTGCTGGGACCTTTGTTATTTGTGCTGTTTATAAATGACATCGTGAAATCAATAAAATATTGTAAGGTACATTTATTTGCAGATGACAAGTTAATTTATTTTTATGGAGAAAATGTAAATGATGTTATTAGTATTATCAATCAAGATTTAAAAGATGTATTTGTTTGGTTGTGTGATAATAGTTTAAAAGTAAACACGGATGGATGCAAATACATGGTTCTCGGCAAAAAACATATTCTAAATCGTCAATAAGTTGGGCAAAGTATTGTATTAGATAATAAAAACTTGGAAAAAGTTCCGAAAATTAAATAACTTGGATTTATAATAGATGAGTGCTTGAACTTCAAATATAATACTGACTACATCATAAAAAAAGTTGCAAAAAAGATTTATTTTTTACGTAGAATTTCAAATGATTTATCAATGTTCTCAAGAATATTAGTATATAAATCTATAATAACTCCACCTATTGAATATTGTGCAACTCTACAGCTATATTTAAATAACAATGATATACAAAAGTTACAAAAAATGCAAAACAAAGCTATGAGGATAACACTAAAATGTAACAAATATACGTCCAGAGACACAATGTTAATTGTTTTAAACGTTAGTCAACGTATAGTTTTAAAATCACTACAATTTATGTTTAAAATAAAACATAGTATGACTCCAAGGTATTTATGTGATAAATTTAGTTTTGTACGAGAGACTCATAGATATAATACTCGCAGTGTCAATGACATAGTGGTAGAGACACATGACAATTTAATAGAATAGAAATATTTGTTCTGTAAGGGTATTCAGTTATTCAATAGTTTACCAAATGAAATAAAATATTGTGAGAAATTCAATACTGTCATCAAATTATGTGTTAGTTATGTTAGAAAATAATATTGATTATTTTGTGACTAGGTTATGTGATATTACGATAAACTATATTAGAGTACAAAGAGATTGGTAATTATTTTACAGTTATTGCTATATGTATATATTTAAGATAAGCTAGTGAATAGTTAATGGATTTCTGTTCTATATATTGTTAACATTCAATTGTAGTTTTTTTAGCTAATAAAGATGCATTATTATTATTATTACACGGGGTGTTCCTTTGACAATTTTTTTGCAATAATTTTAAACCAGTAACAGTATTATGTAGCATCACCCTCTTAATCCAACTGCCACATCTGTCGAACTAGCTAGTTGATGGAGTCTCAGGCTGAACTTTAAGGTACTTCCTTGATGTGAAAAGAAAAAATGTCGAAAAGTCACATGACAACATATTTCTAAATTAAAAACTAACTTTGTTGTAATTAAAATTCATTATATCGCATATACTTTAAATTAAAACCACAAAACACAATGACCATATATTTAGTGAAAGTGATAACATAGGTGCGTGTATTGACTGGAAAAATGGTTATATCTGCGAATTTACTGAGTTTGTTGCGTGTTGAACGCGATATGTTCTTTGGTATGGTTGCTAAAGCTCATGAATATTTGTTAAAGGTATAATGTAGAATAATTTCCGCAGTAAGAATGTTATTTTTTGTTTAGCTTATCCCTGGGGTCTTGGACTTAGTTCTGAAATACTAAGCCCTAATGTCTGTACTCATGGAGGGGGTTTGGGACCTTTAACGTGACAATTACTCGAACATAGTTTCACCAAACATCAAAATACTCATACACTCAAATGTAGTGTCTAAGTGTTTTAGTGCTTATGAGAGACCATGTTAGATGCGTGGTTCAGTTTCTCAGAGCTCCCTCCGTGTTGAGTGGTATGATTGTTGAATAAGATAACCAGAGTAAAAAGGTATATGAAATAAAATTACAATAATAATAATAATAATGACGAAAATGTCGTACAGAAAGAAGCAGAGAAGATCCTGAAATATAAAGATTTGGCCATAGAAATTCAAGGCATGTGGGGCTATACAACAACAATAATCCCAATTATTATTGGCGCAAGGGGTACAATAAGCAGGGACAACTAGATAAATTAAAGCAGATACTAGGAAATGAAGAAGAAAACCTCATGTACAAGTTACAACAAACGGCTATCCTAGGCACAGCTTGTGTAGTCAGAAAAGCCCTGTGAAACTAAGCATTACATCTAAGGAGTATGGTTTACCCCCGATATAGAGCATGATTTACCAGCTACATGCTGTGAAAGAAATTAAATAATAATAATAACAAGTAAGCAAGAGGGGCTGACTTCCATCTATCAAGGCCTTTGGTGAGTAGCGCCACCACTTACTCCAGCTGGGGTGCAAAACCGAACCGGCAGCCCTAGTACACCCGGGAGGGGAAAGCGTCTTCCCTTTGGTGTCGGTCGTGGGCCTGCTGGGCTAACCACCCATAGGCCCTAAACTTTGGATCTAGCAGGCTGAAGACAGGGCACCCACGAACGACCTCGAGCGGATAGGGGTCAAGGGTAAGGTGGTAGGGCCCAACCGGACAGACCGCCCGTTAACGACATTGGCAATGGCCAAGGACGTTTTGAGTGGACAGATGAACTGAGGGATGAACTTTTTCATTGCTATGAAAGCAGTGACCCCCGCGCGGAGGGGATACATGGCGCGGATGCATGCTCTGTAGTGTGAGAGGCTATTAGAGCATAGCGCCTTCATACCACAAAATCTGCGGGACTATGTATCCCACCTTCGTAGTACGGGCTACGTGAGGGCTGCTCCTAGACCCGTGAATGAGGTGGCTGAAGGGCCGCCACATTCACCGGTTGAGGACGTGGTTATCCTCGTTCCGCCAATACCAGAAGCCCTCAGTACCAGACGGGGATTATACCACATAAAAACCCCCGGGCCACAAGACCTGGCCAGAGTGGATGAAGAACTTAGGCAGTGCTACCAGAACGGACTGACCTCTTGCACATAAACTGTGCCGTGTATGCCGCTGTTCAACGCTTTTCTCGGGTGGAGAGGCGAAGCACTGCTTCCCCACAGGAGAGGGCGGAGCGGCGCATACAAAAGATGGAAGCTAAGATCCGGTCGGCGAGGTAACACGCATCCTGTATCCATTGTGCGATGGACTATATGGCGGCTAACAGGCCGTTCAAGCCTAAAGTGCATCGATTAGCCGCCAACTTAAGACGCGCCCATCACACACTCAATGAGGCAGTGCTGCGAACCACCAAACAGCCCTGTTTCGACAGGATATGGATGTTAGAGACTTGCAAAACGTCACTAGTGAGGCGGGCGAGAGGGCTTGCGGAAAATAAACTGTTCCGCCAAAAGTCCTCGCGCCTTTTCTAACTGTCTCTGCGTGTTGTAGACAATCCGCCTACTGCTGATCAGGTGGAGAACTTCTGGAAAACGCTGTACGAGGAGAGGCTTCCACTCAACCGAGATCCTCCGGCCCTGGCACACTTTGAAGCCTTTTGCCAAAGGTTTCAGCAACCACAGGGAGTGTGCCAACCAATAACCCCAAAAGAGGTTCGTAGGGCTCTTGAGGGCTCTAAGTACTTTGCTACTCCAGGTCCCGATGGGATAAATAACTTTTGGTGGAAAAAGTTAACGAGCATCCACCGCACCATTTGGCCAGAATTTTTAATTCCTAGTTGAATGGTGAGCAGCAAATTCCTTCTTGGGTTTTTGAGGGGCGGACAGTGCTGATTCCTAAGAACGGAGATTTCTCCAACCCAGACCCCAGACCGATAAGCTGTCTAAACGCATGTTACAAGGTGTTTACACGCATTTTGTACATGTGGGTGCTCCACGCAGTTGTACCAGTTTACGAACGGATATATGAGCAACGAGAGTCGAAGAGAAGTGTCGCTGGCTGCAAGGAGAACCTGCTGATCGACAGATGTGTCACGCAGGACTCCATGCAGTATAAGCGGAATCTCTCTTTGGCCTGGATCGACTACCGCAAGGCATTTAACATGACATCGCATGAGCTCATTGTTCACTTGATCCGATGTCTTGTGGTACCCGGTCCCGTAGTGAGATGTATTGAAGAACTGATGCCGCCCTGGAGGACTCGCTTTACCATAACATCGGGTAAAGATAGAGTCCAAACAGAGTCGGTAACATTCAGAAGGGGAGTATTTCAGGGAGATTCCCTCAGCCCTCTTCTGTGTCGCATCTCACTACTGCCATTATCCGTCTCGCTCCGGAAAACCCGTGGCTACAACTGCGGGACCCTCGGCGACAGGAAGCATAAGGTCACCCATTTATTTCATACGGATGACCTTAAAGTTTATGCCTCTGGAGAGAGGGATCTCCAACAGTCCCTTAGAGTGGTACAGCAGTACACGCATGCTGTCGGTATGCAGTTGTTGGAGAAATGCGCACTGATTCATCTCAAGAGAGGATGATGCGGTGACTACGGAGAGGACGCGCAGCTCGTGGATGGAAGCATCATACACTGTCTAGATGCCGGAGAGTCGTACACTTACTTGGGTGTTGAGCAACGCTCCATCCAAGAAATGAGTGTAGTGAAAGACGCTCTCCGCGGCAAGTATCAGCGCCTACTCCAACAGATCTGGTCTTCAGAACTGTCGGGG
The DNA here is from genome assembly GCA_963675555.1 of Leptura quadrifasciata. Classification (NCBI taxonomy): domain Eukaryota; kingdom Metazoa; phylum Arthropoda; class Insecta; order Coleoptera; family Cerambycidae; genus Leptura; species Leptura quadrifasciata. The sequence continues at coordinate 75,813,037 of OY776674.1, read as the reverse complement.
AAGAACAAGGTGTCTGCTACAAATTTGCTTGCCGTTCCGATCCTTCTCTACTCTTTCGGAGTAGTGAAATGGACTAGAGAAGAGCTGCGTCAACTCGATGTAGTAACCCGCAAGAAGATGTATCTCAATAGGAGCTTGCATCCTAAATCGTTCGTTCCACGGTTATATCACCCACGACATCGGGGAAGCCGTGGAGTCTTGAGTTTGGAGAGTCTCCATAGTAGGATGGTTCTGGATGGAGCATGTAAAGTCATCAGGAGTTCGGATATCCTCCTCTGCATGGCCTGAGACCATGAAAATGCAGGGGTAGGAGCTTTTGTCTTTAAGGCAGCACGGAGAGCAGCCGATGAACTTGGTCTCATCTTCAACGTCGAGCGGGTAAACTCCGACTCTGTCACCGAGTTGGAACCCGTTCGACTAAAAGCCCACATCAGAGCTACAGAACACAACATCCTTCTGCAGCTCCTTCGCCTTTTAGTTTATTTGCAATTTTTTTTTAAATTTCTAGCTATCGTAGAATTCGAGATATCGAGGTCCGACGCACTATTGCTCCACTCTGTATATCATTACGACCCGGCAAAGCGTCTCATGATAGATTTTTTTTGGCTTATCGTAATAAAAGATACACAGTTTAGCCTGTCGGTAAAAACATCTTTAGAAGTCTACCTTCTAGGATTGCGACGTATTTAGATTTACCTGATGCTAAGGCATATACAGGTCATTGTCTAAGGCGTACAGCTTCACTCTCATGGAGGAGGTAATTCAGACAGTTTAATGAGACTAGGAGACTGGAAGAGTTCATCGATGGCACGGGGATATGTAGATAATAGTGAATGTTCCAGATTGACGAGTGCTTCACTAGTGACCGGCGTGAAAACTTTCCCGCATACTACATTGAGAGAATCTACCACTGATATTATCTCAAGTAACTTCGGTACTGCTAGTACTAGATCGTACAAAAATTCTACGTTCTCAGGCCACTTTGACAATTGCACTTTTTATGTTACAAAATAATTGGTATGAACTATAACATTTGTTTGACATTTTTATTGACGTTAATACAGGTTATTTGTAATTTCTATTTTAGAATTGATTTATTTCCATGACAACATGTTGTAAATTTATAATGACCTATGACGTTATAGATATTCGCCTTAGGGCGTTATTTTTCATTTAATGTATCTCAAACTAGGGTTTATTGTAAAATAACAGACTTATAGGACATTCAAGTAATAACAAGTTGTAATAATATATTTAAAATAATGAAGAACAAAAATAATATGTGTGTACCGTGTTTCCCATGACATGATTTCAATTCAGTCCGGTATATTTAGGTGAACTGTTGGTCCCCATATCTTAAGTCGAATGCAGCTTCCAAAAATATAAAGTCCTGTTGTTTCACCACCTAAATTGTCTGAAGGGAGCAACTCTGATGCTTGGTCCCTTAATGCCAAAACTAATGTCATAGTCTTTTCTTCATTATTCCAATTGTTCGCGCATGCAGCTGCCTCAAACTGCCTCTTATAAGTTGACCATGAAGTTTGTCCGTCAAAGGGGAGGTTGTAATCAAGGGCCTGATAATCCTACAAGCTGGCCTCGTTTTTTTTCCAACTGCCGTTTAAGTCGTTCTACTTTATTCTCGACCACATTTATTTTCTTTTAACTTCACTTACTTCTTCCGCCATATTAACTATTCCTTTGACTTTATTTCCTTCTTCTTCGACCTTGTTTACTAGTCCGTGGGTCTCACTTATTTCAAACTTCACGCTGCCCATATTCTCTTTGATTTCACTTTTGGGATATTTGGCTAAAATTATATCGTCCTGTTGTATCCCCATCATGTTTCTTAATATCTCTTAGCGTCTCATTTCTTTCTGTTTTTCATAATGATTTAATTTAAAGTCTTCCATCATTTTTCTCAGTTCTACTTGACGTCGTCATTATTGCTCTTATTTTTCTCTTTGGCATTGTTCTTGTTCTTCTATTTCGTCTTTGCGTGGTCGTTCTTGTTCTTATTTTTCTTATTGACGTCTCTTTTCTTGATCTAGCATAATTTTTCTTAGATTTCTTCGAACAAACAATTCATTCATTGTTTCCAAGTATCCCAATTCTTCAAAACCTAAATTATCTTAAGGATTTACTCGAAATAAGCAATTTTTGTCAAGAAGTAATTAAAGAAAATATTAATTTGGCTAAACTGTGCATGAACCAAAATTGCAAAAGTTAATAAAGCTGTCTTCGAGCAGTATGAAGTGACTGCAATGAAAAACTCTTTATTACATTTCGTTACCAGTTTATTCATCAGCAGGTTTGAAACAGAAATAAACACAGATTTCAAGTAATTCCGTAGGATATAATTGAGATAGGTGAATAATATATTCGCGGAGTTTAATACTAAAGTCACAGATGTAGCAAATTAAAATCTAGTGTTACCCAACACGTCTTTAATAACAATCATAGAATAGATGTCAATAACTTAAGATTCATGAGGAAGTGACAAATAATAGACAGCTGGATACATTTGAAAGCTTAGAAATTGTAAAATGTTAAAATAGTACGATTAGTGACAAAAGACCTATACCAAATAGACCGCTTTAATGGTTAATAGGTTACAGTTCGTCGAACATGCCTAGAATTTAGATAGCGGTAGTGTTCAGCGCAACGTTTAAATTTTTTCATGTTTGTGGAAAGTACGTCAATATTAGTGTCACACCACAGGTTCCAACTCTTTTCGGGACTAAGGAATTCAGGACCCCAGGAATACCATAATGAAAATACAGTGATATGTGCTGCTAGTATCACAAACAAATGAAATTGAAGACCCAAAATATCTGTATAACCAAAAACAAAACAAAAATACAAAAAGAGAAACTTAAAACACTATATCACAACACAATGCGGCAACGCATTTAACGAATACAGCACACTCCCTGTACCATGCATTATGCGGCTCTCGCTGCTAGCAACAAGCATGACTTCAGTCCATCCCAGCGTAAACGTAGCCGGCCAGGCTTTGTGGCACTAATGCCTACCGCATGCTTACAAATCAAATAAAAAATGAAACAGATGTTTTCTAATTTTATGCTTGAATACTGTGAACTTTATTGCAAATACCAATATAATTTAGTTATTTCTCCATTTCTGCTTTCTACGCAATATAAAATTTCTTGTCCAGTGAGCAGACAGAAGCCATGAATATTTTATTTACTTTCGCATTTTAATTTTCAGCTGTATAACTCAGGTAATTATAGTTTATAGACTTTATTTCAATTTTTTTCAGAACAAATTGCTGGTTTTGCCTGGCTTATACATTTCTAGCAGGATATTGCGAAGTATAAATCCCTTTGGGATAGTAGAAAGTATTAACGAGAAAGTTTCAAAAGTTCTCTTGAAAGCTCTACCCTAATTCTCATGATCTCATGTCATATTAATTAGAAGGCCCAATTAAAGCTCATAACAATAGACAGCTTTACAATGTGTTATAAGTGCTCTCCATGAAATTGAAAATCATATATAGCCTCTGAACATGTAGGCACTCGAATAATTGAAAGCGAAGGGTCAATGTAAAAATATTCTTCAACAAAAACATTAACCTGGAAGGAATATCAAATATTTTTATATGGATTTTTTTCATTTTGTGCACGAATCGATTAGGGTTCTTTATTGTTTAAAAATAAATTGACACCTCTTTTAAAATTTGTCATATTAAAGTAATTAATTTTGTTATTAACATTTTAGGTCTCTAAAAGGCGGTGAGGGCCTTTTAGACAATTATTTTCGACAATTACAATACGTGGGACAGTGCAAAGTGCTAGGTAGCTAGCTGCTGGTTATGCTTATCTGATAGTTATCTCTATGGTAGTGTTTATTGATAATAGTTTAACTGTCTGCTTCCTAACATAAAGTTTTATTATTTCTTAGTTGCGTTGGCGCTTCTTATACTACCGGAAGCTTTAATTCAAATTTCGCAATTTGTATTGTTTCATTGCAGCTACTAAATTCTCGCCTCCTGGGCATAATACATATTTTCAGTGACTTTTTTGCATTCAAAATAAAACCAATACGTCCATCGACAGCAGAGACTCAGTTTCATTTACTTAGATATAAAATATACTCCGGGAAAAATATGTTAAAAAATTACCCAATAACCAAAAATAGTTTTTGTAACGCTGTGTCCTAAAATGACATTTATTTGACAGTTTCAATGAATAGAAACAATGTCATTATTGACAAGTGACAAATAAAGATAAAACTGAAATAATAGTATACTATTCAACCAACGGTAATGTAGGTAATAACTCAGGCAGATGAAGTTTGCAACACGAGCCAGAGGCGAGTGCTGTAAATTCTTCAACTGAGTTATTACCATTACCGCAAGTTGAATAATATAGTTTATCTACAATTATAATAATAAATATTAAATTGCAAGTATATAGAAACAATACCATTTACAAATCTCAACAGTTAAACGTCAAAACTAATCAAACATGTCAAATTATATTTCCTCCCTCAATAATAATAATGGTTCGTTCTATTTCCCCGTATCAGAAAGAAGTTTGGCTGTATCTAGTGATTTATAATAATTAATATTATAATTCACGCTATTTGTTTATGGATACTATTAATTGTTCAAAAGCAGTTCATTAGTGAATATATTATCTAATAAGATTATATAATAGTTATTTAACGAATAAGGGTATTAATAACGATGATTAATAATCGAGATATTTTAACGCGCGGGCTTTGCCAGTCATATAAAATACTATTTAGTTGCACTTTCGAAAAATTTCTTTCAGAGTTTTCTGACGTCTTCGCAACAATTACTCTTCCAAGACAACTTTTATTATAGTTTCTTTAATTGATCTGGGAAAGTCTGTACATTCCGCAACAAGAATATTTACCATAAATCAAATTTTAGAATATTTTCGAATTCCTTACTTTAATCCCGTAACTTGTTACATGACAAAGAATTCAAATTTTGTGGTAGTTCCCAAAAATTTCTATAAAGGTAGCTTTCACGACCTTTGTATTGAACATCTATTTATGCATAATGGGTTCAATAACATTAACAAGTCCAACAAGTTCTACTTTTAGAGCCATGGCTAAATAAAAATTGTTATTAATAACTATTTCTATTCACAACAACAATTTTTTATTGTTTAATATTACATGAACGGTACTCATAGTAATAAATGCAATACCGATACTTCAGGTCGGTGGTTTTCATAGCCAACATTAATGGCATGGTACTCTACTGCTAGTGCGTACTTCGGGCGGCGTTTACATGTGAAATAAATGGGGAACCGACTTGCAACAGATGCAGGTGTGATCCCAGAATAAATTTAAATACCTTCATATAACATACGATAAGCAGCAGCCGTCTCAATCGAACCCCACTATTTGCGTTTACTCCAGTCATTAGAGAAAGAAAAGGTACGAAAAATTGCAAAAGTTTTCAAATTTTGAGACGATATTGGAGAATGTAAAAAAATAACAAATCCGGTTTTGCACCCTTTTCTGCCCCCGGAACAGTGTTAAATTAACAAAAAACGTGAATTTTTAATAACTTCTGAAAAAAATTCCGAAGTGTATGCAAACCTTGCAGAACATTTTAATAATTATTATTAGACATCTTCTATCAAGTTTGCACCCTGCTACGATGACCGGAACATTGCAAATAGTTGTTATTTACCAAGGCCACGGCCGTGCCAGTTAAAAATATTCTAAAAAAAATCTTAAGGGATAAAAAGTTATGCAAAACTACCAGCAAATATGTGACTATATTCTGCCGTATAAACAATCATTTGCATAACTTTCGCAATTTCTTCTTTTTTGATAAAATGTATCAAAGTATATAACAACTATTTGCAATGTTCCGGTAATAGTAGCAGAGTGCAAACTTGACAGAAGATGTCTAATAATTATTAAAATGTTCTCCAAAGTTTACATAAACTTTGGAATTTTTTTCAAAAAATTATTACAAATTTGCGTTTTTTGTTAATTTGAGTAACAAAGTTTCGAGGGGCGAAAAAGGGCGCAAAACTGGATTTGTTATTTTTTTACCTTCTCCAATGTTGTCTCAAAATTTAAAAACTTTTGTAATTATTGTCGAACTTTCCATTATCGAAGTGCGCAGTGACTGGTCTAGTTCCCTTTTATCGTTGTGCATTCAAACTGCTTATCACCTGTGAAGACGAAATATCTAGACACCTATAAATTCGTCCGTATATACTTGGCTGCCGCTATCCGTATATAGGAGTTAAATCTCACTAGGTAAATTCCCTCACTAGAGTAGAGACCCTCATAACCTAGGGACAAAGTGAGAGAACTAAGACATTGTCCAGTATATAAGAGCTTGCGTAATCCCATAGCCGCATTGGAGTTCTTCTAGATCTATTGCAATTACAAATATTTAACCAAGGGGAAGCCCCGCCAATGGCACATAAATGAAACGGAAGAACAGAAAATATGCTGAGTTGAAGACGGTTTGCTTTCTAAAAATGAATCTAATACATAACTTCGTAACGTTAGTTAAATGTGGAAATTTTATGAATTCAAATGAGAAACTAAATTTTAATATACCTGTTGATCATTCTGTTTTTGATATGTGTTGTCCTGTCTTACAAAGAAAAATAAACGCAGAAAAAAGGAAGTAGCGTCAAGTTCAGAATACCAACTAGAGAATATGCCTAGGTTAAATATAAATATTTTTCATCAAAATGTTCAGTGCGTAAAAAACAAAATTGAGGAAATAGAAATATATTTACACGATAAAGACGTTAATATAGCTGGTATCTACAATAGAAATGAACTTAAAAAAGGAGGTGCTGCGATTTTTATAAAATATAACTTAATTAATATTACCAAAGAATTAGATTACATGAAAACTAAATCATTAGATAGAGAAATCGAAATATGTGTTATAGAATTATCCTTGAAAAAAATGGAAAATTAATTGTATTAAGCATATATCTGTCTCCGAATATCACTAATTTGGCATATTTTTTTTCTACGCTTTTTACATAAAGTATGCAAAAATTGTAATAATAGGATAGTACTTTGTGATGATCTCAACATTAATTATTTAGCGGAATCGGAAGAAAAAATTGAATCATTAAATACTTTATCCTCCTATAATATCACTGTACAAACAACTCAAGCTACGAGGATCACAGCAAGCTCTGCAACATGCATTGATATGTATGATTATACTTATATGTACAAATACTACTGATACCACATGTAACATCATTCAAAATGGGATTTCCGATCATTCATGTCAATTATTAAAACTGCGAATTACATCTGACACTTATACTAAGGATAAACCATTATTGACGAGAATTTTTAGTGTTAATAATTATAATTTATTTGCATATTACATGGGCAAAGAAAGTTGGACTGATATTTATTGTGAAAAAAATTAAGCAAAAGCCTTTGAAATTTTTATTATTACTCTAACCTATCATATTGAATTTGCTGTCCAAATGAAAAAACTAAAAGCTAAAAAATTACAACCGAATCTATGGATGACACAAGGAATTCGCTTATCATCTGAAAAAATAAAGTATCTGTATAAGTTATCAATTGAACCTCAAAATGAGGATTTTAAAGCATATTATAAAAAATACAAAAATGTTTATAGGAAATAACTAAAAGCTGCAAAAGTATTGCATAATGACGAGAAATACCAAAAAGCTGATAACAAGTCAAAAATAGCATGGGATATTATTAAAACTACATTCAAAAAGAACAAAACAGCTATAACGGAATACCGGAACTTAAGGTTGAAAATTTTATAATAAACTAAACAAATAACAAAGTTAGTATTTTTAATGAATATTTTATTAATGTTTCGAAAAACTTAAATAATAAATTATGTAGAAATAATAAAACATTTCATTTTATTCGGAACCGTGAGTTTCCTACAATATTTCTTTCACTTCTTCAATATCATAAATAATATGAAAAAATTAAATGCAAGTGGCTTAGATCTGATAAGCTCCAATTTTTTAAACATTGTATAAATTACATAATAAAACTTATCACTTATTTGGTTAATCTGACATTGGAAACTGGGCAGTTCCCTAATTTACTCAAATTAGCATGCGTTATTGCGCTCTATAAAATAGGTGATCCTTGTATTATTGAAAATTATCGACCAATCTCACTGTGGTCAACAATAGCAAACATTTTAGAACGGGTATTATTTAATAAAATAATGATATTCTTAACAAATACAAGCTACTAGACAAAGCTCAGTATGTCTTTCGTAAAGGTTTTTCTACAGAAACCGCACTGGTAGATTTTATGAATAATTTGTACAATAACCTGAATAACGAGAAAAAACGTATAGGGGTTTCTATGGATCTGAGCAAGGCCTTCGACATGGTCAATTATGAATTGCTTCTTGCTAAACTTTATCATTATGGATTTCGAGGTAAAATACATATTTGGTTAATATCATATCTAAGCGACCGTAAACAATTAGTTGAAATAGAACATATAAAATCAAATCATCTAAATTTAGAATGTGGTGTACCGCAAGGGTCGGTACTGGGACCACTGTTATTTTTACTTTTTGTAAATGATCTCCCCCTATTGCAAACGAATTAAAGCTTAACTATGTTTGCGGATGACAATAGTTTACGCTGTTATGATGATAATTTATCAGCTTTGATTTAAGGGACTCAGTCGGTAATTACTCGATACGGAAGATATTTTGATGGAAACAGATTGTGTTTAAATACTGGGAAAACTGTATTTATTAGATTTACACTCGTACTAAAATTCTCAAAAAAAGTCAACTGCTAAAAATTGCACATTAACTGCGATCTGAATTGGGAAACACATATCAAAGCATTGCGCAACAAACTATCCTCAATTTGTTACTCCATCTATAGATTAAAAGAACTTACAAGCGAATCGGTCTTACTCTCCCACTATTATGCACAATTTGTCTCTAGGCTATCCTATGGCATCATATTATGGGGGTCTTCTACCCTATATAAACATGTTTTTAAATTACAGAATAAGCCGTGAAAAATATTGTAGGAATTTCCAACAGAACATCTTGTCGTCCATATTTTAAGCGTCTTAAGTTATTAACCCTACCAGGGTTTTATATATATATATATATATATATATATATCTAGTTTTAATTTACGTAGAAAACAATTTACAAGACTTTGTTAGGAATAATGATGATGTTCATAATTATTATACCAGTAATAATGACGATATGAGAATTCCTCTTCATAGGTTAAATCTATTTGAAAAAAGTCCTTCATATGTTGGTATAAAACTATTCAATGCACTTCCTATCCATTTAAAAAATATAGAAAGCATGAAAGTTTAAAAAAAATATATTAATGAACATCTCATCGAAAAATGTTATTACTCGGTAGAAGAATACTTCAGTGATAATTATACTATATGATTTTTCTTCTTATTCTGCACCTATTTGCTAATGCAATCTTTGTATATTTTAGATTTATTGTATCTATTTTATCTACTTTTATGTGTGTAGTACGTTATTTTCATTTTAAATTATATTTCATTTTATGTTTGAATGCTTTAACGAACCCAATACCAAATGTACATTGTACGGTCTTTATGAGAAATAAAGTATCTATCTGTCTGTTCACTCACTCACTCACACTCCAAACTAAAGACTAGAAAATTGTTCCTCAATATAAGCATAAACGTTCCAATACGTAAGCGATTCCAATACGAACAAGACATGAGCTGATATGTAGAGGAAAAGGTCAAAAGCAAATCCCAATAAATGTAAGAAGGAAGGCAACATGCAAAATTTGCCAAGAGATGGAAGCTCAGACTAGGTGATATGCCACTTTGAAGACTTATATTTTAACTATTTGGGGAAGAAATCAAGCTACTCTAAATAAAATTAAACAGAAGCACCACAATAAATATAGTGGCAGTGATCAATTCCAATCAACTAGCGCATTTATTCATAATCTAATTTATATACCTATTAGCCCATACAATTCTTGCAGTGCGTGGTACATTGTCCTGAATCAGTAAGAGATTTTCAATGATTTCACCTACAAACTGAACAGCATATCGCAGTAGATAAATACTGTTATAAAGCCTTTTACAAAGAGAGAATTTGTACAAAACAGCCAAAAATATTGCGATACCTTTCTTTAACCATCTCTGAACGAAATACTAGATTCTAGGTTTTAATTTTCCATAAATCAAATTATATACTTGAGCCTCATTAACTCATACAAAATTATCTTTATCGACAAGAATGGTGCGATATTCGATATGTGTAAATTATTCATGTTAATGGGAGTCCGATTACGGCCATTGACTTTAACATTTTATATTAGCTGTAATCTCGTTTAGTTCGTTTCAACTCGATTTTCATTTTTCGCAAGCAGGTTCTTTTTAATTATTTATTTTATTCAATTAGTTAACCCCTCAATTTTACAACTGCCAATTAAACATAGTGTAAATAATCACGTGTATCCAATTTCTATAATACTAAACTAATTGCTTCGTTTCCTCGGCTGACCTGCGCTTGACAGATTCCGAACATAAGAAACATCTGGATTTTACACGGATAAAACACTCTGTAAATTTAAAACGCAGCCTATAATTTTGTACTAAGGTAGAAGGAAAAGTTTTCCAATACCATTAAGAATTAATGTGTCAATTCTCGGTCTCTCTGATGTTTCTAACAGACGCATTGACCATGTTATAAACGCACTTTCCTTTGAGTTTGTATGAATCACGAATTGTGAATAATGGAATTGGTTCGATATTCCCTTACGACAAGTGCGACGTATCCCGAAAAGAAATTGGGCGAATAAAAAATTTATTTGTAAAAGTCCTTCGCAAGCAGTCTATAGGTATTTCCGACATGATTGAAAATTATATATTTAAAATGAGTGAAACGGAGCTCTTCGATTATTTGAGGCTATCTTACCAACGGAAGTTGTATGGAGGCTGGTTCTGATGTACGACCGACCGTAACTGTGCAACGTTTGAATGAAATGTTCAAAATACATTTAAAATTTTCAATTTTATTTTTCGTGGACTCTAGTCCAAGCAAAATAGAACGAATATAACTAAAGCTGGCGACTAATTACCCTAAAGCTAACTTTGTTAGAAAACAGTGTTTTCGTACGTGCAAAACAAGTGGAGAGAAGTCCTCACGAATCTAAGTGAAATGACTTTGACAACAGCATTCAACACACTCTAAGTGTCGTGTATGATTGCTGTAATTACTCATCATAACTTCATTAACTGAATAGAGGCCTAACTAATTGCAATGATGCAAGAATGTAGTTTAACAATTCAAATAATGGACGAATTTAATAAGGGACGCATTTTTCTTATCACGTACAATCAAATAATCTGTTTTCGACTGCCACAACCAACTGCAGTTAAGAACATAAACTGCGATCAAATAGATTTATGTGTATCAGGCAGTAATTGGTAAAAGCTCTTTACAATTGTATTTAAAAGTTATTATCAAATCATTAAGGTCCAGTAGATGGCAATTAAAGAATGCAACAAAGAAATTCAGGATAATGGGTTGTACCTCATCATCAATCTACCAGTAACTAAAAAGCAATTAATGAAATATTTCTGATTAAAAATTTCAATTTGGGCTGCGCTACGGATTAATTTCTGACTGAAAGTATGAAAACCTAAAGAATAACAAATTATTTCGGGGTTCTAAATATTCAATATTCACAAACAATGATATGATGAACAGATTTCATTTTTTCAAATAAATTGCTGGTAAATGGATCTTAACTTTGCTGCCCTAGTTAAAAGTTTGGTTTTTCTATGGGGCACATAACATCTCTTTTTAGGGGTGGCACACAAAAAGATAACCAATGATATCTATAGAAAATCAAATTCTAAGAAAAAGAATGCCTCATACAATTTTTGATAAAAAGTCAATAGTTATCACATTTAGCGAAAAAATTGTATTGGCCAAAAATAATGCTTAAAAAATGACGAAGACTTGACTTTTTTGTTTCTATAAGGTTACTAGTTTCGTATAAACTAGGTAGTTTCAAAATAGCGACCAAATATTTTGACAATGAAATATAACATTAAGGTGGGCATATACAAGAGAGATCCTATAAACAAATATTTATCATTTTTGGCCATAACTTTCTTTTTAATACATTCATTGGTAAAAAAGTATAACACTACCTAAGTAGAACTAAGACAGGTGTAGTAGTCATATGAATTTTCACTCAATAATCTCAGTTGTTTATTTAAATTAACTAATTTTGCAAGCATCTAGCATTACACAGCAATACGTAAAATGAGACAGTATTGTAAACAGCTAATTTAGTCAGGGTTATTAGATATGGAGCTACCCGTCCTAAAAATCCAAATTTTTGCCAATTTTGTTTGAAATATAGTCTATATGACTTCCAGGCTTTAGTTCTCTATCAATTACAAAACCCAAATATTTCATTTGGTCTATTTGCTCAACATCCTGCTCATTTATTTCAATTTTTTAAATTAACTTAAACACATTGTACCAGTAATTGTTACTTAAAAACAACCATTTGGATTTTAGTACGTTTACTTTCAGTTTGTTATGTCTAAATTTATTTGTAAACATTTTAAATTCTTCGTTCATAGTTGATATTAGTTCATTGAAATTATCGTAGGCATAGTATATTAGGGTGTCATCTGCAAAGAAAAGAATTTTACATTTATTTAGGATATTTCTTACATCATTTATATATAATATAAATAACAGTGGTCCAAGCACACGTACTTGAGGAACTCCGAAGTTATTTATTTCCAATGATAATTTGGTATTCCCAATTTTTGTGCATTGACAGCGGCTACACAGGTAACTTCTAAACCACTTTAACACAATTCCAATTACATACTTCGGTATGTGATGTAAAGCAACGACAGGCGCAGTTAGTACTTGGATGGTGACTATTCCAACGGAAACCGGGTTCTCGCCTCACACATCTTCCAGCGGCTTGTATATCAGTGTATGCGCGGAAGCTATACAACCTTAGGCGAGGGTTGTATAGGAGATATATCATCCTTCGGAGGGGATGTAAAGCCGTCGGTCCCTTGTCTATTAAATGTTAGGCAAGTAAAAGATCCCTACTCTTCTTAAGGGAAGAAGGTTCGGCAAAATTCCTGGTTGGGGGTAGCTCGTCTACAGGCGTCGGTGTTAGGCCTCAGTAGCGGAAATAGGCCGACGTTAAATAAATGTATAAAAAAAAAACAATTCCAATAAATCCATACTTTTTAATTTTCAGTATTTCGAATGCCCTTTTCAAATCGATATATACTGCACAAACTCCGAAGCCTTTCTCATCGATTTTATGTTTCCAGTCTGAGATCACAAACTAAAGAGCAGTTTCACATAAGTGATTTTCTCTAAACCCTGATATAACATAATATGTTGTTAGTATTTGTATATTTTATGACTTGCTCAAACACTACTAATTCCAGAATTTTTGGCAAAAGGGAAACATATTTATTGACCGTAACTCTTCAGCAAGATTTGCGTTAGCAGCTCGCTTAACAACTTTAGATATAGGTATCATAGTTGAGGATTTGAAGCAACATGCCTAAGTGCATCATATAGACCCCCGTCTATAAACGTGCATACATATCAAGATGAATTACAATTGTACTTATTGGGCCCAATACTGTTTCTCGTATACATCAACAGTATTAGCCGAATAAATAGTTTTAAGAGTCATCTCATCTCATATGTTGATGATACTTCATTATTAACACAGCTGATACCTGAACGAAGTATGTCATGCAGCTGAATATAACATACACAACATACACATATGACTAAACTTCAATTTGTTAACATTAAATATTTCTAAAACCAAATATACATTCACTTTATTACAATCAGATCAACCTGCAGATAAAACACATTGTACTACATGTCCAACAATAAATAAAACAGATAAAATAAAATATCTTGGTGTTATAATGGATCAGTATTTGAGATGGGATGAACATGCCTTCTACATTACAAAAAGGCTTAGACATCTTATTTATAAATTTTATAATCTAAGGGAAATTCTGAGTCAAAAAATTTTTCTCATTCTTTATTGTTCCTTAATTGAGTCGATACCAAGAAGTATTAGCGCATGGGGTGGTTTGTTTAATAATATACTGGATAGGCTACAATGTGTGCAAAATGCAATTATTAAAATAATTTTTAAAAACCCTACTATATCCAACTAAAATCTTATACAAAGAGAACGGTCTATTTAATATAAGAAGCATCTACATTTACCAAAGCCTTATATGGATGTTTTTTAACAAAACAAGCTATAACCCTTTACAAGAAATTAAACAGACTAGATTTGCGGAGAAGCTGGTACAGTTTAGTTTAGGACATAAACATAAAACATCTTTTTTGATCCTAAATTGTACAATCAGCTACCAGCTGACTTCAAAAAAATAACGATGTTGAATAAGTATAAAAAAGTATGAAAAATTTCTTAAATGAAAATCATGACAAACTTACTATATTGTTTTAATCCCACATTAGGAAATATTATTTCATAATGTGCGCTTCTGCCCTCCCTACTTCCTCGTCTCATTTCATATTGTATACTATTTTGTCATTAATATTTACTGTATTCATCATTCTCCTTTACTGTTTTCATTTTGTATTCTAGCCATTATAATTTCTTTCTCTGCTCGTTACTCAATTTGTCTGCTTTAGTTACAATTCTTTCGACGATATAAGAAAAACGACACAACACAAGCACCGTATAGTGGTTAGGTGAGCTATTTTAAGGTTTTCAACATGAAATATATAAAACTGAAAATGTTATTATTTTAATGTCTAATACCAAATACTATGTACATTTGAATATGTAATGTTAAACATGTATAGTTGAAGTTGAATAAATTAAATTGAATTGAAATTGAATTCAGGTACTAATTCCCTTTCTAAACTAGAGTTGATCAAGTTTAGAAAATAATATCCTAAGACATGAAACAATTTTTTTACAACATACTAACTTCGTCAGTACTGAAACTTTAGACTTAGCTAGTAATAAATTTATATAAATTTGCAAAGATATTTTATTAAAAGTTGACATTGTAACTCATATTGAGATATAGTATTCAAAATAGTATTCCTATATACGTTATTAGAATTAATACTTGTGATTATACACTCGATACTGCCTAAGTAGTATTTGTTTAAGACATCTGATATTACATCATCATTATTCTACAATGTCCCGTTGGAACTTAATCCATTGTGGAAACTACCAAGCATTTCATTTTTCTACCAACCATCTCCTTTAAGTGTTTCTACATTTGCCTATTATTGTTCTTATCATTTTCGATCATTTTCTTGTAAAATTTACACTTCGCATTTCGTATTGCTTTGACAAGATTGTTCCTACATATTTTATAGTTATTCTAATCGTCTTCCTCTCTAGTGAAAGAATATTTTTTTATATGCCTTGTTTTTTTCGCTACAGCCTCTTTGCATTTTTTATCAAACCATGGATTTTGCTTAGATGTAATCATAATTTTCTTCATTAGAGCCACTATTTGGAGAAATTATATTTTCTATAAATAGTTTACTAACTAAATTAACATCATTTGTGCTACTATATCCTAATTCTTTTTCAATCAACAGTTCTGTCATTTTAGCAAAATTAATTTTGCTCTTACTCAGCCTAGTTACATATTTATTTTCACGTTCATTTTGTTTTAATTTAATTTGAATTATGGAATAGTCCGTAATAATATAGTCCTATTCTACATATACATTTAATCTGTAGTCATTACTTATTACTAAGTCTATTCACGTTCTAATAATATTCATAATTCTAATGAATTAACCTCTTTATTTTGCATATTAGATTTAAGGTTCCTTTTAACAGAATTATTCAAGCACCAATTTATATTAAAATCTCCAACAATAATTATATTACTACTCCTGTTACCATTTAAATACGGATCTAACCACTCATAAAAACTACCTAGAAACTTGCAGTGCAGTGCAACTTTAACTGCAACAATTTGAACAACGATTTACACCCACGGGACAGAATTTCAAAATAAAATCTAGGCAATTTCTTCAATTTTTTTTGTGACTGTCACACAATAATTTTTCATTTAGTACCAATCTTCTGAATTTAACTTCGTATATACATCTGAAGATAAAGTCTCTTAATATTTTCAAGTGGATTCACTTGGGTGGCTTAGTTCAAAATTGTGAGATATATTTTGACATACAGTTAGTTGGTTCTCCTATTTCTGCTAGGGTGCCTACGTTTGGGAAATCACTTGTAAATATTAGAAGTTCTCTGGAGGTAGCTTAACATTTTGTATAGAACAGTGAATATTATATCTCTGATTTTGATTTAAACTAATATATTTTCTCTTTCTCGAGGTCTGTATTAACTGTAACTCTTCTTTGAATAAGAACTATGTGGATGTCAGTGCATTTCAAATTGTATACTCTATAAAAAAATCGGTCAAGCACAACACGGATAATCTTTTCCATTGAGATACAGATGATAAATATATTTTGCTGTTATAAATCTCTTTTCAAACCTTTGTGCCAAATTCAGTCAAAATCACCAGAACCGATTTTTAAATTTTTTTTTAATTCTTTTAACCTTGACCCCATAGCCTCCAACCCTGAATTTTTTGGGCTAACAAGTCATTTCATGGAGTATTCGTGTGATTTTGATCAAAATCGTCAGAGCCGTTTTTTGAAAAAAAAAATTCATTCTGAACTGAAAAAACCTACCTATGTCTGTGATTTTTGGGGAGATATTTATTCAGTTAACAAGGACGGATTTATTTTAGAAATACAATCCCCCAATATCAACTTTTCCCTGAAATAACTTTTATTTTAAATATAAATTTCTTTAAGAACGTTTGTATCCAAATGGCCCTAGCTAGTTCAACAGCAGGGGTGAGGGAGAACTGGATTAAAGAGAAACAAACAATGTAAAGTTTAATCCTATATTACAACAATAAAATATTGACTGAACTTAACAAGGACGTACTTACAGTTTATGTTGCACTTTATCACACGAGGCAATAATTGGCACTGACGAAAATCTTCCAAATACCTACTTGGAGGGCGTATTGTTCGAAAATGTACAAGTTAACCCCTAATTCACTAGGGTTGCACGCATTAAAGATGGGTCTGTACCCCAAAAAATCCTTACTTCTCTAAGAAAGTTTCTAAAGTTTGTACTTTGATAAAACAGTAAAGTACGTATAGATTAATACCGCAAATTAACGGAATTTAAAGCGAGAATCTGGTAATATGGCGGACTTGCTGTTTACACGGTCAAATAATGGCGTCTTTCACTAACCAAATAAAACTTCTCTCTAAAATGGAATTTATGAGAGTAATATCGCCAGACTTCAACATCAAAACGAATCTGCAACTAACTAACATAACTTTACACATTACTTTGCGGATACACCACTTACAATATTTCATTTTACAAATTTTCAACTTTATGCTCTTGGCATGTCCCATACATAAAGCTAAATTCTCTCTCCGCGCATCCTCTATCTCTCATCAAAATGCAGCTTAATACCTAAACCAATCAGGAAACCGTGTTTATATATGACATTTTACTAATATTTAGCTAAATTTACACTCAATAAAAATGAACTGCTACATCCTAAATGTTGTAAAATTAAGTGTTTCGAATCCCACAATAAACTGTAGATCCCTGTTTCCTTTGCTAAAACAAATCTAGATCTCCTAGGTTTAAGAGGATCATTCACGGGACTTAGGTTAATGAACATTTATTTATTAATTCTTATTTTATAAAAAGATCCTCCCAAAGCAAATAATGTATTTCTTTCTATATTGATTTAATAATCCTGGTGTATATGTTAACCTGTTCGTAAAAAACACCGTAAAATTATGCTTTAGCTTTTACAAGCGTACACTTTATTGATTAGACTAAGTGCGTGTATGTTTTTTACTAAGGGCTATAAAATTTAAAATAAAATATTATAGTCGGAAATTGTATTATATTAAAGTTCCTCATCCATCAACTTCTATAAAATTGAGTGTGCCTGTTCATATGTAGTAAAATTTACGACTTAATTTAAGTTTTCCACGAATAGGTTAAAATTCTATATACAAACAGTGCATTTATGATTTTAGTTTTGAAGAAACTATGTTTGAAGGGAGACATATTTTACTAACCTTGTTCAATTAAAGTGACAGAAGTTAATTCATGAAATCATGCAGGGGCACATGAAGCCCTATATAATTTTAGAGCAGCATGAATTTATGCCAGGTCGGTTCACTTGCAGTTTTACTCAATACCGGGTGTAACAAGATCATGGTACACCCCCCTTTTCTGCTTTAGTTTTGAAGATAATTGATTTAAATTTAGGATATACTACATACATAATAAGCGGCACTTTTTGACATACAATTGATTTTTTTCTCACTTTCGGTTTCGCCTGGGTTGCCAGTAAATATTTTCTGAGCCCAGCTTTAGTAATTACCAACAATATTTTTTCACATTATTAGTAATTTCTAATCTAATGCGGTTTGGGAATTATTAATTTTGTTTGTTTGTAAGGGCGATTTATATCCTTATGTCTGGGTTTCCAGTAAATATTTTCTCAGCTCAGCTTTAATATATATCAACAATATTTTTTCACGTTATTAGCAATTTTCAATCTAATGCGGTTTTGGAATTAATTCTTCTTGTTTTTAAGGGCGGTTTTTACGCTTGTGTCTGGGTTGCCAGTAAATATTTTCTCAGCCCAGTTTTAGTATATACCAACAATATTTTTTCACGTTATTAGTTATTTCTAATCTAATGCGGTTCGGGAATTATTAATTTTTATTATGTGTAAGGGCGGTTTTTACCCTTGTGTCTGGGTTGCCAGTAAATATTTTATCAGGCCAGTTTTAGTATATACCTACCAACAATATTTTTCACGTTATTAGTTATTTCCAATCTAATGCGGTTTGGGAATTACTAATTTGTCTTGTATATAAGGGCGGTTTATGCCCTTGTGTCTGGGTTGCCAGTAAATATTTTCTCAGAGCAGTTTTAGTATATCTCAACAATATTTTTTTATGTTATTAGTTATTTCTAATCTAATGCGGTTTGTGAATTATTAACTTTCTGCATATTCAAGGGCGGTTTATCCCCTTCTTGTACCTGGGTCGCGGAGCATTATTTCTATAGTGGAGTTTTAGTATAGATAAATAGTATTTTTTACGAAATCAGTAATTTCCAATCTCGTGCCGTCTGTGAATTATTAATTTTAATTTAAGGGTTAATTGTACCCACACGCCTGGGTTGCGATGAATTATTTTCGCAGCGGAGTTTTAGTATGGTATTTTTATGTTATGATGGGCAATGATGGCTTCTTAAACCCTTTTGCTTCGTAACAATCTAAAAGATGTTTATTGTTTGGGTTCATATTTTATATATCGATGGTACCACTCGGGAATAATCGTGTATATTGGCTGCTATCTTTGGCTGCTGTTTTCACACTGGTCTAGAGGGCTCGTTCCAAAAGGACCACACCTTAACTACTTGCCATAATCAGCATTTTTTTCTAAAATAATTCGAAGAAACACAACGATTTGTTATTGTAAAATATTATACAAAGACCTCATAATATAAAATAATTAGCGGCCAAAAAGGATTAAAAATAAACTCAGAAAATAGAGTATAGCAGAATATAATATTGAATGGATGTCACATACATTTCTCCAGAACTATATTTCCCGGGTTAGGAAATAAATTACAACGCAGTAAACGAATTGAGTTCACTCTGAGGAGTTTGCTGTTTCAGCAGGCAGAGCACCGGATTATTTATACAGTTTGTTTGGAAACTGAGCAGAATTCTCCACAAAGCAATTAGTTTATTAAAACTCTAAATTATAAGCATGCGTGACTAAGGAAAGGAGAAATATTTTACTTTGGTGGAATTTGCTTGGACATATGTGAAATACGGTTCGGCAATTTCATAAAATAAAGAGAAATCCTAATAAATCTACACAAAGCAAATTGAATACAGTCGTCTGCCTACAAACCAAAGTTAACTGTAGGCAGGGCTGGTTCTCGTTCTATATCCATGTGATTAAATATTATAATTAGGTAAAATACTAAAAGTACGAAAGTGCGTCGATTTCATTTGCTCACGTACACTGAACCAAATATCGAACAAGAAAATGTATCCACAGCTGTTTCTTAAAACCGTGACAGATGAAAATATTGCTTAAATTTAATTAACAAAATGATGTAGCAATTGCTGTTAAAAGTGGGTCATATGCGGTGTAAAGGACCTAGAGGTTGTTTCAGGTAAATTGTAGTTTATATCAGTTTTAAAGCAATATGTTACAAAGGGTCCACAAACTTTTGTAATTTAGGTAATTATACTATATTAAACTTAGTCAAGTAGGTATTTTCATAATTAGTACAAGAGATACTTTAGTCAAATAATGATTAATTACTGTGTCCGGAAAAAATGTTCACATAAAATCATTTATAATTTTATAACTTCTCTCATTTGTTAGTGTAAGGTAATTTCTTTATGGTGTTTCTATATGGAGGTTCCTCTTTAAGTTTTCGTTTTCTGCGGAGCTACTTTGGGCGCCATCTTGTCATAAAGGGGGTAAAATCAGATTTTTCGAAATAACTCATTTATTTTAAGCAAAAAGCGGTAATAAATTTTGTAGAGGAGAATATATTGGAAAAATTTTATATAATTTTTTAAACATAATTGTACAGTTAATCAGTTCTAGAGCAGCGAAAGTTTATCAATTTTATTCTGCAAAATGGCAATACATTATCAATAATATTATTATCTTATTAATTGCCATGAATTATAAAAATAGTTTGACGATTTACAGCAAAAACAGCAGTACTTCTTCGTGCCAGGTTCGTTAGTAGTTAATGTTTCTACGACTGGTTCCGTGAATTGAATACCTTCCTCAATTTCGAACTCTAGTAACTCCTCTATTTTATCTTATTATAACTCTTGTAATTTCTGCGCTGGGAATTTTCGTTATATTCACCAAAACACAGTCATAGACAAAAAGACGACATCTGCGGAGAGTTAGTAGTCTAGTATTATTTGTTGGTTTTTTGACTGATCTGATTGATTTGACATTTTCTATTTAAGTGAAATTGGAATTATAAATACACCATGATCCAATGCATTTTCGTGCTTTTTCTTTAAATATCTAATGAAAAAAACAAACTTTTGAATTTGAAGAATTATAATAAGAGCGGTTAGGAGAGAAATTTCGTGATCAAGATCGACTGTGACAATTTGTACTATGATGTGCTTTTTCAATATTGGTTGAAGTTAACGGGTGATTAAAAAAAATGACAAAGAATTGGTCTTAATCAAAGAAACCTGCATCTCCAAAATTTGTTCGATTTCGGAAATTTGATTAGAGGTATGAGTGAGTTCAAATGAGTTAATACGTATTTTAGATTTGTCGATGAATTTGAGGGTTGTTGATTAACTTGAGACATGACAGTGTTTTGACAAACCTCCAAGACTTTGTCGGCAATATCATGAATGTCTTCAATATCTGTTTTACCAGAAGCCGTAAAAGCTATATAAATAGGTTTAGGTAGTCTACGTTGCCAAAGTTTGATGTGGAGTTAAATCTGCATCTTGATCAACCATTTTGTAATTTTGTTTGTATATATATGAAATTTATTTATAAAAGGGCCAAAATGAAATATTGACTCTTTGACAGCAAGTTGAAAAGAATGCAGAGAAAATATAAGTAATGAACTTACACCATCCAAGGGCTATCTTTAAACTTGATGTTGAATATTTACTGGGACACGACGTGGATTAATCAGACTTGAAAGTAGCTGCGCAGGAAATTTCTTCTATATCCAGGGGCTTCGTGAACAAATGCCCATTAATAACGTGTTTACGATGATCCTGGGAAACATGGCAACTTCAGGGGCATCAATTTATACTGGAAACTCAAAAGGGGTTAGCAATTTATACTGGAGACTCAACAGTTGGAGTCACCAATTTATACCGGGCTTTGGGTGTAAAATAATAATAATATTTCTGTTTATCTTGTGTCCTAGATACGAAAATTAACCATATTTTAAATATAGCTGGCTAAATCAGGAGTCAGTATGTCTGAGTATGTAGTGAGAGAACGCTACAACGAGGATAACTAAAGGGTACCAAAGTATGCTAGCTACATGAGAACCTGTATCTAATGTACGACTTCCCAATTTGCATGTTCAGTAGTACCATGGAATTAATACTTATGAACCAACGTTGCAGTTTATCCAAAATTGATATTTGATAGCATTTCGATGGATCAACTTTGTTATTCTTATTATTCCTTAGCCCTGGCTCACTTATGTACTCATCAAATGTTAAAAAATGATTTCCTAATTCCTGGCTATTATCTTCTACATACAGGATGTTCCTTAATGACGTGCTAATATTTCAGGGTGTGATTCCTTAGATCATTTTATGAAGAAAAGTTCAAATGAACATATGTCCCCAAACGATTTAAATTTCTTGCTACAAAGTGCTGAATTTTTTTTCATCATTATTTTTTAATATCTCTAGAAAGTACTTTAGATATTATTTTCAATTTTGGCATGTGTTAATAGGATATAAAACCACATATTTTAGTTTAAAAAGTTATTTTTTCATTCCACCAATGGTGCCCCTACAAATATGTCTTCAGATACTTTTTACCAAAAAAAGTTGTATGCTAATGACATTTTTCCATGTAAATATTTTTTGTTATTAGCTTGGTCAATTCGACATAAAAACGGTCTCTTGCGTTTTTCTCGTCAGTTGCACAGTTCTTGATTAAAACAATAAATTAAATTCAAATTGAAACTAATTATTAGTAACATTGAAAATAATAAATTTTGTTTTATAAAAATTGTTGGAAATGGCCACCTTCACTTAATAGGTATTCTTCTGCCCGTCTTCGCATTTAATTGCGCCCCCGGCGTATTCCGTATTGTTTCACATGAGAGAACTGTTGTTCTCTTAAAACTTCTAAAGTGTTAATAGGAGTTTTATAGACCAGGGCTTTATGGCCCCACAAAAATAATCCAAACTATTGAGATCTGAGATCTTGTTGGCCATTGCTGAGTTCCCCGCGACCTGTCCAATGATCAGGATATACCACATGTAAATGGTCGCGAACAGTTATTACACTGAAATGAAGAGGAGCCCCATCGTGCATGTACCACATTTGATTCCTTAACGCAGTTGGTACATCTTCAAGCAACACTGGCAGTTCTTCTTGGAGAAAATGTCAATGAAGGCGTCTTGGCACAAAAAAGGGCCTACAAAATTTTGGTCCATCCATACATGATTCCGAAGTTCACACGCTGTGGGAAATCGCTGGGAAGTAATACCTGTACTCGTAGGATATGGTACAGATACAACAAAAAAGCAACCAAATCTCGCCAAACAATTTGATGACAAATATTCAGAGCTATAGCGATCTTGCTCGAATTTGTATCAGGTTGTTCGTCGATTTAATGCAGCATCACTTCCGCAATGTTCAAGATCTAAATTCCGAAGTACCTTTTTGGAAACTACCAATTTCACAAAGACGGTGATAAATAGCCGAAAACAATCGCTATCTGATAAGGCACGATTAGGATATCTTTTCTCTAGCTTTTGTTGCATTACCATCTGTGAGACCATATATTTAATGCATTGTCGCTATTTCAACATTCATATAATTCACTATATTTACTGACATACTCGAATAAAAACACCGAAAAAATTAAATTAATTCAATGAAACACTAAAACTCGAATAAATAATACGATGAGATGGTTTTGAACACCGACAACTTACTTTATGTCAACAAGTATTGTTTTAATGATGATGTTTTTAAAATCATTATTTCAGGATAACTAGATTTATGTGTTCAAAAATTATTAATCAATACTGCTAAATGAAGTAATTGTAATTTAATTGTTTTGATCAAGAACTATGCGTCTGACGAGAAAAACGCAAGAGACCGTTTTCATGTAGAATTCACCAGGCTAATCAAAAGAAATGTCTACATGGAAAAATGTCAGTGGCGTACCACTTTTTTGATAAAAGAAGTATCGGAGGACATGCTTGCAGAAACACCATTGATGGAGTGACAAATTAACTTTTCTAACTAAAATATGTGGTTTTATATCCTATTAACACAAACCCAAATTGAAAATAATATCTAAACTAGTTTCTGAGATTAAAAAACAACGATTTAAAAAAAATTCAACACCCTGCAGCAAAAAATTTGGACCGTTGCGGATATATGTTCATATGAACTTTTCTTCATAAAGTGGCCTAAGGAGTCAGACGCTTAAATAATAGCAGGTCATTAAAGAACACCAAGTATAAGGGGGCATGTTTTTTCTGAAAATTATGAGTCCTTTCAGATATTGTAAAGTAAGAAATGGAAGCAATTGATTTGCCTCTAATGGAAACCATCTACCGTGTCCTCGAAGCAGTCCCTCTTCCTTCACCATTACTTCTGACATAATATGAACCAACTCAACAATTACTCCTCCCATGTTAATGATTAGGTGATCATATATAATAATAGTCGCACATGTTACTTCAATATAATATTTAATATGAGGGACTTGTGGCATTGGTACTGTCTTTGAAAAATTTTAACATGCTCTCACTTGACCGTTTCTGGCTTCCACAGTTCATCTTGTTTTGTGACCAATCTTGATGAGTTTCTCCTCTTCAGTGGTGAGCTGATGCTTGCATAGGACTAACAGCTGCGGGAATTTTGACTTCTATCCCTAAATCGTATGCATGCGTTGAAATCGTACATTTTGTTGAATAGTCCTGGAATCCACACGGTATCAAAGGCCTTCTCAATATCGAGGAGTATTGGCGTGGTACTCTTCCCGAGGTTAAATTGTACTTTGACTTCATTAGCTATTCTGATGACTTGCTGCATTGTGCCTCTACCCCTCCTAAAACCTAATTGGCACTCATCATTGATGTGGAGCTCCTCCTCAGCATCGTCGAGTCTGGTCAGAACTAGCCCCTCCACCAACTTGGAGATCGAAGTAGGTCGGTAATTGTCGGCTAGCTTCGTGCTTTTGTTCGGTTTAAGGATGGGCACAACCACCGCGCACTTCCAATGGCCAGGCCAGTGTTGTTGTTGCAGAATTGCGTTAGCGATATACGTCAGTTCCCCCCGAGATATTTGAGAAGCTTATATTCCATATTATCTTGACCCGGGGCTTTATTGATAAGTAAAGTCCTGACAATATCTGCAGTCTCCGAAGGCTTGGCCACGGACTTTCAGAAATTCTCGTCTTAGTTGTACGTCATGGCCAAGAATTTCGTTAATGTCATTTTCTACGCGGTCATGTTCTAAATTATTGGGTATGTTGTTATTGTGTATGTTCTCGAAGTGGTAAGCTAGGTGGTAGCTTTTTGCGAGTCAGTCATAGCCATCTGTCCGTTCGCAAATACCAGCGTTGGTATGACTTCCCGGACATTTCGCAAGGGTTAGCTTACACAACGAGTTGTGTACTACCTGAAATAATATACAGAGTGGTCCCTGAAGAAGAAGCCAATCTCAAGTTTGCTCTGGTAAACCGCACGTACAGGTCTCAACATAGTTTCAAGCTTTTTTATTTTTATTTTATAAGCCACAATTTATTATATTATATACAAAATTCGGATGACAAATAATATGTTTTATCGTTGAGGGCTTCGAATTTACCACAGTGCAACCGTATTTGCTTCCACAAAAGTAAACATGTCCTTGAGAATTTGTTATAGATGCATGCACAATTATTGTAAAATTTATTTATATTAATTCCCATTGATTTGCAATACAATTCCAGTGATTGTCATTGATTTCCGCTGATTTCCAGATTTGTACATCAACTTTCCACAGCGCTATCGGTCTACCCTTGTAAGAAAGTCGCAATGAAGATAAACAATTCCTGTTTTTATTGTCAACAAACAAAATGGTATTTTATTATTGTGTACACTTGAAATATATTACAATTATACCAAAAAGTCATTAAAACTTACAGTTTTGGTTATCTAATAACATCTGTTGTATAAGAATTGGATAATTAATAAAAAAGTTGGAGGAATCAAGAATAATGTCAGCTTTTGTCCACGTTGTATTTGATTTGAGTCAATTGTGCGAAATATGAAAAACGGGGTAATTAATTAAATTTGTGATCGAGGAATTAATTTAAAATAGTGGAAATGTTAGAATTTTAAAGAATATTTATTTTGCATATTGTACTTACAGAACTACTTTCAAAATAAGCTCTCTTGTGCCGAGTGTATATTATAATGATCTCGGATTTCACGAATATTTACTCACGTACATATTCCCTCTTCACGAGCAGATATTTACAAAATGTGAATTTCCTGGCTACTATCTGCATTTTCCTATTTACTAAACATACCAGAAACAACAACAAACTCAAATTTATTGATTCAAGGTTTTACTTGATGCTCACAAAAATAAATACTGGAGATTTGTTTAAATTAAGTAAAATAAAACAATAACTAATGTTATTAAAAGTTAGATGGCACAGTTTGCTGAAGGGCTTCACGCCTAAACTTCCAAAACTTATTTCTTATTGTTGGAATCCGTAAAACTTTGAGGTCTGAAATTGATCGTGGAACGAAGTTGCAAATGAGCAAATGCTGTCAAATACAGTGAAAACGTATGTTCCTTAGTAAAGTTTCATCTTTTTAAATTATCCGGAACGCAGTGATTTAATTGCAATGTGGCTGCTCAATCTTCATTGAGTCTGAATTCCAGAAAATGTCGGTTTATCAAGTTCAATAATACAAATTACGGTACAGGTTCCCATTTTCTTATAAATTCATTTAAACTTTCTACTAAAAAGGAATGTACGGATGTACATGTGGAAACATAAAATTAATAAGTGGTTCTATTAAACCTGACAGGGTGTGAACAAAAGTTGCAAAATTATGTAAAATAAGCTAGAATTATAGGTTCAAATGAACAATAAATTGCATAATACCATGGCACAAGATATATAGACTAGGCGGCATGGGCGTTGTCGTTTATAATTAAATTCGGATTCGATTTTTTTTGCTGGAATCAGTTCAGGAGATAGTACCAATTATGAAAATCCATGTTACCAGACAGTAACCTGGGCCGGTATTTTTTTAAATAATTTAATTTATGACAGATAGAAAAAAAATTCTTTCATCAAACAAATTTTTGTTATTTTTTTTGATCGATTTTCAACAAGACACGCTCAATAACTTTCTTTCGTGAAGTTGATATTTTCAGTATCATTAATTTTTAAAAATTGAAAAATCGCCAATTTCCTGCTTTTTGACGCTCTAAATGTGTAATAAAGAAATGTTTTTTACAATGCATAATTTTTTATAATATCTTCAGACTTTGTATATTAACTTCTAATAAAGAAAATTGTCGATTTTTAATTCGTTATATATGAAAAAATTATTTGTTTTTACCCGCGCCCACGTGCCAGCCATCCTAATTCTCTCCAAGTACTGTGTTGCTGTCTTATGCGTATCATGCGATTTTTGATATTTATGTACCTATCGTCATCATTAATCTATCATTAATTCTATTAGCATTAATTAACTATTATAAATTTATCAAGGATCAGCTATATAAGAGGTACCAACAAACCATCTAGAAGCAGATACAAGAATTTTTGATCAAGCAATGTATAATCTTCCATTAAATACAGAGATCATAATACTCAGTGTTGATCAGGATTTCTTCATTTTTGGTCACTGTTCGAATTAAAAGGCTGTGCACAAATTTGGTTACAAATACATAATCAAAAACCACAGCTGTTGTCATGTCATAGAGCAACAATGTTCGTGACATATTCTATTTACGAAATTTTACCAGCATTGGCATGCTTTTACAGGGTGCGACTCGACCAGTAAGATATGTACGAAGAAGGTGGTGCTAAAATTTTTAAGAAATGTAGAAAATCAGGGCGCTCTTAGATGTCTAGGTACTGATTTCTAATTGAATTCAGAAAAGCTAGAAAAAGTGGAAAAACTGTATTTACAAATATTAGGGAAACAAGGTAATAATTTAGACGAAGCCAGAGCTTTTATTTTGTCTCGATCTTTGGGGATAGTGATAAATTTACCAAAAACTCCATGCACTTCTAATGCTTTGCATCTGCATGTATTACGGAATTCTGCACTTTTACATTTGGAAGAATGCAATATATCCTCATTATTAAAAAATTTTTAGAGACCCTTGGTTCTCGTACACACACTAAAACCCAATTTAATTTTTTACTCTCTTTAATAATAGGGTGAGGATAGCAATGTGGATGGTAGAGGAGGTGGCTAATGCCAAAAAAATTTTAGAGTCCCTTGTTTCTCGTATACACACTAAATCTCACTTTAATTTTTTACTCCCTTTAATAATAGGGTGGGGGTGGCAATGGGGGTGGTAGAAAAACGCAAAAAAAATTTTTTTAAGACGTTTCGTTCTTGTATACACACGAAATCACATTTTAATTTTTTTTACTTCCTTTCATAGTAGTGTGGCATTGGAGGTGATGGCTGATGCCAAGAATTTTTTTGAGACCTTGACTTTTCGTACATGCCCTATATTGTAATTTTATGGACTCTTACCTGCTTGCTTTGCATATTTACCTTTATTTACCCCATTTACCCCCGAACTCTTCAACGGAATTAGATCAAAATACAATCTAGTTCCAGATCTCGTTACAATACATAAGTGTACCAAATTTCAAGTCAATATCTTAAACGGTTCCAGAGTAAACGTGCGCACAAAAAGTTATAGACAGGCAAACAGACCGACAGACAGACAGACCGACGACAGACAGGAAATTTTTTTCGCTCAAATTTAAAACCTCGACGTTTCATGACATTTTAAGCCTATTTCAAAAAAATATATTTTTTTTGCGTTACTATACTTCCACTGGGTGTGAAAGTAAAATTGAAAAGACTTAACTATATATTTGCGCGTTAATGCCCAAGCATCATTCTGACGTCGAGATAACATTAGGGTTTCTAACGAAAAATCTGTGTGCGACGTACGGAAAACGTCGTGCCAACTCACATTTGCACCAATTTGGTGAATAAAATATTCGTTGTCTCGACGATAATGCAGACCGACTTATAGTCGTTGGATTTTTTACATCAAAACGGGTTGAAAATGCTTGCCTAAATCTGACTTTGAAAAGACAACATAATTGAACCAAAAATATTCACTTACCTTTGATACATCGGTAATATTCGGCCTTAACTTGATATTAGTCGGATTTCGTACTTTATGTACCTATCACGGTTTGTTAAATAGATTACGTCCTTAATCTGACCATTGGTAGTGAAATTTTCAAATAAATAAATGATTGTGTTAAGTGCAATTCTTCTTGCCAACAGCTACGTTAAGTTGAGATAATTACACCTGTGCCTACTATAAATAGGCTTAGGTGCATAAACTCAGACTAACCTAACATGCGTTATTTATTATCTCTCCCGTCTACTTGCAATTCTTACACAAATCTTTACTATTATCCATAATGCAGAGCTAATACAGACTACAATAACAATCACTCTATTATCAACTGGTTGTTGGCCTCTAAATCCTAAGTGCAGAAAACGTATGGTGACGCGATTAGTGTCTGAGAAATTAAGTCAAGTTTGGGTCAATTTGACAAAATTCACAAACAAAGGATGCACCATCTAGTGATAGATCTAGCAGCTGTTTGGATAAGATTAGATAAGGAAACAAACTGATTTGTTGCAGGTGGGCGCATAAATTTTCGAATATTAATTACTAACCTATTTAGTTACTTCACCAACATATAATCAACGTTTGTTTATGATCAATAATCATACTAAATCTGTTTAGTCGCTTACCAACGTCGGTATATGTTCGAAAACATCTGGTATGTTTTCGAACATATACTTAACAACATCCAACCGACGTTGGCAGATTACCTAAAAAAGACCAATATCATTTAGTCAGTTACCAACGTCTAATCAACGTTAGGAAATGACTTAAAAATACACCAAATCTAATTAGGTTACTTTCTGACATCGAACCAACGTTGGAAAATGGTCCAGATTAAAGTAGTATGTTTGCAAGATCCAAGCAACGTTGCATCGACGTTAATTCAAGACTGTGGACATTAAGTTACTATCCAACTATTATTTGCACTAATTCTGCCTTTGGAATTAGCAAAAAAGTAGTCGGTAGTTCGAGAAATGTTGCTTGAGTATAGTTTTAGATTATCTCTTTGCTAGCAACTTCCAAAGTCTTTGCTAGGTTTGAGTCTTACGTATGTTAAATTGTAACACGGCTCGAAATCACTAGTAGTCTATTGTACCATGATCTTAAGATTCTAGAGATATGTTTTCGCGCATGTATTACTATGTCCTCTAAGAAAGAATACCTATAATTGTGAATGGTTCTGATTTTATACAGTACCTTGGGGGTTTAAATTCAGAAAATTAAGCTGCTGATCGGATTTCGTTTTTTTTTCTTCCGCCTTCATTTTAAGGATAATACACAAAAAAAATTATTGAAATCGATGGAAAATTAAATTCTAAGAAGAAGATGTCTCATACTTTTTATTTTTTGACATAATATGCTAAAGCCAATAGGCCACCATACACGGAAGAGAACTTTAAACGATTTGTCAGTTTGAAAAGTTGGAATTTATAACGAAATTACCGAATGTTTGCGCCTCGGAATAGACAATGTCCCTCCCCCCGTTTTCGAGGGTGCTGAATCGATTTCCGGAGTCAAACGGATTTTCCCACTTCGGCAACCCAATCAAATTGGCCAAAACCACCACAAAAGTTCCCTTTTCCTTGAACTTGCTTATTTTCCCAGTTTTTCGACTAATTGTTGGTCCCTGTAGTAAAACGGAAAGTCCATCAAGGCATTTGACCCCAACCACCCCTACTCCAGGGTTCTAACCCTTGTAGGGGGTGGGAAATTGATATTTGTTCTTGTGAGAAAAAAATTTATATCTTATAGGACGTGTTTCTTTGGGGAAAGTAATAGGTGACTTGGGTTGTGTAACCACCCCCGGGGGTTGTTTTTGCCCTTCAAGAGGTGGAAAATTGATTCTTTTTCTGGAGAAACAATTAATATTTTGTAGGAGGCGTTTCTTTGAGGAAGATGGCAGGTGATCAGGGTTGTGAAACCGGCCCCGGGGGTTGTTTTCGCCCTTCAAAAGAGTGGAAAATCAATTCATAAAAACACTTTAATAAACATGTTTTTATACTGTTTTTCAATTAAAGATAAAAAATCCACCCCCTTGAAGTTTGAAAACAACCGCCGGGGTGGTTACAAAATCCTGGTCACCTATCACCTTCCTATTAGAAACGCCTGCTACAAAATATTAATTTTTTTCTTACAAAAACAAATATCACTTTTCCACCCCCTACAAGGGTTGGAAGTCTGAGGTAGGGGTGGCTGAGATTAAATCTCTCGAGAGACCTTCCGTTCTACTCGAGGGACTAACAATTAGTCGAAGAACTGGAGAAAATAAGCGGGTTCGCGGAAAAGAGAACTTGGGTGTAGTTTTGACCAATTTGAGTTGGTTTGACATTGGAATCGATTCAGCACCCTGGGAAACGAGGGCGGGCATTTTCTAGTCTGAAGCGCAAACATTCGTTAGTTTTTCCGACATTTTCAATGGACTAAAACCCATAAAGTGCAATTTTTCTTCTTTTTTTAACCCTGCTCATCTTTACTGACAACAGATTCCTTCTGGATTTTAAGCACTCCTAAAATATCTGAACGCTCGTTCAGTCCCCTCGGAGGCCTCAGAATTAAAAGAGGATTTACCATTAACTGAACTGCCCGTCCCGTCAATGATATTGATATTTGGCGAAAATAAATCTTTACGTGTATGGAGACCAAAGTATCTGTACCCTGAGAGATGGCAAATGCGATCTGACAAATCTGGACCGCGGGACAGATCGTTTAAAATTCCCTTCCGTGTATGGAGGCCTAATGAATTGTAATTCTTTAAATTCTAAGCTAGATTTTCAAAAAACTAATTATAAATGCATCCGTTTTATAAGCATCTTTAGCTAGAGTTTAAATATTCGACCTTTAAAGTAACATGTAATATAAAAGGACGAAACTATAAATTGGTAATGACTCCATATATTGCCTTTATGTAAGATTATTCCTCATTATCAGTAGCAACTAGGAAAAACATTTATCTACTGTATTACTAAAATAGCCTGCATCAGAGCAAATTGAAGCAAAATAGAAACATTCGTCCATGCCTGCGTCCTGGAATATAAATTCAAATTAAACTGTCCACCTTTCCCACAGTAAATAATTACTGCATTCAAATTACATTGCAAGCAGGCTAATAGCTCTGTTGCAACCCGAATGTGCCTTTAGGAATTCTAGGTCTGGTGTTTTAACTTCGGAAATGATAATTTTCTATTACGTGAATAAACTAAGGGCTTTGACCGTCATCTTAGAAAAATGACTGTTATAGCACAGGTGACAGTGACATTTCAACTAACGAAATTTGAATTTTAACCATATATTGCAAGCTACCATTTTAATGAAATGTAGAGAATTTTTAAAATACTCTATTTCCAATATATTAAGAGAACATTGGTACAAAGCGCCACGTCAGTGCAATGTTAACTAATTAGAACCATATTATTGAGGTATTAAATGAAATATTTATAATCATGACCGGGAAATAAATAGAAAATGTTTGTTTGTTTAATGTTAAATGAACTTCAGCATGAAACTGCAATTAGAAACCCTCGATTATAAGAAGCTTGAAGTAATGAAATTGTTTCAAATTAAAAATTCCCTTTAAAGGCAACCAACGAATGTCATTAGCAAATTAGTTTGTGGTTATCGACTGTTTTAAACATGATGGTAGGGGTGATACCCGATTTTCAACGCCCCATAATGGTCTGAGCAAAATGGTCGATCTAGATGGACAAAAATAACTTCAAAAGTAAGAGGAATTTTATGAAGCCTGTATTCCCAAACACATATTAACTAGTTTTATTCCTGTTCTAAGCCTCAAACTTATTTTGTGATTTTATCTTTGAGAAAATTAGGCTGTTATTGTCCTCAATGCATAATTTTGTTATTTAACTAATTATTTTATTATATGTATTATAAAAATACTACACTGTACATTTTTATATAATGAGCCATTGTTGAATTGTTCAGAAAATTATGTCAGAAACATTTTTGATAAGGAATATGCTAAGACGTATATTCATAATCATTTACTGCAAGAATCTGTGTTCACTGATCAGGCTTTGTCACAGTATAGTTTTATATTATATTTCAACCTTTCTGGGATATAGACCATTAGGGAGTCAAACCTTAGAAGGCCTTCAAGGTATATGACGTTTGTTACGAATTCTTTGGAAACCAATACCCCCACACTGCCTTGCGGATCCGCATCTCCTACCTTCTATTACATTTTGATCATATCAATCAAAGTGGGAAGATGTGGAACAGATCGAGAAATCGTACAAAGAGGACGACATATGAAACACCAATCTGAAGTCACCAAGGACAAAGGCAGGAACTCATAATTAAACGAGATGACGTGAAGCGTGATGATAAACTAAAACGAATTATAATGGGTAATAACACGTCTGTTAAAATGTTGAAATAATAAGAAGATGAAAAATATATTTTTCTACAACTATTAAATAACTCACTCATTATTGTGGTATTTCTGAACTTAGCTTATTACACACCCGTGAGTTTTGACTTATTATTCAACAGTTTTGGAGAACCAATCACAATAATTCTTATTCGTTATTTAGTATTTTTGTTGCCACTCACAGAAAAGTTCAAAAGTATCACATAGATACGTCATCTCATAAGCGACGCCATACTAAATTCAATCTGTCAAAAATTGTGACTTTTCTTACACTCATGTCGGCTCGAATTTTCGATTTGCCTGATGTGATTTACGATGAGGATTAACTTAGAACTCTTCCTTTTTCTTTCGCGACCTCGTACGGCCCTTCGGCCAATTTATTTCGAAAGATACGAATATTTTAAGATTCCGTGATTTCGCCGAATTTTCTGTTCCGAAAACAAAGTTTTTTAGGTTCCTCAATAATATCTCAATAACCGCTGAGTTGGCTAAAAAACTTCCAACGGATTAGCTTAAATCGATGCAGATCGCCCGATTTCATTACAATTTCGAAAAAAATTCCATTTGGGTCTTATAGGCTTCGAAAAACGGCGAGGTATGGCCAAAATTAGACATTTTTTTCTTTAAATGCAAATATCTCGAGAGGGAAAAAACTGCGATCAAACGACTTTGTGAAAAATTAAATTCTCCAAAAGTCGCTTTTTTATTTCTTGTCCTGCTAAAGAAATTAACGAGCTGTAAGCCTCCAACGTGGAGACTTTTTTTTTGTAAAGGTGTCCATGTCATAGCTCAGGTTTAAATTTGGCAGATAACAAAAATGTCATTTCTCTTACGCTCCTACTGGCCCAAATTTAAATTAAAATAAACTACACCACTAAATTTTATGATTTTTATACTGATAACACTAGTTTTATGAATAGTTTGTTATATAAATAATATGGAAAACTACGACGATTCTTACTGTTGATAGACTTACGTTAAAATGTAATTTCCTGCTAAATAGTTGTAGAAAACTACCGTGTTCCACTCTCGTGTAAATAGCTGTTATTCACTCAGATGAATTATGACACTCGCCTGCGGCTCGTGCCGCAAAAGTATCCTCGTGGGTAATAGCAATCATTATATGCTCATTGAATAAAGTACTATTTTGATACTAGGTACCTTCTTTGCTCCACTAATATCTTTATCATCTCCCGATGATAACACTATGGTAGAGCGTAGTATTTGAGTTCATTATAGTGTTTTGATTTATGGTGTTTATGGAAACAACATCAATGTCACACCAAAGAATCAAATGCTCCAAGACCATTGAATATATTTCAAAGACAATAATACAATGACAGAATGATACAATAATAGAATAATACAACAATGTAACAACACAATAACGCAATAATACAATAAGTTGATAACACAATAATAGTACAATGAAATAATCACACAATAATATTTTCCTTCAAACGTTTTGTGAACTTAAAATGTAATTTCTCTGACACCTCATCTGAGTGAAGTCTGAAGTAGAAGTTCTTTACTTCCTCTCTCGTCATTCTAAGTGGCAGTGAAAATCTTTTACTGCCACACACGAGCGGCACTAAAAGTAATTAAAAAATAACACAATTTATTTATGAAAATAAATATGTAGTAAATTAAATACTACGATAGCCCAAAAATACCACTAATTCCTATAAAATAAACTTAATTCACTGCCACCCATCAAGGTGAACAATGTGCGTTTCCAAAGCGATTGAAAAAATGCCGTAAAACTTGCGACATAATACATTTTCAATCAGAAATCGCAAACAAAGAACCTGATTGCAATAAGCCCCCAGCAGACATATTAATCCTATAGAAAGGACCACAAGTGCAGAGCTGTCCTGTATCACCAGCCGCAGACTAGTTTCGAGCTTGTTAACTCTCATCAGTACGGCATACGTGAATAGGTTGGTCCTGTCTAGTTAGTTAGTGGTATTTTTGGTCTATTGTAGTATTTAATTTACCACATTTTTTTTAATAATAATTAATCCACTTTGCGTTGACTTTATATTTCGTTACAATTTATTCAATTCATATTCTACGTTTGACAAAAAAATAGCCTGCTTTATGAGGAGTAAAGAGATTTTTTGTGACTCGGCTGCTCTGGCAGTATACCGTACTTTCTCGACGGAAAAAATGTCGGGTTTACTTCACATAAAATATATGCTATTTTTCACACGTCAAAAAAACAGGAGTTTTATGTCAAGTTTCGGGAATTAAAACCATAATTTCACTCACATTTCATCTGAGCGGCAGTAAAAGTTTCTTACGGCCCCTCACGAGCGGCACTAAAGTTATTTAAAGAAAAATTTATTTAATTCATATTCATTAAACCATTAGATTCAATCTAGTTGTTACAATAATTGTAACATCCTGTATCTAAACCAAATAACACAGGCAGACGCACATTTTAGTGTCTGTGATTTAAGTGTTCCTAAATGATTTTGGGATGCAGAACCCAGATATGGAGTATTAGCTCTAGTTTTCGAGATACAGTATTCTGCTCGTCGAACATTCATCGAAGAGAAAGCAAAATAAACTATATTCCTTTTCTCTCTTTGTGGTCTCATGTAGTCACCATATAGTCTTATGAAGTTATATAGTCCATGAAAAAGTTGAAGAAACCCCAAAAGTTCTGTGAGGTGAATGAAACATGATTACTCCCCGTTTCCAAGGGCGCTGAAATAATGGTGATATTTTTACCTCAGTAACTTCCCCTAAATTTAACCATACAACATCCTACCCATCCCCGGGGTTGAAACTACCCTCTCCCCTAATATGAAAATATCCCCCAACAAAATCAAAATGCATGAAAATTTGTTTATCTCCGTTTTTTATGGTAATATTTATTTTTTACCCACCCTCCACCAACCACCCCTAATTTGGGGTTGGTTGATGGAGAGTAGGGGATGAAATAGTATTGACATCGTGTTTAGCGCCCTCGAGTACGGAGAGAAAACACGTGTTCCACTATTTTGTATTTTTCGGTGGATTTCAATGTTAGGGGTGGTGATAGTTTCAACTTCGGGGTTATGGCATCTCTCGTCACTCAACTCACTTTACAATGTCAAAATCCCCTTAAAAACTTCAATCCAATGATTCCCCACATGCCCAATATCAATAAATATGAAAAGGGGGTGGTTTTAGGGGTGGTTGGTGGAGGGTGAGGGAGAAATGAATATTACCTTCGTGTTCAGTACCCTCGAAAACGGGAATAGATAAATTTTCATTTTGATTTTTTTAGAAATATTTTAGTATTAGGGGAGGGAGGTTTCAACCCCGGGGGTGGATAAGATGTTGTATGGCTAAATATCATACTCCTGAACAAAAAACCGAGCCGTATGCCTACGATGAGGCATACGAGTTGCTGAGGGGTGGGAACCTTAAAAATATCACCATCGTGTTCAGCGCCCTCGAAAACGGAGGGCACCCACGTTTCATCCCTCTCACAGGTCTTTTGTGTATTAACCCTTTTTTGCAACTTCTTCATGGAGTGTCATTGTGTATTCCCATATTGTGGGATTAGTATAGTGCAATAAGTCATTATAAATGAAAAATGACGGAACCCAAGTATAATGATACGATATGAATTATTTTTTTATTTATTTTTACCGATAGAAAAATACCCCAATTTCGAAAATCCGTAAAAAATAGAAATCTCAACGAAAAATACAATTATCGGAATTTTTAAATATTTCTTTTAAGAAACTAATGATT
Source organism: Leptura quadrifasciata (assembly GCA_963675555.1). NCBI lineage: Eukaryota > Metazoa > Arthropoda > Insecta > Coleoptera > Cerambycidae > Leptura > Leptura quadrifasciata. The sequence goes on along the minus strand of OY776674.1, from coordinate 75,775,610 downwards.
GTTATAGTTTTCGAGGTTGTCTATAAAGAATTTGTAAAAAAATTAAGATTTTTAAAATTAATTTGAAGATGGCAGAAGCTCCAAAAAGCGAAATAAAGTAAAGAAACATTAAATAATACAAGCAATTAATTTTTTACAGAAAATAATTTACTTATGCTAAATAATAATTATTATAAATTTTAATGGCATAAATAATTATAAATTTTTATTAAAAGGATAATCATGTCGAATTGTCTCCGACGTTTTCGATATCATTCATTAGTATTATTGGTGAAGCATATAAGCAGCTAACTCATTCACATAGTAAACAAGTTATAGAACAATTTGAGCTACTTTTTCTACATCCACAAGCAGAGCCGCATTCAATTTTACATGAACAAAAAATCATTTCCAATAAATTTTCAGAAGCTGGTAGTTGGTTCATTCCGCCAACTTTGATGGCTTGTATCTCAGTCACAGTAAGATGCACAAGAGGCCCTTCCAATATCATATAACATGATCTTTTGTCTATCTAACAAAAAAAAAAAAAAATAGAAAGCTGACAGCTTCGTTCTTGAGATAATAACGATTGTAGCCGATGTACGAGAATCGGCGAAATCGTCGTACTTCCCACTTTGACGGCCCGTATCGTAAGCATGCGGTGATTTAAGAAATGGCACATCATCTTATAGGAAATATAATTTACAATTGATCTAGTCCAAAAAGAGCAGGGTCAATTTTTACATTCAAAAGTTACGGCTGCTAGAACGAAACGATGTCGAATAATAGCTAATTTTTCCATACCTACCCCTTTGAAAATTTTCCCAAAAGTATCGTGGGGTACGTATTCTGGGAAGAAAATCAGAAAAAGCCGTAAGCGGCAGGTGCGTGTATCGTTTCCGTTTCGATATACCGCCTCCGGATCGGTGGAATACGTAAGATTTCTACCGTCCGCCAATTTTGATGGCTTGTATCTCAGTCGCAGTAAGTTTGCACAAGATGCCCTTCCAGTATCATATAACATGATCTTTTGTCTATCTAACAAACAAACAAAAAAAATAGGAAAGCTTCGTTCAAGTGGAGATAATGACGATTGTATCTGCCGATGTACGAGAATCGCCGAAATCCTCGTACCTCCTACTTTGACAGCCCGTATCCTAAATAAGTAAGTAAAATAATTTTCGAGAGAAAAAATGAATATAGCTGTAAAAGGGATATACTATACTAGAAGTAAAATCCTTTTCGTTTCAAAATCATTAGCGGAAAGTTTCTAAGAGTAAACTTTTTACTTTTTTAATATAAGAAATTCAATAAACCCGGAAACATTCAAATCCATTCATTATAGCTGGGTTTCGAGGTATAAACCTAATAGCACTGGACTAAATGTGGTTTTTGAAATGGGAAATTTTGATATGATACCCTTTCGGTTGTGGGTTACACAGGTAGAAATTTGAGTTTAACGGTCATGGGGATTATCCAATATCTCAAATCAGCTATTTAGATCCTAATTTTAGATAAGAGAATAATATTTTGTTCTCTGAATATAGGTACTATTATTTCATAAATTTTGCTTTATATCAGTAATAAAAAATGTCATCAAATCTCAAAACTAGAGCTGCTACGCAAAAAAACAAGTATACTTTTGAAACCAACACATCAAAAATATCCACAATCAGTGCTTACTTTTCCGATACTTAGACAAATTTTTTTTGGTTGACCTGTGTAGTAAATATTCCGTTGTTAATTGAAATTCATTTCATTGATACGATGTTTTTACACACTGCATTCGTAGAAGAGTTGAAAATATGACTTTTATGACGAATAGTTCGTCGAAACAACGAGATGGTTCTACCCTTCAAGTAAAAATGCCTGTGCTGCCCTCATTTTGCATTTTAAGATCTGACTGTGACGTCTGTATTTTGTTTCGATGCCTTTTTGTATATATAAAATATAACTAACTACAAATAAAAGCAGGAGTACTTTTGCAATTTTATATTTCTTTATATAATCATCATAATCATTTTATTTTATATATTTTACCTTATATAATCTTACACTTTAAAACATGGTTATATCAGATGTTATTTTCCACGTTATATTGTGTTAACTAAATTATTAAAAACATCAACATATTCTTCTAACACTCATTTATTATAACAGTTTTATTTGAGATTGGCATATTTCGATTAAAACTAAAATAATATAGTAGGTGCGTACATTGTGGTGAATATTAACTGATTAATTTACTACAATGAAATAAATACGTCACACATCACAAATTTTCCATTGTACACCGTTTCTAAATTTATAACTTAAAAGCTATCGAGTCTATTATACTTTTGCCAACTCGCTCGCTTATTATTATAAAATTGATATTCGGTATACAATTCATTATCGATTTAAATAGTTTTTCTTGTAAGACACGAAGGACAGCATTAGCATATCACATGGTCCAATGAGTATTAGAAGATCGAGGGTGAAGGTATGAACTCTCAGGCTGTAATAGAGGGATGGTAGAACTATATTTACTACTTTGGCTATAAGCAATTTGATAAGTAAGTGACATTCCACGTGTGTTTACCATGTTATATATTAAGACGGTCATGTTCGCAAAAGAGAATAACTCGATAAATGTTATAAGCCTATAAGATTTTACCCATCCGAAAGGTACAGGTAGTTAGGACGAATAGGAGGAACGAATCAATCTCAAACTTTAATAGATCATAAATTTGTTCGCAAGGTAAATTGTAAAAAAAACATTCTATTCACGCCTGGTGTTGTTAAACTAATATAGCTGATCATCATACTATTCTTCTAAATATAACCTTTCCGAATAACATAAAAAATGACACTCCTAATAAGACTAATTTTACGGGAAAAAAAATTAATTACGGTAAATTTAATTCCTTTTGTGATAATGAAACCTGGTCCGAGTTGACCAATTGTTATGACACACAAATATCTTATAATAACTTTATTCATAAATTTAAAAAATTTATAGCATATGTCAACAAGCGAACATATGATATACAATAATAAAAATTACAAGCTAAAACCATGGATAACAGTTGGAACTCGATAAGAAAAAGAGTCATCCTACAAAAGAAACTATACGCTAACTTTACAGACAAGTTGCATGAGGATGTTACGAGTCACTCTTGCTCCTCGTAATCTAGGCCATATTGGCATATGTGGTTGTTCAGTTTTAGAGATTTTATTTATTTCGTGTGAAAATTTCTGGTCGCTGCCCTAATGACTCCGCAAGATGTTACGCCGCGGGCGATCATTTGGGAGTAGAGCAAGGTAGAAAACATCGGGCCGGCGCGGCGTTGAGCGAAGCAGCTAGTGGGCGAAGGTGTAGCAAAAAAAAAAAAAATAAATAAAGAATTTTTAAATGGAGAGAGAGTGACCGTGGAGATAGGAGGAATGGTGCGTAGGCTGTACGAGAAACATAAGAAAATCATTGTGAAGCATATTTTGTATGGATTCATGTGACAGCCTAAAAGAGGACTTCTTTTAGTTGAACGATTGTTGGTTCGAGTTTGAGGTATATTTTTACTGTATTCAGGGGACTCATCCGGTATACGGGATTTGGGATCCACCATTTCACTCCACGCACTACTACCTGCACCGAAAACACCAGTACCAACTTCCCGGGCGCTACCAAATTGCATAGGAAAAACAGAGAAAAGGAACGCTCCGAGGAGGTAAGGTTAACTATTGATTGGTGGTTATCATTTACTCGTTTGGTTTACATGGAAAGGTCACTCAGATATCAGAGGAAATTATATTGCCGATCACCTTGCCAAACAATCAATTAAAGAACAAGGTTTCATTCATCAATTTTTCCCAATGACAGATTTCTTTCATATTTATAAACAAGAAAAAAACAAGAATGGCAAGCTAGTTGGGAGGCGTATGTGGCCAATTCAAAAAAACAATTGACGAAAATTCATACTATGCTACCAACTTCTTTACCCCATATAAGTAGCCATAAAGTTTCTAGATATTTTTCTACTACTGTCATTAGATTGAAATTAAACCACGGCCGTTTCCTGCAACACCTTTATCGAATTGAACTTCTCCATAGTCCTTTATGTAGTTGTGATAATGAATCTATCGCAGATATGAACCACATTATTTTTAACTGTAATCGAAACACTCATTAAAAAACTTTCACTAGAGAACGTTCAACTTCCTTATCAACGACCTTATTACATTACAATAACTTACAATTTTAACTTTTCTGAAAGAAATAAAATTAGACTTGTGATTCAATTTTAAAACAAATATCATCATTGTGAAGTAGGTTTAGCTTTCTTCCACCTCTGTTTCTATCCCTGAAATATTTTTTCTTCTTTGCCCTCCAACCGTGGTCCACCTCTCTGAGGAAAAAAATGCCCTGATACGCCCCCGGGCGAGAAAAGTGTCTCATACCTTTTCCAGTTCCTGATGTTTATTTCTATAGTGTTCGTGTTAGATTAGAATTATGATTGTTAATCCACGTTAAATAATTCTGCTATTTTTGATACTATCAACAGTTTGTGGTTTGTTAGCTTTCCATAAGCTCTAAGCCAAAATTATAAAAAAAAACATATTTTCCAAACGTTTATTATGTAAAAATGGCTGTAGCTCGGATATCGTGCCATACTGCGATGGAAGAAAAAAGGTTGACGTTTCATGCACATCGTACACTCCACCTACAAATTTGAACATTGAAAGCAGCACAACCCTACGAAAAGCGGTACTTTTGACGTTTCGCAAAATGGATCGGAGGTCTTAAAAACCACTGTGATTAATCGGAACCATTTCAAGGGAAACTTCAAGTGATCATAGCATTTTTGTGTCATGAAAAATATGGCTGGCATTCAATGCAGGTAGGCACTTGACGCACCGTTTTAGGTAGATTTCTCATCTACTTATTGCAGAGTGCACCATGTCACGACTTCGGGAAAATTTCACTATAGTTTCTTCGATTATGATCCCCAGACCCCAAAAATGCCCCCCGTTTACAAGTTTATATATATATGCTATATAACGAAATTTGTGAACACTCTAGAGGGCGCATTTCTCAACGGATCAAAACGAAAAAAGGCACGCATATACCTTGGCTCTATAACTCGATTAAGTTCAAAGATAAGCCAAATCGCCTTCTTCGTTTCAGAATGGCGGCGGTTCAAAGTTTTAAATAAATTCTCAATATTTTATTTCGAATCAAATATATACATGCGATATATAGTTGGATACTACTCATCTAGACCTACAACTTTTGTCTAAAACATTTTTTGCTTAAACGCATAGAAAAAATTTAAAAGATAATGGCGGTTCAAAGCCTTCAAAAAATCCTTCAAATTTTATTTCATATATATATTATATTTTCAGTTCTTTCATTAAATGTTTAATTTTTTTTTAATCATTTTAACGTTGGCCTATTTCCACTACCAAGACCAATCACCGACGCCAGGGGATAAGCTCATCAGTGTCTGTGTAGGCACTGGAACCCCTAACCTGGAAATTTCGCCGAACCCCCACAGTTTGTAGTAGGGTAGGGATTTTTAACTTGCTCACATCGTAGATACACAGAACCCACAGTTTTACATAACTTTCGAAAGATGGTGACGTGAGCAGATCTGCTCATCCACTATATCTCATCGACTTGCTATGATCCGGTTTTGATCCGGGCCGTCTGCGTGAGAGGATGCGCCACCGACTATCACACCACCAAACCGACTTCATTATATGTGTATTGTATTTTCTTTAGATAAACATGGCACAAAATAAAAGAGGGCAAAAAATGCATTCTTGAAAATTGTAAAAAAATATACCTTTCTTGGAAAGATATAGTTATTAACATGTCTTCAATTACGTTAAAACTACATTTAAAAAAATAAAAATGCACATTGCCTCCTTGATATTTGTTGAAGGATTAAAAGTTATATTTTGTCCTCCATCTGTGATCGCTCTATTTGACTTCTATGTTATTCGTAGATGCGCTTTGTTTTCACCAGCCTTGGTGAAATTACTCCACCACCGCAAAGATATTTGATTTTTTGGACCATACTTGGAGTTTTTTAATTTATTTCGGTGGTGGATTAATCTGTGAATACCGAACAGGTCTAGATTTCTTCTTCATTGTGAAAAAGCCAGTTTTTTTGTTATTCCAATCCGGATACTAGAATGTGATTTCCCCAGATAAGTAGAAAATTTGTGAATGTGCATCAGAAAAGTGCATATAACTTTTGAAACTCCACTCAATCAATTCAATTCAAAAGTCTTTATTTCTTATTTTAATACAAACAAGTACCTCTCCAGAACCCACACCGGGTCCGATCGTGCAACCACCGCGCTAATGTGGTAGTAAATTGCAGGGCCGGGCGGAGTGGGACTGGTTCGGCTAAAAAGAAAACTAAAACAACTAAACCTAGGCTCCTTCCGTCGCAGACGGATTATAAAAGGTGTTAAAATTAGTAACATGTTTAAGAAACAAACTGAATAAAAACTACATACTAAATTAAAACACTCGCGCACTGATCACTTTTAATTTCGTATCTGACGCTAGCACCTCAATTTGAACGAGGCGCCTTCCGCGAGATACGTCAATGCTGGGCTGCGCATGGCTGGCCTAAACTTTGATTTTTTTTAAATTTGCGTTGTATATGTTTTGATTTTCTAAAAAATTGTGAAGCGAATGAATTTAGAGACAAAAATGTACAAAAGGAAAACAGGAAAAAACAAACGCGACAAAAGGTTACAAACAGAAAGGAAGAGGGGGACAGGAAAGATTTAAAGATACAAAAGGTATGAAAAATGTCAGTAAAGGTGGACAGGGTAAGCGAAAGTTATAGTTGTTAAAGTTTGGTTACAGGGGTTGCCTGAAAATCGGTAACGTCTGGTACGGTAAAGGGTGTTTAATCCGAAATGTGGCATTATGCTGTCTAATTTGTGTTATGTGTCTTGTTAGCGGATTATCGCCCAGCTTGAAGGAGTAGAAGTTTTGGGAGATCTGCTGAACGTAATCAGCTATCGGGGTTATGTCGTTGCAACGTGCATATACGTCTCTGAGGGAGGTGTACCTTCCAGAATTTGAAATGAGGCGCATAAATTTGTGCTCGAGCACTTTTAGTTTTTTCATTGTCGTGGTCGGTATGCTACACCACACCGGCGCCGCGTATGTGACTGACGGCCTGATCACCATTATGTACAACTATTTTTTATTTTATCTGCTGAGTCTGCTACCCCCGACCATAAACGGATACAGACTCCTGGACACGGAATAGACCGTCCATACAGTCTCATTTATGTAGATGTTAAACGTCAGTCGTTGGTCCAGCCTAACCCCCAAGTATTTCACGCATCTTTTAGTTGGAATTTTGTTTCCCCTGATCGAAATGGGTGTTATGATTGAAACTCCACTCAGATTTCTAAGAAAACATTTTTTTGTAACCAGAACATCAAAATACATAAGAATCATCGCTAAAATTTCCCCGAGAAAGATTTTTTTTATCGAATTATGGCTGGACCAATTGTAGCTATTAGTACAATGATTTCCGTTATCTAGATATGAGACGTAAGGGATTACAAAAATTTCTAGATATTATTAATCCCAGCTTTTTAATTATAACATCACCACACCACAGATACACACCTTGTGTGGGAGGGGGCTATACATTAGAGACAAGGGACACACACCCAATATCTGTGTATAGTGGAAAAATCTCTCTCACAGTAACTGCCACGACCGGGAATCGAACCCGGAACTTTTAGGTGGGAAGCAAGTGCGCTTACCTCTCGACCATCAGTCAGATAAACAAATATACATATTTATACTCTAACACTTATGTACACACACACCCATATTTTATTTCTCGTATTTTCTTTCTTTTTTAGATTCTTTCTGTATTTATATTTTTTCTGATTAAAATTAGGGATCGGCTGGGATCATGACCCCCCTGGAAAGTCGTCGACAAGAATAATCAATTCGATAGCACTAATGTGATTTGGCGTAATCCAAATAAGTAGCCATATTTGAAACTTGCTGTGGGAAATTATTACGATAACTTTATTATTATACAGTGACCATATTTGTTTTGGAGTCGCACTGTAAATTCTTTATTTACGAAACAGTCTTTTGATTTTTGATTAAGTGGCCGTCGAGATCCCCAGATTTGATGCTACTCCACATTTTTTCCTTTGGGGTTTAATGAAACAAATAGTTTGCAAATCATGGATAACTTTTGAAGTAAATACTACAAGAAACCGTTATTATTTTCGATAAAATTTAATACAGGCACGTTTTGAGGGGCGGTGGGTTCAGTGGCGTGCATAAATTTTTCTAAAAAAATTACTAATATGTATTATATAATTTTAGTTTAGTAACTAGACACCCTCCTATTTTTGTATTTTCCAAAATTATTCTAAAAATGTTTTCAAAGATGTGTAACTATTCCCTCAGGTTCCCTCTTAAAACAATATCTAAGGAATAAATTTTTCGAGAATGATAAAAACAGAACAATATATCAGTACGTGCACATGTTAACATCTTATAACTTGTGATGTAATAGCATGAACTGAACCGTAATCTTGTATTCGATCGAAAGTTATGAATTTTGTTGTTCGAGTTCGGAATAGACAGTTGCGATCTATTTCTCTCGTACGTATTCTTTTATTTCCTTCCAGCTTTCGAGCCAATAATAGTATAGATATACGGATATAGATAATAAAAGTGTATGTGCAGCGAAATTTATCATTCCTATATTTATGATCCTGTAGATAATAGGTAATATTATTTTCATGAATTTTGTACAGCTTGAACCATTTATTACATTGCGGTGAGCCATTAACCAATATAGTGTTTAACAGTGTTACATTTTTCGAAAGACGTTGCATCCGAGATTGCGATAAATATCTGCTTTAACGTAGAAAATTCAAATCGGGCTCTGGGTCAAAAATCTATCCTGTGTTTTCTAAGAGCAAAACAACATCTTACATAAAAATCATACCTTGGAGAATAAAGGTCCCCAGTTAGAAAGTTCAAGTTAGGCTCATTGGAGCCCAAAATTGGTCCAGAATATTGAGGTCAGGGAGAAACTTTTAAATAGTTCATGTACTATAACGCTCCTACATACAGATATAGCGATACATCACTTTTAATGCAGTCACTTTAGCCAAAAAAGAAGGTCAACCTCAGAATGAAAGATAATAAATAAGCTGTAAACTTGTATAAACCTTTGTTATAACATTCTAAAATTTGTCTCAAAAGTCTCATAAAATCTCGTGTCCGCGTCTTAAGATTGAGGGTCAAAGGTCACAAAAATCGGTTTTTCGCAAATATCTCGCTTTCTATGGTTTTAATGATATTTGCAAACATTTTTTTATACGATTAACCGTTTTTGAGATAGAGTGCGGAGAGCGCGCAGCGCTTCACCATACATAGCATAATGCAAGGTCAACCGTCAGTCCCGGTAAATAATACGTCGTTTAAAGTTAACTAACCACTAGAAAATCCGCAGTTATGAATAATTTGCATTATATTTAATAATATTTTTTATTTATCAAATATATTCGTTTAATAATACTTACCTACTTCGTGTAATTAAAAAATTGTTAAGTGAAATACTTTAAGTGTATTTTGATTATATTCTAATATATCTTAATTATATTTTAAGTAGAAAAAGAATTAAGTAATTTTTCTTTAAGATGTGTAAACTCTTAAATACTTATATTATTAATAACACAAGGAAAATATTTTGAACATCTTTAAGGCCGTATGGCAGTATAAAATTCTACAGTTTTAATCATAAATCTATGTAAACTGTTTCACGCCATATCAAACACATTTATTATATAATTTTCTATACAAAGTCTAAAAATTATAACCACGTATATTTTGTAGTTTGTTGCTATCAATAATAAAGAATTTTAAACTTATGTTTATACATTGTATCACTTTAATTGTTCAGAAGATTATACATCAAATTACATAATTTGTGAATTTTCCCGATTTTATAAATTTGTAGCGTATGAATGATTGTTGCCTTCATTGGTCTAAGCAAACATAAATTAATAGGGAGGGTCTTAACTATTTGTATTCGTTGAATGAACTATAGTCTAGTATACTTTAACTTGGCGTGTGTATGTATGAGTTAATATTTCCTTACGATTTCATTTTCTCCCATATTGTACACAAAGTTAAAGCAATAGTCCAGAAACATTGTCTACGTGGACAATATTTCTGGATCTTTGTATACAAGAGAAAATGAAATCGTAAGGAAATATTAACTCATACATACACACGCCAAGTTAAAGTATACTAGACTATATAATCCAATAAAGATGTCATAAAAAAAAACAAGCAAGATGATTTTTTCAGGGTTCCTTGGGGACTGCCTCCTAAGTATCCAACCAAAAGATCACACTCGAACTCCTAGTACGATTTGTGCTAAAGGGGTGGTTTCCTAAACATTTTTTTAGTGCAAAATGACCTTAATAAAAGTTGTCGAAGATCAAACTCTGAACAACTTTTCCTTGTATTTCTAATACTTAACGAGTTGCTGCGCATTATGTGACAAAAGTTGCGCACGCTGCAGGGGTGGTCTTGTAAACATGTTTTTACAAAAAAATGACCTTAATGAAAGTTGTATGGCAAATTATTAGGAAGCTGAATGAATATTATACTGTCGTTAGTAGAAAACTGTCATGCGGAGAAAATTTTTCTGTTGCAATGGGCTATTTTACTTCGAAATAAATAGACGCGCCTCCAAAATTCCTTGAAATTGGTAAATTGAAAATTATTTAAAAAAATATATTTTTTAATTTTTTTCTATAGAATTGTTTTACAATGATAAGTCACGTTATTTTTACCACCCCATAAGTGATTGGTGTAAATATTTTGCAAAATTCTCATTTCAAGTGATAAAAAGTTAGTTAACCTCGCACGGTAACAAAGGCCGCCCTGTCATATTTATTTTTAGAAAATACAATACGGTTTCCTATAAATATCCAAAGAAGGTGACTACAGAACCAGTTATAAATTCACTACTACACTTTGCCTGTGTAGAAGTAGTAGTAGAAGAAGACAAAATCCTCGGGCAGGTGAATTTGCTTTGATAGAAATCCACATTTTGTGTAATAATTGAATTCATGATATCATCATTTTGTTTTTGGGGGATATGATATCACTTTTGTTTAAATTTTAGACCTATACATTTTGTTGATTTTGGTAGATTTTTGTAGTTTGTAATGAGAAAATAACTGCATATAAATTTTGCTACACTCATTGCTACATAACAAAAAAATTCGAAAGCAAATCAAATGACATTGGAGGTTCTGCAACGGAGTAAGTTTAGCTGTATAAGAGTTCTATAAAGGCGGAAGATTGTAGCTACATAGTTCAAAAACAGAATATCAGTTGAATAAATACTTTTTGAAATACTCCTACTGTACGAAAAAAGCATTTATAAATATGTTAGAGCTGACGTAAATGGCATTTGGCTTAAATAACTACATTGCTGTAAAATTTTGCTTTAAAAATCTTTAAAACTCAATGTTATAAAGCCATTGTAGAGAAATTTTTAAGCTGAAAAACAGATGTATAAATGTTATATAGAGGTTTATACACCTATTATAGATACACGTGGTGTATAGACTTTACTAAGCCTCTTATAAACTAAAAGAAAACTATACAAGATGTATTAATAAAAAAGCTCTATATTCATGCTGTGAAAGCATTTTGCCAGTATCTTATAACGCCGAGTAACTTTATAAGCAGTTTAGTGTTGAATAAACCTCTAATATAATCAATTTTCTGTACAAGTTGCCATAATGTATTGTTTATAAAGCTTTAAGCGCAATAAGAGGATGTGTTACTTGGGTGTCCTTCTAATTATTAAAGTTTCCGTAAACCCTCCCCACATTTGAACGTCAATTGTAGTAAATGTATGATACATAATTGCTAAATAAAGATATAATTAAAATGTATTTACTCTATTCTTTTTCTACTTAAAATATATTAGAATATAATTAAAATATACTTAAAGTATTTCGCTTAACAACTTTTTAATTACACGAAGTCGGCAAGTATTATTAAACGAATATATTTGATAAATGAAAAATATTATTAAATATAATGTATTAATTAATATATAATGCAAATTATTCATAATTGTAGATTTTTTAGTGATTAATTAATTTTAAACGACGTATTATGCTAAGTATGGCTAAGCGCTGCACGCTCTCCACGCTCTATCTCAAAAACGGTTAAGCGTATAAAAAAATGTATGCAACAAAATTTGTAGAGCATTTTATGCTCTACAATTTTCATAATAGATGCATATATCATTAAAACCATATGAAGTGAGATATTTGCGAAAAACCGATTTTGTGATTTTTGACCCTCAATATCTTAAGATGTGGACACGAGATTTTATGAGACTTTTGAGACAACTTTTAGAATGCCACAATAAAGGTTTATACAAGTTTATAGCTTATTATCTCTCATTCCGAGGTGAAACACCCAATGTGACTAGAGTATTTGTTGTATACGTATATTGACTAGTTAAATCAAAGCAAATTTTTTTTAATACATTATGATTATATGTACTTTTAGAAACCGTGTTTTAACCTACTGATTTTAAGTAATAATTTTTATATTTTGTTAATTACCTCTTTATTGGCATATGCAAATAAAACAGTGCCCTGATTGTCAATTTGATAAATAGGAATTAGCCCAAATTATCTGTGTCGTGTAGATATTTATTATATTATTATGTTTTTTACAATAAAATGTATATTTCGTGTATGGTTCGTTAGTAATTTGGTTCCGTTTCTAGAATTCTGTGTTATTCAAGTTAACGTTATGATTATTTTCTAATCATATCCAGATGGGAACTCAGATTAAATATTATTTTCCTTTAAAAATATAAAAATTTGCTTGTATCTAATATCTTAGATATTATAGGCAAGATACTAACTGGTGACTGACATTGGGTTGTTATGGATTGGGAAAATAACAGTGTTCAAGAATTTAGGAGTTAATGATACGCTACCTAACATATTTATATGTAAATCGAAATCAACATTTTTAATCAACGCTCTAAGTGTATCATCAATACTCCAGCTTGTGATATCAACAGATGCAGTATTTTAATAATTTTAATTGAAAATTAGCAGTATTATACCAATAGCGGCTCATGAAATTTTGGTAAGTTTTTTTCCAGACAAGGAAAGAAAAGGTATTAATTTGGTTAAAAAAAATCTTGATTTCTTTATAAAGTTACGTCATTTTGAAATTTTATTATTTATAGTATTTTTATAAAATTTCAGTATGGTGTATTTGTATTTGTTTGTCAAAAATGACTTTGTGTCATGAAGCTAGACAATTAAGGTATTCAGAAAATTTTACTGTAACTAAGGTAATGAAATTTGTTTGTATATCTCTATGGCTTTGTTTATTTGTTTATAAAACTCTACTTTTAACGCTAGTCTTAAAAGTCATTTACTTAAATATTATAAAATGGCATTTTTAACATAGTTTGCAAATATTAAAAAGTCTACTTTTCGTGGTTTATATAAAAATAAAAATTAATATTCTTCCTTGTTTAGAAAAAGATATGTTGCAAATATTTTACACGTACACTTCCGTGCAATAAAATTAATGACAAGTTATATGATAATTTTTGCAACATTTTTGTTGTATAAATCGGGAATAATTATATTGACTAAGAACTGTTTTAATATATAATTACAAATCATGTTAACATTTTCATATGCATTATTAATAAAGAACGGTGGAAGAAAATACACTAATTATATAAATAACTTAAAATTGCAACACAACACAACGCAGACAGGGGAAACATAAAAACAACAAAAAATTAAACATAAAATATTGAAATTTATTTTATACATTTCATTTTTTTAATACTTAGTCATGCTACGATCGCGGAAAATTACCTCATGTAACCGTTAAGGAACAGAATCAATTAATTTCCTTACAATCTGTTCATCAGAAGCCAATTCCTCCCACGAGTTTGCATCCCATAATTTCTAGGAATTTTGAGGGCGAATTTTTTTTTTGTAAATAGTTTTAGTTAGAATATTCTATACATTTTCCATGGGATTGATGTCAGGACTATTTGCAATCCATGCTAATGTTTCAATATTATTGTTCTGAAACCAGTTTTACTATAGGCAGGACAATTGTCTTGTTGGAAAATAAAATTGTTATTTGGATATAATTGTTCCACCCATGACATCATTATATTTTCCAGTATTCGTATCTATTTTCCGCAACAAACCTTCCGTCAATTTTTCAATACTTTCTCATTTCATTATAACTAATCCATGCCCATATACTCACACTGAATCGTCCACATATTTGGGTTCCGCTCACATATGTTTTTTTGGAACCTTGAATTTCGAGACTTATAAACACGAATATGCCCATCATAAGTGGACTGAAATATCTTTTCATCTGTAAATATTACTTTCCCAAAATGCTATATATCTCTGTAAATATAATTTAATGCAAATAAGAGACGTGATCTTTTTTCTGCAATTAATAGTTGCTACTTAACCGCTCCTTGATTAAGAAAATCTGACGATTTAATTCTTCCGCACACTGATGATCGAGAGCAAGAAAAATTTTGCAAGTCTCGCGCAATCAAAAGAGTTTTGTTTTAAATATTCCACAAGAGCTACCTACATCCTCTTCATTACTTGAAACTCTAGAGGAGAAGATCCTACCTTTCTGCTTGTTCCCAGCGTTTCCTCACTCCTAAACCGTATTTTTATTAATATTCACATGCCCTGCAAATTTTCTTATAGACCAACTATCTTCTATTTTGCAAATTATTCGAATTTTTATGTGATCATCTAAATGACGCGTCATTTTGACATAAGTAAATTGACAAACATTTATTCTGACAAATTCACCTTTGTTACTGGAAATATTATATTTAAACTATAGAATATATGATGTTCTCTATTTTATTGCAGTAGTGTACTTTTCTACATCCTAGAGTGGACAAAGCACTTTTGAAAGCAAATTCCGATTAAATATTTTTTCCACAAAACGTCTTCGCTTGGTTTTGGTAGTTATATTTTAAAATATGGCGCTAGCCCCACGCTCCATTACTAAGTTGTAGCTTACCAAAATTCTCTGTGGTGTTTATTTATTATTTTTCAAAGTTTTAAAAGTTTCACTACAATAATTTTCATGTGAAATAATAACACTTAAACGTGCTTTCTTCTATTTCCGAATTGCTATTAAATTAAGTAATATTTTATAATTGACCCAATTTTTAGCGTAAAAATCTTATTTTCATATTTTATATCTCCCGTATCATTATTCTAATAATATCTCTACGCCATGAGACCCAGAGCTTTGTTACAGGAACTAAAGCAACTTATTAAAAATTCATGAAGTAATCCGATAGAGGTTGAATTTTATATTTAATATTTTCATATAAAATCAAATCCAACAGTAGTGTATGCAAGTTGTAGTAAAAAATTTCGTTGTTAACACTGTGAAATTGCTAAATGTGGTAAATTTAGGTTTACACACTCAATTTGACAAATACAAAGCGTAATATAAGCACATTATAGATAAAAAAATATTTAAACTCATAGTCAGTGTTCCTATAAGTAACTTTAAGTATGTCCTTGTATTTTATATTGGCAATCTGCGTTTTTAAAGAAATGTAATTGTAAATACCCGTACTATAACAATTTTTGGGTAAACTACACCTGCTGGTCCATAAAAATATAATCCTTCACAAATTATTGTCCTTATCTTTGCCGCTGCGAACTATATCTTCGAATTCTTTCACTTATATTCGTTACATATTCATCATAATTCGGCCAATAACAAAACCGGTGTTACGGGAGTTTTTCGTAGTTTAATAGATTGAGCGTTATATGGCGAGCACGTTTGATGTACCAATCTGTCGTATACTGGATTTGATCCTCAGACTGGCAATTCTGTAGATGGATGTTCGTCAAAGATATCCCTCCTTTTGGACGACCTTAATTTTGAATTTGAGGAATGTCTGCTATGTGTGGTGTATTTATATTTAATTTATATCTAATTCATTTTAAAGATAGGTCATGAATCATCCTTTCTTCTTTTTATTATCTACAAAGAAATTTTAGAAAAAGCTTATGTCGTCGTATTGGCAAATCATGAAAATGCGTTACATATAGATAGATAGATCTTTATTGACCTTTATTGGTGCATTATACATATTAGTATTTACACACATACAATGGCAAGGTGACTAAGCAATAAAAGAGGTAAAACAAGTAGATAATAAATATTAAAACAAATACTACACTACTACAATAACAAAGGTAACGAATAATTTTATATGGTAATACATGCCAAATCAGAAGACAGTAATCATCGATATCATAAAAGGCATTATCTAGTTTTAAAACGATTATATTATAGTCTTTGTATGTTATCCGGCAGTATATTTTAAAAAATTATGGCATAGTAACTTGTGCCGTTTCTGGTCTTGGTTAAATGTAAAAAAAACATGGTTTAATTTTTTATTGTTCCTGGTTGCATGGTTGTGGAGCAGGCCTCGTCTCGTGTGTATCCTGGTTTTCTTTGCTTTGATTGTATGTGCAGGGTAATGTTATAATGGATAATTCCTTGAATACGTTTTAAAATCGTTTCTGTATCCTAGGCCTGCAAAAACTCCGATCGCAATTCTTTTCATCTAGAAAATGTTCTTGGTATGCGCAGAGTTTCCCCAGACCAGAAATGCATATGACAATGCAGAGTGAATGAGCCCATGATAGACTCTTAGTAAAGTTGACTGTGAAACAATACTCGCCAGGCTGCGTAGCAAAAAAATAATGCCGGATTTTTTTACAGATGTGGATGATATGTTTTTCACAGGATACCTTGTGGTCTAAGTAAACACTTAAAAACTTTGCGCTGTCGGGAGAGTCAATATCCACTAATATCCAAACGGAAAGTCATTGATTGGGTTTTTTGTTGTTCAAAACTAATTGGTTAATTAGAAACCAGTCTTGAATAGCCGGCTTATTGTCATTGACTAGAATAAGGGACGGTTTGTATCATGATTATCATATAGTTATGTATAAGTATGAGTATTGGTATGAATATCATATTATTTTTAGCCCTTGACCTTGAACAGTTGTCGAGATAATCAAAAAAGTATGTGCTGACGAATCCCGTTTTTCTAATTAACTAGGAAAATGGAACAAAAGCGCACTGCACTAGTCATGAGAGTTACGGTCTTTAAATAAATAAATGGATGTTTTCATTATCTATTTTATAAAACTCTAAACTGGAACTATTTACACACTTTCTGGCATGATGACAACTGACTGTCATGTGTTGATCTGTATGCCTACATATATATTACATCCTCCCTCTTAGGTAAATACCCTGACTTTAGGGGGGTTTCTTAACATGTCGACCTGATCTATTTACATAAGACTGATTGTCTGTGCTTGGGGTAGCAATACTGTTAGTTGAACTTTGATCAACTATGTCATTTTTCAAGCCAACAAGATCATTACCAGAAGAATTATAATTTACCGGTTTTTGACAAGGTTAAGTCCTATTCATTTGATCATCAGGGTCTATATTCATACTTCAAATTCGTTATGTAACTTTCTTAAATCTATACAGTTTCTCCTAACCATAGTACCTTTACAATACTGTACTGAACCATATACGATCTGGGGATCCATATGTATTAGATACCATTCCAGGTTCGCAAAATTTATTAACATGATTATAAACGGTAACATTTGTAGTTGGTTTCAGCGCCAGCGGTTGTAAATCTCTAGCAGTTGTGTTATAATTCGTTTTTGCTTCAAGTTCAGCTATTGACTAAAATTTTTACAAATTGAAGATTTTAACAAATCCGTTGATATTGGTATTTTAGTTTTAAATATCCTACTTTTCAGTAATTGGAACGGAGTATAACTCATGTGTCCCAGAAATGAATTCCGATAGTCCATTAATGCAATATAGATGTCTTTATTTCCTTTTATACTTGTTCGTAACAAGTTTTTAGCAATAGCGTCACATTTTTCAGCTAAGTCATTAGACCAAGAAAAGTTCAGACTTCTGGTGACTATTTCAATTCCACTCTTCTGCAAATTGCTTAAGCAGCTCTAACAAGGTATATTATCGTAGACTGAAATGTCTGGTGAATCGAATTTTGAGTACATTGACTTCAACTTAAAAATCACTAAATCAGTACATTTATTATTTAATGTTACAAGTTCGGGCCAATTAGAATAAGAATCAAATATTACAAGGTATTGTCGTGGACAAAAAAAATGGAACAAGTCTTATAACGTATTTTTACTAAAATTTAGTTGTGTACACTCAACTTTAACTTTTGTGACTTTGTCATTAGTGTTACTTGTCAAAATTTATTTCAAGCATGCAAAAACTAATATGCCTCTTATCAGTGATTTAGTTAAAGCTAGAGGTTATTGCTAAAACATAAGATGGATGGTCAAGACAAACTGTAAGTTATAAAAAGAAATGGCGCAATAACTAAACATTAATAGTTATTTTTTAAATATTTTTTATAATACTTCTTATAAATTAAACTGTTTCTTTATTCTACAGTTTTTGTAAATGTTAAACACCGAATTTTTATTAATGTTATAACATATAGTGCAGTTTGCATTCGTGGCAATTCATCTTCTGTTTTAGCAATAAATCTAGCCTTACCATAACCGCTGTACAAAATAAATACAATAATTAATACTCATATCTGTTTTATTTCGGCTACTCATTGCATATTTAAATAGAGACAGATTTCATTAGAAAAAAATAGCCGTCTCATGTTTTTTTGCCCAAGACCGTACATGAATTAACAACATAAAGAATATATCCGCCCCAAGGCATTTCCATGGTCTTCTAGGCACTGGATGTAAGTGCAACTTCTCTTTGCACTGTTATCTCACAATTTTTCAAAAATTTTATATTTCTCAATAATATTCTGAATATCAGAAGTATATATTGGGCCAATATAAAATTTATCGCGTTCTCTACACTTTTCAATACCTAAATGGCCTTCATATATCAACTTATGCATTTCAGGGAGTAATAACGTTGGTATGATTATTTTATTATCTAAGAACAATAGAGCTCATCACACATAAATATTTTCTCTTTTAATATATAATAATTACAAACAATATCTAGAACAAGATTCTTATTACTATGCAACTCTCTCATTTGATAACCTATCACAATTTTTAATTGTGGATCACTTTTCATGACTTCTCTTAACAACTTTTTTTCTTTAGAGACGAGTAAATAATTAACTAAATTATGCACTGCATATTCTAACTTGGGATCTGAGCCGTTGAGTCGGTCAAATATGTGTGAGATAGATCATCAGAAATATACATATATGTACGGTCGTGAGCAAAAAAAAATAGGACAAATCTTATAACGGTATTTTGCTAAAATCTAGTTGTGTACACCTAACTTTATTTTTTGTGACATTGTCAGTTAGCTGTCATAATTTATTGCAAGTGTGCAAAAAACTAATATGCCTCATATAAGCGATTTAGTTAAATCTAGAGTTATTTCTAAAGCAGAAGATGGGTGGTCAATGAGACAAATTGCACTGCGTTATAATATTGACAAAAATTCGGTGTGTAACATTTTAAGAAAGTGGAGAATAAACGGTACGATTAGTAGAAATCCTGGATCAGGGCGACGAAGTATATCAACTCAACAACAAGATTTGCAATTGGTAAATGCTTTAGTAGAAAATCCATTTTACTCAGTTATTCAGGCTGCTGAAGAAACGAATTTTCCTGGATCGAGTAGTACTGGTCGCCGGCGAGTAAGAGAATCGGAGCGACGCTGTCATGCAGCAGCACAGAAATAGTTACTTAAAGCTGAACATGAAGAAGCTCGAGTAGGATTTGGGCTTGAACTTTTTGCCCATGATGCAAATTTTTGGAACAATGTAATCTTTACAGACGCAAAAACCTTCCAGTCAACACACAGCGGTCGTATTTGTGTTTACTGCCCTCCGAATACTCGATTCGATGAGAAATATATATCTAACAATGATAAAAGTGGTAGATTTTCCATCAATATGTGGGCTTGGAATCGGCACGTGGTCCTGGTGTTTTGTGGCATATTGAGGAACGATTTAATAGTGAAACGTATATTAGGATTTTAGACAATATTATGCTCCCTTCAGTGTCACAATTATTTCCTATTAATGAGTTTATATTTCAACAAGACAATTGTTCCGTTCATACTGCTCATGCCGTAACTAACTGATTTCAAGATAACAACATCAATGTTCTTAACTGGTCCAGTCATAGTCCAAATCTTAACCCCGTGGAAGAAGTATGGGGACTACTCGTAAGAAGTATCCAAAAACTAGATGTGAGACCACGGAATGCCTAAGAATTACTGGAAATAGTAAATAATGCATGGGAAAATATTATTACTAACGAGTATTGTATAAGGTTATTTAATTCTATGCCAAACAGATTTATAGAATTTATAAATAGAAATGGTGCAATAACAAAATATTAATAATAGTTAGTTTCTTGTTAAGCAGGATATCCTTTGTCCTTTGATCCAGGATTTCTACTAATCCTGCATACCGTTTTTTCTCCACTTTCTTAAAATGTTACACACCAAATTTTTGTTAATGTTATAACACAGTGCAATTTGTCTCATTAATTATCCATCATTTACTATAGCAATAGCTACAACATTGAAATAAAAAATAAATTAAAAGTGATATCTGTTTTATTTCGGTTACTCTTTACATATTCAAATAGAGACAGATTTATATTAGAAAAAAAAGTTATCCTATTTCTTTCTGCTCACAACAGTACCTGATTTGAAGATTACAGTGAGTTCATAATTAAGTAATCGTATGGGCATTCGCTGAAGTGTAGGAGTCGCTGAAAGTAAATGTTTTTTTGAGAATTGATACTAACGGTGAATGGTCTGTAATAGTTTTAACTTGTTTCATACCCTAAAAATGAAATAGTGAAATTTTTCTGCACTAAAAAGTATTACCATGGTTTCTTTTCAATGATCGCATATTTTTGGTCCGCTATAGTAAGACTGCGTGATGCAAATGTAACTGGGGTAACATGTTGCAGTAAGTACGAATCCAATGGGCAATGGGCAACTTAGGATTTTAAAAAAAGGCACGGGGGCGTTAGTTAAAGGATGCTTCAATTGCGATAACGAGTAATCCTGTTCTGCCTAATTCTCCATGAAACATTTTGTCTACCCAAATATCGCAAGGGGGTAGAAATACCAAACATATTGGGAACAAATTTGGTCAGAAATTTTCATAAACCTAGTAAATTAAGTAAATCATTTCTGTTTTTTGGAAATGGCGTATCTACTAAACATAATTTTCACAAGATTTTACGCCATCTTGCCCGTAAATACAACACGTTTCTACTTGAATTGGATTTTCGATTTATGAAATTTCAAGTTGTACTTTGGAGCACGTTCTAGAACTAATTTAAGATTTTTATCAGGTTCTTGTTTAATCTGACCTGTTATTATGAGGTCATCAAAATAAATACCTACGCCACTGATGCCGCCAAACATTCCATAACTCTTATTCTGAAAGACTTCAGGGGAACAAATGCCAAATGGTAATTAATATGCAAAACTGATACCTCCCAAAAAGAGGATGTGAAATTTTTTGATAGCCGTATAATAATAACCATAGATTTAAAATACTACAAGTACGAGCTGTTTCTACAGTTTTTTTAAATAAATATTCATAAAAACTCAAGCATAGTGGTATCGATGGATTCGTAAAAAAAGGGCAATTTATTGGACACAAGGAGCACCACCGACCGTCCATGTTCAAAAATTCAACCTGAATCCAGAAATATAATAATGTCCATTTGAAAATCAAAAGTTAGGATCATTTCCGACGAAACCGCAAATATTATCAGATTACTTCATATGTCCAAAAATGCAGTTTCTTAAATAGCTCTAGACCCATTAATCTTATTTCAATACGTTCAAAAGTAAAATAGGTATAGGGGTTACACTACTTTATGGCGTCCGGTATATAATGATTTGTTTTTTATTAATATTGTAGATGTTCGTATTGGTCTAAACAAACGTATTTTGTATTTATTTGTCATTTACATTTCTCCCAATGTAACTACTGATGATACAACTCAATCTTCGATGCTCTCAGCTCTTTAGAATATACTTTTAATCAACGAATCATTATACTGGGTGACTTTAATCTCCCGGATTATTCTAATATCTTGAATTGTGCTGTGTCAACTGCACGTACAGCTACGTTAATTAATTTTATGTATTTCACGGACTTAAATCAAAGAAATTTTATCAAATACTCAAATAATAGACTGTTGGACCTAGTACTAACAAATATATCTTGTGAAGTTGAGAAATCTGTCGACATTCTACTCAATGGGGACACTCATCATCCGGATCTAAATATTTCCCTAAAAAATTTGGCACATTCAAAAAATAACGTATAGAACGGTGAAGTTACTTTTTACAATTTTCGCAAGGCTAACTATATTGATTTGTATCGGAGTATAGATGAAACGAATTGGAATTTTCTCAGTGAGTTTACTGACGTTAACCTAGCTTGTGCGGGTTTCTATGGGAAATTCTATGAACTACTTGATAGATTTGTCACTAAATCTGAAAAAAACTCAAAACATTATTATCCCCCTTGGTTTTTGTCTGAAATAATCAAACACGTAAAATTAAAATATCGTGCTTGGAGGAGGTTTAACAAGCAAGGTGATGTGGTATCGCTTGAGCATTTCAGACAATTGAGAGCCGAGACTAAAATATTAATTAATAATGCATACAGAAACTATTGTATAAGAATTGAACATGTTATCTCAGTAAATCCAAGCCAATTTTGGCGATGTGTTAACATTAAGAGAAATGCATCTGATATTCCCACGTGTATGAGTCATGAGAATACAGTTATCAGTGCCCAGAAAAGTATTGCTAATGCATATGCTAAGATTTTCCAAAGTTCATTTACACTGCCCGATCAACAACAATATAATAATAGCAACATTAATTCGTACAATAATTTCGATATAGAGTTTTACAGAAGCAGATGTATTTAAATGTCTTTAAAAATTTAAACCGAAATTCACTGCTGGTCCGGACAAAATACTTGCATTTTTAGTAAAGTACTGCGCACCCGTTATGCTTACTTTTTAATTTAGTTATCGGTACATCCACATTTCCAGGTTATGGAAAGTGTCGAGAATTGTTCCTGTTTTCAAAAAGATGATCGTGCAAATATTCAAAATTATAGGCCAATTACAATTATTAATAAGTTTGCTAAAGTCAGTATCAACATGGACTTGTTAGGGGTAGATCCACTGTTACAAATTTGTTTTGAAATATGCAATATATTGCAGATTCGATTGACCTGGGACTCCAGACTGATGTCATCTACACTGATTTTTCCAAAGCCTTCGACAGGCTGGATCATAACATTCTTATTATAAAACTTCGGGCTCATGATTTTTCGATAAACATGCTTAATTTTTTCTCTTTATATCTTAGTAATCGTAAGCAGTATGTTGAATGCTCTGGTTATCAGTCGGTGGAGATTTTGGCGACGTCCGGCATCCCACAAGGATCAAATCTGAGTCCACTACTATTTGACATATTCATTAACGATATAACTTGTGACTTAATGTTAACTGTCTCATTTACGCAGCTGATTTGAAAATATATTACAATATTAAAAACAATGAGGATTGTATAATTCTCCAAAATAATCTTGATAAAATCAATGAATAGTGTAATGTTAACAAATTACCATTGAATGCAGCTAAGTGCAATGTGATGACATATTCTAATAAGACTAATGTAACTACCTTCAGCTATTCTCGGAATAACATACTTTTAAATAAGCCTGAAACTCTTCAGGATTTAGGTGTGACCTTTGATCGAAAGCTCTCCTTTACTCATCATATTAGCAATTTAACTTCAGATTTCTTTAAAGCTCTAGGGTTTATTATTAGAAACTCAACTGATTTTACTAACATTAGTACCTTAAAGTTGCTATTCTTTGCATTTGTAAGATCACGACTTGAGTATGCCTCAATTATTTGGTGGCCTTCTTATAATATTTATATTCAAAATTTGGAAAGAGTCCAGCGAAGATTTCTAAAGTTCGCAGTTATAAAGAAGGTATATACCCACCGGTAGGTGTGCCTAACTCAGATTTGCTTGACAGATTTTCCCTAGATAGCCTGCAGATTAGGAGAGAGAAATCTCAAATTATATTTTTGTATAAATTATTAAACAACATCGTAGACTGTCCCCAAATTCTGTCGATGTTAAATTTTCATGTACCGAGGTTATCGGCACGTGAATGGACAACTTTTCATCTAGATAGCCCCAGAAAATGTAAAAAAGTTTTCCCCATTACACATAATGTGTACATCTTACCACAATGGGCAAGATGCTATAGACATTTTTCACTGCAGTATAGCAGCCATTAAGAAATCATAACGTTATACGATATTCACGTTACTGTATCTCCTTTGATGTATTATATTCATATTTTATTCGTTTAATTAGTGTTATTTCTATTATATTGTTATATTAGCATTTATATTTTTGTAGGCCTTTTCTTAAGGTATTCTTTTTCCCATTCTGTAATTGGATTATTGATGAATGGTTGTAGATTAAATAAATAAATAAATAATCGGAATATTTCGTAGCAAAACACATGTTTTCCATTTTGACGTGTTTGATTTCTATTTCATTTTAAATATTTACACAAAAGTGTTTCAAGCTAGGTATTAAAAATAAATCTTTTTGATCTTCTGCACTCAAAAATTTTAAAAGTGCTATTGAATTTTTTGTTTATCTTCTATTTAGATTTTCACTGGACAACTAATGGAAATCGAAAAGCAATATGTTTGTGAAAATACAAAATGATTGGGTTTTTATCGGAATTTATATTAAGTTGACTACATTTTACACGATTTGAATTGCAGGTTAAAAGTATGCTCTTGTTTATTTCCAAAGAGCTCAATAATTACGTTGTCAATGTAGTACAGGAAAACTGTCGAAAGTAGCCTGAATTGAAAGAACTAAATCTAAGTGACCTTGTCTTTTGAGGAGTTGTTGTTTATATTGTATGTAAACGTTTTTTGTCGAATCACCTGCCAATGGTGCCTGGGAGAAATAGTTATAAACAAAAAAAGTTCAGTTTTTTGGTCATATCGCTGTAATTTCGCCCATAGCCATAATTTTACAAGAATTCAATTTTGAATCTGAGGAAATTCTACACAAATTTCATTACAGAAACATTTTTGTGGGAGCAAAAACAAGCGCGGAAAATCTAAATGTTTATAACATATAACTCTGGCATAGCGTGGTGGAAGCAAGACTAGCGAGCAGAGGCACGCGTGCGTTTCGTTGTAACATCATAAGTCTTTTTTAAATTGGAATATTTTAATTAAATAAAGTGCCTATCAAAAAATGATAGTTTTTTACATGCGACTATTATGAAATTCGTTTAAGATTTCATTTTGTGTATATTGCACAAGAGCTGAAATTACAAAAGGCTGTTTCTTTAAACAATACGCAATTAAATAAACAATTAATTTTATAATGAACTTTCCCGTATAAATTCTTAAATTAATTAATTAAATTTTCTATGCCCTTTAGTTGATTACTAGGAAGAATACAAAATATTACAAACATTTAGTTTTTAAGATTCGACATTTTTAAAATCCACTTTATTTGAAAAATCGGAATAACTAAAAAACAACTTTATTTCACTTTTGGTGCAAGAAACGATCATTTTTTGCAAATCACCCTTATAAAATAATGCAAAAACATTAATTATAATATATTTTACAATGGTATATTTAATTACCAACTTAGATTAATAGCATAAATGTGACAATATGCAGAGAGGTCTCGGATATGGAATAAACTTCCGTATAGTTTCGTTTACATGTCGGTTAAACATCGATCATTTGCCTAAGCATACACCCAAGTACTTCATACATTCCCTTTCTGGAATTTAGTTCCCGCTTATCAAAATAGCGTCAAATATCATTTTCTATAAATCTGTGCATGAAGACTATGGATTTCTCTGTATTGGCCTGAATTTTCCAATTGTCGTAATACGCTTCGCCGTGCCACATGTGGGCTTTGTATGACTTGTTAGCCGCTTGCGCATTGCGACTGTGCGCATACATAGCTGTATCATCAGCGTACTTGGCAGGTTTACTATTCGGGAATGTGTGGAAGTCAGAAACTTATAAATTATATAATTTAGGGCCGAGGACCGACCCCTGCGGGACGCCCTCGCCAATATCCCACTGTATAAGACAGTTTGTTATTCATTCGCATTTGCAGGATCCTTTCCATCAAGCACGAGTGTATGAGTTGGGCCTTTTTAAATATCTAAGAGGATCATTGTGGCATTCTAATCGGGGGTTGTATTGCGTCTTTACGTCATTAACGATTCTAATGACCTATTGTGCTGTGCTTCTTCCCCTCTTAAAACCGCACTGGTGCTCATCGTTAATGTGAGGGTTATCCTGAGCAGTGTTTTACCTATCCAGCCAGGATAGTATTCTATACTAGCTTGGAGATAGATAACGATAACGAAATTGGTCGATAACTGAAAGTATACATTTTTTTATCGGTTTTGATACAGAAAAATATTTATTACATATCGCTAAAAAAATGTTATGTGAATTTAAAGTTATGATGACGTCACTAAGCGAAAACTTATAAAATTATAAGTGTAAACATAATAAATTAACCAAAAATATGGTTTTCATGAGGGGGTGAAATGTCAAATCAGGTATGACATCCTAC
Source organism: Leptura quadrifasciata (assembly GCA_963675555.1). Lineage (NCBI taxonomy): Eukaryota > Metazoa > Arthropoda > Insecta > Coleoptera > Cerambycidae > Leptura > Leptura quadrifasciata. Next base: position 75,748,753 of record OY776674.1, on the reverse strand, counting down.
AGCTGCCATATAATGAAATATTCTAAAAATAAATATGTTTGGCGCCCTATTTGAATTTGCACCTAGTGGCATCACGAAAGTTTAACTTATTTTTTCTCAGCTTAAATAAGAAAAAAATAATAAAGAAAAACAAGTGTCCTTTAATTTTCTTTCTCGAAAACTTTCGATTTTCAAATTAAAAAAAAATACGAGAAAATAGCCCATTAATGGTGTACGTGAATTGAAGGATACCTTTTCTCGGCAAATATTTCAGCAGCTTTATTGTCTTTCCCCAGTGGTTTATTGTTTGGAAAGGTCTTCACCAGCTTCACTAGTTCTGAGAGTTTGACCATGATTTTTAAAAATTCCTGTCTTGTCAATTAGATGTCATGACCAATAACATCGTTTTCGATGCGGTCGTGATTCTGCTTGTTTGGTATCTTTATGTTGTGTATTTTTTCAAAGGTGTCAACTTGATCATTTCTTTTTGCAAGACCACCACAGATAACTATCTGTCCGATCTGTTTTGTCAACGCAGACATGGCTATTCGTGTAGTATTTAACCCCTGGTAAGCTTTCAAACTTCGAATTCTCCGTTGCAATCTAGCCATTTCAATCTTGACGTCGACCATCTTAATATCTTCTTTTCTCTAATTTTTCGTTTGACTGTTTGTCAAGTCTCTCTTGTTGCAACATCTCGCTTGGCATCATGCAGCACGCATAACTCCTCTACTACAGTTTCCAGCTCGGCGGTTGTATCAATAGTGCTGATGAGTATTAGATGTGTTTAATTTTCTTATAGGGGTACCAGTCAGCGTCTCCATAATAATTGATTTTTCGTCGTTGGAATGTGGGTCGGATACTTTCGATACTGCAGAATGATATTATGATTATTAATATACTGGGACATGGTACAGTCATTCGGCTTATTACTGTAACAGTTATTTCTGTTATTATTGCAGTTAACAAGGTATATAATAGAAATACAAATAAATTATATTGTATAAACAATGCGAAACATATGCATTGCTCTTATTTGAGAGTGCATTTGAGGGTCAATCCTCAAATATATTTGCTGGAACTATTTTGCTGTTCATTAGTATTCCAAATGTTATAATGGACAACGCCAAATATCAAATTCCCAACATTTTTTTTTCGAGCCTCAAAGAACTCTTATTTTACTGGAGTATTATAAAATATAATTTTTTTTAATCAAGCGTATTTTAACTCACTTTTAAACCATTTTTACCAGTTTTTTACTCAAAATATTATCAACGTTTTCTTCGTAGAGCTAGAATACTTTCAATACAGGAGGTAATGCAACCGAATAAGGAATGATACAACATTCAATCTTTTGCATATTTTTAGGAAAAATATTCTGCGTTTGCCACCTAAATCATTAGTACAGGAAAACTGTCGAAAGAAGCCTGAATTGAAAGAACTAATTCTAAGTGATCTCGTCTTTTGTGGAGTTGTTGTTTATAATGTATGTAAACGTTTTTTTTTGTCGAATCACCTGCCAGTAATGCCTGGGAAAAATAGTTATAAACAAAAAAAGTTCAGTTTTTTGGTCATATCTCTCTAATTGTGCTCATAGCCATAATTTTACATGAATTCAATTTTGAAGCCGAAGAAACTCTACACAAATTTCATTACAGAAACATTTTTGTGCAAAAACAAGCGCGGTAAATATAAATGTTTATAACGTATAACTCTGGCGTGGTGGGGAGCAAGGATAGCGAGCGGAGGCACGCGCGCGCGTCGTTATAACATCATAACTTTCGTTTGAATTGGAATATTTTAATTAAACAAAGCGCCCATCGAAAAATTACAGTTTTTCACATGCGACTATTATGAAATTTGTTTAAGATTTCATTTTGTGCATATTGCACAAGAGCTGAAATTACAAAAGGCTGTTTCTTTAAACAATACGCAATTAAATAAACAATTAATTTTATAATGAATTTTCCCGTATAAATTAATTTTCTATGCCCTTTAGTTAATTGCTAGGAAAATACAAAAAATTACAAAAATTCAGTTTTTAGGATTCGACATTTTTAAGATTCACTTTATTTGAAAAATCGTAATAACTAAAAAATTACTTTATTTCAAAATATAATTATACAATTAGTGCAACAATTGAGATAATTCTTTTGGGCTAATTAAAAGCTTAACTCTTGCTCTTTAATATTTAGTTGTAACAGTTATGAAAATTTACAGTTAAATTGGGATAATTAGTAATAATTTATGGATACTTGACCGGATAGCCACGCGACTCCAAAACTTGCCAAAATGTTGATGCCTGCAAAAGTTATAAATAAATATTTTATTTTTGTGCAACTTACAGGTGTTGTCGAGAATATTGTTATGTTCAAATAAACATCATTTTTCGGTGTTTACAATAATTATTTTTATTAATTATTTAGTAAAATTTTAAAATAAGGCTTGCGCAATCATTAAATTTTATGCTATTAATCTACATTGGTAATTAAATTTAGCATTGTAAAATTTATTATAATTAATGTTTTTGCATTATTTTATAAGGGTAATTTGCAAAAAAATGATCGTTTCTTTGACCAAAAGTGAAATAAAGTTATTTTTTAGTTATTATGAGTTTTCAAATAAAGTGGATTTTAAAAATGTCGAATCTTAAAAACTAAATTTTTGCAATTTTTTGTATTCTTCCTAGTAATCAACTAAAGGGTCTAGAAAATGAATTTATACGGGAAAGTTCATTATAAAATTAATTCGAGCTAAAAAAGACCGCCCCTATTTGACAACCAACAATATTAAAACTACTTTCCACGCCCCCATTTAAATTATTTTACTGAGGAAAATAAATATTAGTATCAAGATATATTTGGAGTCTTGCTTTAACAGAAATGCGACTTAAAGCAGGGGGTCTATTGTTGCCAATACAACAAATATCAGACTTGTTATTACGATTTTTGAAATAAAGTGGATTTTAAAAATGTCGAATCTTAAAAACTAAATTTTTGCATTTTTTTGTATTCTTCCTAGTAATCAACTAAAGGGTCTAAAAAAGGAATTTATACGGGAAAGTTCATTATAAAATTAACTCGACCTAAAAAAGGGGCGCTATTTGACAACCAACAATATTAAAACTACTTTCCACGCCCCCCTTTAAATTATTTCACTGAGGAAAATAAATATTAGTATCAAGATATATTTGGACTCTTGCTTTAACAGAAATGCGACTTAAAGCAGGGGGGTCTATTGTTGCAAATACAACAAATATCAGACTTTATGTTTTAAAACCCTGAGTCGGATACATTAAGGATCATCAGCATTTGGTAAGTCTGTCCTCAACAATTCATCGCAGTTGATACATACGCGTGCATTATTTTGATATCAATTGGTGGATTATTTAGTTCGTTTCGGTAACGTAAAGCGATTACCATTTTTTCTGCATAAAAATTCAATACGATTCTCATAACTCTGAGAATGAAGCGGTTGTTGCAAACGAAGCAATTCATGCGTTTCAGTAATAATAATTGTCACATTATATTTAAAAAAGGATCTCATGAGGTTTTGTGTAAAATACAGCAAGTGGTATCAGATGATTCCTTGAAAATGATATTTGCTCGTTGGCAGAGAGCGGAGCACAATACTATATTTTACATAAACTTAAATATGTATATACAAAAAACACGACATGCCTGCTCCGATGTGAATAGTAACGACAAAATACTCCGATCTCCCGTGACATACGCGGAATCGAAAAATCTCGATTTTGTCAACTCTTTGTGGTCCAGTTTAAAAACGAGATCTTTTTGGGCGACAATGTTACTAAAAATTTTTGTAGGGATGATGACTCAACGTGAAATCAAAAATTCGGCCAATTTGACAGAAGCCGTTTTTCCCCTATAATAATATCCTTCACCGATACCGAACCTCTAACATTCAAATTAGTCATTTTACGAACAAATCGTTACAAAAGATCGATCTTAAAATGGCCGCCCCTATTTGACAACCAACAATATTAAAACTAGTGTCCACGCCCCCCGAGTTAAATTATTTTATTTCACTTCCACAAATATTTTATAATCATATCTTAACTTATTTTCAACTTCCAATTCAATCGTCCATTCGTATGACAACTTTATGGGGTAATTCCAAAATATTAAATTCTTCACATATTTTCATTAATAACTCTTACATTAAAGCCGATCCGAATTTCATTCTTATATCAAAAGAATCTCCTTTTCAACGCTGACACGGTCATATGATTTTCAAATCAGAATTTCCCGTTTTTCCCAAAATGATGCAATATTGCACAATCCTTGCCCTCACTGAATGGCTAAAACTAAGCCCCGACAAACCGTATAAACAAACAAGCTTCCAAAAAATAGCTTTAAAATCGGAAAGAGATTACTTTCCGAAACGTCAACAAAATACATTATTTCTGTGTTTATTCCGATTTATATTATTTGCAAAACATAACCTCTGACTTTTCCTTTGGCGTAAACGTCACGGGCGCAGAGGCTTTTTTCCAATAATTCTATTATTTTGTAGATTCGGTGATTTGTTTTAAAGAGGATAATAATACATGTGGTAGAAAACCCAAATAATAGGAAAGAATATGTTCTGGCAAAGTTCGAAATCGCCAGAAAGTTAAAATGAAATTAGTACGTTAAGTTTTCGCAGTGGAATCTTTAGTAGTTATTTAAAAGTTATTTAGAATTTAATAAGTTTATATACTATTAAAATCGATTTGGTTCTATTTAACTTAAGTTGTAGCCTAGTCAGCTTCCTACTTCGGCCAGAGCTTAATTTTTCTGAGACAAAACTGTCGAGATCTAGCCTTCCTTGGCCGAAACCAAGCAAAAGAGAGTTTAACATAAATTAAATCGCCGTCGCGCTTAAAACACAAAAAGTGCACTTTTCCAGAACATTTTAAAATAAGTCCATAAATAATTTAATTTTTTCGCAAAATTTAACACGACTGAATTTCTGCTGTTACCTATTCTAAAAAAACTTGTTAAATAAAAACATAATAATCCAATTACGTTAGATACCCTGTGAATGAAACTAAATTAAATAATTTGTTCGTTCTGCTTTAAACAAAGTGTTTTTATTTCAAGATATGCTATATATAGGGTGTCGCCTTCGACCGTGCTAGAGACAATACGAACCGAAAAAGTACTTAATAAACTATAAAATTAAGTGCATACAAAGTTCCAGAACTCACATACAGGGTGTAACATTTGACCCGAACCACTACTCCAAGAAATCGGACCCCAAGATTTCTCTTAACAGAATAACTGAACGGACACCCTCAAGGGTCTCTCCAACTCAAACTTTTTTTATTTTTCAATCTCGAGGGTCCCGTTCGTGTTCAGTGTCCGGGAGGGACAATAATTGTGTAATGTGTAATTGTGTCTAATAATTTAAAATAAACTTGTTTTTTATTTGATTTGGTCCTCGGTGTATGACAAATTATTTAGTTTCTAATTATTTTCATAATTAAAAATTTAGTAACATTAGTTGATCGAGTTAATTTATTTATTTTTCATGGGCTTCTAGTTTTATAAAAATAGTAAGTAGTATTTATAAAATAGTTACTACATTAAATTTGCTATAAATCACAAAAAAGTAAATAGTAAATTACCTATTTAGGATATTTCTAAATCTAGTTAGATTTTCAATGAAAAATTGCTAATCAAATTAGTTCATTTTCATTATCGAAGAAACTCATAATAATTCTATAAAATATAAACTAATTTCAATCATAAAGGAAAGTACAGATTTTGATAGTTTCTATTTTTCGCATTCAAAGCGTGAATGACTGGAAAACATCTCATAGGTTTTCCCAACCTCGAAATATATATAAATATTATTATCAAAATTGATTATTCCTTTAACAGTACTAATTATTTGTTAGCAGTTCCATAAAAAATTTCGTTAATATTTTAAAATTACATTTTCGGTAAGACTGGATATATTTGAAAATAAGTATGTAATTAAAATAAAAGTCCTGTACTTAATCAAAATAAATCGTGACACTATTACACAAAATTCCTGCAAAATTCCTTAAATATTTATATACAAACTATTTATTGTTAAAAAAATATCGTCTCCCAATACAAAATTAATGAGCACATTTACAAAAAAGAGCTCATTCCAGAAGCATCTCAACGAAAGAAACATCGGGGACAAATTATGTTTAACAAGATGAAAGATGTTTATAAATGATAAAGTGAGAGGTCAGGAGTAAAATTAGAAAACAGATATTTTACGCAACTCTAGAAGTGTATCTGAACATGGCTGTAAAACACTCGAACGCTGAATAACTTATTCAAAGGCTTTATTTGGGTAAATTTTATGATTCCGTCACCGTAGCGTCAATGTTAAGAAAACATTCAGGAAGCTGCCACGTAGGGACATACAAAACATGGGTACTCTTCACATCATGGAGCTTTTCACAGCTTACATAAACATAGGAGACCCTCAAAAGGGTTGAGTAAACGTCAAAGAGTATAGAGAACAATAGACAACGACATGACATATATTAAATTCCGGAATCTATACATCAATTTCCAGATATTATTCATATCCACTTTTACCTCACCGAAGTTATGTAATATTTTTTTAAAAATCTCGTCATACAATAGTTATATTTTCTCGTCTATATACAGGATGTTAAAAAATATTGGGGAACTTTAAATGGATGGTACAGAATTCTAACAATCAACAAAAATGATGTCGACTCAAGAAATATAGTTTACCTACAATATTATGTACTACGCAATAAATAAATATTCAGCAAAAGCAAGTGGGACGAATATTTTTCAGTAAATTTAAAAAAAATATTTTTAACCCAAAAATTCTTTGCCAAACCTGCTGGATACAAGCGAAAACAGTTGTTGAATTAAACATACGTTCACGTGAATAAGGAATTTGTATTGAAGGTAAATGCTATATGTTCTTTAAAGAAAAACGTGTATCGATAGGACTTATATGTTATCATAGTTATCTTAAATATCTAACGAAACGTAACATAAAGTAATGTAATGTTATTTCGAGATTTATTTATTAATCATCGCTCTACAGGAACAATGTTTCCAATTACAGAGTTGTGTACACATACACAGGGAATTATACAACGACCATTCCCTACGATACGACATTGCCATTCAGCACAGCAGAGACTCGAACTCAGGAGTGGTACAGTGACTAAATGTGTGGTCTCTCACACAACCTCGTTTAGTCCATTGCTACCAACTCGGTAACACTAAACATCCATACCCTAGTCAGGATTCGAACCCGGGACTCTATGGTTACTAGGCTAACCATTAAAACCATTAAAAACATTTTAATTACCTATTACTCTTTACATATCTACCTTAAAATTACTTCATTTATTTCATTTGTAGGTGGTCTCATGTAATGCAAAGTAAGCATTTAGCCACTGAATCATTTTGATGGAATATTGTAATTTTTCTTCCAGTTCAAGTTATTGGTTGCGTACCCACCCTACATGTTTCCGATCTAAAATATTAATTTAAGAAGAAAACGTCAATAAACTGTGGAATATTAACTTTCGGAAGCTGTTCTTTTGAATAGTTAATTCAATTTCTAGCTATAATGATTTATTCGCGGACGAATAGATTCATTTATTTTATACTAATTGACACACGTATCAATAGTTTCTAAGACTCTTTGATATTGGTCGCAAAACCGAAACATATGTCAGAGACAAAACTGAACAAAAGGTATGAAACAATAAACCAAGTGCGTATTGTAACTAGTCTTTTGAATATTTATAATTATTCTGTTGAATATGTTTCATCAAAAACCTACCGCAGATTCAATCCAATTAATAAATAAATAATCTGTATCTTTAGTACATAAATTCCCACCAATACGACGTTAATTGCGCATAGACAGGAATTATATTTTTGCGATCCAGCAGTGGGCTTAGCAGGTATAAACTCTCAGCAACGACCGTTAAAATTCAGTGCACTGCCTAGTATCCGATTGAAGAAGACCTCCCTGGACGTAGAACGAAACCTGCTTATTTATAATTTTGATTCTTTGTTAATTTTTTGAAGTAGGAATTTTGTTCATATACTATTTATCAACTTAATAATATCTTTCCTGTTACATTTTGGTATTTCACTGAGATGAGTCACAAGGCGTGATGAATCTGCCCACTGTTGGTGCGACATCTAATCTAACATCTAACGCGCCAATATCCATTGGCTGGATGTCGGTCTCGATAACTAGGGCCGAGTAGGACTATTACTCTTTGCACCTAGATTATCTCTGTAGACCTGGACCGGCCTTCGTGATAGGTGGGCCCGCGTACTTCTACCAGACCCAGCTCACAAATGTGAGATGTGTCGTGGTATTTTCTGCGGACCTCCCCTGGTCCTGGCTGTTGAACCTCGCTGGCTGAGGTCTCTTCTGGCGCTCTTCTTGTCTTGATGTTTTCTTTCTTCGCCAGCTTGTCACCCCCGGGGGTAGTCATCGGTCGAGTTGGGTTTAGGAAGTTTTGGCTGGGACTGACTGCCGGTAAGTAGGACATCAATTGATATCCTACCCCGGATCGTCGGAAAGGTAAGGATGAGCTGTGTAGCTCGGGAGTGTGGAGACCTAAGTGCTTCTTTTAGCACTTTCGGTCTCCACGGAGCAGGTAGGACAACGGGCGTTGGACGGTATGTTGTCCGACGCCCGCAAGGAGGTTGGGTTAGGGTTGAAAACGTCATGTCTCTGGTAGTGGTGGTCCGTCCTGGCGTATCTGAAACAGATCTGTTAGCGGGAAATAAAGGTTATACTTACCCGTTGTCCAGTAGCTGAACCCTCGGCCGCTTGTGCCTCGGGGCGTCGGCGGGGTCGTAATCAGTGGCCTGTCTGATCAGCGGGTTCCCATGCTCCTCGGCTTGGGCGTACAGCTTCTTCGCTCGTTCCCGGATGACTTCAGTGACCGTGGTGTACTCCAGGTCTCTGACGATGTCTGCGGTTCTCACGTACCATGGGGCGTCAACTACCGTCCTGAGGGCGATGTTCTCCACTGCCTGGATTCTCTTCATGTAGGACTTCGCCTGGTAGCCCCACGCTACCGAGGCGTACGTCAGCTGCGGCCTGATGAGGGTCTTGATAAGCGTGAGCTTGTTCCTCAAGTTAAGTCGGCTCCCATTTCCCGTCATTGGGTAGATTAGGGCTCTCGTACGTCGGGCCTTAGCTGTGATGGCGTCCGTGTTTTGTCTCCATGTTAGGCTTCTGTCCATGACCACGCCAAGGTATTTGACGGTGTCGTGCCATTGGATGTCCTCGCCGTTCATGGAGACGTGTCCTGTGGGAATTTCTTTCCGCACTCGTCTGAAGAGGATGGCTTGGCTCTTGTCGGCGTTGACTGCGACTTTCCACATCGTGCACCATTCTTCCAGGAGTGTGGCCGCTTCCTGGAGTTTTCTGGTTGCGTCTCTGGCCTTCCAGGATCTGGCAATCAGGGCGATATCGTCTGCATACAGGGCTAGGGCTGTATGGTCGGTCCGGGGGAGGTCTGAGGTATAGATGGCGAACAGGTGCGGTGACAGCACCGATCCCTGTGGAACTCCCGCCTCCACGGTCCTGTAGGTGGAGAGTTGGTCCGAGATTTTCACCCTTAGCTGTCTGCAGTGTAGGTAGGATCTCACTAGTTTGACGAGTTCGATGGGGTAACCCATACTCATCATTTTAGCTAAGAGACCGTCGTGCCAGACCGTGTCGAATGCTTTGGCGACGTCTAGGAACAGCGCCGCGGTGACTTGACGCTGGTTGAACCCCTTGGTGATCTCCTCAGTGAGACGAAGCACTTGGAGTTCCGTGGAATGTCCTGTTCGGTATGCGAACTGTTCATCCGGGATGATGTTCAGCTCTTCTGTCTTCTCTGTTAGCCTCTTCAAGATGACCCGTTCTGCAACCTTGCTCATGGCTGGGAGGAGGCTGATGGGCCTGTAAGAAGACGGGAAAATTAGGTCTTTCCCTGGTTTAGGGATCATAATGACGTCGGCCTTTTTCCACCTGGCTGGAAAGTGCCGTAACCTTAACATCGCGTTTACGATGTTGACTAGCGCCGCTACTCCTTTCCTGGGCAGCTTTTTGAGAGCGATGTTTCCTATCTTGTCACATCCCGGAGCTTTTCTCGGCTTTAGGCTCCTCAGGATTTCCTTGACTTCCTCGGGGGTAGTCGGACGGATGTGGTTGTCATCTGGTAGGCGACGGATCCTTCGTACTCTGCGTTCGACGTCGTCCACCCAGTCCTCGTCCTCGTCATCGAGCTTGTTCTCTCTGCACTGCAGTTCTAAGCTGTCGGCGAACGCCTCGGCTTTTTCCTGGTTAGTGTAGACGATCCCTCGCTCTCCGTGAATCGGGCGCATAGGCTTCCTTCGGTTTCGCAGGGCACGTTGTGTGTTCCACATGCTTCTGTCCTGTGGATCCAGTGACTCAAGGTGGCGTTGCCACCCCTCCTGACGGTGTTCCTGGAGGGCGGCTTTCACTCTTCGGCTGAGGACATTGTACTCCCTTCTGTCGGCGGGGAGCCTGGTCCTCTGAGCCCGTCTCTTGGCGCTCCTTCTGTCCCTTATCAGCTGTCTGGTGACCTCTGGGAGGTTTGCCATCGGTGCTGGGTGCCTTCTTACTTCTATTTCCGTCGTGCTGGCCCTTATCGCTTCCAGGATCTGCTCCTCTAGGGTAATGATGGCCCTCTCAACGTCCTCCACGGTTTCTAGCCTGGGAATTTGTGCGATGTACTGCTGCAGGTACTGCCGGTACGATTCCCAGTCCGTTCGTCTCTTCGTGAAGGTGGCGTTGTCCTCACTCGCCTGTCCTCCTATGGTTAGGAAGATCGGGTTGTGCTCGGTAGATCCCTCCGTTCTGGTGGTGATCTCTGCCTCGAAGGTCATCTCCTTTAGGATCGCGATGTCCAGTACGTCTGGCCTGTGTCTGCCGTTGTCGAAGGTGGGCTGGTCCGGTCCTACCACCATCAGTTCGCCGGCGTGCTGTCCCAGGAACCTCAGCAGCTCTCGTCCTCGAGTGTTGGTTATGCCGCTGTTCCATTCCTGGGATTTGGCGTTGAAATCGCCAATTGCGACGACCTGTGTCCTGGCGGGCAAGATTGCGTCCAGATCCCCCTCGGTAAGCGTGCTGCGGGGTGGCTGGTAGCATGAGACCACTTGTATGTCGCCATTTCGTGCTGTGGACACTACTACGGCGGTGGCGTTCATGTTTTCTAGCTCAGGCAGTACTGTCGGATGGTGGGCTATGGTTTTCTTCACCAATAGGGCCACTCCTCTCGCGGGTCGCTGAGGGTTGTTTACCCAGTCCATCCTGTAGGTGTGGTATCCTGGGAAGTTGATCTCCTTGGCCGGGGTCATCTTGGTTTCCTGCAGTGCCATGACGTCTATGTCGTACCTGGTCAGGAGCTCTTCGACTTCAAGTCTCCTTTCTCGCAGGCCATTGACATTCCAGGCCGCCATCTGCAGGACTTCCGGTTTAACCTGTAAAGGCATTACAGATTAGTTAAATTTGGCATTTGTGCAAAAAATGCGCTCATCGCTGAGCACATTTGTTGCATCTGTGCGAGCACCGCTGTGAGGTTTTTGGCCTCTGGCGATGCTTGTTGTTTTGCGGCAGGGACGGTGTTCTGTCCTGCCTTGCCCTGGGCTACTCTGGCGTAGCTTGTGCCTGGCGCTACGCCGCCCTTTTCTGTGTTGAGGTCATCGTTGGCCTCTGTACCGGCCTTTGGGTGGCGCTGGCTGATTGTTTGGGGTACTTTGGACATCCCCTATAGCTGGCCGGGTGGGCCCCCTGGCAGTTCGCGCACTTGGCCGGTTCGTCTGCCTTCTTTTTGCACTCCGTCGTCCGGTGTGCCTCGCCGCACTTCACGCATTTCGGCTGCGCGGTGCACCTGGATTGGCCGTGGCCGAAACGCTGGCAGCGGTGGCATTGGGATGCCGCTACCTTGGCTCGCTGTCTCTCAGTCCTTACAACTAGAGAACAGCACCTCGTTACTTGGAGTATCTTGTCCTGGTCCTGTGGGACTAGGACAAGCATGAGGGGCACCTCCTGTTTTGTCCGTCTTGACATCATTCGCTGGACCGCGGTAGGTGCGAATCCTTGGTCCTGGAGGTCTTCTGCCACCTCTTTGCAGGTAACGCCGCTCGGGATCCCTCGAATGACCACACGTAGCTGCCGTTCCTCTGGCAGGGCATACGTGTGGTACTCCCTCTTTTCATTTGCGAACATCCTTGTCATCCTCCGATAGTCCTCGGACGTCGCGGGCTCGATGGAGATTCCCTCCCCGGTAACTTTGGCCTTGTTGAAGTTTATACCGGTTTCGGTTAAACGACGGCTCACCGTTGTCCACGTCTCTTTGTTTCGCAGCACTACCGGGGGTACACGCTGGCTTCTTGTCCTTGTTTGAGGGGCCTCGGTCTCCTCTTTCCGGGTTTCTTGTTGGGGGACGCTAGCCTCCTGCTGGGGGGCTCTGGATCCCGTTCTGCTCTGTCTAGGTGACTCGGACTCGGGGGGGCACTTGAGGGGCTCTTCAGCCACCTTCTTTGCCGCCTTAGGGGCCTCTTCGTCTGAGTCCGTGTTGGCAGCGGGCGGATTTTTTCTTTTCCGTGTTTGCGATTCTCCCCGAATCGCACGCAGAAGCTCTTCATGCTGGGACTTCTGTTCCCTCTGCATCTGCTCCAACCTTTCGGTGAGCTCGTCTATTTTCTTCTTGAGAGCATTGTTCTCCTCTGTGAGACGTTTTATCGTCTCCTTGTCGTCCCTTGGGGTTGGGAGGCCCCCTCGGAAACTACCGCTCTGGGATGTTTCGTCTTCACTGTACTCCATGTTACCGTCCTCCACGGTAACGTCGTTGTCGGTTTCCTGTAAGGGAATACCTATATTATTATGGGAAAAAGTTATGATTAATAACAGAAAATGGTGTCTTGAAAAAGACGTGTGAACTTCCTCTTCAACACTATCGACGTCACTGTCTGTGGGGCTTCCACTTCACTGTGCACTCTGATGGCTCGGTGTACGTCCGTACGCTTTCACTTCTCGATGCACACTGTCTAACATCTAAGGTATAGTAGAATGTCTGCTAATCTTCTTAAGGGAAGAGGTTCGGCAAAATTCCTGGTTGGGGGTAGCTCGTCTACAGGCGTCGGTGTTAGGCCTCAGTAGCGAAAATAGGCCAACGTTAAATAAACTTATAAAATAAAAAAAAATAAAAATAAACAACACGAAAAGTAGGCTTTTTAATATTTGTAAACTATGTTAAAAATGCCATTTTATAATCTTTAAGTAAATTACTTTTAAGACTAGTGTTAAAAGTAGAGTTTCATAAACAAATAAACAAAGCCATAGAGATATACAGACAAATTTCATTATTAAAACCTTTATTATTATAAAATTATATATATAATTATAATTATTAAAGTCTTAAAGCCTGAATGTCACAAGGCTTGATGAATCAGATCCCCTGTTGTTGTTGTCTAGACTGAATCGGCACTATTGCGCTATATTACACAACATTGCACACACAATGATAGAAATAAAATTTATTTGGAAAATATCGGCGTTGAAAAGGAGACATGTTTTATATAAAAGTGAATTTTGAATCTATTCGGGTTTAGAAATTATTAAGGTTTTGTTGTCCGGAAATTAAATGTTTTCTGAATGTCCCCGTAAAGTCGAAACGAAGGTCCGACGTTTTACGGTTGCAGAGATATCAATAAGATATGAGAATAGTTCAAATGTGCTTTTAGAGGGCGGAATATTAAAACATAATATTATTAGTCGCAAACTCCTTTATAAAATCCTTATTTTGCTATAAGGAACGTAGCCAGACTGCAACCAACAACTACCATCCGGGCTCTATGTGCTCCGTCGAGCGCTGAATTACTAGTTACAAGCCTGGAGCATTAAGTATAATAATTGCATATTACCATCAAAATGCCAATGCTTCGATTGCAACAAACACTAGCCGAAAGACTGATCCTACATAAAGGAGCTCTCGTGCTAGTCGTCACACACACTTGCAGACTGCAGTTTCGATCTGTTGGCTTTCGTCAATGCAAGCTAGGCATGTGACGATCGAGACGAGGATCACTTGACTATTTAGTACATTTCGGTATCTTTGGGATAGCGACATGTAAAATAGTCGGCAGGCGCCATCTAGCGGTTCAGTGTCTGTTGCAATCGAAAAATAAATAGCCTGACTGGGCTTAGCATAGTTCAAATGTGCTTTTAGAGGGCGGAATATCAAAACATAATATTTTTAGTCGCAAACTCCTCTATAAAATCCTTATTTTACTATAAGGAACGTAACCAGACTGAAACCAACAGCTACTCTCCGGGCTTTGTGCCCCGCCGAGCGCTGAATTATTAGTTACAAGCCTGACGCGTTAAGTGTAATAATTGCATATTACCATCAAAACGCCAATGCTTCGATTGCAACAAACACCAGCCGAAAGACTGATCCTACTTAAAGGAGCTCTGAGAGGAGATATGAGAATGTTCCCGATAGATGCGAGGTGAATAATAAGATATAAAAATGTTCCTGATACGCTTGAGGTGAATGGAACGAAAATAAATTGTGATATCGGTTGCAAGGGGAATCCCGATATTGTCTTTATTTATTTATCAAAATAAAATCCAACAGACGAGACTGTCCATAAGTAGGATACTAAAACATAGCAATTTTAAAGATTATATATTATACAAAAAAGTGCAACCAAAGTAAAAATGTATAAATATAAAAAAAACAACAATAGATAATAAGGATGCTACCACAAAGCTGATCATGACATACACTAATACATAAAGTATGAAGTAAAATACAGAATTACATTAAAAAGGTGAAAAAAAATTCGAACAAACATTGTAAAAAGTTAAATAAATATACATATATGTACAAAAAATAGCAGCACATATACACACTAAATTATGGAGTTAGTTAAGATAGCTTCTTTAAGCGGACGAGAAAAACTAGCAAAATTATCTCAAAATATATCAACAAAGTGCTGCAATTCATTGTATTGTCTAGACATAGTGAGTAAGGGTGAATTCATGTGTTGAATGGTGTGGGGTGTATCAAATGTTAACAACTGCCTAGCTCCAAATCTAGGTATATTCCATTGCACCTGCTCTAAGAGTTGAGGATTATCAACATGACCATGAATAAGTTTATACAAATATGTGATATTCACTACTCTACGCCGTACGAATAACAGCTTAATATCAAACTCTTTTAGCATGTCACTATAACTATAATTGTGCTAGGGGTATCTCCCTATGAAGTACAGATATTTACAGAATTTACATTGTATACGCTCAAGCATCTTAATAAATGAACATTATAGTACGGGCTCCAAGCGACACTGTAGTACCCCAAACGACTTCTAACATGTGCAAAATATAATACTTTTAGGCATTCAAACACTTGTTAATTATGTGTATGTGTATTTCGTATTATAAATCCTAGCATTCTTAAACATTGACCATTAATATACTCGTAATGAGGAATAAATGATAAAGCAGGATCTAAAATAATACCTAGGTCTTTTTGTCACCTATTTTGTAATCATGCCCAATCATATTTATTTTCCTCGAGAACGTCATTGCCTCACATTTCTTAATATTTAAATTTAATTTATTATCTAAAGACCATGCACATAAGGAATCAACATCATTCTGTAAATTATGGCAATCTTGCATATTTATTATTCTTGCAATTTTTAAATCATCTGCATAGAGAAAAATATAGGAATCTAGAGAGATTTCTCAATGTCATTGACAAATATTAAAAACATAAGAAGACCCAAATTAGATCCCTGAGTTACACCACTTGTTGCACAGTAAGTACTGGATTTAAAGCCTTTATGTTCTATATAGTTTTTCCTATCTGTTAATAGTAAATAAAATAGCTCAATCAAATTTTCACACAATCCATATTGTTTAAGTTTTTTTATGATCGTAACATGATGCACTTGATCAAACTCTTTAGTGAAATCAGTGAAGATTACGTCAACTTGTAACCTGTTATCGAGAGCATTAGACACAAATTGAACAAAGTTGCCAATATTCGTCAGAGTAGAGCGACCCCCAAGAAATCCATGTTGGTTAATGGATATCTGCCTGCAAACACGGTTATACACTACAAATGACAAGCTTTGCGATATTTGGAATAATGCCAATAGGCCCATAATTAATAATGCTAGATGTAGTACCTGCTTTAAAAATTGGACAAATTTTCGAAATTTTCCAGCACTTTGGAAATACACAAACTGTGCAGGACATTGGCACCAACAGACGTATCATCACAGAGGGAATCACTACTCACTTAGTCTTCATTTAAAAATAAAGTACTGAAATGTCTTGCAAAACCATCAACAATATCTTGAGGAGTTGTTAGAGGACGATCATCATAAACCATAATACCTGGTATTCTCGACGAATTCTTCTTAGCGTTCACAAAATTCCAGAGCTGGTTCGGATTATTTTTAATGTTACTTTCAGTAGACCTAATTAAATTATAATATTCACGACGAATGCTGTATTTTATATCAGGCTTTAGGATTTTCACCATATATATATATTCGAAAATGATCTTTCAATTTTATTTTTTTGTATTAAATCTGCTATATCAATGCGGGAAGTGTGAAGTTTTAGGTGTAGTTTTAGATACGTGCATATCAAGTGTCATTTAGAGTTTATCATAAAATATATCACATGCAGTATCAACATCATCAACTATATTCAGGTCACTCCAATCGACCTCCGGTAACGGATGATATAATTCATGGAAATTAACCTTTCGAAAGTTGTACCGAGGAGAGCTTGTATTATTTTCAAACAAGTCATTATTGTAAGGTGAGAACTTCAAAGTGACATGTAGCCCCGGATGGTGAGGATCTTCATCGACTAAAATACAATCGTCTCTTATTACGGAGCAACAAAGGTCTTCTGAGGTAACAATTAAACCTAGGAGCCTGTTATTACTATTTTTTACATGGTTATGTTGTACCATATAACATATACTTAGAAAACTGTCAAGTACATTGCACAACACAGAAGTATTATTCGTTATAGTATGATTGGAGGAATATTAAAGTCGCCACTGACAATTACTGGACACCATAGCTGGCAATGTTGTTCAAGCAGGTCAAAAATAGCTTCGTAAGTTATGAGTGGTTGAGATGGTGGTATATGTAAGTTTATGAAGGTCAATGCTGTATTATTATCATACATCCTTACAGCCACTAGATTTACTTCAGAGAGAGGTGATTTTACAGCAAATTCTTCAGACCTATACTTGGAATCTACGGCTATCAAAACACCACCACCTTTAGTTTTGTAGTTTTTCCTATCACATCTGTACACGTTATATTTATCACAAAAAAATTCAGTGGAGTTAGTACCAGATTTTAGACCAATTTTGATAAGTAAGATAAACACTAAAACATGCTAACACATTGAGATAAAAAACATTAATCTTACTATTTAAACCATTGACATTTTGGTAAGTTACTGATATGCAGTGTTCACAGTCAGGAGTGTGTTGAAAATTTAATTTTTTTTTAGTGACTAACGATTTTCGGAATACCATCACGATGTATATGTAGTAATACGAGGGGCGATCAATAAATAATGAAAATTGAAATAGAAAATGGATTATAGAAAATTGATGAACCGAAACAGAACATTGTTGTTAGAAGTGAGGAGAGTAGTTTGATATATAGGATGGGCGGTTGAAAAGTAGTGGAACTTAAAATGTAAAATCTGTTTATAGAAAATTAACGAATCGGGATAAAATGTTGTGGCTATAGGTAGAGAAAGTAGTTTTGATATATTTTAAGATTATTTGGGGCTGATGTTTTTAAGGCACTTTTTGAACAGGTTCGAGTCTTAAAATGGTGATTTTGAATGTTTGATGATATTTAACGGTAAATGCATGTTATTTGAGAATTATCGAATGAGCGTGAATTTTTTTCAGAATTATTTTATGAAAAACTCTATTTTTTGATTAATTTGAATATGGTAATTACTTTTTTATATTTTTGACATTGCACACATGAAGTTTGATTTATTTTGAATTTTTTTTTCATTTTCTATAGTAGCGATAGAAGGAAGGTACTATAACAAGCCCAGCTTCCTGATATTGATAATCATTTAGCTTTGACTGTTTTCCTTCGGTGTTTTCATTAATGTTAGCTATAAGGCGTACTGAGCCTAGCTACTGTTGGTATATCTAGTCCATAGACATAGCTGATTATCTCTGGGATCTTGGGGTCATAGGGCGTCATGAACCCGGCCTTCTAGTACTGATAGCCATTTGTTTGTTTACCTCTTTCACATTAGTGTTCTCATTAAGCTGAGTCATAGGCACCTAGCCCCTGTTGATATAACATCCAACTTAATTGAATGAACTGAACTGAATGTCTGTGAAGATCTCGGGGCTACAAAGCGTGATTAGCCCTGTCTCCTGGTATTGATAGTTATTTTTCGGCTTCTATCCTCCTGTCAGTAGGATCTGCCGCAGATTTTTCTAAGTTGTTTTGTAACACTGTTTGCTAGATTTAAAAATCAGAACCGCTATAGTAAACTTCGATTTAAAGAACATGCTGCAAGCAAATTACAGAAAGGATATTTATCTTTAAAAATGATATTACACAGCGCCACTTTCTAGACCATGATATTAAAAAAAATGTATGCGACTCTCTTGTATTTTCCCAATTCAACCACTGTGATAGTGTTTACGAACCTTGTTTAGACGCCACTGACGTTCGATGCATACAGACACGTCAAAACTTCTGTTTACGTCTTATTTATGGAATTAGGAGATATTAAATGGTTAAGTATGTACAATCGGCGGCAACTTCACATGACTTGCTTATTTATCAAAATTTTTAAATTGAAATCACCACCTTATTTACATGATAAATTAAAATTTAGAACTGATGTGCACAATATAAATATTCGCAGAAAAGATATACTTACCATTTCTCGACACCATAAAACAAATTTTAAACGGTCTTTCTCATATAACGCTGCAAAACGTATTAATGAAATTGGTGACATGGATCTTAACTTATGATAAGTTCGGTAAAAATTAAACTTAAGAAGCATTTATTGCAAAACCAGCGATCACATTAATTCTTCAAAGTTTTTATATTTTATGCGAGGTGGAAAATAGCAGGTACGATGTTATCCGCCATGCTTGCTGGGCGTTATCGCAAAAACGGTTACCTACATTTCCAAAAAAGTGAAATTTGATCATAGGAAATTTAGTGCTATTGAATTCTTATCTGAGATATTTTTTTTTGTAAGACCAACCGTTTTCGACTTATTTACGAGAAACCGTTTTTCTTAACTTTGTACCCCATAAATGGGGGTCACGCTAGCAGCTGATCGGCAGTGACTTTCTATAGGTTCATACCCGTGACTGAAATAACTGATTCATGAAAAATTGCCCATTTACAGTTATTCCGCAGAGATTTCTAACTGTACTGGACTATTATTTTATAAAAGAAGCTCTTTCCTTGGTACTTATTATTTCAGTCTTAGTCATCATTATTTTCAGTTCATAGTTTTACTCTCAATGATTTCATTAAATTACATAAACTCCCTCTACGGTTCTGGTGTTTGAATTCATGACGCAGTTTCAACAGCCGGATTAGGACACTGTTTACACAGGTAAATAACAGATATCAATGGTAGAGTTCAGAGTTGCAGAAACAAGGGCGTTCGCTCTTTCAAATGTGTAAAGATATCGAATTATTTCACCTAGTGCCTTTATTATACAGGATGGCGCAATAGTGCGTCGGACTTCGATATCTTGAGTTCTACGATAGCTAGAAATATTTCTTTAAATTGCAAGTAAACTAGATAAAAAAGTCTATAACTGGAAATTATTTTCGAACATACAGGACAAGCCAAGACGAAATTAGAGGACCAAGTGTTTTTTCTTAAATGGAATGTATATTTTTTTAAGCCTCTTTCTAGTTTCTATTTATCCCTAAATTAGCATTGAATATCTCCCAACCACTTTGATGTAATGAATTTTTTTGTTGAAATACTGCAATCTGCAGATGGATATTAAAAAAATCACCACAGTCTCAATTATGGGTTTTAAGAAAAACTTATGTGAATACCAGTTACGAGACGTCTAATTAATGTTTTTAAATTATTTTCATTTCCTAAAAATGTGCAGGGTACCCAAAAATTATTTTTCAATTAAGAACATTTTGAATTGAATTCTCAATTTTTTCAAATGGAACACCCTATGTGATGTAGAAATGAAAAACGAACATTTTTGTAAGCACTTTCCTATGGTTAATTGCAACCATTTACGTTTTATAAATAATAAGTGTCAAATTCAAGAATAAACTTAAAAAAAGAGGTTCCCTCAAATAATTCATTAGAAAAATTTATAATAGGTGTTCGACATGTTGCCCATTTTGATTGACACACGTCTTTATGTAATTTTGAAATGAGGCCATTTAGTGGAACCATTTCTTCAAATCCATTGAAATGAGTACATAGTATTTAACCGGTCCTTTACTGTAATGTTTTTTTGTACATTTTTTTGCTGCTTTCGTTATTCGACAAGCAATAAAACCCAAGTTTGGTATAAATTGTCGTGTACAAAGGAGCATTTATCACACTTATCGGTCGTTACAATTTGTATTGAGTTTAAAATATTTGGAATTTTACAATATGAATTTTAATAAAGCGGAACTTGTAGCCATGAATTTTGTTTTGGGCGAGTCAGACAGAAATTCTTTACTTGCCAATAGAATTTATCACCAACGTTATCCTGAAAGAAGGATTCCTGATGTTAGCAGCTTCCAAAACTTTCTCGATACATTTCTAGAAACTGGAAATGTCGAATATAAAAAAGGTGAAAGAATAAAACGTGTTGTGGACAAAGAAAATGAGTTTTCTGTGGTGCTGGCAACGGTTAAGAATCTCCATGTTAGTCAAAGAGAAGTGATGTCATTAGTAGGGATAAGTAGACGGTCTGTGGGTCGAATCTTAAAAACAAATAAGTTGCATGCATATCATATTTAAGTGCACCAGGAATTATCTGATGACGATTTTCAAACGCGTCGTCAATTTTGTAATTGGGCCAGAGGTGAAATGCAACATGATGTCAACTTCTTCAATACTGCTTTATTCAGTGATGAGGCAACTTTTCTTAAAAGTGGATTTATTAATTGGCACAATTTCCATTATTATGCTTCTGAAAATCCTCACTTTTTTATGCAAGTTGATAACCAACACAGATGGTCTATAAACATTTGGGGCGGAATTATTGGAGAACATGTAATAGGACCACATTTCATTGATGGTACATTGACTGGAACTATTTATCTTAATTTTTTGGAAAACTATCTGCCACAATTATTGGTAAATCTCCCTGAAAGAATTCGAAATAGGATGTGGTTTCAGCAAGATGGTGCTCCACCACATTATTTAAATGCAGTTAGAGACCACTTAAATAATACCTACCCTAATCAATGGATTGGAAGAAATTGACCCACTAAATGGCCTGCTAGATCTCCAGATCTTAAAAAATGGATTTCTTTTTATGAGGATACGTGAATGAAATTGTTTATAGAGACACACCAACAACAGTACAAAATATGAAGGTAAGAATAATAACTGCCTTTACATCTATCACACCGGCAGTTTTAGGAACAGTGGGAATCTCATTTCAAAAGCGCATAGAGATATATGTCAATCAAAATGGGCAACATGTGGAATACTTATTATAATTCTTTCTATTGAGTTATTTGAAGAAACCTCTTTTTTTAAGTTTATTTTTGAATTTTGTAATTATTGCTCCATGAAACGAAATTGGTTGCAATTAGACTTGGGAAGTACTTGCAAAAAATGTTCGTTTTTCATTTCTGTATCACATCGCCGAAAAATATACAGGGTGTTCCATTTGAAAAAGTTGAAAAAATTCAATTTAAAATGTTCTTAATTAAAAAATAATTTTTGGCCACCCTGTATATTTTTAAGAAATGAAAATGACTCAAAAACATCAATTAGATCTCTCGTATAGGTATTCACATAAGTTTTTCTTAAAACCCATAATTGTGACTGTGGTGATTTTTTTTTATATCCATCTGCAGATTGCATTATTTCAATAAAAAAATTCATTACATCCAAGTGGTTGGGAGATATTCAATGCTAATATAGGAATGAACAGAGCCTAGAAAGAGGCTTCAAAAAATCTACTGATATACATAGCATTCCATTTTAAAAAAAGGCACTTGGTCCTGTAATTTCGTCTTGGCTCGCCCTGTATGTTCGAAAATAATTTCCAGTTACAGACTTTTTATCCAGTTTACTTGCAATTTTTAAAAAAATTTCTAGCTATCCTAGAACTCGAGATATCGAGGTCCGACGCAATATTGCTCCACCCTGTATACAGGGTGGACCATTAATAATAGGCCATGGTTCGGGGTTAGATCTTTTGGGCCCAAATATGATGTTCCATCTTGCCTTCTCTTTATCAAAAATTATAATAATTTAAAATAAAGGGGAGTACAAGAGAGCTAACGACTAGCCGATCTGTTGGGGAGAGCTGGGTTCGTGGGTTCTATTTAGAGGTTCAGAGGTTAAACCAGAGATTCCCCTTAATTATCCAGCCGTACCAATTTGTTTTATGACCTAAAAGGGTATGGGTTTAAAAAGATGGAGTTTTTAGGCGCCACCCGCAAAAATAAAGGTTTGAAGATCACCCTTTTTAAGTCATAAAACAGATCAATGCGGGTTGATCCAAAAGAAATGCCTGGCAATAATTCACAAGTAAATTAATGATAAAAAAAATATTCAATTTATTTTCAAATAGAATTTTCGAACTACATATATAAAATTGATATTGATATTAAAAGAAATAAATTTGTCATATACTAAATTATATAAAGTTGTGTGAAAAATAGTAATTATAATAAAATCATACAAAGAAAAAAATTTGTTAGCAAAACAGTGATGAATGTAAAATTTATTGAATAGTCATAAAAAATTGAAAAGTGAATCTCACCACCTTTTACATGGATAGGCTCCTAGGACGCCTTGGAAATGTCTCTAGCTGTTGCCCCCGAGACCCCGTTGCGAAAGATGCCAGGTACCTATTTTCTACCGCTGAAGTTCTGGGTATTCACGGAAAATTCTGGACAAAACTTAATAGTTGAGGTGGGTAGAGATATGCTCCGGTCTATGAATGGTCTGCGGTGCTGCTGCGAAGGTTGGGAATAATTTAATCAAATTGGTGAAATTTGAGTTGAGACTTTTCTAAAGTCTTCATAAACTTCGTGAAATAATTCATTAAATATATTGTGACATAATTCGTAACATTTGTTTAGTTACATTAATTTTAACTCTCGAAATTTATTCTTAATTTCGAAATTTCTACTAAATTTCAGCAGAACTCTAGCGTTAGGGACAAAAGAAAAATTTTTATTAGACATGTGCACTGAAATATTGGTTATGTTTTATAAAAATACAAAAAATTTAATTTATTAAAAAATATTATTCTTAGCGTGATAATATTAATACATCTAGGATAAATAATTAGTAAAATTACCTCTTCTCTTGTTAGTCACTCGGATGTACGCGGATAGATCAAAATTATATTCATTAAAATATAGATTACTATCTCGCACGAGATTATCAAGTTTTCACTGCCGTATCAGAAAGCAAATTGGAGTAAGTCGAACATCTCTGTCCCAAGAAACCTCCCATAGTGGTCACTTTCCATTAAATTTCCGGTCAGGTTGTAACCAAACACACACGGACATCGCACCACCGGGTTCGAATCCTGGCTCCGGTACTGGCACTGTCGGAGGAAATGGTTGTATGTCCGCGTTTTTTCAATGTGTAACCCCCTTCCGCACAAGCCCTGGCTTCTGGAATTGGGGGTTGTCTAATTTCTGTGGTGTTATTTATAAAAAAAAATAAATAAATTCCCTAACCAACGGAAAATAAGTACCTACTTTTCTTGATCTAGATAAGATATTGACTACTCCTTAACAAATAAACAATTACTAATTACGGCATGATTGAAAATTATTTATATTTTAAATAAATTTAAGAAATGTAAAAGCAAAATACTAATTGGCATTGAAACTAAAAAAATTTTATGTGTTCGACATTCATTCCTAATACTCTGTATGTGATCTTTTATGAATTTAGTTATTTCGCTTTATCAACTTAGCGTTTGTGAATGAACGTCGGTGACATATACATAGTAAAATACTGAATTCTGCATCTATCTAGGTATTTTAATTTTATCATATTAACACTAACAGCTGATGGCCAAATGGATCTAAAATGATATTAGTTGTATTAAATATAAATAAATAAATTGAAACCAATGTATAATATTTACAATAGCAAAAAGATAAGTAACAATTGCCTCTCAGCAAGGTAGGCTAAGACTAAATGAATGATATTAATTGCTTTATTAAATGGCTAAAATTATGTAAATACAGGTAACCTAATATTTCAGTGTCATAATTAATTTTCCATAATAATTAAGTATCCTTAAACTAAGTTGGTCTTGCATAAGGGAATATCGTGATCCACAGGTAGAAACACTGAAAATAGCTACAACATTACAAAGAAAATTTTAGTAAAATTATAAATATTGTTATACAAAGGTAAATATGAACAAAATATTAGTGATTAACAATATGAAAGGTTTAAATTAACTCAGGATGGCTAATATCCTATTAGTGGTGTGCATGTCCGCATTCTTTATTATATTTTATGTACTACCAAAAGTTGAAAAATAAACTTTATTATTATTATTATTATTATTATTATACAGCGTTTATCAAAATTATGCTATCTTTGTGTGTTATTGATATAAATACGAAAAAATCGTAGCTTGAACGCTACAATGAGCATATAACCAAATATGCTTTAGTAAAATGTTGCTGTGGAAAAAGATACAGGGTGTCAGATACAGCTCAAAACCTTTTTTCGTTTATTTGCCATAACTTTTTGCCTCTTGACTGATCTTCGCCAAATTTGCTAGAGGAACTTCTTTTATTCTAAGAAACAATAATTTATCTATTACATCACGTTAGATCATAGAGGGCGCCGCAGGACCTGTATCTGATGATTTTTTTCATTTTTTTTTTGACGAAACGTTGTGGTACTTCTGACCAGAAAATCTGATGAGGGCGTCGTTTCCACCTATAAAAAGTTCACTTGGTTGAACTTGATAACTCCAACCGTTTTCGAGAAAAGTGCCGTTAAACATTTCAATAATTCAAATCAATTCAAATTTAATGAAACAAAGTGTATTCATTGAAAGACGTGCTTTGGTTACATTTTAGTTCTATCATTTACGTCATTTAATCATTTTATTTTGTTCTTGTGTTCCTCGAGCTAATTTCTTTAACTTCTTTATTTACAATGCCTAGACATAATAATAGGGGGAGGGATATGATAAGTGTTTACGCACAAAATAATTTTAGCGGACGTGCTGCAGCGAGGAGATACTCATTGCAATATCCAAATAGAATACAGCCAGACCATATTATTTTCAAAGACCTGTTTCGTCGTTTGGGTGAAACGGGTTCATTTTGCCATAAAAACGATGTAGGACGACCGAAACGAATTACTCCAACTTACTTCGAAGGGATCTTCCACAAAGACTACAATTTTGTCTGTTTGTTCTAGATAAACACAACAGGGATCGAAATTTTGTTAAGAACACTTTATTTACCGACGAAGCAACTTTTATTCGCCGAGGCGTTTTTAACTGGAGAAATACCCATTACTGGGAAGTAGGAAATCATCATGCCGTTAAAGAAAGGCATTTTCAGCAAGAATTTAAGATTAATGTGGCATCATCGACGATCAGTTATTGGGAACTTTTGTCCTTCCTCCAAATTTAAATGGACAGTATTATCTGTTTGCTCTTCAAAATACTCTTGTTGATATATTACATGCTTTCATGCTAGATATACGGAACAGAATGTGGGTCATGCAAGATGGAGCTCCCCCTCATTTTTCCATTGAAGTCAGGAATTATCTTGATGAGACTTTCCCACGCAGGTGAATCGGTCGAGAAAGTGAGTTTGCTTGGCCACCAAGGAGTCCTGATTATAATCCTTTGTATTATTATGTGTGGGAACATATGAAGTCTTTAGTCTATGCAAATACTATCAACTCAAGAGAAGTACTATGGGACAAAATACAAAACGCAGCGAATTTTATTAGAGGACAGGAAAATGTATTTTTCAATGTAAGAAAATCTTTTATGAATAGCATTATAAAAAGCATAGAAGTAGGTGGATACCATATCGAACATTTACTCTAAGTTGCAGCTATGGGGTTTTTGCATGGGGGGAAAGTTTATAATGTCATTAAGTCTTTTACGTTATTTTTTGGTTTTCTAATAAGATTAGATCCTTATTTTAGACAATCTTTTGATTTATGTATTTTTATCTACCAATATTATTAACTTATCACAAGAAGTGCACTGCGAATTAGCTGGCATTGAAGTCAAGGAGTATCTAATTATAACAGTCTACAGATCTCCCATAGGTGATTTCCAAACCTTTTTAGAAAAACTAACTTTATTGCTAGAAAAAATTAATATGAATAAGAAAATAATTTTAACTGGGGATTTCAATGTCAAATTTTGCACAAATGATTATAATGCTGTGCTATTATGTAACCTGTGTCAGTCATTTGGACTAATGCCTACAGTCAACACTAATACCAGAGAAAAGTCATGCTTAGACAATATTTTTACTGACTTAACACCTTCAGATTTCTCTGCTGGGGTATCCAATACATATCTGTCAGATCACCATGGCATTACGATACAATTTAAATCTGCCTGTAGTGTAACAGATAACTCAAATGCCAGAATTAATTTTAGACCAATAACAGAATGCGGTTTACTTCGCCTATATAATCATCTTGACGGTGTTAATTGGGACTTTGTAAATAGTACAACTTCTAATGTTGAACATAAATTCCAACTATTTATGGAAAAATTAACAGAAGCAATTGAAATGAGCTTTCCACTGAAATCTAAATTGCAAAAAAACTTTAATTCATTTAAAGTCACTTGGTTTAATGAACGGCTAAAAAATATGCGCGACAATTTAAATTTTTTAATTGACATAAATAAACAGGACTCTAGGCTCATGACCAAAGAAGCGGTAAATTCATTCAGGGCAAAATATCGATATGAGATTTGCAAAGTAAAAAAGGGGGCGAATGATTTATACATCCAAAACTCGGCTAACTCTCAAGTAGCCATGTGGAAAGTCATTAAGAATAATAATCCCAAGTTGCACTCACCAACCGCTGACTCAATAAATGCAAATACCTTCAATATTTTTTTTACAAATATTGCTGACGATATTATTAAAAACTTACCAACTGCAGATAAACATTTCAGTGATTATATTAATGGCATTGATCCTCTAATTGGATTTGAGTTTAAAGAAGTATCTTATAACGAAATCAGGGATATAATAAGCGACCTTAAGAATAGTAGAAGTAAAGACCCCTATGATATAAACGTACAGATCATAAAAACTATAAAGAATATAATTGTTTACCCTCTTACTAATTTGATAAACCAGTGTATTAGAGATAAAACTTTTCCATCTGTTCTCAAACTAGCTAAAGTCATTCCTGTATACAAAAAAGGCTGTAAGGAAGATGCATCTAACTACAGACCCATCTCTTTAACACCTATTCTAGGGAAAATTTTTGAAAAAGTTCTAAAACATCAAATAAATAAGTTTTTTGAAGAGAACGGACTTTACCACAGCAGCCAATATGGCTTTCGCAACCAACGGTCAACTACTTTAGCAATAAACAACCTAACACAAATTGTATTAAATGACTTTGAGAATAGCAATTTTTCAAATGGCACTTTTTATGATCTTACAAAAGCCTTTGACTGCGTAAACCATAGCAACCTCTTACTAAAGCTTAGTTATTATAACTTCCACGATAACAGTATAGCTCTAATAAAATCTTATCTTTCTGACAGGTACCAATACGTTTCCTATAATATGAGACAATCCAACAAATCACTACTGAAATATGGAGTACCTCAAGGTTCGGTACTAGGTCCGATACTATTTTTGATATACATTAACGATTTAGCTAATTGCGATAATATATCTAATATCATACTATTCGCGGACGATACCACGGTTCTGAATAGTCATAACCAAATGGATACCTTAGCAGAAAATACCAATAATTCTCAAGCTAAGATTAAGCAATGGTTTCATGCCAATAGTCTAAATTTGAATGAAAATAAAACTCAAACCATGACATTTTCTACAAGAAATACTAACATTAATAATATCAATGAAACTAGCCATGTTAAATTTCTAGGGGTGGGCTTGGATCCTTCGCTGACCTGGGAAAATCACATATTTAGCTTATCACAAAAACTTAGTAAAAACATATATTTTATTCGTACTCTGTCCAATTCGGTATCTGAAAAAACCTTAATTATGGCATATTATGGATCTTTTCATGCCAATATATCCTATGCAATATTAAATTGGGGACATGCGCCTCGCAGTGCACAAATTTTTGGTCTTCAACGCAAATGCATAAGGGTCATTGCACAACTTAAATTTAGAGATGATTGTAAAAAACACTTTGTCGATCTTGGAATTCTTACGTTACCATGTGTTTACATCTTGGAATGTCTACTTTATATTAAACGAAACATTAATATATTTTCTACTCATGCACAGACTCATGATTATCTTACTAGAAACAGAAACAATGTTAAACCATCCTTTTTCCGTCTTACAAGGTCTAGAGATGGCACAGGCTACTATGGTGTCAAATTTTTCAACATACTACCAGACCAGGTGAAAGTCTTAAATATCAATGCATTCAAAGCTCTAATAAAAAAGTACTTGAAAAAAAAGGCTTTCTATAACCTAAATGAATACCTCCAAAATGACTTCTCAGATATGCTTTTACTGTAATTTTTAAAGTGTTTTATTTTACTGAGACTATTGAAATTCAATTATATTTAAACTTTAATTGGTAATTTTAAACCTAGTATAGTTTTATATATATATATATATATATATATATATATATATATTTTTTTTTTTTTTGTGTGTCGACATTTTATGTAAAAAATTTTTTGTTCTAATTCGTTCTGATATGTGTAAACATTTATATGTAATATCACCAATAAACCATTATTATTATTATTATTATCTCAATACCATGTAAATAATCCATTAGTTCATAAGAAAGTGAGAAAGAGTTTACGCTGTTATTCCTTCTGGCCTATAACGTGCACAGATGTGACCGTAAGTTGGATCGTACAAATCTTACTACAGGTAAGGGCGTACCCTTAGTTTGCAAAAACGTTTTAAAAAGTGAAAAATTAGATCTATCTCATCTTGAGACCAATTTTCCATTTCTAGATATTTTAGGATATAAGTACACAATGAATGGCAAAGTGATTTTTATAGTAGTTATATATACCTCCTACCACCACATTACAATGCTTTGCAATTCTTTGAGACCCTTGAGTTGTTGAATTTATTAATTTTAATCATAGGGGATTTCAAT
Source organism: Leptura quadrifasciata (assembly GCA_963675555.1). Taxonomy (NCBI): domain Eukaryota; kingdom Metazoa; phylum Arthropoda; class Insecta; order Coleoptera; family Cerambycidae; genus Leptura; species Leptura quadrifasciata. The sequence continues at coordinate 75,719,161 of OY776674.1, read as the reverse complement.
AATCCAAATTATTGCAATAATAACAGCAGTAAGAAAACAATATGTATAAATAAATAATTTCCCCAGCTTTTTCAAGTTATGTCAGTTTAATAACATAACCAATTTCAATGGTAGAATGTTCGACCCAGTTTTCTCGAATTTGAAATATGAGACTATGCGCAATAATACTGCTTTTTTAACAGAAGATGCATACCATCCTGCACTACTCATCTCAATTAAAAAAGTGTCAAAACCTAATAACTTTCATTCCAACCTAACACAGAAAGCATATAACTTTAGGAAGGCTAATTTCGCAACTTTATATGATGCGTTTTTTAATGTCGATTGGTCTACTGTAAATAAATTCTCGGATGTAAATATTGCATTTGACGCGTTGTACAGTAAATTCTATGAAATATTGGACGCCCATGTCCCTCTTTATAAAAAGGTAAACATAAAATATCCCAAGTGGTATACGTTGGAGATAATTTCTAATATAAAAAGAAAATACAAATATTACAACAAATATAAAGAAACAATGGATAATTTTTATTTAGAACAATTTAAACATTTACGATCTGTAATTAAAAATCAAATCAAAGCCGCATACGATAACTATATGTCTGATGTTCAATCGTCTCTAATTGTAGATCCGCAAAACTTTTGGTCATACATACAGTCAAAAAAAAGTAATTCTAGAATTCCTGGTAAAATGTTTTTTAAGAATGAAGCATATGATAACCAGCAAGACATTGTCAACGTATCAGCTGAATTTTTTAGCAATATATTTGCGCCAGCTGATAATCATACAGATATAAATTTTAGGAATGAAATAACTTGTTTATACAATAATAATGTACATCTTGATATGATAAATGTAAATGAAATATACGATGTGATCAAAAAACTCAAAAACAAATTCACCTCTGGTCCCGATTTAATTCGATCGTTCGTGGTCAAGGATTCTGGTTATATTGTAGCTGAGCCGTTGTATTTGTTTAACATGTCTTTAGGATTACCTACTTTTCCCAGTAAGTGGAAGCTTGCTAAACTCTGTCCTATATTTAAAAGTGGTGATATCGCAAAAAATTAATAACTACTATCTAACTTCGCGAAGGTTTTTAAAATAGTCTTATATAATCGTATCTACCTTTCAACATGGATTTGTTAGTATTTTAATAGATCTACCGTTAGTAATCTCGCCATTTTCTCTCACTTTGTGAGCAAAGAACTCGATAATAAAAGTCAGGGGGATCCGTATATATCACATACGGACTTTTCAAAAGCCTTCGATAAGGTCGACCATAACTAATTGTGTGAAAAATTTTTAAATATTGGTTTCAGCAATCAACTAGTTTTGTTCTTTCAATCCTATTTCTATAGACGTGAACAGTTTGTTACATACAATGATTTTAACTGTCAAATGATTATTGCTACCTCTGGGGTCTCCCAAGGCTCCAATCTCCCATTGTTCTTTCTGTTATTTATTAACGATTTATTTAACAATATTAGTTGTAATAAATTGTGTTTTGCCAACGATTTAAATTTTTTTACAAATATCCTTATCCTTACCATCGAGGAATGTATACGCCTACAGAACGATTTGAATAGTATTAAGATTTGGTGTGATATCAATAAACTGCATTTAAATGTTTCAAAATGTAAAGTAATGACTTATTCTAGGAAACAATTAAATATAACTTATGAATATACTATTGATGGTAACACTTTAGTCAGAGAAAACACAATAAAATACTTGGGGTGATTTTTGATTCACAAATGACTTTCATCCAGCATATAAATACAAAAATGTCTGAAGCAGTTAAAATGCTTGGATTTATTATACGTAATTGCTTATCGTTTACTAATACTGCTACTTTGAAAACACTGTATGCCTCATACGTAAGATCTAAACTGGAATACGGTGCTTTGCTTTGGAATCCTCACTATTATTGGAATAAATATGCCTTAAAAAGCGTGCAAGGGAGATTTTTTAAATGTTTGTATTTTAAGACTACAAATAATTATCCTAAGCGGGGAATAGATAATAATTATTTACTCCATTGTTTTAACCTCCAGTTCTTAGAAACTCGTCGCAAATACAACTTCCTATCTTTCCTTCACAAACTATTACACAATGAAATCGGTTGTTCTGATCTTTTGGCTGCATTAAATTTTTTAGTTCCAAGGCAAGAGTCGAGGCAGTCTTACGTTTTATATTGATACGGCTAGGACAAATGTGTTTTTTAATTCGCCAATACAAACAATGTGTATTAATTTCAACAGCATTAGTCATTTATGCGATATTAACCAATGCAATTTAATCAAACTAAAAAATATATGTTACAATCAGGTTTAATTACACACTAATATTTTTACACGCCATTATGTATGTATTCTTACAATTAATTAAAACTGAGATATTTTAGCTCTTTAAATATTTAGATGTAGGTAATTATAACTGTTATGTAACTGTTTTGATACTCTCACTTGTCATATATAAGCTACATTTCTTTACATTTGTGGTCTCTATTGTATTCTTTCTTATTGCATTTGTTTCTTTTTTTCTTCTCCTACTTTTAGCTATTAAATTAATTAGCGTTACTTTATTTTGTACACTTCAAAGTGTCTTGTAATTGAGATTGAGCCTGTTGGATAATAAACAATTATTATTATTATTATTATTATTACGATTTTGTTTTCCCTTACGTTTTGTACTTTTTTCAATAAATACACTTTGTTTCATTAAATTTGAGTTTGTCTTTCAGAAAATTATTGAAATGCACTTTCCCCGAAAACGGTTGGAGTTATCAAGTTCTACCAAGTATACCTTTTATACGTGGAAATCCCTGGATGGCCCTCATCAGATTTTCTGGTCAGAAGTACCACAACGTTTCGTCAAAAAAAAATTAAAAAAATTCATCATCAGATACAGGGCTCGCGGCGCCCCCTATAATCTAGCGTGATGTAATACATAAATTATTGTTTCTTAGAATTAAAAAAGTTCCTCTAGCAATTTTGGCAAAGATCAGTCAAGATGCTGTTGAGTTATTGCAGAAAAACAAAAAATAATATGAATTTTGACACCCTGTATCTTTTTCCACAGCAACATTTTATTAAAGCATATTTCGTTATATCCTCATATTTTAGCCCAAAGAATCTACTCCTGAACTATGGCCTATTATTAATGGTCCACCCTGTATAACGTGCCAATGTGACTAGACTTAGATTTAACTTAAAATAATTATTATTCATTTGTTTTCACGTAAGCTTAAAAATTAATACTGTAATTTTACTACGTATTAAAACCAATAAACATTAATACCACTGTAAGTGAAACAAAAATATGGGCAATTTTGCAGCCATAGAAATTTATAGCATTGCATGTAGATTGTACTGTGTAATTGCGCTACTTTAATCATCAGATATCACTACAATCAGATCGCATTTCTTTTTAGTAAATCTGATAATGATCTATTCAGGAAATATGGATACCCGCATATTATGTACCTCTGTATATAATAGTTTTAATGTACTTTTAGGCATGAATTATAAATATTTTAACAAAAAATTGAGTTCGATTACTCACTTTATACCAGAACTTTTATTACGGTTATTACGATCCAATTTTAGCTACACATAGACATACAATTTTTGAATAGTTCAACATTTAAATTTACAATATGACTACCTTCCATAAAATGTGCTGACATGCCCGGCTAAATATTAGGTCTATTGCCCTCAACTTTTTTAGATATTCATATTCACAAGCTATTTACAATACCAACATAATTTTGTACATATCCATTATTGTGCTCTAACATCTATATACAGTTTTGTAACATCCTTAGTATACAGTTTTAAACTACCAGGGGATTTAATTTCAGTGGATAAAATATTTTAAGCGCGTAAACCATCACTAAAAGTTGACTTTTTAAGAATTATATTTTTGTATGGTCTATGTTGTAGTTTTCAACAGATCTCACTGGATAATTGTGTAATTCAGCTCTTTTAACAAAGATAGGCTTAAGATAGATAGGTACTAGATTTTTGTCTGTTATATAATTTCAAGTAGTATCGGCGACATTGCACATACTGCAGCACTTACTTGAAAGTGTAACAACTATACGGTGCTAAAATTCAGTAGCATTTACTTAATTGTTACTTCACGGGCATACCATTAGGTAAATTTTGCACTAAAGTCATAAATTTAGTGACAATTATGTAACGCGAACTATATTAAAAGTTCCTATACCACTGATGCCAGTTCCTGAAACTTTGAGTGCTACTATGAGCTAGGGACTTTAGTAGATGTCCTATTGTTCACTGTGGTCGTATGGCACCTATCTTCTAAATAATTTACAATCCATGTTAAGACTGTTTCTGTCATACCATACTAACTTAACTTTTTAACTAACCTATATTTATCAATAGTTTCAAATGCTCGCATTAGGTCTACAAACACACTCAATACTACACTACTGCCATTGATCTCGTGTCTCCAATTCGCACACACTAATTGTTAACTTGTTTCATATGAATAACTTTGGCTAAATCTTTAATATGTGTTTCCTCACAAGTTGTCCACTAGTTTTTATCGAATTTTAGCGAATTTATATAAAGAAATTTAGCCACGCGAGCGGCGACGCACACGGCCTCTTGTTATATAATAACCTTACCATATATTACTATAATTGACCTAATTGAAATGCTTGTTCTGTCTAAACACCTAAAAGAAATGTGTAATTGCATGACGAGTTGTGATATAAATCATATTTTCGGTGTTAGGCTATCCATTTAAAGAGAATTAACTAAAAAGTTCACTCATCATGCCATATAAATACAGATCAAGATAAAGTATTCTTGTAGTAAAGTTTTTTGTAACGTGACATATTGTTATATAAAATTAGATCAGTGTTAAGTCACGCTTAATACACCTTGATTTACAACTCATGCCTTCGTTTTGAATTATTATTGAAAGCAACCTTCAGGCGATCAATATATGTTGTTGTAGGTATATATATTACTTACAGCATTTTGAATATTATCAGAAAAACTAATCTCATGAAAAAAGTAATACTGGTATACTGTCAATATCAAAATTTCTATTAATGAAATTATCCTCATTAGTACATGGGCGCGGTTTCGTAATGAAGTAAACATTAACGTAATGATGGCCGTGCTGACTCTATTGTATCAGTATTGCTAGTTCATTATGGAAGACGTTTTAGTTCCAGTAAATTATACTAAATATTGACATAAGGTATTTAAAAAATTTATAAATTCCTGTATAATAATAGTCTAGTCTACGAATTCTTCAATATGGGGGTGTAGACTATATGGAGGGCGGCAAAATTTTTTACTTCAGGAATGGGTTTGAGGTAGTTAGGAGGTAAACGTCCTGAAAGTCCCCAACCTTAGAGGTTGGAGGCGGGGGAGGGGGCCTTCCGGAAGGCCTTAAATTTTGATTTTTTTTTTGTTTCTCGCTAGTAATTCGAAAACTCTTGGTCCTAGAGGAAAAATTATTCTCACCTCTTTGAAAGTTGAAAAATTTTTTTACATTTTTTAATTTTTGCGAAAATTTTCTATCTTCAACTGTAATCGAGTTACCCGCTTCTGAAAATCGCCGATATCCGGAAAACGCTATTTCGGATCACATTTTTCGTCATACTCTGCTCCTAACACCTCAAATCTTCTTTGTAACATAAAATACAACCAAATTAAGTGAATAAAATTAAATTGACTTAAAATTGTATATTCCACATATAATTTATGGCTGAGATGATGGATTTCAAGATTATTTGCTGTAATGTGATAAGGTTATTACCTGAAATCATACCTACATTGTATTACATTCATTTGGCCCTTTTTTAAATCTATTTATTGTTGTAAGTTGTTGCATTTGGTATATTTAGTCAATTTTCTCTTCAGTAGCTGTAATAAGCGAAGATGTGGACTTGGCAGTCCTGTTGTTGACGAACACCCCTCCCCAGCGTGGCATCTTCCTCGTGAAACCTGGCAAAGGAAAAGTATGCGCAGCAACATACTCTTCACAAGAGCTGCAGCAGCCGGGGTTGGAGCACATTCTGTTTGTACATGCTTTCACAGGCTGTGGTACCACCTCCGCAGCCCTCAGGAAGAGCAAGGTCAGGTTTGCAAAATTATACATAAGAGACAAATCGGTCAAAGAGGATACCAGCTCTTTATCGACACCAGCTGAGGCCAAAATAGCAGGACATAATTGCATTTTGATTTGATTTGATTTGATTTGATTTGATTTGATTTGGTTTGGTTTGGTTTGGTTTGGTTTGGTGCGGTATGGTGTGGTGTGGTGTGGTGGGGTGGGGTGGGTTGCGGTGCGGTGCGGTGCGATGTGATATGATTTGATTCAAAACAACGACCGAACGTATTTAGTGTATCCTCCAGCACTCGAACTAAGAAAACCTGCCCGATGGCGATGGAAGACAAAACCTGCTTATTATTCTGATTATTAAAGACTTGATTAGATTTCTTTAATTAAGCCTTTTATTCCGTTTATTCATTTGTAATATTTTTCCTGTTTTCATGTATGATATTAATGTTTCATTGAAGTGTTTTGAGTATAACAACAAATCTTCGTAAAGTAGAGTAAAAAAACAATCATCGTTGAATATCTGTAGTTTGTTGGCGTTTCCTGGTATTGATAGTTATTTTTCTGTATCTGTTTTTCCATTCTGCTATTAGATTTTGGTGTTTTCATTGAGATATGTCATGGACGTGTTGAGTTTGGCTACTATTGGTGTAACGCCTAATCTTGAGGTATAGTGGAGTGTCTGTTAATGCATTAAGGGTTGCTAAACGGACTGAGTTCGACATCCTGATATTGATAGTTATTTTACTGTGTCTGTTTTCCTACTCGATTTTGGTGTTTCCATCGTATTGAGCCTGGCCACTCTTGGTGTAACATCCAATCTTAAGTCATAGCTGAATTGGGATCGTTAGACATGCTGAGCCCGGTTTTCTGGTACTGATCAAGAAACAAACTTTCCTAAAACCGAGGGATTTGCTGTGTATCCAGTTTCAGCTGTTATTAAAATTTTATTTATTTTATAAAAATAAACTAAACAATATGAAGCAGTCATTAATTATCTGTTTGTGTGTGTTAATACATACATATTATGTATGTATATATGGCCGTCATTTTCAATTATATGCACGTATATGTTCTGTTTTAAGCGGCTGCCCTTATTTAGCGACCATCATATGATTCCCCGAGGATGGTCGGTTTTACTGTAAGGAAGGTTTTACTGTAATTGGTTTGAAAACACATAAGCTATAAGCTTGAGCCAGGTCTCGTAGCCATCCGGTATGATCAGGTCCAAAAGAAAATTTATTTTTTATTTCTTTTTAGATTTTAACATCCAACCAGGAAGCGTTAATAAGATTTAAATCAATATTTATAGATACACCATTACATTGATCTTAAACTCTACTAAAATACTTGGGATTGGGAGTCGGACTATGTGTGATTCTTGATATGCTTCTTAGCTTGAACATTTGCAGATGTCTTAAAAATTATAATCATTTGAGTCTTGGACTCAGTATAGGCAACATTAGTCAGCCTCTTGATAGATATCCTCAGATAGGAAATTCCGTTAAATTATAATTTACTTTCTACATCCTATGTTCATAAAATTGATGGTGACAGAAGTAAACCAAGGTTTAGCAGCTTGTTAACGGTTTTGCCAAGGAAGAAACCTGGAACTGTACAATTGTGATGGTAGCACAGAAGATATATAGTTCTTGCCTTCTGTGATGGTAGCATAAATAATTTTATTTCCACAGTATTAAACTAAACATAAGGATTTAATTTCACACAACATTAAAGTTGAATAGTTATAGCATTACAACAAAATATGAAGTTTCTAAACTTTTATCACGGCGAATATAAAATAAAAAGAATATGTTGTATCATCATGTGATAAATCTAAATTTCGCGTTCTGCCGTCAGAAGGAATAAAATATTTGCTGTAGCGTTTAGAATGACGTTACATAAAAACCAGAGATGTTTCATTTTATGACAATCATGAAAGTAACTAATTGTACAGTTATTTTCATAGCTCCATTAATGTACACGATACAACGTTTTTACTACTGCAATATTCCAGTTTTTATACACCATATCACTTTTTTATTCCATCTCATTATTATTATAGCAATGATAAATCTAAAGGAGTCAAGGTAGAGTTTAGACATGAGTTAGAGGAGCTATCTCCTCAAAATAAATTGTATAATATCCTTATCCAAAATAAGGGACCAAAAATTAATGCGCAGTGTAAGATCAACGATATGAATCAGTAATACTTACTAATAAATTCACCATAAATTGTATACATGGTTTTAAGAAATTGTTACTCATCACTCTCGGTATGAATTTTTTTCATCAATATAAAATGTTATGAACATTTGGTCTGAAGATGCACCGCTATCGATGTGTTAAAAATAGTCACATTTTTAACATACAACTATGGGTGAGCGTAGGTGCGTCTTTACTATGCACATACTTCGGTATGCGATGTAAAGCAACGACAGGTGCAGTTAGTACTTGGATGGGTGACCATTCCAACGGAAACCGCGTTCTCGCCTCACACATCTTCCAGTGGCTTGTATATCAGTGTATGCGCGGAAGCTATACAACCTTAGGCGAGGGTTGTATAGGAGATATACCATCCTTCGGAGGGGATGTAAAGCCGTCGGTCCCTTGTCTATTAAATGTTAGGCAAGTAAAAGATCCCTACTTTTCTTAAGGGAAGAGGTTCGGCAAAATTCCTGGTTGGGGGTAGCTCGTCTACAGGCGTCGGTGTTAGGCCTCATTAGCGGAAATAGGCCGACGTTAAATAAATGTATGAAAAAATACAATTGTAAAAACAACTTTTTTAGAGTTTTAATCATCTCCTGATGATGCTAATATAGTTAGCGAGTCTCACGTCCGTAGTGTATTCGAGTATAAAATTTATAAAAGAACTTTTTAATTAATCAGTATATTGGAAAAATAACCTCTACGCCTGTGAGGTTTATGCCAAGGGAGAGTCACAGGCTATTTCTTGTCAACCAATAAAAATTATAACAAAAATACATAAACCATGCATATATTCATTTAAGACCGATTGTTAGTTCCACTAATTCGGAATGCCATAATCTCGCAAAATTTTTACTTCAAATTATAGATCCGTTATCTGCAAACACCGACTCATATATCCAAAAATAGTAAATATTTTATTGATAAAATTCATACATACATTCAAATTCATCAATCGCACTTGATGGCAAGTTTTGAGGTAGTTAATATTTTTACCAATGTTCCAGTAGATAAAACCTTGGAAATAATTAAAGATAGATTGCTAAATGATAAAAATTTTGGAAAGTAGAACTAAATTAAGTGTAAATAGCATAATTGAACTTTTAACGATGTGCACAAAGACAACCTATTTTCAATTGGAAAACGATTTCTTTCGATAGGATTTCGGTATGGTAATGGGGTCTCCTTTATCACCAATCTTAAGCAACATGTTTATAGACATTTTTGAAAATAAACATATGCAGAATTGTACACACAAACTGGTTATCTGGTTGAGATATATCGACTACATTTTTACAATCATGCCTCATGGGTTTGATTTGCTAGATAGTTTTTCAGAAAATATAATGTTACTTGATTTTTTTAAATAATAAATTGGTGTATGCAGCAGGACTTCAAGAAAATTATTTTTAGTCATTTGGTCAATATTAGGCATAGGCAACACTAAATACATTCTTGTTGATAATGTAGTTTGTAGAGGTATCCACTAGATAAAGATAAAAAATGTCAAAATACGTCTGTTTTGATTAGAACATATAATCTGTGGGAAAATAATTTTATTGTAGAAAATAATAAACAAAAATTCTGGAAACAGTATAGTAGTGATTTTATGTTACGATTGGTTTTTATAAAAAAATTTTGATAAGAGAAAATTCTTTTTGCTGGAACCATTGGAGAATACGGACATCATCCCAGTTAAACGAAACCTCAGAACATCTAAAGTCAGTAAATTTTGGGTTGTATAATAATTGGATAATGTTAGATATTGATTCAAATCATGAGTAGCATAAAATTTGTAAGAGAGTACCGGATTTTGAATCTAACCGTTTTTATAGGTTTTTTGTGTAGGGCTTTGCCGACTCTCAAACTCAAGTTTTCCACCACTGAAATTAAATTAAATCTTAATTAATTTTGGTATTTTGGGAACACGGGGTAACTGGCCCTAATCATAATTTCTGATAGTGTATTTTGGAATATAATCTTAATTTTTTTACGTTTTTTTTTGAATAATTAACATCTTAAAATTTAAATTACTAGTTAACTAAACAGCTGCCTGAGGATAGTTTAAAACTATATTATAACTTTAATGTTTCTGAATCCTTTCAGGATTTACATTATTAAGATTCGTTAAATATTAAGAAGTAAGTTGTCGTTCAAATGTCAATAGAGCTAAATTATCAATAATTAAAATTTTTATGCCTCTCACCCTCACATTTTTTAGATTTCTTTGTAGTCATAAAGCATATTTTATATATCCATTCATTTGTTACTTGTGTTTTTGTAGATATACAATTTTTTTTTACATTTTATTAAATTTTGCATACCTTTGCATAGCTTTTATTCTGATGTCTGTCCCCCTCCCGTCAAGAAATTGGCTGGCGCCCCGAAAGCTTATAATTTAACAACTTTTTCCTTTGCTAAACTATTAGTTACAGTTTACAGTAAGGAAATCGAAAGAACCCACGCCCAGCACCCGAGCAGAAGAGCAGCCGGTAGGTAAACAATCGGAAGGTCGATTGTTGCGCCCTTGCGTCACAATAAATAGCAAGGGTCCTTCTATTAAAATTACTTTAAAAGTAGAAAATATAACAAAACTATCATTTTTAGATATGTTAGTTAAAAGATAATAATATTGAAACAAATATTTATAGAAAACCAACCCATACATACAGATATTTGCTTCTAAAAGATTCTTAGAAACGTATGTAGGTTTTTTATTTATTGACATCCATTTTATTATTTTCACAAATTCATTACACTTGTGATTGTAGGCAGGCGAAGGAAAAGTATTAAAAAATGGTAAGAACAAATGTTGTAGCTACTACTAAAATTATAAAACTTTTTTCATTTTTATACTTTGTTCATAAATAAGAAAGTTATAAACGAAATACCAAGCTGTTGACATTATATCCGCAGCACCCCACTGTAATTATCTCAATTTCAATCGGTTTTCGTCTCACTCCCGCCTGCTAGCTCAGTCGTAAAACCTCGTAGTGCTGATGCTTAAGTTTATTAATTAGAGATTACCAATGTGATATAACATCACAAAGATTTATAAGGTAAATATGGGAAAATAAATTAAGAATACATAAATAGAGGTACTTATAGTCTAAATTACATAATTTTTAAGGTACCGGGTGTTGAAGTTGGAGAGAGAACACTACTTTTGGAATTAAAATTATTTACGTGCTTTACTTGTTTGAATAATATTAATAATAAATATTTATAAACTGATTAAGAATAATAAAAAAATAGAGTTGGTGTTTACTTCAAAATATATGTACCATTTTAGTGTAGCGTATACTGCGTATAAAGCCCCTGAAAGTAGACAATTTTGTAGTACGTTCAATGAAAATTGTTCATGTATTATTGTGAAGCTCATATGCATTACACATAAGGACTAAAATTAAATCACATAAACAGTCGTCCAGTGTCTGATATAAATTCGTACTTATATGGAATATTTAAAGGTTCTTACACACATGAATTGTACACCTGTTCAGAATATCATGTAATGCGTGAAATTATTTAAACATTTTGCGTAAGTTCGCATTTCAATGAAATATAGAGCTATATTTTCATAATCGTAAATTCGATCTATACTCCATGCGTCATAAGGTTTAATTTATGTAGAGTTTCCACCACAATATACATCCACGACTTGCTGTAAGGTGTGATTGCTTTTAACTAGTCTTGACCTCACAGCTAAAATGGTTTTAAGATCGCTCTTGATATGCAATGTCACTTGTAAGTAACTCCTGCTCTTCAAATATAGCGTTGTAATTTGGGTTTGATTCTTTTATATCCTGTAGGTACCTGATTGTGAATGTCTTCTGTTATATTGAAGAAAAATAGCATAGACTCATTTTTTCCATATGAGCTTACGCAACCTATGTTGCTTTTAAAATGATTTTTACATTCTTTGTTTCTTTACAAAATATTTAAGATGTAAGTCACGACCATGGTGTAATATATTAGGTGAGTTGGTGTTTACTTCAAAATATATGTACCATTTTAGTGTAGCGTATACTGCGTATAAAGCCCCTGAAAGTAGACAATTTTGTAGTACGTTCAATGAAAATTGTTCATGTATTATTGTGAACCTCATATGCATTACACATAAGGACTAAAATTAAATCACATAAACAGTCGTCCAGTGTCTGATATAAATTCGTACTTATATGGAATATTTAAAGGTTCTTACACACATGAATTGTACACCTGTTCAGAATATCATGTAATGCGTGAAATTATTTAAATATTTTGCGTAAGTTCGCATTTCAATGAAATATAGAGCTATATTTTCATAATCGTAAATTCGATCTATACTCCATGCGTCATAAGGTTTAATTTATGTAGAGTTTCCACCACAATATACATCCACGACTTGCTGTAAGGTGTGATTGCTTTTAACTAGTCTTGACCTCACAGCTAAAATGGTTTTAAGATCGCTCTTGATATGCAATGTCACTTGTAAGTAACTCCTGCTCTTCAAATATAGCGTTGTAATTTGGGTTTGATTCTTTTATATCCTGTAGGTACCTGATTGTGAATGTCTTCTGTTATATTGAAGAAAAATAGCATAGACTCATTTTTTCCATATGAGCTTACGCAACCTATGTTGCTTTTAAAATGATTTTTACATTCTTTGTTTCTTTACAAAATATTTAAGATGTAAGTCACGACCATGGTGTAGTATATTAGGTGATGCGACAAGACCCGTACGAATGGCTTCGTAAGTGTTTAGTTGTATGTAATGCAATAGATGGCAAGAGAAATAAAGTCTCGTCCTTACTTACGCAGTCTTACCGTATAGTTGTGTATATATGCAACACTACATGCATCAAAGGAAATCTGTATATCTATGCGCCTAGGTAATTCCAGGGGTATATTTCGGGCGCCATCTACTGAATTAAATAGAAACCAAGCACTTATGAAGCCGTCGATTAACATGGCAAGTGCCGTGTGTCAGACCACCTAATATATTACACCATGGTTACGACCCATGGAAAAAAATCTGTTACAAATTGCTGAAGGAGAGTACACTTTACTGTTTGAAAATCCCTCACCTATTTTCGACAATAGGGGCGAGCGTATGTGCGTCTTTACTATACACATATTCACAGGAGTCTGTATCAACTCATGGCCGCAGGTAGCAGACTTAACAGAAATAATAAAAACTGCTGTACATGGTAATCAGACAGGCCAAAACATACGCGGCGCCGGCGGGGTCCGGATTGGCACACTTCCCTCAGAGACCTATATGCACGTTGCCACATCTTACGTTTATTATACCTTAAATTATTATAAGCCAATATTCATTACATTTAATAAAAATACGGCACCAGGCCCAAATATCACGTTAAATTTGAAGTCAAAATATATAAAATATATGCTAAAAAGCCTTATAATGAATCGAAAATTCGACACTTAATCCTGCAGGTCGGTGGTGCCAGAGGCTAGAATTTCGTTCAACAAAGCAAAACTGACAAGATAGGAATCCGATTGGAAATCATACAAAACCAATCTGAAAGGGTTTAACAAACTAGTCAGACAAAGATAAAGAGATGCGTAGAGAACCTACTGTGAGAAAATCGAAGACTGCTAGGTTATACAAAATCCTCGCTAAAGACAAAGATCATGACCTCTGCCTATTAAAAAAGTGATGGTACAAGAACCACCCACTTTCGTGAAAGCCTAGGGCACAGAATAACACATAGACTGGAATCTTAAAGGGAAGGGGAAGATTCGCGCATTTCTAAGCGCGCATCCGAATTCGCCATATTATTGGAATAGATTAATTGTATGTACAATGTACAACACTGTATAAATGTACAACAATTATTACTGCATAATTATTAATATTTATTTATTAGAAAAGTACTCATCTAACAACATTGGGTATTATAGGTGTAGTTTATTTACTTTTCATTTAATCGTGTTTGTGTTCCGAGATTTGTCTAAAAGTATTTTGTTTAAATTGAGTTGTTTTGTTTTGTGCACTGAGTGATGGATGTCTCCCACAAACCTGCAGGAAACATATGCTATGCAAGAAACTGTAAAAATAAGCAATATAATTCTAAAGGGGCTCTTTACATTCCCCAAAGATGTTAACAGATAAGTATAGATCACACGAAGTTCTTTATAAAAAAAAAAAGAACAAAAAAGTCATATTTTTCAGTATAGTTACGAAACTTATCTAATACTACACATATAAGTTAAAATAAATATAACTTTAATTTCTTGAGTTGTAATGTAAAAATGTAAGTTATATTTTTTTCATTTCTTATTAAAAACTCTTCGATAATATTTGAAAGTGAGAGTTGACATGTCACCTAAAGTTCATTTTAACTAAGCAGACTGATTATACCGTTTCACATCGTCGTATTTTTGTGTGCTTAGTAAACTTTAACAACATTTTGCTGTAAGGTTATAAGAAAACAAAATTCACTTATTTATTGCACACACTATTCAACTAGTAAGGTACCCATTGAGAGAACAGGAATAAACATACATATTTTGTGTGTGTGCGTGTGTTTATGTAAAACAATGGGGGTTCACACCCCTCTGATGATAGATACCCTGTTGATTGATGTGGAATTTCAGTAGCGAGTATATTCTAGTATGGTATTTTACATATGTACCAAATTTGAAACAAAAATTTTAAGTCTAACAGAAGTTATCGCGATTAAAAACGGTCTAAATGAACATACACAGACATTTTTTATTAAATCCTTCAATTCAGTTTGTTATGAAACGAATTTCTGTATTGCATTTCTTTTTATACCATGATAATTACCTTATAATCAAACACAACTTTTTGGAGAAAACGAAGAATGATTTTGCGAGTTTTCTTGCAGAAGTTGAAAAGTACAAAATTAAGTTACAAATTTCTAGATACGCACCTGACTACAACATTTCTAAATACGCCCTATTCCAAGAAGATGACCAATTCTGGAGTTAAAAAGTTCAATAAAATACCGCCAGTTTCCCTTTTGTGTATGCTGTGCCTAGTTTCTCATGGAGATTCGCTTCCCGGGATTTGTGATAGCAGAACGAAAAGAGTGGCCAAACGATGGAGCTGATAAATATGTCAACTTTCTTAAAAATATCAAATTATGAAATAGTTTACCTCCAAGTTTAACAAAAAAAATTAACTCAGATAATTTTCTGTACACTAACTTAAAAAAGAAGAAAATATTTCAATTAAAAATATGTTGTTGGGGTCGTAAATCCCGTACAGCATGCTTCGATAGCTCTCTAAATAATATTTTTGTAATACAGTTATAACAATTTATTCTATGAAGGATACACCTTACAACAACTAGCCAGAAATCATTTAAATCAATCTTAGTTCTCAAATGATACAGGAGCCTCAGTTAACCTTTATATCAAAAGAACACTTTTTGCGCCTCTCGACGCTTATAGTCGAGGTCGGGAGTCGGGATTTTTTGGGGTTTTTGCTTTTTTTTACCAGAGCGCCAATCTAGAGACCCCCCTTCCCGTTTTTGAGGTCGCTGAACACGATGGTGAGGGTCCCGCAATTTTTTTTCCTCGGCAACCTCTTCAAGTTGGCCAAAAACCACCCCCAAAGTGTCCTTTTCCGTGAATCCGTTTATTTTCCCCAGTTTTTCGACTAACCATTATTCCCTCGAGTAGAACGGAAGGTCTCTGGAGGGTTTTGACCCCAGCCACCCCCTACACCAGGCTTCCATCCCTCTAGGGATTTGAAAAATTGATATTTCTTTTGTGAATTTTTTTTTTATATTTTACAGGAGGTGTTTCTGTGAGAAAGGTGGCAGATGACCATGGTTGTGTAATCATCCTCGGGGGTGTTGTCACCCTTCAAAGAGGTGGAAAAAAATATTTCTTTTTTTTGGGAAAAAAATAATATTTTGTAGGCGTTTCTTTGAAGAAGGTGGTAGGTGACCAGGATTGTGTAACAACAACCGGGGGTTATTTTCTCCCTTCAAAGGGGTGGATATTTGATTTTTCTTGGAAAGAAATTATTATTTTGTAGGAAATGTTTCTTTAAGGAAGGTGGTAGGTGACTAGGGTTGTATAACCAAACCCGGGGGTTGTTTTCATCCTTCGAAGGGGTGGGAAAACTAATATTTTGTAGTAGGCGTACTACCTTATTCAATGAAACGCCTACAAAATATTATTTTTTTCCCAAAAAAAATTTTACACCTCTTTGTAGGGTAAAAACAACCCTCGAGGGTGGTTACTCAACCCTGTTCACCTGCCACCTTCCTCACAGAAACACCTGCTGTAAAAAATCAATTTTTTTGCCACAAAAAAAAATATCAATTTCCAACACCCTAGATGGGTGGAAGCCTGGTGTAGAGGTGGCTGAGGTCAAATCCCTCGAGGGACCTTCCGTTTTTCTCGAGGAAATAACAGTTAGTCGAAAAACTGAGGAAACTAAACAGGTTCACGGAAAAGGGCACTTTGGGGGTGGTTCTTGGCCAATTTGAAGGTGTTGCCGAGGAAAAAAAATTGTGGGACGCCCACCATCGTATTCAGCGGCCTCGAAAACGGGGAGGGGTCTCTACATTGGCGCTCTGGCAAAAAAAAGGTACCCCTTCCAACTCCTGACCCCGACTATTAACGTTGCCTGTCAACACTGACCGCTACTAATTTCTTTACACTATATCGTCTTAAACTTACAAGGTGAACTGCTGATACCGGTCAGTTAACATACATTTGTTGATAATTACGAAAATATATAATAAAATATAAAATAGTTGGGGTTTTCCCAACAAGATATTCAGTGGTATTTGTTTTTTCGAAATGTTTCGTTATTTTTTAGTAGAAAAGATTTATGTTTAAAATATTTTTAACGATGTTCAGAAATAATATAAATATTTACCAACGAGATTAGAAAAATCTATATACATTTAACTTATGTAGATTGACCGGAATGAAACGTAAGGAAGCAAGCAATTAAAGTTACATACAAGGAAATAAAAAGGAACTTTACATTAGTGTTATTGCATCCCATTATTCGTATCTCTTCGGGAAAGGCTGTAAAAAAATTAAAAGTTAAAACCTTCTTAATGTCTTTGTCGTAAAACTGCACATGTAATGACCCTCTTTAAAACGTTAAAGCTTACAAATGTAACCGACTTTGACATTCATACCGAGGTGAAATTAAGACGTTAAATTAAAATGAAAGACTTCCTGAAAGTTTCAAATCAATACCTACTGTAATGCCACAGAACACAGATGAATTTTTAAACTGACTTATGTTTTCATATCTAATTACTTGATTCTCATTACCTCGTAAAACTTATAGTTAAGAGTTAGCACACTTTTCATGGGTAATTTACATCGGGCCGAAACTTTGCTAGTTGCTAATTAACAGGATTAATATTCTCTCTTATGACAAATTTTTCTCTGCATCACTTTTTTAACCCCGATTATTTATTTCATTGTAACGGGTCCAGCAGAACGAAGTGTCCATTTTCAAAATTAATTCATGTCATAATATAATGAGATATAAATTCAAATCAGGTCTACATGATTTCACGATAAATGAAAATTTAAGACAGTTGTCAAAGCGTTTGCGATAAAAGTCAGTTTAGCTGTGAATATGGAGCGTTGGATAAATATTCAACTTTCTTTTGCGATTGAAGCTTATCTAAAAAATAACTATAATCTGTTGTAATCGCCTAGTGTTTATTTCGTCGTCACTTTGATTTAAATTCACGAGATTCAGTTCCTAGTCGAATAACAATTAAAAAATGGGTACACAAATTTCGAAGTACTGCTTCATGTGTCAAAGAAAAACCAAAAAGAAAAACTCGTTCTATACGCATACTTGAAAATGCTGAAAGGGTAAGAGCAGCTATGCTACGGAGTCCTAAACGGTCTACAGAACGTGAACAAGAGATAAAAATTGAATGGAGCTTCGGACCTAGTAGAGACTCTTAAGGCCTGCGTGCACAAAATTTATTTGAATTTGAAGTCGGGGAGGTCGCTTTTAAGGTGTTGAACAGGGTCAACAACTACACCTTGTATGAGTCCCGCTGGATCGGCTTTGCTCGGTATGTACATAGAAATTTTCCAAATTCACTTTTATGTAATTTAATATTTTTGGCAAGGTCAAAAACTACACTCTGGTATATCACTGTTCTTGAATTATAGCACTTTTGATTAAATGAAATTAAAAATTTTTGATTTAAGGAGTTCTTTTATTGGTCAGGGCCAAAACTCCACCCTATGTATTACTTTTTTCAAAACTGCTTCTAGAGAGCAGAATATTAAAATGTAATATTTCAGTCACAAACTCCACTGTAAAGTCCTTATTTTAAAATAAGGAAAGCAACCAGACTGCAACCAACAGCTACTCTCCGGACTATATGTCCCGTCAAGCGCTGAATTACGAGTTACAAGCCTGGTGCGTTAAGTGTAATATTACCAAACAGTTGCTTCGATTGCAACAAACACCAGCCGAAAGACTAATTCCAACTTAAAGGAGCTCTCGTGCCAGTCGTCACAGCCTACCTTGCACTGAGAGAGCCAACAGCTCGAAACTGCAGTCTGCAAGTGGTGTAGGACGACTAGCACGAGAGCTCCTTTAAGTAGGATTTAGTCTTTCGGCCGGTGTTTGTTGCAGTCGAAGCATTAAGCGTTCTGTTAGTAATATACAATTATTACATTTAACGCGCCAGGCTTGTAACTCGCAATTCAGCGCTCGGCAGGGCACATAGCCCGGAGAATAGCTGTTGGTTGCAGTCTAGTTACGTTCCTCATATTAACATAAGGACTTTATAAGGGAGTTTGTGACTGAAACATCACGTTTTAAAACACTTTTTGTTTAAATCGTAACCAAAGAATAATTTATTTAGGAATAGCAGAGTTCGTCAACATTTAGTTTATATTAAAATTAACAAGTGGCAGAAAGTAAATTTCTCGACATGAAATTCCGACTTGGGAGTAATTGGTAAATGAATGAATAAGAAAAAAATTGTTAAATAATATTTGAAAAAATTAATTTAAAATATAATTTACGCGGCAGAACAAACTATGTTTTACTTGGCATTTTCCAAGGAAGCAATTATGGGTATTTGATTGTTATAGTTGACCGGATGAGAATTAAACACTTGGAGTTTAGAGACTACTCACGGAACATAGAACTAACTCAGGAGTACACCGAAACTGACTTAGCCTGAGAGTATTGAGCTCGGCCTTATATATCCGTCGATAGGGACTTGTGCACAGAGGTCTGGGAAAGTCTGGATTTGGAACCCGCCATTCCGTGTGAGCTTCGTTTGCGCAATATTGCATAATGTTTTTTTCAATTTTGGAAAATATAAGAATTTGAAGTAGAAAAAGATATGACGGCTTGGTATTAAAATAGGGGATTTTTTGATAGTCAAACGAAGCTTGGATCTATATTACTTTTTGAGTTATTGAGGAAAATTGTCGAAAATAATTTGTTAAATTTGGTTTGACCCTGTTAAGCAATCCCGAAGGTCATGCACAAATAACTGAAAATAAATGAAGTTGAGATGTGTGCTATCTGGTCTCTGCAATGAGTGATGACGTGTTTCAATTTACTTTGATACACAGATTATGTTCGGGAAGAAAGTTTTGATATTGAATTGGGAACGGTGCGTGGGTTTTTGATATGTTTGGATATTTGAATAGAGACGTATTGTAGTTTGATATTAAAAGATTTAGATCGACTGAGCGGTTGAATTTGAACAGAAAATATCGCGCTTTAGGGCTTTCACGAAGACACGCACATGATTCATTTGTGATCTCTAGTATGCGGATGACTGTGCACTTTTAGCCTCTACGCCGGAAGAGCTTCAAGAACTTTTAGATGTGTATGCCCAGAGCTATGATTCCTTGGGACTTAAAATCAACATTGGAAAGACTAAGATTATGTCAACTCCTCATCAAGTGAACCAAATAGACATTACACTTAACGGAAATTCTCTTGAAGTGGTGGATCAGTTCAATTACTTAGGCAACGTTATTAATGACAAAGCAAACATGGACAGCGAGATTCGCAATAGAATTAACGCTGCATCTAGAGCACTCTGGGGACTTAGAGAGAGAGTATTTGACATCCACGACCTTGCTTTGTCAAGGAAAATGGCTGTCTACAGAGCAGTTGCCATTCCAACACTGCTATATGGATGTGAAAGCTGGGTCACTTACCGTCGTCATGTGAAAGAATTAGAACGTTTTCAGCAAAGGCACCTCAGAAGTATGATGAAAATCCGTTGGTTCCATCACATATCAAACGTGGAAGTACTCAGGAGAGCAAACAGCCTTCCAATTGAGGTGCTTATTTCAAGAGCACGCCTAAGATGGGCAGGTCACGTTCATCGTATGCATGATAACCGCCTTCCTAAATGTACACTTTATGGTGAATTGCTAAGCGGTAGAAGAAGGCGTGGCGGTCAACGAAAGAGGTTCAAAGACGCTCTCCATGAAAATCTAAAATCCTGCGGTATTGCAGACGAGCAATGGGAACAACTTGCAGCGGACAGAACCGAATGGCGAGGGGTTGTGGCCAGCTATCAAGGAAATGTTGTTGCAAGAAGGCCGAATCCAAGACCTAGCCAGGTCTATGTTTGTCCTGACTGCGGTCGACATGTGCTCTCCCGAATTGGCCTCTATAGCCATAGTCGTGTGCATCGTAGATGAATGGGAATTACAATAGACTACATCTTTTACTTGTTTTTTATTGTACACAATTTGTCGACTGTAACATTTTTATACTCGGACTCGAGTAACGGCTAATAGTAATAATAATAATATTTGATGAAAACATGAATATCGTTGATATCTTGCTGATGTCAGATGAAGCATATTTTCATCTTTCCGGATATGTTAACAAACAGAACTTTCGCTACTGGGGACCGAATAACATCTGCAATTGCACGAAGTTCCACTTCACAGCAAAAAGAATAATGTGTGTTGTGCAGTATCCGCCTTTGGAATTTCTGGACTGTCCTTCTTTGAGAAAGAGACTTGTAGGTTACTATTACATCACAACGGTGTCAACAGGTATTGCGTAACTTTGAATAACACCTTCGTAATATTTTTGTGGATATTCGAAGAATATGGTTTCAGCAGGACGTAGTCACTTCTCTCACTGCTAGGGATTCTATCATAATTTTGCGAAGAATGTTTCCTGGTTGTCATTTCGAAATTTAGGGACATCAACTGGCCGGCACTGTCACCGGATTTTTCAGCTTGTTATTTCTTTTTGTGGGGCTACTTAAAGTAAAAATGGTTTTCTAATCGACCGGAAACTTTGGAACAACTAAAATATAATATTCGGATAGAAATTAACGCAATCCTAAGGAGGTCATTTGACTAATGTAATATTTAAAAAATAAAATTTCCGTGTTTTCTCAACAACATTGTGGTTAATATTGGAATAAAAATTTAGCGATTAATAAAAAATTATATTCATCGCCATTTTATAAACACTCTTTTTGGCTATTAGCATTTTTTTTCCAAGTTTTGAAGGTAAAATTACAATTTCCAGGGTGCTATACTTAGTAGATATCAATAGCTACTTTTATGAGAAATTGTAAGGGAATATTTTTCCCTACAGTTTGATTTTCGACAGATGCAAATGAATATTTTTTCTGTGTTACCACTAAAAAAGTGGGATTCACTTCCTAGAAAAAAGTAAATCTTCTCAAGGGATAGTAAAGTTTGTAAGATCCATTTACTGTCCTTCCAGCGTCTAATTTTTCCGATATATCACATGTTTTGATCTCCGAGGTATTGTATTAATAAGCGATATTAATAAAATAGTTATTCACGGTCAGTAACGCCTGATTCAAATTCCTGATCATTTTAGTCATAATAAAATTTTTATTTAATTTCACTATTTTTCATTTAGTTTTAGATACACTGTTTTCTTTGCATTATCAATGCATGTAAGAAAACCATCACACTATCCTGTTAGATTAAATAATAGCTAATCCAATTATAATTTCTAAATATTTCAAAGTATTTGCCGGTTTGATGTGATATAGGGCACCAATAAATCTTTAACTATTTCCCCTTAGACCTTGTCCGGAAATTGATAGGATTAACCAATATTCTATTGTCTTCTGTGATAATTGCATTTATTGGTTTCTCCGACATCACTGTCAATGAGATTAATTTAATTCTGGCGTACAAAGGTATCTTAATAAAATTCCTTTGAAATGATTTGAAAATAATTGTGAGAATATAAATAATATTAATCCCATATCCTTAGCTAATGAGAATTACTTAAAAATATGTGTTTACTCTCTATTTTTTAATAACTGCTAATAAATGGTTACCTAATTATATTTATTAAGGCATGCGTACATTTAGTACTTGACATTACATAAATTGTCATCAGATAAATTACATAGCAATATTTCCATAACTGCTATTATACAATGTGTACCGCGGTCTTGTAAATTTTCTTATTTTTGATTTGCCAAGAAAAAGGTTATTCTTTAAAAAAAATCTTGTCTAGGAAGTCATAAACAGTTGTCAAACTAAGACAATTATTTACACAGGATATTCTAAAAATTGGAAAATATGAAAAGCAAACTGCCTTTCTTACATTTTCTATAAACATTTTATTTAGCAGAGTTTTTTCAATTGTGAAGAAAAGCTTGAATATGAATGAAGTTGCAAAATAAGGAAATATCTCTTAAAGAAAAAATAATAACATTTTGTTAAATACCAGATTAATGGGTTCGATCTGGATTTGCAAACGGAGTAGTTTTTTCGATCTTTTTTTGCTGCACGGCTGCTGGATTGCGGAAGTTACAGCAGTTTAAATTTCATTTACCTTTACCCATCCCCTTCCCACCTAATCAACCTAGCGACTTGAAATTTGGACACAGTATTTAGGTCCTGAATGTCTATCGGGGGAAGAAAAAAAGTCGCCAGGTCACTTTCTTCCCCGAAAATAACACGAAAATGGCTCTCGGTAAGTTCTCGCCGCAGTAAAAAATCCGTATACAAAATCGTACTTTCAAATCGCAATATCTCGGGAACTGCTTGATCGTTTTCGACGAATCAAAATTCAGTTTACGCGCATTCGCATTCATTTTACCCCTATACACTTTTTCGATCCGAATCAAACTAAGCGAGTTATATCCTAAAAACTGATTTTCCCTATCTTTACATGTAAATTACCCCCCCCACCCCCTCGCGAACAGTTTGACCGGAAAATTTTTCGGATGATAGAGGGGATCCTACTAGTAGGACTTCCTACTAGTACACAATTTTTCCTTTCTAATCTTTTTCTGAATTCTATATACACAGAGGAGATCACATCTGCATGTATAATAGTGTTCAACTTAGTTGCAGCATTACTGGAATTTTCATATGATTCGGACCTGGGGATAAAATAATAGGGGCAGTTCTCCAACGTTTCTAATCCAAGGGAGACATGGAGTAATTGACTTAATTCTAGGCTCTACAACAGTGGCAAACTGAATAAAAGAAAAAAGACCTGTAAGAGGACCCGAAGGAAGTATTCTATAGGCCAAGAAACCAGCGAGAGGTGGAAACAACAGCTCTATGACTGCAGACTGTCATCATCTCCATATCTCAATATAACTGCACCTAGTGCCCCTTGCGAATAAGCAAACAGAAAAATACTGCCCCTCGGTGAAATAAGGAACTAAGTGGGTTACGCAAAGAAACGCACAAGCTGCATAATAAGCTAATGCGTTCTGAAGTACCAGCTGACTAAATCAACCTAGCGTAGATATAAACGCTTGATAAACAAGCCAAAAAAGAGAGAGCTGGACGGTCTTCTGTAAAACCGTTGAAGACCGAGCAGCAGTAGCAAGACTTCGCAAAACTCCGTTAACCAATTGAGTTTCTCCTTGATGTTCATTTCTCAGGGTCAGAGATTTTTGAAAAGGAACCCTCGGCGACAGAATTCATATCGCAAGCAACTATTGCAGACTCGAGAAGTCGTCAGAAGTAATATTATATGAAAAATTGAGATGGACTGTATAGACATTCGACCCATTTAAATCACTGGGACCCGACGGCATCTATCCGACTCTCATATAAAAGGCTATAGACACATTATTTTATCACCACCTGTATCATCTGCTAAGGTCGTGCCTATATACCAACGTCCTGGAGAGTGATGAAGGTGGTTTATCTACCAAAGACAGGTCGTACCATATATGGACAGGGCATTAGTGTCATTCCTGATTCACCCTAATCAACATGCGTATCAAGCCGAAATATCTGCAGAGGCGGCCCTTCACCAGATCGTTGTCAGACCTGAGAACACGCTAGAGCGAAAAGAGCTGACCTTGATAGGGTTCTTACACATCGATAGAGTTTTCAATAATCCAACCTTTGACTCTCTCTCTCTCTGAGGTACTTGCGGATAGCACAGTGGACTGTAGCATAATTAGGTTAATACGGTCCATTCTGAGTATCAGCGATCAATATCGTGATTTCAATAAATCACGCTTCGCAATGAAACTGTTAAGGCCAAAGTGGGCCGAGAGTGTCCATAAGCAAGGGTGCTCTCTCCATTTCTGTGGAACCTCATGCTTGACGGGATACTAACCAATTTGAGCGAAGCGTGCTTCTATTCACAAGCATATGCAGGCGATATAGTTATCGTGATAAGATGAGGAGGTTAGATTCTTCCTCACCCCTGTCACAAGGACGGACCCAGTTGCGCCAGAATCTCTTGACCCACGCTAACATATTTTGCGGGTGCACAACTTGTTGCGTGCTCGCATGTGTGCAGCACTTGCCGCGCTTCGTGTACCAACGGCCCTCCAAGCATATGCAGGCGATATAGTTATCGTGATAAGACACCGATTTGAAGTGACTATTTCATGGCTATGCAAAAGGCTCATAATATAGTTCGGGTTTGGTGTAACAGGCACGGGCTCTCTGCCAACCCTGGTAAAACAGAGCTGTTGCTGTTTACGAAAAGAAGAAAAACAAGCAATTTTCAGCTTTCGTCTCTTATGGGTATAGAGTCGTACCTTTTCTGTACAGCGAGGTATCTGGGAGTAGCACTAGTCTCCAAACTGTCATGCAAGAACCACGTGGAAGTTCAAACAAGGAAGGCTTGCGCATCTCTATGGATGTGCAAACGCATCTTCGACCCTAAGTGGGGAATGAGGCTAAAAACCACTTTTTGGATGTAAAAACCACTCTTTGGTGGCAATAGTAAAACCTCATTATAATATAGCTTTGATGTGGTCACGTTCTCTAGAACGTTCCACAATCAAAATTCGCCTATGTCTAATTCAAAGATTGATATGTCTAGGAACGATAGGGGCAACCAATACCACTCCAACGATTGCAATAGGGGTCATCCTTGAACTCACACAATTGAAGTGGAATCACAAGCCAGGTATGAAGCAGACTGTTCAAGAATGGAATGTGGAATACAACGAAACAGGGGGTGAGGCACGCAAAGGCTATAAGGGACTAGGTCAATGTATGACTAATGTCTCCCTATTTACAGGTCTACCATTCCATATACAGTCAGTCGTGTCCCTCAGTCGAATGACGGGGAACACGGTAAAAGGCAACTGCTGAGTCCCGATGATCTGGAATGGTGCACAGTCGGTTGGAAAATTCATGAGGGAACTGGTGCTGACGTACTCGAATGCAAACCAAGAACTCGTATATCGGCGCTAATTAGCAAGTATCCTAAATGTATTCCAAGTAGAGGTATATACCATCCAACTGTGTGGAAGCGAGAATTTCAAGAGGTTTCGTTAACAAGCATATTTATATATGCAGCGGCAATCAGGTGGCTTTGACGGTTCTTGAATCAAACAAAGTGACCTCTAAGCTGATGCTATACCCCTTAAACTTAGAAATAGATAGGTCGATTTTTAGTGATTAAAAAAAAAATTGAAAATCTCCAAATATTATTTTGCACCCCAAATTAAAACAAATTGTTAGGCATTTGAATCTAACACGCAGACTATATTTAAGTCAATTAAGAGAATCTGTTAAAGTTAAATCAAGCGTTAATTGGATTCAATTGTTATTAATATTAATTAATGATGATTAATGAATTATTAAATATTATTTTGCACCCCAAATTAAAACAAATTGTTAGACATTTGAATCTAACACGCAGACTATATTTAAGTCAATTAAGAGAATCTGTTAAATGTAAATCAAGCGTTAATTGGATTCAATTGTTATTAATAATGATCTATAAAATAATGCAAGATATGTATGTACTTGAAATATCTGTGAGTAGGTAAAACATATAAATAGGTAGCAAAAGGAAGTATAATTAAGTGAAAATTAAAAAAGCTTTGGATGGCGTAATTAAATAGTGGAGTGATTAATTTATGTGCATAAAAAAATCTTTTCATAAGCTTTCGTTCAGTAGGAAAAGTAATGAAATATATAAGTAACTAACCTCAACTAAAATTCGCATTTAATTAAATTTTAATGATAAATGCATTTTCCATGTAAGTACAAAATTTAGCTAATTTGATGCAGATTTCGCATATAAAATAAATTCAAGTGAGCAGTAAACTGAAAAATATTCAAACAAAAGTGTTGTGTTAGAATATAGGAATATAAGGTTTATCGAGAGGTTTATTTTATTTTTTAACTCGATTTATTTCTGTCAATTACGTATACTAAAATAGAAAAATGTAATGTGCGCATATCTCTGCTAGTATATTCATGTAAAATTTTTACCTACTCCTATACTTAACCCATTAAATGTCTCATTTATAGTGAATGAATAAAATAATTCCAACCGTCTAATAGTCGAGGATCAGGTGAGTAAATGAAAAATCTAAATGACTAGAAATATAAGCAAGAAATTGCATGAGACGATAGTGAATAAAAAAAATGTTTTAATGAAACGAAGTGTCTAAGGGCAGAATTCGAGGGAAAGTAGCTGGTAGCAATTGGCAATAAATATACATTTTGTATTCTCGTCTACTGACATTTCTGTTGCTGAAAGAATCCCACTGCGAGTATAAGGTACACGAGAAATAAAATTTAGAATTCAAGTCAATAGATGTGGACGGAACATCCATATTTACACCTGTTACTAAACACCTCAAATTTCAACACTAGTAACGCTAACCACAAATTTCTTTACCGCTAATTAACTTATATTAACTAGTACAAAATTATTTACTACTTCTCACAGTATAAGCTAGTGTTAATCATTGTTTATTTCAGTACCTTGATCATTTTCTTTCTTTTCTGATCTGATGACTTCACTTTCCAATATCGAATTGACTCAGATGCACAGGCATCCGGAACGTACTCCATCCAAGCACTCGATCTTTCTCATAATAGTCTCAGAAGCAGTAGTGTCTTCTCTGGACCGATTTATGAATAACCACTTAAAGATTGCAACTCAGTTACGGAAGCATCTACTGTGAGAACGCACACTACAATTTTCTATAAGGGATGTGCTTGTAACACTGCTTCCTTCTTAAGCCTGAACTTCGCGGTTAGACAATTCAGTGTCCCCAACATACTTCGCCAGACTGTCTGGGTGTCAATTTTCATTTTCGTCTTTTTACTATGTTGAATTTGGTAGGCGACGTCATTGATCGAGGTGATGAATACGACCCTTCCCAAGGTGGGTGAAGCTTCGAGAACCTTCCTTTTCTTCGTTGCTGTTAAAATCTAGGAGCAGGATATACTCGGACAGCGATAGCAGAACGTTAAGGAATTAATTTAAAAAATAATTCACAGTATGTGTGCACATGTATAATGCATATATAAATCTGTGTATAGGTATGTGTACAAATAAATAAATGTATATGATTGCATGTTGTATCCTCGTGGATATTTTATGAGTATAAATGTGTTAGCACAATATACGTGTATCATATGTTAGTTTTAATTTTACTAGTTTTTAATATTTTGGCGTTTATTGGTATTATAATTCGTTTTCTTCTATCCTCTCATTACAATTTTATATTGTTTGTCTTTACTTAAACTATTATCATAAAATAAAAGAAAAAAAAATGGATACATATATCCGTGATTTTTCATATGAGGAAATTGAAACCGAAATTGTTGAAAATTTCAACCAATGCAGTCAAGTTTATAAAATTAATGAAGACTTCTTAAATTTTAAAATGATGCATAATAATATCAGGAGTATAAACAAAAATCTGGATGAAATGAAGGTCATATTAAGTCAGCTAGAAATGCAGTTTGATTGTATCGTATTAACCGAAACACATCAGATTGCAAACTTAGCCTTATGTAATATGAAAGGATATAATTTAATTTACAATGAAGCGAAATTTAATAAAAATGATGGTATTGTTATATTTTTAAAAGATACATTGTCTTATAATTCTGACGTAATTAGATTACGTGAAATATCCATAATAAAATTGGAAATATATTTTAATAATAAAACAATGTCAATAATAGCTATATACAGATCACCATCATTAGACCCAGGTCAATTTAATTTAGATTTACAAGCATTTTTAACAAACGAAACAAAAATATACGATTATCAGATAATTGTTGGCGATTTAAACATTGACATACTAAAGAAATGTGATCATTCTACAGAATACCTCAGCACCCTTTATGAATTTGGTTATGCGTCATTAATAAATAAATATACGAGAGTTCAAGGAAATTCAGCATCTTGTATTGACCATATTTTCTTAAAAACTCTAACTGATTATGATCTAAGTCTTCCTTTAATAATACTTTCAGATATTACAGATCACTACACTATTGCTTTACAGATTGTCGTCTCAGAAAAAATTAATAATTATATAGAAAATAACAATAAATTTGTAAAATACATTAATTATAATAAATTAAAGAATGAACTAAGTTTGTTAAACTGGGACTGCATATATAACCCTACAAATGTAGAGTTTGCAACAAGTAAATTTACAGAAATTATATTAAATACAATAAAAGACTGTACATATTACAAAAAAATTCCTCACAGGAATATTAAAAGAAATGCATGGATAACAACTGCTCTAGTAAATTCTGTAAACCATAAAAATTCACTATTTATAGCAAGTAAACGAGATCCTGAAAATCTAGAATTGAAGGTGGAATATAAAAATTACAAACAAAATCTTAAAAATTTAATTGAAAAAAGAAAGGTTGATTATTATAAAAATCTAATAGAAATGAATAAAGATAACAAATTAAATATATGGAAATCTGTTAAACAATTGTATACTGAAGCAAAACCTAACAACAAAATAGGACTAATTAGCAATGAGCAAAATAAAATAATTACAAATAATAAAGATATGACAAATACATTTAATAAGAGCTTCATAGAAATGGGAGAGAAATTAGCTGGAAAAATTATACCAGATCATAATTATTCACCAAAGCGAAAAATTCTACAAAATTCAATATATATAGGGCATACAGATAAGCAGGAAGTAATCGATATTATTAACACGCTTAAAAATAAAAAATCTCCTGGATTCGATAATATACAGGGAGAAACGCTGAAAATTATAGCACAATACATCTGTGATCCGTTGACTTATATTATAAACACCATAATTGATACCGGAATTGTCCCAATGGCCTTTAAAACGTCCATAGTTAGACCAATATATAAAAAAGGAAATAAACTAGATCCAAGTAATTACAGGCCCATATCCTTAATAACCAATTTCACCAAAATTTTCGAAAAGATTATCAAAAAAAGACTTACAGCTTACTTACAAAAATATAAGATCATATCTACAAAGCAGTATGGATTCCAAGCAGGAATATCAACGCAAGATGCTATTGTATCTCTTACGGAGAAAATTTATAATTCATTAGACCAACAAATGCCTTCATTAGCTGTCTTTTTAGATTTAGCGAAGGCATTTGACACTGTAAGTATCCCACTACTTGCTGAATCTTTAGAAGATCTTGGTATACGAGGAGTCAATCTAAAATTATTTAAGAGTTACTTGACAGATCGGATTCAGTATGTCAGCGTTAATGGAGTATACAGTGACCCAAAAACTATTAAATATGGCGTTCCTCAAGGAACTGTTTTGGGACCACTACTGGTTATTATATATATTAATAATCTATTTCTTATCGAAACCAGTGGTGAAATAATTACTTTTGGGATGACACGGTTGTATATTACAAAGATTCAGATTGGGTTAAATTAAAACAAAAGGTGGAGACAGATTTCACTCATATTAAAAAATGGTTTAATAGTAAAATACTTACCATAAATTTTGATAAAACTTTTTTTTCTTCCCTTTTCATCATATAAAAACAAATTACCACCATATAATACTCTGGAAATCAATGAAGATGGTCAAGTAACATATATTACCTCTACTAACAGTGTTAAATATTTAGGTATATTTATAGACTCCCATCTAAAATGGGATACCCATATTGAATACATAACAAAAAAAATTAGGTCCATTATTTATCTATTTCACAAAATAAAACATATTTTGGACACAAAAGATCTAAAAATATTATACCATTCATTGGTTAATCCACACTTAACCTATGCAATATTGGGATGGGGAGGTGTATTGAATATTCATTTGAAATCTGTTGAAACTCTGCAAAAAAGATTCTTTAAAATAATTTTAAACAAAAGTACCATGTATCCGTCAGAAAAATTATTAGACGAAATAAAAATTCTTGACCTGAGACAATATTATTTTTATACAGTTTGCATTTATATCTATAGAAATAAACATCTACTACAGCTACCAGCTCACGAATATAACACGAGACAAAAATCCCAAAATTTTGTTGTAAAATTTATGCAAAAAACAATAGGTCAGAGATGTTTAAGTTATCTAGGACCAAAAATATTTAGCTCGTTACCTTATGGAATAACAACTATTAGCACATTAAACAAATTCAAAAAGGAATGCAAAAATTACATACTGCTAGAAAATCGAGAAAGTATCTATTCTCTAATAGATTTAAAAAATAACTAAATCAATGGAATTCTGTGAACTTGAGAGAAAAAATATTTATTACATATTTCCAAATTATTAAAATATTTAAAATTTTAACGTATTCTGTCATTTTACATTTATATTATTTACATTTGCTTTTTATTATTATACACAATACGAATAAATATTATGTCAACTAAATAAATTTTTTTGTTGTTACATTGTTTAGTTTGTTTAAACCTATGTATATTGTATGTGTGTATATATTTTTTTATCTATGTGTTTGTATGATGTAAATATTAATCTTTCTTATACACTAGTTTGTTAATATTGTTGATGTAACGTTGCTTATTTGTGTAACGTAATATATATTATTTAATTTCCCACGCTCAAATATCTATGATATTTTGTGGAGTATTTTGTTTATTTATGTAAAATATTATGCTATTACTATGTTCTATGTAATTATGCTTATTATACTAAATAAACACTATTATTATTATTATTATCAATGAGAACCCCTTACTGCTAGTTGTTCCTGGAATTCCCTTGGTGCACTTGGGTAAGCCAAGTGTGCCAGACTCTAAATAGCAGCTTACCCGATATTGGCTCCGACATACTTGGGTAAGGCAGACATCTCAATGCCTTAAGTCTAATGCAGCTTCCAAAATTCTAAAATCCTGTTGTTGCAACACTGGCATCGTCGGGAGACATTCTCATGTTTGACCTCTTAGCGCTAGAACTAACGTCATAGCAGTTTCCTCGTTATTCCAATTGTTCGCACACTCGGCCGCCTCAAACTGCTTCTTATAGATGATAATAATAGACGGAGAGCTCGTGAACTTTTTATATAAGATAAGATTTAGATAAGATTAGAAATTTGTGTAGTGGTGAATTAAAATACACTAAGCATGAAAATCATTACCTAGCAGACATCGGCCCTGCACATCATCAGCCCTTATATTTTTGAAAGTGTCAAAAAAATTTAAAAAATAAACTTGTCGCTGTAAGTTTTCAAATCAATCTAACTTACCCTAAAACATTCATATTACGTATTTTACTTGCTAATCGAGCCGAAATACATCTCGTACAAAATGCATTAAAAAAACTGAAAGAAGTTGATACGAATCCTCGACTTCATGTGTGATAAGCAAATCGAATCACATCAAACAAAATTTTATTAAAATTAATACATAATATTGCCTCCCCGGACACTACCTTGCGACCGACCGTGTAACCACCGCGCTGTTCGCGGTGGCGGGTTGCATGGCCAGGCGGGGCCGGCTCCAGTTCGGCTAAAAAAAAATGGGGAGAGATGTCCTGACTCCTTTTGTTAAAAACACATTTTTAAGTACAATATAATTAAAAACATTTTAAAAATATAATTTAACAAACATAAAACTAAACAAACTCGAAGCTGTCGCACTGCACTAAACTAATTTTGCTGCTGACACAGATACCCAAATCTAATGCGGAGAACCTTCATCGAAATGAGGTGTATCTTCCAAAATTTGAAATGAGGCGCACAAATTTGTGCTCAAGCACTTTTAGTTTCTTCACTGCCACGGCCGGTATACTGCACCACACCAGCGCCGCGTAAATGATGGACAGCCTGGCCACCATTGCTTACAACAGTTTTTTGTTCTGTCTATCAAGTCTGCTACCTGTCATTATAGACAAGCTAAGGCCATTATAGATATTCCTCCTCCAACTTGTATTTCTGAAGTAAGAATAATTGGTTTAGCATCATGGTATCGTCGTTTTGTATCGGATTTTTCGACTCTCATAGCACCTCTTTCAAATGTTTTACGTAAAAATAATGGTATGCTAAAATGATGACTAACGTTTCGAAAAATACCGGAAAGTATTCCACGTGGAGAATTTTTAGTAATTAGTTAAATAAACATGTGTTACCCCAATATCCAGAGTTGGCTAGTGAATCTGATTGTTGGCGTGAAGTAATTCCCCAACATAATCGTCCCCATCTTATAAGTGAAATTCATGATTCTTCATGTTATACGGGTGTTTTTAAAACCTTTCATACATTAGCTCAAAAATATTATTGGCCAAAAATGCGTTGGGATGTTGCTTCGTTTATTTGTCACTGTAAGGTGTCATTCGATAAAGCCAGAACACAAACGCCCATCTGGATTAATGTTGAGTGCTCAAACTAACATTTATCGCCCATTTGAGTTACTTTGTGATGATTTAGTAGGACTTCCGCGTAAATGATGGACAGCCTGGCCACCATTGCTTACAACAGTTTTTTGTTCTGTCTATCAAGTCTGCTACCTGTCATTATAGACAAGCTAAGGCCATTATAGATATTCCTCCTCCAACTTGTATTTCTGAAGTAAGAATAATTGGTTTAGCATCATGGCATCGTCGTTTTGTATCGGATTTTTCGACTCTCATAGCACCTCTTTCAAATGTTTTACGTAAAAATAATGGTATGCTAAAATGATGACTAACGTTTCGAAAAATACCGGAAAGTATTCCACGTGGAGAATTTTTAGTAATTAGTTAAATAAACATGTGTTACCCCAATATCCAGAGTTAGCTAGTGAATCTGATTGTTGGCGTGAAGTAATTCCCCAACATAATCGTCCCCATCTTATAAGTGAAATTCATGATTCTTCATGTTATACGGGTGTTTTTAAAACCTTTCATACATTAGCTCAAAAATATTATTGGCCAAAAATGCGTTGGGATGTTGCTTCGTTTATTCGTCACTGTAAGGTGTCATTCGATAAAGCCAGAACACAAACGCCCATCTGGATTAATGTTGAGTGCTCAAACTAACATTTATCGCCCATTTGAGTTACTTTGTGATGATTTAGTAGGACTTTTACCTAGATCGAAAGCTGGTTATCAGTATATATTAGTCGTAGCAGATTTTTTTATTAAGTTTCCTATCATGTTTCCGCTTAGAACCGCGAAAGCTCCAACTATAGTAAAATTAATTGAAGAACAGGTATTCCTTGTATTTGGTTGTCCTAGAGCTATTATCGTAGATAACGGAGCACAGTTTCAATCTAAAGCTTTTGTGAAGTTCATGAAGACCTATAAAGTTACTATTAAGTATGCCGCCTTATACTATCCCCCAACCCTTGTGAGAGAATAAATAGAGTTCTAAAAACTATGTTCCGTTCAATGGTTTCTGGAAACTATAGGGAATGGGACGCCAAATTAGTAAAAATTTGTTGTGCAATTCGATCAACCAAACATGAGGTAACTGGGTTGACACCTAATTTTATTAATTTTGGTCGTGAAATATCTTTACAGGGTGAACCATTCAATAAATATCAGGCTATTCAATTTGATCCTTCCTATATTAATAATGATTGTTCTCAGAGTTTTGCGCTTATTTATAGGCATGTAAAGGCTGAGCTATCTAAAGCCTATGAGCAAAATAAAAAGTGGTACAATCTTCGCCGTAGAGATGCGCAATATTCGGAAAATGAGTTAGTATGGCGCCGTAATTATGTACTATCGGACAAAGCTCAATATTTCAGCGCCAAACTTGCACCTAAATTCATTGGACCCTTTATTATTACTAAACGTCTCTCGCCCTGGACGTATGAGTTAAAAGATTCAAAACAACGAATATAGAGGAGCTTGGCATGCTAAAGGCCTGCCAGATCATCGTTTTCATGCTTAGTGTGTTTTAATTCATAACTATACAATTTTCTAGCCTTACAGGAAGTCTGTTATATAGAGGGTTCACGAGCACATGGACTATAAACTTTGAGCATCAAAGGAAAGAGGCTATAACCAAGGGCATGATACTATTAGGTAGTCTTTTTTTTCTCTTATCTGCTGTTTAAGCCGCTCTGCTACTCCTTTAGCTATACTAAATTTGCTTTCGAGCCCACTAACTTTCCCTTGGACCTCATCTATTTTTTCTTGATTTCATTAACTTCAGCCTTTACAATGCCTACTATCTTATTGATTGCGTTGTTAATGGCCAAGAGGATAGCGCCCTGTTATATTTCTTTGTCTTCTTTATATCGACACTGCCGCTCGTCTTTTCTTCTTGATGTTTTTTTTCTTGTTCTTAAGTTTCTTTTTGGCATCTTCTTTCTTTTTCTTGTCGTTTCTCTTGTTCTTTTTCTCCTTGATGTCTTCTTTCTTTTTAGTGACGATTCCATTCTTTTTATTCTTGACATTTCTTTTCCTGATCCTCCATAATTTTCCAAAAATTCTGTAAACATACCCTGTGTTTAGTTTTCAGCAGCCATACTCTTCTTGCTTGCATTAGAAGGCCACAAATAGATTTTATTTAGTCTTATACCATCTTCCGACAATTACTCTAGACAAGTTCTCACCTACTATAACACCTTCTTGCTCTTCATTAGAGTCCAAATTTACTTTAGAAACATTAGAAAATAGTAGATTGGGTAGCTCAAATGTTGCTCTACGATAGTTGCCTCGACCTGATTTTTTCATTGCTGTTCTTCCCGTATCAGCTACCAATATGAAACTAGTGTTCGAATGCATTTAATAATTTTGGAAGTTTTATTACTTTTTTAATTCGTTATAGGAAAAAAGTAGTTAGGTTTTTTATTAATATTGTTCCATTGATTCCTCCAGGTCTGCCTCGCCTGACCGAAGGGTCATCGAAGGATGACCACAAGGCTTCGCGCCTTGGCTGTCTGACCCGTTCCGAGTCAAGCTCTGAGAAGGATATCAGTATATTTGTTTAGCTTAAATTTTGAAGGTACATCCTATTGCCAAATGAGAAGCCCCAATTTAATGCTTGTTCGGTGGAATTTTTCCTTAATCTGTTTTAATACATTTTTTTAATTTTACAATGCGCAGATTTAAATGAAAATCGAAAGTAATTCTTTCCAGCATTAAAGAACATCTAGATGTTAAATAATAAAATTTTATGAAGTACAAATAATAGCATATATCCTACATGACTAAAAGTGCCCCGCCTCTAGAATTAAAAGATGCACTTCAGTCCCTTAGTATATAGTATACCGTTATTATGCGTTTCTACAATCACAGCTCTTTAATGTTGAATATGAGTAAGTAACCACTACCTAAAGAACTTAAATGTAGCTACATATTACAAAAGTGGATAGTTAAAATTAAAACAAAAAAATATACGTCTAAAGCTGAATACATCGGATGTAATAAGGTAAACATCCCATACTTTTATAGTTAGACCGTATTTAGATTTGACATTTTATCCTACGTTGACATATTTATCTGGTTGGAATTAAGAATTTTAAACATTATAGTTTCTATAGCTTTTTCTCTGTTTATATGCATTATTTCCCAGATTCAATGATGTCTTGTATTTTTACTTGATTATTGTATGTTCGTAAATAAACGTCATATTAAGGTAAAGGGAATTTCTTTCTACTATTATAAACTATAATAGATGAAAAATTTTATGCATATTAAATAAGTACAATTTTATAGCATGAAAACGTTCAAATTACCATCTCTTGTCGCCCTTGGTAACGGATGACTGTACGAAGCAGTTTATACTTTTTTTTCTACATACGTATCATTTCTCTATAAATATTATAAAACTGAAAACACTAAACGAGAATGCTGTGACGCCTCTTCGTCGGTTTTGCAACTTGCACTTTGAAACTAGTACAAGCGGTTTTTACCTCGAGCGTCAGTTTCTGATTTTAAGTGTAGAAACACCACTTTCTCTATTAGCGGTATAATAGAGGCCCCAAATAGAATCAGTGAAGACGGTTTATTACCAGGGGTCGAAACGTAGGCCGTCTTTCTCAAGGAATGGACAGCTGTAAAGATTTTTATATTTGTGACACTTACTTTTCAGGACAGTCTAACTTAGAGGAGTGACTCAAAATAAGACACACAAAACGTTTTAACGATATATTGCAACTATGTACATGTCAAGAAGGAAAACTTAAGATATATGATGTAGAAATATATTTACAACTTCTGGTACATTTATCTACATAAAACTAATTTATACAGGTAGTAGACATTCGTGAAAATGAAAAGAAATTTTTAATTACCCAAGTTTTGTAACCCTAATGTTATGCAAAATTTCTATTCTTACTCTCTGACTAGATTTACTACAAAATGATATTAAGTAAGTATACGCGGCATATACAGGGCAAACGGAATAGTGAAAGCAAAATAACGGGTATGACTAGCAAAGCAAAACGGTGGCTCGACACGTTCAAATTGTGAGTAATTTAGTACTGACTCCACGACAGACAGATAAGTTACTAAATCTCTATGAATTTTAACAAAATGAATTAATCTAGAATATTTCGGAAAAGCTAGAATTTACTACTTGACGTTGCGAACCTAGTTATCGGATTTCTACTGAATGACACAAGTCGGTATGGCTCGGTTGGAGTGTCCCACTTAAAGGCAGCGTCCCCTAAAGAGCCTCAAAGAAAATAAACTACTAATCACACAGGTTCGGACATCGAGTTTATCAGGAATTAATTGGTCTTTGTTATTTGCGATCGTGAATGCAAAATGACTTATTTCGTTAACGTTGTATCTTTTCTGGCAAAGTGACAGTGCGACTCAGGTGGAGTATCCCACTTAAAGGCAGCGTCCCCGACTGAGGATTTCGCAGTCATTTAGTTAATTTGTGTTAAGTTTTGAAAAAAATTACTACAAGTCGCTGAAGGCGCAAATTATCGAAATGTAACAAGGACAAATTAACGGTATTCTAATGGTTACGGTAAATATTCTAAGTCCAAAATTACCACAAATTCGATATGATTTTAAAATAGCAAAACCCGACCAAAAGTCGGCTGGTCAGGTCGAGCGCGGAAAACCAAAGGGAACCTTCGCAGGAGGCCGATTCAGGATCTCCCCGTGTTGAGCTAGAAATCAGAACGTTTAGCGCAGAATGCGCGGGCACATCTCAACCAAGCAGTCTTCAGTCGACGGCGAGGCAGAATGTTTATAACTAGTAGCGTTAATTGATATAAATAATAATTTTCTGGTAATTTAGATGTTCGGAATCGCTTGCAAATGACTTACTTATATTATTTCGGAAAAATAATGAATTTAATAGTCCCAGTATTAATAATTATTAATCTAAATAATTTATTATTAATTCGTCCTCAAATGAAATTTTAAACTTGAATTTTCCTTGAAATACTTTACTTCAAACAAAATACGGATATTTTAATTATGAAAGTATACCGGGTGTGCTTAAAAAGAAATAGAATTCTGGTTTTTAAGAAAATTAAAATAAAAGTAATAGTGCTATTTTCTATTCGAAAATAGCTTCATTACAATGCGGATACTTTATAGATTTATGAGATTTGTGAAATTTTATTATTAGTTTGATGCGAGGACAACGTACCCATAAAACTGTTGTTAACTATAATAAATATACATCATGCACAATTTAATTAAACAATAATATTATAACAGTTCCAAGACATATATATATATAGAGTGCATAAGTAATGGTTCAGTACAAATATATGCAACAAATATCCTAATTTTCAAAGACTGCACATTGATAACAGATATATTCAAGTTATTTTCTTAATGGATGATGTGATTTTTCTAAACGTTGCATTAATATCATTTCGAAAATTCGAAATTATGAAAAGTAGAATTGCGATTTAGAATACAATTTTTCTGGTATGCAATGAACTAGCTTTTATTTTCAGTTTATTTCAGATTCAGCTATTGCAATTAAAGTTGGCAATGCCTTAGAATCGATGCATGTGACCCAAGACTTCAAGGTCAAAAGGAAAAAGACGAATGTTACGAATGAAATTCAGAGAAAATATTTTCTTAAGGAGTTGCCCCATTCTTTTTCAAAATAAAGACGAAACGTGTCGACAGATTTCAATTTCAATAAGACATTTTGATTTTCTGTTATTGCATTAAGTTACATATCACGGAAATTTTCCAAAAAGCAAAATAAAGAAATAAAACTTGACGAAGTTCTAAAAGAGAAGACAAATAACAGGCTTAAATTTGCACTTCTACTGGTTTCATTTTATTTTAGAGGGATTTAGCGTTTGATAAATTTTGGTTGTTCACAACATTTTGATGGCTTTAAGAAATATTATCAAATCCTAATTTCGCGATCATTTTGATTTTCATTCGTATTTTCTCATTTTTGGAATGAATTGGAACTTTTAGGCACGTCGATGATGAATAAGTAATATTTTGGTGTCTTGCTAAGGTTTATAGTTCCCAATTGATCTAGTTATTTTGCATATGATGATTTTTTATGTGAACATAAGTAAATGTTTTTTTATTTCTTTCATTTTTCTAATCTACTTAGGCTAGAACTTTTTGATATGGACAAAACATAACATAATGAGCAATAATATTAACGCTATAATAAATTCTTCTTTTTTATATATACAAGTAATTATTTGTAATACTACCAATCACGGATATGATATTGCATAACAAATAAATTATTTTCTTCAAAATTTTGATTCCAATTTACAGGATGATTCACATAAAACTCCCCGGGCAGTTTCCGTAATAACGAAAGAGGTATTCAATTTCTGTAAAGGCCAGTCGTTACCTATTATTGGTGGCTTTATTTTGCCGTGCAAATGTTGTCAATGACAATGGCGACCACGACGTCGTAACTCCGGAAAGGAAAACGACTGGAGCTTTGAAAGTATAATATTATTAAAGTTTGTTTAACTCT
This sequence comes from Leptura quadrifasciata, assembly GCA_963675555.1. NCBI lineage: Eukaryota > Metazoa > Arthropoda > Insecta > Coleoptera > Cerambycidae > Leptura > Leptura quadrifasciata. The sequence goes on along the minus strand of OY776674.1, from coordinate 75,679,296 downwards.
AAGTACTTTTTTTAGTACACACTTTTCTATTAAAACCAGTGGTTTTAGAGGTAAATCGACAAAAATTACTTGGCCAAATATTTGGTAACTATCAAAAAAATTAAAATTACAATAGGTACTTAGTTTAAAGTCATTCGGAATTTTTCAATTGGTTGTACAAAGATGGAGTTGAATTGCAAAATTATTTTTCGTTAGCTGGAACATTAAAACAGCATACACGATAAGAACCAAATAATATAAATATAATTTTCTAATGAGAGATTTTTTAAAATGCCCAATGTCTTTCAAATTATCTAATATATCCTATTTTTAAATTTTTTAAAGTATACTTACATCTTTTCTTTAATATGGAAATTGCCTGGGGAGTTTTACGTAAATTACCCTGTATACAACAATTTGTTGAAGATGGTAAAATATAAATACTACTTTACTATATAGAGTGTTTCAAAATACTTGCACTGATTCTACGATTTTACATTATTAAGCATTATTTTTTACAGTACCTTACTAACCAAAATTTATTTAATTCATAGGCGGAGAAATGAGGGATAGTTAAGTTTCATTTTTTTGTTTTTATGACTTAATTGTGATTCCCCGACTAATAGTACATAAAAAGACCCTCTTGATAATTAGCCATATGACAAATCATTTTCGAGGTAAAGCGGTTTAAACTAAATATTGAGGATTCGCTTGATAATGCGCGTTGATTTGTCGAAGTAGGATTATGAAGAAATAGTCCAGTAAGGCTTCCTCGATTATCGCAGTTAAATCTGATGTACTATTTTATACGATTTAATGATACTATTAGTAAGGACGACATTCGAACATACATAATAGCGGCATTTGAAGCAATCACTCGGGGAGTGGCGCAAAGGGCCACAAATAATATTGTTCGCCATGCATCGAGCGAAAAGGTATGCTTTTTGAGCACTTTTATTTTTTTACTTTGAGGTCATATCTTTAATCATGATTCATCAAGTATGTTTACATCAACAGTAACTTTTTGATCATTATTCAACGAGGAACTTCATTTAGATGGCATTTTAGTGAGATCGATCTTGCACGAAAAAAGCCCTGAAACGATTTTTTTTTTTGTGTATAATATATAGTCGGATCCTCCATCATCTGGTCAAGTTTGCGGGCGCGAGGGGGTGGTGGATGGCGGAAATTTATATATAAAGATAGGAAAAATCAGTTTTTCGAACATAACTCGCTTAGTTTAATTCGAATCGCAAAATATGTACAGGGATTCATGTCTGTCGGTCTGTCTGTATGTCTTTAACTTTTTCTTTTTTTTTGTGAGCACGTTTAGTCTGGAACCGTTTATGATATTGACTTGAAATTTGGTACACGATGAGATCTGGAACTAGATTATATTTTGATAATCTAATTCCGTTGAAGGGTTTTGGGGTAAATGGGGTAAATAATGGTAAGTAGGCAAAGTAAGCAGGTAAGCGTCCATAAAATTGCAATTTAAGGAATGTACGAAAAGTTAAGGTCCCAAATTTTTTTTGGCATCAGCCAGCCCCCTATCACCCCCAATATCACCTCCACACTATTATGAAATGTAGTAAAAAAAATTAAAAGTGATTTATTGTGTATGGAAGAACGAAACGTCTCAAAAAAATTTAGAGACCCTTGGTTCTCGTATACACACTAAATCCCAATTTAATTATTTACTCCCTTTAATAATGAGGTTAGGGTGGCAATGGGCGTGACTAACGCCAAAAAAATTTTGGCACACAAATGAAATTTGGAATCCGGTATCATAATTTACTGTTTGACGTTATTTTATTATTCAATTATTAGGTGCCACATAAAAATAATGAAAACATATTTAAATATATTTAACTTTACTATATTTATTTTGACATATGATATGGAACCCTTAATAACATTTTTTTGTATTTAAAATTAACTAACACTTTAATTAAAAATCTGAAATGAATACAAAATGTTGCGACAGAGTTCATTTTCGTTAGTAGTTCTGTGATTGAAGTTTTTTTATCAACTTTAAAATAAAACGGGTGATAGAATAGTGCACAACTTACGAATTGTTTTACACATATATGTATATTAAAAAATAATTCTCAATTCCGGAACAATTTAATTCTTAAATGTTAAAAATTTGTTTATATCAGTAAGCTCCATAACCTCATGACCCTAAAACTGAACGAAAAATATAAGATCTAATATTAGAAAGTTCATAAGCTGCACCAGAAAACGTTATATTTTTTATAATATAATCAATCCCATTATATTTTTACAATTCCTTATCCATGAATAACAAGCCCATATTCCCCGTAACTCACAACTTTATAAATCCATAACTTTGGAATCCTTGAGCACCTAATATTCTATTTCGGAAAACATTTAGACAGCATAACTCTCTGTTTTCGTACCCTTTATCTTCAAATGATCTGTGCAGTGGGTTCTGTTTACGTTTCCTCTCTTTCACAACACTTTCTCTCTTCAACATCCAACAGAAGTCACTTATCATATTTATATCCTATCTACCCTGATAATAACGTTGCATTTATTTGATAGTTATCTTTGCTCTTTGCTGTAGTCTCCAAGATTTTCTAGGAGGTAATCAAGATGTGAATGAAGAATGTATAACTTGTTATTCATGAGGCAACCCAATTACTGGTATTTTTCAGACATTCAGGAACAATGTAACTATGGTATAACCAATAATTTCAGTGGGTGAAAATACATAGGAATACAGTGGTCTAATCCATGGCAAGTTGTGGCCTATGAATTGTTTAAAATAATTGAACTATAGGGTCGACAATAATAAATGACAAAGGGTTTTACTCTGATAATTGACTGAGAGAATAAAAAAAATTAAGTGAATCCGTCAAGAATTCCGACTTGTAGTGTTTCCCTTAGTACATTGCAGAGACCACGCGACAACGACGCTTGGCGACCTTCTAGGTCTGTTTTTAAACCTAATATAAACTTTCATAAATTTTAAAGCAGGCCGATGTAGAATGAAATCATTTCCTCACGGCAACATATTGCAAATTGCGAGGTGTGCAAGGAAAAGGATTTAAAACCAAATGAAATAATAAAACTTAGACACACTATGTGTATACTATTTAGCACGTCAAAATTTCCATTATCATTTTTCTAAATTAGTTATTCGCGCCCCAAAAAAATTCTCCTAGTCATTTGTTGCCAAATATTTATTATATTTGATAGGATATATCCAACTAAAATTAAACTTACAGTTATCAAAACCATCAGTTAGTTATTTTGTTATGGTATATCAATTAGTTACTGAAATTGTTAGTTTTCTTGATTAGTTAATAAATAAACAAAAGTTTTATTATTTTATGATATAACCATACCTTCGTTTATACGTGTAAAATTTCTCGGGCTAATGCCAGCAAATGAAGGAGTGACAGATTTTAAGCCAAGAAAGACCTGCTTTTGAGTTGAAATAACTCATCCAAACTTTTCTTAAATTTTAGTAATCCGTATAAGATCTTGGATAAATTGATTTTCTAATTAGGAAAAGTATTAACTTAAAAACTTACCTCACTCTTTTCCCACTTGAAAATTTTGCACGTTTATCTAAAACAAAAACTTTGTTTGACTTATACAGAATTACATATTTTCTAAATAATTAAACTCAGATTCTTTCTAATACCACAATAGACGGATAAGTATAAATATAGATCGCTTCTATTTTTAGGTTGCGTATACCTTATATCATTTATGGGATAGAGGATAGTTGTTTAATTTAGTGCTTATCTGTATTAAGATTATATAAAATGTAGACTAGTGAAAACAACAACTTATTGTTGTTATAGAGTAAGATCCCAGAGCCGCCAGACCTACTTCAATTTAGCAAAGCTATGATTTTCACGATAAATGTATAATATGTAGGTAAAAACGTATTGATACTCGCTATGTTAAAAGCGGGGGCCTTTTACAGATAACAGGTATTGAAGGTAAATAAAAAATCTTACTCTTACGTTCATATCGCAAAAAGTATGTAAGTTCATTAAAAGTCGTCCGTGTTTATGTTGCCCGATTCTCACGCGTGTGGTTGAAATTTCGAATCAACTCTTTACAATTTCTTTTTTTTATTACATTTTGTACGAGATGTATTTCGGCTCGATTAGCAACAGAAATACCTTATACGAATACTTCTTTATAGAGTAAGATCCCAGAGCCGCCAAACCTACGTCGTTTTTGCAAAGCTAAGATTTTCAGATAACAAATACTGAGGGTGAACATAAATCTTAATTGCTTTTTTACGTTAAAATAGCATAGCTGGTTTTTATGTATGTTTTACACAATATTATTAAGAACCAACATTTATTATTGCCAGACGCTTTCCGTGGGCCCAAACGTCCACCAGACGCTGTAAAGCTAGACACAAAATTGGGATATCCACGTTATAGTAGAAACCTGAATTTTATATATATTTTTTATATACATACAGGGTCGGACAATAGTGCGTCGGACTTCGATATCTCGAGTTCTACGATAGTTAGAAATTTCTTAAAAAATTGCAAGTAAACTAGATAAAAAAGTCTATAACTGGAAATTATTTTAGAATACACAGAGCGAGCCAATACGAAATTACAGGATCAAGTGCCTTTTTTAAAATGGAATGCTATGTATATCAGTACATTTTTTGAAGCCTCTTTCTAGGCTCTATCCATTCCTATGTTAGCATTGAATATCTCCCAACCACTTGGAAGTACTGAATTTTTTTGTTGAAATAATGCAATCTGCAGATAGATATTTAAAAAATCACCACAGTCACAATTATGGGTTTTAAGAAAAACCTATGTGAATACCAGTTACAAGACATCTAATTAATGTTTTTGAATCATTTTCGTTCCCTAAAAATGTGCAGGGTGGCCAAAAATTATTTTTCATTTAAAAACATTTTAAATTGAATTTTCTCAATTTTTTCAAATGGAACACCCTGTTTATTTTTCCACGATATGATGTGGCCTATGGCTAATTGCAACCATTTCCGTTCTATAAATAAATAAGTGTCAAATTCAAGAATAAACTGAAAAAAAGAGATTCCCTCAAATAATTCATTAGAACAAATTTATGATAGGTGTTCCACATGTTGCCCATTTTGATTGACACACGTCTTTATGCAATATTGAAATGAGGCCATTTAGTAGGACCATTTCCTCCAATCCATTGAAATGAAATATTATTTAACCGGTCCTTTACTGTAATGTTTTTGGTACATTTTTTTGCTGTTTTCTTTATTCGACAAGCAATAAAATCTCAGTTTGGTATAAATTATCGTGTACAGAGGAGCATTTATCACACTTATCGGTCGTTACAGTTTATATAGAATTGAAAATATTTGGAATTTTACAATATGAATTTTAATAAAGCGAAACTTGTAGACATGACTTTTGATTTGGGCGAGTTAGACAGAAATTGTTTACTTGCCAATAGAATTTATCACCAACGTTATCCTGAAAGAAGGATTCCTGATGTTAGCAGCTTCCAAAACTTTCTCGATAGATTTCTGGAAACTGGAAATGTTCCATTTGAAAAAATTGAAAAAATAAAATTTAAAATGTTCTTAATTGAAAAAATAATGTTTGGCCACCCTGTACATTTTTAAGACATGAAAATTATTCAGAAACATTAATAAGATGTCTCGTAAAATGGGCAACATGTCGAATACCTATTATAAATTTTTCTAATGAATTATTTGAGGGAACCTCTTTTTTTAAGTTTATTCTTGAATTTGACACTTATTATTTATAAAACGAAAATGTTCTTAATTGAAAAATAATTTTTGGGTACCCCGTACATTTTTAGGAAATGAAAATAATTTAAAAACATTAATTAGACGTCTCGTAACTGGTATTCACATAAGTTTTTCTTAAAACCCATAATTGTGACCGTGATGATTTTTTTAATATCCATCTGCAGATTGCATTATTTCAACAAAAAAATTCATTACATCCAAGTGGTTGGGAGATATTGATATAAGAATGAATAAAGCCTAGAAAGACGCTTAAAAAAATGTACTGATATCCATAGCATTCCATTTAAAAAAGGCACTTGGTCCTGTAATTTCGTCTTGGCTCGCCCTGTATGTTCGAAAATAATTTCAAGTTATAGACTTTTTTATATAGTTTACTTGCAATTTTTTTAAAAAATTTCTAGCTAAAAAACCAGCTATGCTACTTTATCGTAAAAGATTAATATTAACCTTCAGTACCTATCGATTTCAAACCTAATAGTAATCAACTAAACAGATCACGGGCTTTGCTGGGTATATTTACCACTTATGGTTTAAATGCTCATGTAAGTTCTATCACTAGAAATGCAACAAACACCATAATCGACAATATTTTTAGCAATATACCCACTAACCTTTTAAATTGTGAAGTTATACAGTATCCACTATCAGACCACAATCCTCAAGCTCTTAGAGTCAATTTAGCTGTAGAAAATATATATAACAAAAAATATGTAGTTAAAAGGTCATTTAATGAAGGTAACATCAATACATTTATCAATCTTATTCATTCTGAGAACTGGGATGCGGTTTATGCAGAAAAAGACTCGGATGGTAAGTACAATTCTTTTTTGAAGATATTTCTATATTATTTTGACATTGCATTTCCTAAAACAAAAAAATCTGTCAATATTCATAGACATAAATGTTGGATACCTCCTGAAATTAAGCAATGGTCTATCTATATTAGAGACTTATATATATTACATAATAGGACGCATTGTGACAATATTTTAGAGGTATATAAAACTGAGAAAAAAGCTTATAAAAAATATATCAAAGAATATAAAACTCAACTAAACAATAATATAATTTCGAATTCTGGAAACAAATCAAAAGCTACCTGGGATATATTTAATAAAAGTATTAGTAAAAAAAATAGACAAGATCAAAATGAACTTATCATCAAGGACCATCAAAATAATAAAATAACCGACCCCAGACGCCTTAGTGCGCTTATTTAGTGAACATTTTTCTCTTTCTCCAACACAGCCTGTTAGAGAGAGAACAAATATGATAGTTCAAAATCGAGCAAATTTGTTTCTAAACCCTACTAATGCCCAAGAAATTATAGATATTGTTCTTGCCATGCCTAACAAAAAATCAACGGGTCTTAATGAAGTACCAATTTATGTTATAAAAAAAGTAATTGTAGAAATTTCTGAACCACTTTCCGCTATAATAAATAATTGTTTTCTGGAAGGAGTATTTCCTAATCAATTAAAAATTAACAAAACAATACCTATCCATAAAAAGGGCGATAAGGAAAACGTCGTAAACTACCGCGGTATATCAATCCCACCGAATTTCTCTAAGATTATTGAGAAAACAATTTATAACAGAATGATTTCTTTTTTTACTAAGTATAAAATAATTAAAGATTGTCAGTTCGGCTTTATGCCTCATTGTTCAACAGAACAGGCTATCTATCACTCACTAACCAAAATTATTACAGCGCTTGATTCAAATTTGAAGGTGGCCTGCTTGTATTTCGACATGTCAAGAGCGTTCGACACAATTAATTATGCGATTTTGTTGGATAAATTAAATAGTTACGGTGTTCGAGGTACATGTAACAAACTACTCCAGTCGTACCTTACAAATAGATCACAAGTTACTGCACTAACAACTTGCAAGAATGGAGTACTTCAAACTGTTTTTTCAGATAAAACTTGTATACTGCAGGGTGTGCCTCAAGGATCTATACTTGGGCCCCTCCTATTTATTTTGTATGCAAATGATTTAAAAGATTATATTAATATAGATTTTTTATACCAATATGCAGATGATAACTCCTGTGTTGCAACCGTAGAATCCTTAGTGGTTTGTGCAAGTAAACTTACCACAATATCCTAAAATATGTATAAATATTGTAATTCGAATGGCTTAAACTTAAATATAACTAAAACTAATCTTGTTATGTTTTCCCCAACTACTGATCTTGATTATTCGTTGTATGTTCAATTAAATGGTTCTTCAATCACACAAACGGAAAATGTAAACTTTCTTGGCATAACGCTAGATAGTAAGTTAAATTGGGAAGCTTATACTAATACTTTAATATCAAGAATTAATTCGTCCTGTTACCTCTAATACGATTCATGAGATACCAACTATCAGTAGACTCTCTAAGAATGTTTTATTTTTCATTCGTACAAAGTATTCTAGAATATGCGATAACATTCTGGGGTTCCTCCCTACATTGGCAGAAAGTATTTGTTTGTCAAAAACGCATAATTAGGTGTATGATGAAGGTATCTTGCAGAGATTCATGTAGACCTTTGTTTAAAGAATTGAAAATACTTACCATCCCGTCTCTTTATATTTATAAATTAGTTTTGTTCGTTAAAAAAATACTGGTGAATTTACAAGAAATATTGATGTGTACAGATTGATGACAACAAGACATGGGAATGATCTCAGAATACCAGTACACCATCATAGTTTTTATGAAAAAAGTCCAGGTTATAACGCTATCAAAGCCTACAATGCCTTACCACAAGAATTAAAATATATTAATAACATTCATACCTTCAAAAATCAACTTAAATTGTATTTACTTGAAAATGCATTTTACTCTTACAGTGATTTTTTAAATGCATAAAACTTTTGTTTGTAACTTCAATAGTGCAACTGATTATAATGTTTTCTACAGTTTTAGTTTTAGGGTTGTTTTAGTTGTGTGTTTTCTTTTTGCTGCTCTCCTTGTTTTTATATATTTTATACATGTTATATATTTTGTGTTCTAATGTTTTATATTTTACTGTATTGTAATAACTTTTAATATTTAATTACCCTGACAATGCTAATGTCTTTTTTGTAAGATCTATAGCAATAAAGTTTATTCTATTCTATTCTATTATCTGAAAATCTTAGCTTTGCAAAAATGACGTAAGTCTGGGTTCACTGGGATCTTATTACTCTACAAAGAAATATTCGTATTAGGTATTTTAGTTGCACATCTCGTACAAAATGTAGTAAAAAAAACTGTAAAGAGTTGATTCGAACCTTCAAGTACATGCGTGAGGATCGGGCAACACAATTACTACACCACGTACGACTTTTAATGAACTCACATAGTTTTTGCTATATGAACGTAAGAGTAAGATTTTTTATTTATCTTCAATACCTATTATCTGTAAAAGGGTCCACGCTCCGCATTCAAGCTAGCAAGTACGTAATACATTATTACCTACATTTATTGTGAAAATCTTTGCTTTGCTAAAATGACGTAGGTGGCTCTGGGATCTTACTCTTATATTGTATTATATCATACTGTATCGCATCACATCGCATTATACTGCATTCCATTACATTACGTTACGCTACGCGACACTACGTTGCGTTACTTTACATTACTTTGCATTATTAATGTTCATGATACTTTAGTTAATTTTTTATTAGAATCATAATTAAAATCGTCATGAAAGTTAATTACCAAATAACCTAATTGAAATAAATAAAAAAACATCAAATGAACACCTTCCAGTTATTTAAAGAACTTGAGCAATACGTTCTAGTTTCACACCATAAAGTTATGTTTATCAACGGATACACTAAGATGGGACTGAACTTTTAATTATATGAATATAGATGGTGGAGTGAGTGATGAATGTGACAGGTTATGCACGAAGGATATGTCCTTCAACACAATTTAAAGATACATTTTAAGATATCCTTAAGTGGTGAAAAATGTATTTAGAACGGTTTGTATTGAATATGTGTGTTTGTAAAGAGATATCTGATATTATTAAAGCTGTAATTTTTGCATTATTAAATTTCCATGAACATGACAATACAGTTATATATGCATGTTGGAGCTAATAAATGTAATCTGGTTACTGACCATAACAACTGGCAGATGTTGACGTTAACGGCACACATTGACATTTTTGTACAATTCAAAAATTTTAGTCGTTTGTATATAATAGTCATTAAAATGTTTAATCGTGGATAGCATTACATATTTACAAGTGGTTCGTTGACGAGTAATAAATAGGTAGATTAAAATCAATAAAAAAAAGTTCGTTAATCTATGCTTACGCTTATATGAATTGAAACATGATAATTCGAAACAATGAAATAGTCAGAACTAGATTACTGTAGTATTGATAGATATAAACACGATGTAGAGCTTTATCATGGCAAATTAATAAGCAATTTATACTCAAATTAACTAGGAAGTAAAATTAAGCAATCTTAAATAATCTAAAAAATTATGCTTCTGGCAAATAATAGAAATCTCACTTTGTGCAGATGATATTCCGTTTCCGCATATGTTTACAAACAATATGATAATTGAATCAGATCTGCCTCACTTATTTTATTCGCAACTACTATATCAGAACTATCTTCCACATGAGAAAAAAACTGGAAATTATATTATTGCCTCTCAAATTGTATATAAAGAAGGCAGAAATCTATTCAAAAACCCTCTATTTTGCTAAGGCTTTTTGTATATCAGAAACGAGTTCTAATAAATAACTCCTTATCACCTCTTATTGCCGATATTTTCCCAAAAGAAGATTAAAGCAGAGACAAGTGAACAACTGGAACATATCTGAAGACTATATATGTAAATAAAATATTTGAACTATTCGTTATGAATGTTGAAGTGACAGACGCCTGAGACATTGAGTCTACGTTAAATTTTATTGCCACCTCCCGATTTTTTGTCTTGTTGCGGACCTCTAGCGTATACGACCCACCATACGCTTTAGCGTTTTGTGGGCCACATAATAACAACCGCTACGTCCGTAGCAGAGTTTCGCTATTGTCCGCGGAAGGCGCGATATACTTCCAGCTGGTGAAAGGCAGAGAGGCATTTTTGTTGGCGTATTATGGTTGATAATCTCACAAAACTCGTTTTATCCGAGGCATCCTAGTGGATTTTGGGATTGTCAACGCAGGAAAGTTTTCTCCATCTGTTGTTGTTCCGTTTAGCGGAATATTTTGTTGTTGTGAGTAAATTTTAACTGCGAAAGCAGGATATTTAAGTATACAAGGTAAGCCAACCTCTTCACGCCATCTTATTTGTTCTCTACCCACGTGTTTCACAAATTTACAGGCTTTCCTTTGGAAGTATCGTACGGACTTGAAAGACGGACTCGACCCCATTCATCCAACTGTGGCTTTCTAGGAACATTGGTGGATTGTTCCCTCATCAGTGAGGTAAATTATATTTCTTTTGTGGGTTATGTCAGAATTAAATTGCTCTCATTAGGCACGCTTCATGTGCATTTCCGACCATGCAAATTAAATCAGGAAAGCTATTTTTTGGAAGAACTCAAAATAGCTTTGAAAATGGAAAGAGATTACTTTCCGAAACGTCAGCAAAATACATTATTTCTGTGTTTATTCCGATTTATATTATTTGCAAAACATAACTTCTGACTTTTCCTTTGGCGTAAGCGTCACGGGCGCAGAGGTTTTTTCAATAATTCTATTATTTTGTAGATTCGGTGATTTGTTTTGAAGAGGATAATAATACATGTGGCAGAAAACCCAAATAATAGGAAAGAATATTCGTAGAATGCCATAAATAACTTTCAGACAATATAATATATATTATATGCGCACATATGAGAAATATTTTTAAAAAAACTCAAAATCGATTTTTTGCACAATCACAATGCTTTCTTGTATACTAAGTAAATGGGAAAGTAAAAATTGATGGATATATGATTGGATATATGTATTTTCCATATATTTTATAGAGTTAAAAATCATTAATAAATTACTACTCACAAGTCGTTAGTACCTCTATAATGCAATTCGCATCAACGATTTCAGAGGAAATTGTAATTTCGAGAAAAAAATCCTTAGAATGAATATCTTAAAACTAATATTTGGTAAGTACTAACCCCCCCCTCCCCCAGTGCTGCCAATGTATACTAGAAGCTAATTTTCTATGTGGCTTCCCCGCACCCCCTGACCATCCATCATGTTTATCATTTTGACTATATACTTTACGATGAGCAACATAACCTTTGCTTAAACCAAACTGAAAGACAATAATAAAAAGCACTTAACCGTTAACGTAGTCCCCTACACCTTCTAACCAGCTTTACTTTCTGATACAGATTAAAAATTCATGAACTCGTGAAAAACTCATTACTACCTTTATTTATTTTATTTTAACATACTAAAATTTCTCCTATTAATGTGCATTGATGGTAGAAAATAAAATGTAACAAAAATCGCTTTATTGTTACCATAACAAAATACAGATTAGAAATTTATGAAATCGTGTAGAGTTCATTTTTACCCTTGTTCATTTTAACAGACTAAGTTTTTTTATATTTTTCCTAATAATATACACTGATTGATGATAAGGAATAAAATATTACCAATCAGACATTTCTAAAATCGTGTAGAGGTTATTTTAAACCTGGATTATTGTGAAATGCATTTTTTTTTAACATAATGATAGCCAAAAACAAAATATTACAGGTTATAAATTATTTAAATCGTGTACAGTTAATGTTTCAATATTGTTTTCATAACAAAACAACAAAAATCTGAAGCTGGATTCCACAGTTGGAATCTAACATGGGACTTGGTGGAGAAAAGCTTTATTTTTGAAACGTAAGGAAATAATTGATTACTTTACTAGAATTTCTATTTTGTCTTTACTTCTAGTAGTACTACAAGTAGTAAGCGTAACATTTTTTCTGGCTGGGATGGGATACCCATTGAATTATGCAAGAAAAGCAGCAGACCAAAACACATTCAATATGTAATAGAAAATCAGCCAAATCGATATAAAGGCACATTACCACGGCTACGAACTTTGATATCATTGACCATCAACTCAAATACAATATTCCAGTCATCTAATTTGAACAAAATAAGTGAATTTAATACAATTTGCTACTACATTTTTGCTACTAACTAATATTAGTTAGTGGTATATAATGGTAGTTTTAACGTTTAGTCTAAACTTGAAAAAAATTATATAAAATAATTTAACTAAAATAAAATGTAAATGCATATTACGCTTCCAATACTGAACCAATCAATAACTTCTTTGGCCATTCGGCATAACTGCATACTATAGATTTGAAATACTGATACAATTCTTGATATTATATTCTCTGCAAGCAACGTTAGTGAAAGCGTGGTGCCTACCAACTTACAGGAGCAGAATAACCTGTTTAGCAAGTAAACTATACTGACAAACATAGAGCAATTGATTTGGAGGGCTGTAAAATTAAATGTGTATCATTTTTTAAATAATTAATTTAGATATTATCTAGGGCATCCCTATGGCAGATAAGTGAACTTATGATATAAGATACTTTTATTTCTGATTTTAATATAATCTTATCATTTGTTCGATTAATATACAACTTTTACTATCACAGATATCAAAACTTTTATATTTTCCAGTAACCATTTGACGCTCACATTTTTAATAATAAATAATCCACAAAAAATTATCAGAGGTTATGATCTGTTTATATTAATATAGCTTAACTGAATCGCTGTTGCTACAAAAATTGTACAATACGTGTTCTACAACAAATGTTAAACATCTAGTCTAGTCAGAATGCACATTTGTTGCCACAAATTATATATTAAAATTTGCGTTTCTTATCAGATTGTACTTCAATCTAATATCCAAATTTTCGGTACCTTGCCCGCATATTAATACCCATAATAATTGAGTGCAATAACTTGCAGGATGTTATTTATGCCGGGCCTTGAGCAGTAAAATTCTTAAACCAACAAGAGCTTATCGAACATCCTTCATACTGGTTGCCGATATTTCGGCTGGCTCTTTCATATATCCGCGATAAAAGATGTTGAAGTCCCTGGAGAACCGTCTTCAAATGGATTCGACGTTTCCTGTATTAGTTCATAATTCACTACTATAAAATTATCTGAAAGTACGTTTGTAAACTTGACATTGAAAAAAATCATTAATCGTTTAATATAATAGCGGTATCATCTACAAATAGTAACAACAATTTTCTATGTGAGTTGCACACAACGTAATTAAATAAAGCAGAAGAATTCTTTGCGTGTTTTTTAGGTGACATTGACATAGATCTACATAAGAGGGAAGAAAATTTGTCTAATGAATATATAATCATAATAGCCGAATATGAATTTCTTCCGAATATAAACTGCTCAACAAAAATAGGTAAAGAAATTGATTCAGGTCTAACGTAATTTTTTTTTTGTTAACATGCCTCCAAGCATTTTTCCGATTGTTTTAAAAATTAGTATTACTGTAACGAAGCGTTTTTCGTTAGCGAAATATGCACAAGATATCATTATTTTCTTGAAAATCTTTTATAGGAATTGTTCTGTTATATTTATTTTGTAGATATATTGTACCGCTGCGCAGTAAGCGAATTAGTTTAAAAATTAATAAAAGTATTAGTTCATAGAGGCACTACAGAGAACTCGGGTGAGGGTAAGCGACGAGAAGAGTTTCTATATCCATGCAAGCCAAACCAGGCGCGAGTCAGTACATTCCCAGCTACCGAACACGTTAGATGTATAGAGCTCTCCATCTTGTAGTATCAAAGTATGTTAATAGAAATATTTCCTAAGTCGATCTGACGTCACCCGTGCGACGTCATTCTTTCAGTACCTAGGAATAATTGAAATATTCATCAGTCACTTCATTAGCTGCCGTCCTACCGATACAGGTGTTTGCTCCGGTTTTACAACTAAATATTCCAAGTCCACAATTTAAGTTATGTGAATTTTTATAAATCGCGAAATATTCCGAGATAATTTTCCCAAGTCCACAAATCCGTATTTGAATTATTTTTCTAAAGTCGCAAAATATTTCGAAAGATTTTCCAAGTCCATTTGACGTCACATTAATCCATCGCGCATCTATGTTCCGTTGTTTCTCCTACTCTTTCATACTTGAAGAAAGTAAGTAAATTTATACCGTGTTGGCAGTCAGCCAGAGCGGGTCGTTGCAAACAGACGTGTTTACTCCGAGAGTTGAACCTCAGGTACCATTATTGTGATATATTACCTTCCAAGCCACGAAGTCCATTCTACGCCAACTACCAATAGCGCATCCGTCTGGCGCCTACTCCCACTCCAACAGTAAATTTTTCATTGTCATTTTGATAGAAAAGTTTCTGTGGACCTGAAAAGAGTGTCAGTCCAATCTGGCTGTTCCAGATAGCAGACGTGCCCAAGTATATACCAAGAAGTAAGTAAGACCATAAAGGAGGAAGACAACTGAGTAAGAAAACTTGGCTAGTGCAATTATTATGTGTTAATCGTACCTTGATCTTTTCAGTATTGCCATTTGCTGTAAATTTCTTCGTTACTTGGAGGTGTTTCTTGTGTGCCCTCGGGGATCTTTGAACACTAAAGACTAGCATAAACTATTTTTATTAATCATACTTTGCATTTCAGTACTCCATCTCAAGGGTTGCCGTTCCGTTTATTAATCATAGCTTAACTTTACAGGGAGCTAATCAGATTCTTGTGTGTTTTCAGACTATACTAATATATTATCTCTACGCACACTAGCCAAGTACTCCATAAACTGTTACACTGTAGTTTTTATATTTATATAAATAAGTGTGGTCTTCTAGTATCTAGTCTGCCCCGTCTTTTATATTAATTTTGTGCTTGCTATCCCTGTCACCTGAGTCATTTGGTACTAGAATATTGATTGCTCCTCCTGGTAATTAGTAGGTTATGGATTTTTAATAGAAAGTAACTAGGTAGTAGCACTGTAAATACTAGATTTATATGAATATTCTAATGTAATTGAAAAACTCTAAGTTTTACTGTTTCTGTGTGAATATCTAATTTCCCATATATTGACCCACTGGAGTAAACTTTCTCCACTTGAGCTACTCAGCCTCGCGTACTCGGCTTGAGAGTAGTGTGTCCTACCACTTAAACTAGTACTGACGCCCGAGTAAATCGAAAATTTGTTTTCGAAGCTCGAATGTCAAAGAGTGGCCGGTTTTTCTCCACATCATCGTGCGAGGTGGAGAAAACGCGTCACAAAACAAAATATAAGTTCCAAAGAAAATGTAGATAACGAAAAAAAACTATAATTACAAATTTCTCAAAAAATTGATGCAATCTGAAACATGACAAAACATATTTTAAATTAAACTTGGATAATAAAAGGCGTAGCATTAGCAATAAGCAAAAGTCGTAAAATGGAGGAAGAAGCGAATAGGAATAAAAACAATTCTACACTAATAGATAAATACAAAGAATATAGAAATTTAACAAACAATTTAATTTAAAGACGTAGAAAGAAGTCCGGGTGGCAGCGCTGCATTTGAACGAGTCATTTCACACCGACTGAAAATCATAACAATAATAATTTTCCGCTACTCTAGTAGTAGTAGAGCTAAAGGTGAGAGCATGTTAAAGTTGTAAAAGAAATATGCTAGGAGTATTTTCATACCGTGCCAAAACTTATGAGATGATTTTTTAGATTATTTTCAACAAAAAAATAACAGTCAGCTGTGTTGAAGAGACGGAATTATACGTCAGTTATGCATATGCACCATATTGAAAATGTTCAAGTATAAAATTATTTTATACCTTATGAAATTTATGCAGCTGAAATTAAAATAATAGAGAAAATCGTCAGCTGTATTTATAACGAGGGTAAAACCGTCAGTCGGTGTTATAAATATGCTCCGCGCGTATTCACAGCATAAAATGGCATAGCTTATGTTAAATAACACTGATTGAAATTGAAAGATAGAGTAATTTTATTGTTAAAATAAAAATAGAAATCGCCGTCAGCAGTGGTGGAAAGATCGTCAGTTCGTTTGTCAAAGTGACTATGCAATGCTCAAATTTACTGAGTGCGCATCATGTTTATGGCGCTGACTTCCGGTCTTACCCCCATTATAAATAAAGCTAAGGATTTTCTCTAAAAGTATAAAAATTCAGCTGCATAAGCTTCATAAGATATCTTAACCAACCCCTTAACAGCCAAGTTCCCCAATGCTCCCACTCATCCCTCCCTCAACTACATTTATACCCCCTAATATCAATTGTAACTGTTGTCTGAAAAAAAAAAAAAAAATACACACAAAAGATCCATTGGACACCAAAAAAATTTAAAAATAAAAATACCTAAAAAAAACAAAAAAAAAACTAAAAAAAAACAATAAAACCAAAAAAAATATTAAAATCCATAAAAAAGATAAAAATATACTGTTATTAATAATTATCATTAACAGAACACTAAGATACTAAAAGACCAAAAGAGCCATTAAAAACATACAAAAGAGCCATACGGTGCACGAACCAAATGCACATTAACCTATACTAACATAACCAAACATTAACATAACCATTGACAGATATACTTCAAAGGAATAGAACACCCAGAATAACAACGACAGCCACAGAGCAAAGCCATTCTATAATATATCAACTCAGGGTAAGCGTCGAGTTAAGACGGAGAGCCCCAGGCATCGCCAACAAACTTCACATTCATAAGATATAAAATGATTTTATACCTGAACATTTTCAATATGGTTCATATGTGCGACTGACGTATAATCCCGTCTCTTCAATACAGCTGACTAGTATTTTTTTATTAAAAATGAGCTAAAAAATCATCTCATATGAAAACACTCGTAGCATATTTTTTTTACAACTTTAACATGCTGGCACCTTTCATTCCACCGCGGGTGCGGCAACTAACGCTAAGAGCGAAATTTATTCGGTATAAAATTCCTCGAAAAAAACGTAGCGCTACCTCTCGTAATATAAAAAGTATAGGAAATAGTAAATAAAAGTCTTAACGAGCAAAGATCTAGCAAGAAAATAATGTCGATATAGTAAAAAATAATAATATTGTTTTACAAATATTAGTGAAAATATGGCAAGTTAACAAATTATTAAAAAGAAGGAACATTAGTTGTAGCAACATGTTTCTCAAACCTTTGCCGAGAACGAAATTATACAAGTATTAAAGTTTTTGAATTCAATTGTTGCCTCAACCTCAATGTTACATATTAATTTTATGATGTGAAAAATGCATCTTTACAAAGCTAAATATTTCAGCTATAACATCTATACACAAAACAGGTGATAGAACAATAGAAAGTAACTACAGATCCATCACGGTAATCAATAATGTTTCTGAAGTTTTATAAAACATTATAACAAATAGAATAGAACATTTAGTTTATAATAAAATTCTTCAAATGCAATCAATATAGTTTTATAGAAATTATGGGTGTGGATGACGGTACGCACGAGGTTTTAAAAGCTAAATATAATTATGCAAATAGTAATAAGAAACAAATATCAATATTTCTTGACTTCAATGCCTTCGATATAGTGTCTCATGAAGTTTTACTCAACCAACTCAACGAATATGGTATAAACAGTATTACTAATGATTTGTTCAGAAGCTGTCTTCAGAATAGGGAGCAGTGTGTAAATATTGGTGAAAGTAGAAGTAATTTATAAAGATAAAATATGGTATTGCTCAATGAACCATTCTAAGGCCAGTTCTTTTTAATATTTAAGTCAATGAATTATACGTAGATGACACTGTTGTTCTTGTTAAAGATGATCCTGAGAAAATGTACAATTTTCAAAATTACAACAGTGGCTGACTGAAAATTACCTAGCAGTTAAGGTAGATAACTATATATGTATTATTATTATTAGCCGTTACTCGAGTCCGAGTATAAGAATGTTACAGTCGATAGATTGTGTACAAAAAAAGACAAGTAAAATGTGTAGTCTATTGTAATTCCCATTCATCTACGGTGCATACGACTATGGTTATAGAGGCCAATTCGGGAGAGCACATGTCGACCGCAGTCAGGACAAACATAGACCTGGTTAGGTCTTGGATTCGGCCTTCTTGCAGCAACATTTCCTTGATAGCTGGCCACAACCCCTCGCCATTCGGTTCTGTTCGCTGCAAGTTGTTCCCATTGCTCGTCTGCAATACCGCAGGATTTTAGATTTTCATGGAGAGCGTCTTTGAACCTCTTTCGTTGACCGCCACGCCTTCTTCTACCGCTTAGCAATTCACCATAAAGTGTACATTTAGGAAGGCGGTTATCATGCATACGATGAACGTGACCTGCCCATCTTAAGCGTGCTCTTGAAATAAGCACCTCAATTGGAAGGCTGTTTGCTCTCCTGAGTACTTCCACGTTTGATATGTGATGGAACCAACGGATTTTCATCATACTTCTGAGGTGTCTTTGCTGAAACCGTTCTAATTCTTTCACATGACGACGGTAAGTGACCCAGCTTTCACATCCATATAGCAGTGTTGGAATGACAACTGCTCTGTAGACAGCCATTTTCGTTGACAAAGCAAGGTCTTGGTTGTCAAATACTCTCTTTCTAAGTCTATGTATATGCTATGAAACTACACCAAACAAAAAAAATAAATATCTGGGAATTATCACACACCAAAATTTAAAGTGAGAGGCCAAATTAAAGAGAATGCACAAGTTGGTTTGAAGATTCTACCACCTCAAGTATATTTTGCCTTTTAACACTTTGAAGACATTGGAATATGCCTTAGTAAAATCAGGTCTTAGATATGGAATAATAATATGGCTTTTTCGACAAGTTTAGTCTTTAAATAAGTTGTAAAAATATACCAATGTTTTTCAACTACTGAAATAGTTACGAAAGTGTAGTGTAGTTGCAGCAAGGTGGAATTATTATGTTCTTCTGTTTGTGGATTTTGCCTGAATGAATCAAGCACAAACTTTTCACCTGTTATCAATAGTAGAAAATATGAAGAAAACAGTGATGGCGATCAACTGCGAGAGAAAGAAGATGGTGAAAATCACGAAGATGGAGACTGATAATGAATACGATTTATTGTACCAATTTGTGTATGATTTAGATATATAGTACAATGTATGACTAAGGTTGAAGAGTGGTAGGTATCAAATAATATAATATAGTACTTTGACTTATAGTACATGTCTGTGTCATACACAAAGTGGTATATTTGACAAGTAGATGTATAAATAGATTATTTTAAACTTAGGATATTATTGGATAATTATATAACACGCCTTTACCTTAAACATTATTAGAATGTGAAAATTTTTGAAGGGACAAATTAATTTGTAATACAAAAAACGCATTTTGTGTTGAAGCTATTAATGAACTTAGAAGACTTACTGTTAATATGCGGACTCAGTGCTTATATATTAAGCTTGTCCTAGTTTCGAATCCTGCTTAGGGTATGGATGTCATTTTTTATGTGCTACCGGTAGCTACGAAAAGTCACATCATATGTGGTAGCTAACTGCCTACCTCAATAAAGCACACATTAACACAAACATAATACTAAACAACATGATCAGAACACCCGCCGAGTTAGAAAATGCGGTGTAGGAGTTCACGAGAGTGCTGCAGGATGCTAAGCAGACTATTTTCAATACAGTCACTGTGAATGAGAACAGAGGCCGACTCGACGAGGCGGTCATATGAAACATGAGGAAGAAATATCGACTGAGACGGCTTTGGCAGCGAAATCACGATGTCAACACTAAGGTCGAGATGATCAGGCTGCAAGGGCAGATCAGAACCTCTATGAACACCCCAAAGAACCAGAAATGGGGGGATAAACTGGCAGCGCTGAACCCTCAGCACAACTCGGTGTGGAAATTGACGAAGGCCTTAAAAGGTACGCGGGAGGCTATACCCGCATTGACGGGCAGGAACGGACAGACGCTCAACAGGTGAGTGACTTAGCTACGCATTTCGAGACTATTCACAATAACAACGCACTAAATAATTTAGAGCATGACTGCATCGAGAACAACATTAACGATATCATTGATCATGACGTACAAATGACAAGACGTGAATTGCTGAAGGTCATGACTAAGTCCTCGGAGGTAGCATAAAGTATCAAGGACCTACCAAACAATACATCCCCTGGAAAAGACAGTGTCGAGTACAAGTACTCAAATATCTCCCTGGCCCAGCCTGTGGAAGTGCGCCGTGATCGTTCCCATCCTGAAACCAAACAGGAACACAAGAACAAGTTCGGCAGCTACAAGCCCATCTCGTTATTGTCGGCGATCTCCAAGTTGGTAGAGAACCTCGTCCTGATCAGATTAGATGCTGTTCAGGAGGAGCTCCACATCGACGATGAGTCCTAGTTTGGTTTCAGGAGGAACAGAAGTACGGCGCACCAGGCGGTTAACGACGTCAAAGTACAATACAACCTCGGAAAGAGCACCACCTCCTCGACATTGAGAAGGCGTTCGACATCGTCTGGATCCCAGAGTTACTCTACAAACTACACCATTACAACTGTCCGACTTACTTCACTAAACTCATTCAGCCGTTTCTTACGGACAGATCCCGGCAGGTTCGAGTGAATAATAAACTGTTAACACGACGAGAGTTCCGCAAGGATCGTGCCTGTCATCGAAGTTGTAAAACTTATATGTCTCCGACTTCCCAGAGTTCCCGAATACGAAGCTGGACAAATACGCCGATGATACAACCATATATGCGCATTCTCATAACGCACATGGCTCATGCCATGGCTTATTACGACCAGTGGAAGATTCGGGTCAACGCTGAGAAGTCCGAGGCGATAGTCTTCATGCGTCGATTCACCGAAAACAAATAAGACCTATTTCTATCAGGGGAAACATGAGACAGACAATTAATGAGACAATACGGACGGTCTACTCCCTGTCCGGGAGTCTGTGTCCGCTCATGGTCAGGGGTAGCAGACTTAACAGACAGAATAAAAAATTGATGTACACAATGGTGGTCAGGCCGATAGCGGACTACGTCCGGCAAATCTCTCAAAACTTCTACTCGTTCAAGCTGGGCGATAGTCCGCTAATAAAACACACAACGCAAATTAGACAGCATAATGCCCCATTTCGGATTGAACACTCCTTACCGTACCAGACGTTACCGATTTTCCGGTAACCTCTGTAGCCAATCTTCATCAATTATAAGTTCTGGTTACCCTATTCACCGTTACTGATACATATCAACTATAAAAATTGTAAGAAAAAGTGCAAAGTGAAAATTCCCTAAAAATAAGTATGTAGTTTTAAGTTCTTTAAAATCTGTTTGTATTAGATATTGTTAATGTTATTGCCTGTTTTTATTTACCGTTCGTAAGAAGTGTCTAGGTTAAGATTAAAAATTTATCTTCTAACCAAACCAGACCCGGTGACCGCCCGGCATTGTATCCGTCACCGCGAGCGCGGTGGTTGCACGGTCGGTCTCGGGGCGGCTTTTGGGGAGGTATTTGTTTGTTGTTATACTTGACTAAAGATTTGTTGAATTGAATTAAATTGAATTGAATTGAGACGATATCTGAGAGCTAGATTGCAGTTGTGTGAGAAGCAACACCTAGTCCCTGTTATCTCTCCTGAGTTCAAGTTTCAGCTGCGGCAGATGGCAATGTCGTAGGGAATTGTTATTGTGTAATGATCTGTGAGTATGAGTGTCCTGATGGAGTAGTGGATAGCTAATGTGAAACTCCGCCAAGACCTTGATGTAAAATTAAACGGTATATTAACAGAAAAAGATTACGTCGCTTTCGGTTAGAGCGGAATATAAGTTGACGTTTAATCCAATACTCGTTCTCCAGATTTTAATCGACTCCTTTAAAAATAAAGAAGGCCGAGTCTACATATTTTTCATTAGAAACATCCTACTTTTAATGATCAAATAACGTAAGAACGTTCTCATTTGAGAACGAAAGAATGATTATTTCAGTTTCCGCTTCTCATTTTTCTTCATTAACTCCCTTAAGCTCTATAATAAATGATATATTTTCAATATAGCTTGATATATTTATCAACACACATTTCTCGAAGCAGAACATAAAACATTTAAACTGTTGTATGTTGTATGTGTAAGTGTGTAAGTCTTGCCAAGTCTTACCAAGTACATTTCTTACTTACATATATTACGTATTTTTCCTTTGTAAACAATACACTATTCAATAAAATTTTAATCACATAAAAGCAAACAAATCTATATACAGAATGTATTATTAAAAGCGAAACAGGTTGGCTTTCGGGTAGTTCAAATTGCAATTTTCTTAAAACACGCGACAGACATCTTTTGAAATATAACTCCTCTGCAAATCGCTTCAAACATTCGAAGTTCAACCACAACAATACATGACAAATAACATATTTCTCCATACATTGCTTTAAAAGTCTCTATGTTAAAATAAACTGAACAAATTAGTTACTTTCAAGATTCATATTTTTACGATTACATGAGTGGACGTGTTCTTGCATAAACAGTATAGGTTAACTTTCAACAAAGTGATCCTCGTGGGATATTAATACGTTTTTATTTTTTATCCGTTTATGTGAAAGTAGTATATATAGTCAACGTTTTTAATTCAAAACCGTATATTATCTCATTAAGGAACTCACACGAATATGGCAAATTTAGTTTAAGATTATATTTGAGTATTTTTATTTCAAAATAAAGCAACTTTACTTGCTAAATATTTACAAATGGATTGTCTGGTCGTACAGTAAGCGACTTTCCAAATATCTATTTTTGACGAGTCTTTGGTTTTCTAAATAACAGAATTGCAGTTTTTTCACTGGTGTAGTTTTATGTGTAATAAATGAACTTAAACCTCGCTATGCTGTATGCATGCTAGTGTTTTTGTAATTTTTTTAGGTTTTCAAGCTTTTATTATTAGTGAAAATTTTTGAACTTTATTTATACTTAACCATAGTGTTTATATGTATGTTAAATTTGCAGGTTTTGGTGCTGGGAAGAGATGTGAAAAACAGAATAAGATTTAAGAGTAAGAAAATTTTAATAATTTCCCAATATATTTTATATACACTAGATCACTTGCACACATACTTTTTAAAATACAGTTCCACTTTTGATAGTATATTCGAATCTATTTCTTGGTAAATTAAGCAGCCATTTATTTATGAAAGTGTTGTTTTTTTGTGGATTAATGTTATATTCCATGTGGTGTAGAGCTAGATGAGCACTATCCAACGACGTATCACATATACATGTTTCATTCGAAATAAAATTTTGAGAATTTTTAAAAAATTTTGAACCGCCTCCATTTTGAAACGGACAAGGCAATTGGGCCCATCTTCGAACTTTACCGAGATATGGACTCAAAGTATATGCCTGCCAAGTTTCATTTTGATCCGTAGAGAAATGCGCCGATGGCGATTAGAAATCTACCTAGAAATTACCACTCTATTAATATGCAGTTGGTAATTGGCAGCATTAATAATAACTGAACTTGTAAATTAAATATGTTTTATATTTTTAGATTTGTGATACTGATCTGAGGATAATGAATGTGAATGCTAAATATGCCGATGTCTGGCCGATAACCACGTTGGTTAAGGCGCGAAGTCGCAACCACGATTAATCACATGAGTATCGCGCCACTGGGTTAGAATCCCGACTCCAGCACTGGCATTGTCGAAGGAAATGTTCGTATGTCCGCGTTTTTTCAACGTGTAATCCTCTTCCGCACAAACCCCTGGCTTCTGGAATTGGTAGTTGTCTAATTTTTGTGGTGTTTATTATTATTATCATGCAGGAAGTACAAATGGTGCATATATTTGGAATCATTCTGATGTGCAGACAGTTATGAGAAATCTCCATGGAAGAGGACACAAAGATTACCTCTTGCTAGGTGATTCGGGATATCCTTTGAGGACATGGCTTTTTACTCCTCTAGAAGGGGATTATGCTCCAGAAACGCAAGAATACATGTATAACAGGCTACACAAGTCTACCAGAGTTAAAATTGAGTGTTGCAATGGTCTTTTCAAAGCAAGGTTTCGATCTTTGTTAAATAGGGTACTATATTATAAGCCTGAACCGGAATGCAGAATTATAAATACTTACGTAGTTTTGCATTTTTCACAAAGTAGCAAAACCAGATCTCGATGCTGAAGGTGAAGAAATAGATTGGGGTATATATGATAATGTTAACTTAGCAGAAAATAAAGTTGTACAGGAAAATGCTGTGAGAGGGATAAATCGGGAAATGGCAGACGGCCGTGGTGCGAGAAGAAAATTTATTATGCAAAATTGTAAACGTCAATGAATTGTATTATTTTGCTTAAAGAAATTAAAACTGCATATTTAAATAGTGATTAGTGATTATTATTAATAAAAATTTATTATAAAAGATATTATATTAAAAATCGGCAGCTACTGGAAGCGGCTGGAACCTCCCCACTCGGTGGATCTTGGAAGCCGAAAATGTACTAAATTGTGTGTTCCAATTCAAAAACATTCTAGTTACGCTATAAACTTTATAGATTCGTAAAGTAACAAACTGAAAATTGATAAAGTGGTAATCTATAATAAATTCACCACCAACGTAGGTACAGAAAGCATTTGATATTGCTATTGTTACACATACCTTTGAAGTTTGTGACAATCCACTGGTGCACAGTCACATAATTTAAACGGTTTCAATACGCATCAAATATTATCGAGAAAAAAATTATAATGACGTAAGTCGACGACTGAAATGTGTTGCTTGTTTCAAATTGAATTTGAATACTGGAGGCGCCTTGAAAGAATTCAAATTCGGATTATAATGAAAATGTAGGTCTTGAAGTCGGACAATAACAAATATATCCGAACTGACATATCTTGTGTGTCTGTCAGTATACAATTATTTACACGTTATTTTATACTAGAACGCGGGGAAAGTAAATGAACGTAAATTAATAATTAAAGTTTTTTATAGTATAATAACAAAGTAACAGAAATAAGATTAAATTTTTTAAAACGTAATTTTAATTTATAAGTAGATATTACTTCAACTATTATAATTATTGGAAATATTAAACTCACAATAATTATTATAAACATTATTCGGATGTATTGTTGATTCTTGGCGTTATTCAACTTCTGTGAATTTGTTTTGGCTATGCCTTTGACCGAGGCTTCGAATGTTTTATTTTCATCCTATACTTTTAAAATGTTATTATATTCTTCATTGTTAAGAGCAGCAGCACTAGTTTTTCTTTTTGTGGGATCTCTTTGCAATTGCCGGCGTTTCGCATCATGCGCAGTTCTTGCTGCAACAAGCTCAACGTCTGAAAAAGGATTAAATTTGAGCTGATATTTGATGAACCACATTTCTTGAAGCTGTTCTGCGGATGAATTCCATATAACCTGAAATAATATTACATGTGAATTTTAACCTCTCCATCTAACAAAAATATTTTAATGGTGTATACGTATTTAAAATAATTAATAATTTTTATCACCTTCACAACAGATTCTCTATAATCTCCGGAATTGGTTTTCTTCATATTAAACTCCCAATCCTCCAAATTGCAGCCAGGACTATGACAGAAGCTCCTCCTACAATATTGTATGATTTTAAAAATTGTTTCCATATAGTTGCCTTAGAACTCTTCGAATTTGTTGGAATTAGTCTGTCCACCTCTTTTCTGATTATTTCATTATTTTCTGTCAGTGAAATACGTCAAAATGCCAGTCAAGGCCATCTTATTTATGCATCAAATACAACACCGGCACCAGCCTACAAGGTCTTGCAAACATTTCTAAAGTTTTTTTTTTGTCGAGTAATTTTGGTCTAAAATTTTCTTAAAAATCTCCCTCGCTCTCTCAAGTGTGAAATCAAAATTTTAACTGCTTTTCAATGGTTCGATTGCAAATTGTAAGTAATTATAAAACAAACAACTTTTTGCGCCAAAACGGCACTAAACATAATCCAATCTCAACCAAAACCTTCTCAGATCTTCTGCAGCACTAAAGAAACTCCCATGCATAGTTTCATCCAAATCCGTTCAGTAGTTTCGGCGCTATCGTGCGTATCGTTTTCAAAAACCACTTTTTTGGGTTCCTGGGACCTCAAAACGTAAAGATTTGATGTTATCTCAATTTTCGTTTTTGGACCAATTATAGTAACCTCTCACAATTTTATTGTGGTGAGGTTAAACAAAAATAAACACTGTGTATCGATAGGTAATAAAATTTTATATTCAAAAAATCTACCTATATATTGCGTAACATGTCACTTATTTTTTAGGATTTCTACTATGGTTTCAGATGACGTCAGTCATCTGAAACCATAGAGAAACTCGTTCATATTTTTCCTCTATTCTATCAAAATTCAACATTTTTCTTCATTGATATATGTATTTTTTTAATGCCTTGTTCATATTTACGTCCTGGCGGAGTTTAGCTACAGCTACTCTTCCACTTAACTAGGACGGCGACCAACGCTGTTTAACTTCCCCGATCGAGGTCACATCGATAACGGTACCTCACTTCACTTTTTCTTTCTATAATTTCCTTTATATGCCGACGCTGCGGTAGCAGCGTCTATAAATGCACAAATTTTTCTGGGGATTTTTTTTTACTCGTTACAACGTTTAACAATTCATTGTCAACTTGTGACTGTGATTCCACAACAATTTCAATGACATTTTCTTTATCATCTTCGATGTAATAATCGTGACATTGAGCGCCATAGCCATGCTCATAATCGGAGGCATTGTTTTAACCTCTCCACAATAAAATTGTGAGAGGTTACTAAGATTGGTTCAAAAACGAAAATTGAGATAACATCAAATCTCAAACGTTTTGAGGTCCTAGGAACCAAAAAAAGTGGTTTTTGAAAAATGTCTGTGTGTGTGTATGTGTGTTAGCACAATAGCGCCGAAACTGCTGAACGGATTTGAATGTGCGTTTCTTTAGTGCCCCAGAAGATCTGAAAAGGTTTTGGTTGAGATCGGATTACTTTTAGTGCCGTTTTGAACAAGTTGTTTATTTTATAATTACTTTCTATTTGCAATGGAACCTTTGAAAAGCAGTTAAAATTCTGATTTCAACGATATATCACATTTTCACCCTTTCGATTTGATTTCCGTGAAAAAATTAAAAACAAAGCAAATATGAAGCATAGATCGCATTTCGCGTGACATAATCGATGTGCGTAGCCGTTACGTCTTCAGTGCTCTAGAAGTAGAGCGGATTACGTTTAGTGCTATTTTTAAATATATATACAAACAAATTGAAGAATTAAACTACAAATATTCCTCTAAAATCTAGTAAAATTACTGAAATGCTAACGTATCACTTAACAAAGACAGCCGCGAACGATCGGATTGCAATGAGCAAATTTTGACGATTGTCATTGTCACCGTTTGTCATCCGATAACGTTGTTTGTCTTGTCATGTTAATAAGATTTCGGCATATTTGTAACTTTTAGTGACTGCACCAGTGGATTGTCACAAACTTTAAAGGTAGATGTAGCAATATCAATATCATATACTTTCTGTACCTTCGTTGGTGAGTTTGTTGCTTTACAAATCTGTAGTATTTAGGATAACTAGACTTTCTTAGTCGTTCAAGTGATGTTGAAGTTGTTATTATCCTAATAGTATATTATTTAACGAGCGATAATGTAGGTAATAACTCCCATAGATGAAATTTGCAGCACGAGCCACAGGCGAGTATTGTAAATTCATTAAGTTGAGAGTTTTTTTAGTGCCCCAGAAGATCTGAAAAGGTTTTGGATGAGGTTGGATTACGTTTAGCGCCGTTTTGTCACACAATTTAATGCTCTTTTCGGCTTCAAAGATCCGCCGAGTGGGGAGGTTCCAGCCGCTTCCAGTAGCTGCCGATTTTTAATGAGGCATCTGTCGGGGTATAAAAACAAAGGTTGCATGAGATTCATGGATACTATGTCCTTGAACTGATACCACCCGAATTTCATCTTCGACACATATAAGTTGCATATCCTCTAAAGGCCTACCGCCTATTATATTGGTTGGCAGTTGAACGGTTTACTTGTAATTTTATTTTTTATTTTGTATTTAAGATCTTGCCAAGCCTACAAATACCTAAGTGTTAAATAAATAATTGTAAACCAATTCATTCCTTCTTTCAGTTGCACAAGGATTTGTTGGGCCTTGGCAGGCGTTCAAAATATCGGTAATGTTATGCCAACCAGCTTGGGCATCCTTATTTGTGAATTTTTCTTTTATTTGCCCGATATTAAGTTGGAATGTTTTTCACGTATTCAGTCAAAACAATGTTTCGCTCCTCTGTAAACTTTTGTCGGCAAGGAGATGTGTCCATTTCTATATGTATCTAAACGTTTTAACAAGTAAGTAATATACATTTATATAGCCCAGACTTTAAACCTCGTTGATATAACCGCAATTATTCACGTCGTGTATTTCAAAGTTTAAGCATATGATTAATTAACAAATGCGCAACTGTATTGCAACCGTGTTGCATCAATTCACTATTGCCAAATTTATTAACCGTATTTCGACCATACGGAATCGAATAGCGAAATCTTTCAAAAATACTTATCTTCGCCAACATACGAAATCGTAAGTGTTCGAATGTTGTAAATAATTGACCCCCAGGCCTTATGGCACATTGTGCAAGCGCTACCCAATTAGAAAAATTCCCCATCCAGGCCGGAGTCCAACCCAAATTTTAAAACCATTCCGAGAGGGACATTCCTTATTTTCCCCGACACTGGAAAACCAATGGCAATGTGCTTGTACTTCAAGGTCATGAGGTCAGAGCAAAAGGGTCATGATGTGGTTAGGTGTCAGCGTGTCCCTGCTATCTCACGGCTCATTTTCCACCTGGGAGCGTCCCAAGCAATATTTTGTGTAGTTCTTAACTCAGTTTCAAACTTTCCCGATGAACTTAGATATTCCATTTTAAGAGTTAATAGCATCACATTGATAATCGCTGATATATGTTCATTTGTGATCAACTGTTTTCGGATGGTGTTACAGCGACTATTGAGTATTTAGTCTATAACAATATATTTTAACAGTTTCGGTCTGTTATTA
This sequence comes from Leptura quadrifasciata, assembly GCA_963675555.1. Classification (NCBI taxonomy): domain Eukaryota; kingdom Metazoa; phylum Arthropoda; class Insecta; order Coleoptera; family Cerambycidae; genus Leptura; species Leptura quadrifasciata. Next base: position 75,649,445 of record OY776674.1, on the reverse strand, counting down.
TTGAACAAAAATTATACAAGTGATGCTTGGAAGTAGCTTTTCCGAATTAATCGAAGGAGGTGCGGAAACGAATGCATTGTACACTTTTTAAACTTTCTCTGCTTCATTGTGCGTGGAAAATGTGTAAAACATTTTTTATAGAAAATTTTACGTTTTACAATGTTTATAATAACCTTAATTGACTTCCGACTAATACGAAATTTTCGTTACTTTTGATTTCAAATAAATTGCGACGCCGGCCGTCATTTGGGACCATTTCGCGTTCTTCATAAAGCCGTATACAAAAGTCCAACTCACCTTTTTCAGCAGATTAATCCTAAACTTGCTGGGTGATAAAAGCCAAATGGTATGCAAAGGGTAACACAGAGAAACCTGACATCAGTAAAATAAACGGTACTCAGTTGATTTTTGAAAATTCAAATTTATTGACAGATAATGAAAGACCATAATATGCCAAAAAAAGATTATTAGGTATGAAAAATAATATCTATCAAGAGATATCATACAGAAAAGGATTTTTAATTATTTTAAATACCATCGTAATATTTTTATACTTTCGTTCTTATATTTTTATAAACGTATTATTGTCATTATATTTCATATCGCGCCGATTTTGTTGAAACAGTTGGTATACAAATTGAGTATGCGTAGGCTTTTTTAACAAGAATACTCTTTATAGACACTGCAAAAAATGGATTCAAAGCTAGGATGCCGAACAGCGTGGCGATTTTTTTAAACATAGCAATTTAGTTCATATTTATGACGACGATTATAATATACAATTTCAGCTTTGTTTCTTTCTGGTTAATGTAAGAATACCTGAATATTGCCATAATTAAATTTTTGTTCAAGGCTATACTTTATATTCCCAAAGCTTGATCCTTCTTTGCCTAAAACATCAAACTTATCGAATCACAATCATTAATTTTAATGGGAAGGAATACGCAGCTCAGTTCTCATAAAATGTCGACATGATACGCTAGACAGTTTTAATCATTTATAGCGAACACCAGAGAAATCAAATTAAAAATGTAACGTGTTACAGGTGAAATAAGCTTTTCCAGCTATTTATGAGCCGTACAATGAAATACTTATTTCGTAGAAGACCCTTTCATTATTCCATGAATGAATATTTCAACGCCTACAGAAATCCGGTGGCAATTTAAATATTTATGTGGATATTTTTTACAGGAACGACAAATAATATTTACATGACGTTAATTTTTAAAGCATTAAAATTATAAACATATCCCACAAGAATCTAGACTTTATGATGTTTACATTATCAAATACTACACGAAATCACGCTTGCCGTATGAACTTGAACTAAATAAAAAAATCAATAAAGTAAATAAGTACCAGAAAATAAACAAACCATGATAATAAGTAAGGGCCGTACTTTCACAAAGAAAATTTCATTGCAATAACTTGTATCGCATTCGGCAATACAAGTTACTGTAAAATTGCATTCAAATAATGCAATACAATAAGCTCACGCTCATGCAATTTCAACATATAGATTTTGTGCAAAATTTATCCGAGTGTAAGTTTTGACACGGCGTTCCTTATGTTGGTAAACAAATACTTAATTTTATTATATTATTGTTTTGTAATAGTAGTAAATAAATCATAATCATACAGTTTCACGGAAAATTAATAAATAAATCATTTCATTTAGCTGCGAAACTGAATTTTCACTTTTGTTTCATAAATTTTTCATGCAGTGTATGAAATAATAGTATTACAATATTCAGTGACGGCTCGTGAGTTTTGAAAGTGAGGAAGCAGGAGGGTGGGCGGGTGGCCCGTGCGCCGCAGGCGAACACTTTCAGAAAATTCGAGGTCACTGTATTTTTCTAGCACTTCAAAAATATCTACCATTACACAAATGTATGTAATTTTTTCTTCATGTTAGTCGGTTTAATGAGGAAGATGCATGGATTTTAAAAATGCTTAATTTTATTATTTTTCCATAATATGTACTATATAAGTTGATAATATAATAAAAGAAACTCAAAGAAAAATTTCGCTTCGTAAATATGCCACATTAAAATTTGAACTTTTGTGTGAGCAAAACCACGTGACTGAAAACGCTATAATATTGCTTTGACGTCATTTTGACGTCACTAATTTGACCTGAATTTGCTAATTTGCGTTGTTATTCTTAATTTTGTTATTAATTATTGATTAATATGACGGATAATCATTTCATAACATCCCTAACGTGTTAATCTATAACCACATCATTCCCTTTTACACGTTTCAACAATAACAACGTGACGCTGCAGGTTACGAGTGACACCGTTCGTTAGGGATAGAGCGTTTTAATGATTTTAAATTCTCAGCCGAAATAAATATTTTTTTTCACCCTCAATTTTAACAAAAATGAAAAAGAAAAAATACGAGGAAGCCTATTTTTCTGTCATCTATCTATCTGTGATATAAAAAAAATCATGCAACTTCCTCATTCTCATGATATTCTCTACAGAGGATCATAACTAAGAGAACTAAATTCTTTTAACAACAAATAATCCACATCGTCTGGACAACAAAATATGTCGAAAAATTTTCACCTAGAGCACTCATTTTTCGACCGCCTGTTAAATATTTTATATCTGTTTAAGCTGCAAATTGCCATTATTCTAATACTAATAACTGTTCAGTCTCTTGTGAAAGAGATGCTCAACTGAAGACACTGAAGTCTGAAGTGTACATGCGCTAGAAAGAGATGGGATGCCAGAGGCTAGTTGCGGTACTGTCATATCCAACATGTGTCTTTAGAGAACGCGCCAAGCATTCAAGGTCACTTATCACATAAGGATAATGTACTTAAATGGAAGATAAGCTTCTTTTAGCCTCCGGTTCATCTAACCAAACGCGATCCGCAATGAGAGGCCGAGAAATATGCATACACGGACTATCCAGACTGCAACGTTACTACCTTATATGTTTGTGGAAAAGAAATTTCAAAATAATGTTTGTACACTGGAAATTAATTAATAAATTAACAACATTGTGAATTGAGATAAATCTACATAGACATTTCTACTAATAGAAAATATTTTGTACTTGTAAAAATATTTTCTTACTTCTAAAAAATATTAGTTTGGAGATATTCTGCTTGTCCAAAAATAGTAGAGGAGGTTTAGCCTCCCCTGCCTCACCCGACGAGCCGCCACTGACAATATTACTTACCTATAAAATTATATGACTTTTAGTGTGTAATTCAGTACTACTTAGTGTAAGTCCAAAAATTAGCATAATATATGGTAATGCCATTGTATAATAATTGCACCATTGTGCAATCATTAAAATTACATGTTTGTAGCAGTTAACATGAATTATAAAGACATTTTTCGCGAATTAAAAAATTCAAGAAATTAACCATTAATACCAGAACAGAATAAAATATTCAAATAATGTTATTCATTTGATTTGATTTACCAGCGCACAATAGGCATTGCTGTCACCTCCAAAAAACACGCTGCTGAGCTGGTCACATCTACGCTGGGTTGGACTTAGGAAACGCTGAAGCGCGGATGTTTGTGAAATGTTTTACCGTATTTTGTGCTCCTTTTTGTATTTCAGCTTCTCTTAAAGTAACTTTACTTAAAACTGTGTAATTTTTACTAAGACTATAATAAAACCAAAACATAAATACCAACGTTTTTTAAATGTGGGAAATGTTCAATAACTCTTTGTAACACCATTAAACAACTAGGCTTATTTTATTAAAATCGGCATCTCGACAACCTATGTATACCTATGTCATTTTCGTAATGGTTTTTATTTTATCAATAAATTGCAGTCTATCTTCCATACATAAAAAAATATGACATATATAGCAGTGTAATTATGCCATCATAGAACTTTGTTTAAAATTATCCTGTTCTTTTTGCCTTGAAGAATATGACTTGCTATACAATAATGGCTAAATTAACAAGAACGATGGTGTTATTGTTTATATAAAAAACAGTGAATTACAACTTTGAAATTATTAATTGGATTGAATCTGCGGTAGGTTCTTGATGAAACATGTTCAATAGAATAATTATAAATATTCAAAAGAAGTTACAATACGCACTTGGTTTATTGTTTCATTAGTTTTGTTCAGATTTCTCTGACATATGTTTCGGCCTTGTGACCATTATCAAAGAGTCTTAAAAACTCTTATTATTATTCACAATTATTTTCTGTCATACAAAGAAAGATGTTTTATAATAACGCATGTAGGTGACGGCTTTATATATATTTAGTTATAATTACGTACAATATTTTGTGTTTTTTTTATATGTATACATTTATTTTACACCGGACTATTTCCGCTACTGAGGCTTATCACTGCCGTCTGTAGATGAGCTACCCCCAACTAGGAATTTTGCTGAACCTGTTCTCTTTCGAAGAGTAGAGATCTTTTACTTGCCTAACATTTAATAGACAAGGAATCGACAACTTTACATCCCCTCCGATGGATGGGACACCCACTACGCAGTCCTAGCCTAAGATGGCATAACTTCATGTCACCCATCCATCCAAGTACTAAACGCGTCTAACGTTGCTTTACTTTATATATCCACAGATACGTACAGTAAAGACAATCCTCCGCTCGCCCCGGGTCATTTTGTAAAGGGCTTTTATTATGGCATTAAAATTAAATAATTGTTATCGTGCACAAAACGACGTGATAATAACCTAATAATGATATTAAATTTAATGCGTCCTTTATGAATGATTATGACTTATAATTTGAAAACAATATATTCAGCGGGATATGCTCCTGAATCAGATTCGACTACTGAGTAAGTCCATCGTGAAGATTTTAAATATCCACGTTCACTATCATTAGGTAAATTACGCTCGTGGCCTCTTTCTTGTAGAAATTCCATCTTCTCATCTGGGGACACCAGCTGAGACTTACATAACTGATTTAAATCATCTCGGTGTCCATTATTTTTGTATTAAGTTTCACAGTCATCTTCTAACCAGACATCTGTATTTAAATTATGTAGGTATATATTACATTGAAGCAATCCGTACAAAATAGGTTTTAGATTTTCTCCAATTAACATAAGGCCCAGTAGCACTCAATATAAAAGTAAACCACTTATATCTACACTATTTTTGTAATGCTAGCTGCATAATTGAGACCAGGGGGTGCGAGTTCAAATCCCAGATAGGTTATGGATGTAAGCGGCGTTTTTTAACGTGTTACCGAGTTGGTATCAGTAAATTAGACGGGGTTATGTGAGACGCAATACAGTTAGTTATTACACCACTCCTGAGTTCGAGTTTCAGCTGCACAGATGGCAATGTTGTAGGGAAGGTCGTTATACAACTGTCTGTGTGTCTGTGTATATGTCCTGGTTGAGTGGTAGAATAGCTAAACTAAACTCCGCCAGGACGTTCATCTAAATAAAACGAAAAAAATAATAAAATATTTTAAAAAGGAAATTAGTTGACAATACCTACATATTTTCTAAATATAAATGCCGATAGCAGCGTTGGTTAAGACCCCCTTCCACACAAACCTCTGGCTTCTGGAATTGGGGGTTGTCTAATTTCTGGAGTATTTATTTATTTATTACTCAAGTCACTAGACAATAATATAGAAGTAAACCAAACCATTCGAAATAACTTAGTGTCAACTGTCTGATTTCCATCATTTACTCCATTATCTCTGTCCTTCGAGATGGGTAGTGAAGAAACTGTTATATTAAATAAGATCACAGAATATATTAGCTCAAGCAAGGAACGAGTTGAAAAAATCATTAATATATGTTGACGATGTGTTTTGTATATGGATCGGTACTGAGAGACAATTGTCACATTTCATCCATTTCATTAACTCCCTAAACAACAAAATTCAGTTTACAGTTGAAATGGAAAAATAACAGTCAATATACTTTTTAGATATTACGCTGACACATAAAGAACATGGCCTAGAACTTGATATTTACAGAAAACCAAGTTTTCACACACTCTTACACATGCAAATTGTAATCAATCTTGGAAGATAAAAATGTCACCGTTTCATAGCTATGATGAGTCGCTTTAAAAAATAAACAGAGAAAATTATTACAAAAACATTTTTATAACATGCCAAATATAGAAAACAAAAAGTGGAATAGTATAAATTATGTAAATAAGGTTAGCAACTCAGTATGTAATAGATTAAATAAATTAGGTATTAATACAATATCAACGAATAGAAATAATTTAGGTCGCTTGTTGGTTAATAATAAAGAAAAGGCAGAAGATATTAAAAAATCGGGGGTATATGAAATAAAGTGTGACGACTGTGATGCCGTATATATAGATCAGAGTGGCAGTAGCATAGATGTGAGGTTAAGAGAACACAAACAGTCTATTTTATATAATAAAAAAACAACTGGTTTCGTCGAACATTGCATTGAGCAAAATCACGTTTTTAACAGTAGTAGTGTTAAACTTTTGCATAATGTAGACAAAGGAAAAATCCTAGACATACTTGAAATTTTAGAAATTAAGAAGGCCCTTAGAAACCATAAAAACGTTACAAATACACAAACAGAATTTATGAACAAACCTGTACTAGACACAGTAATAAAATTAAAATTAAGTTCATAGTTCCGGCCTGTATTGTTAAATTTTAAGAAATAGCAAATCAAGTTATTATCCCCCTCTAGGTGGGTAGAGGATTTGTAAGATATATACTGTGAACCACCACTTTCAGGTCAGTTTTTAAGACTCTTTGATAATGGTCGCAAGACCGAAACATGTCAGAGAAATCTGAAAAAAAAATATTGAAACAATAAACCAAGTGCGTATTGTAACAATTCTCTTGAATATTTATTTTATAATTATTCTATTGAATATGTTTCATCAAGAACCTACCGCAGATTCCACCCAATTAACATTAATATATGTTTTCAAATTAGTATACTTGTTCGTTGTGATGTCGTGTCAAATATACTAAAAGTTTCCGAGGGTGGAGAGTTAGCTCATCCCTCTATCTTGCTGTTTAGATTCAGTTTGCCGTGTTTTCCTAAATATCTGGAAAATCAACAGGTTTTCAAAAAATGCCGTTCTCTACAAATGAGTTGCTATTTATTTTTGTACCAGCTCTAACGGTTACTGAGATGACTCCGCGATTAATAAATAAGATGAAGACTCTCCTATTCATTAAGGCAGTCGAATTGAGATTTAAATGAACACTCCAGCAGAAGCAGAAGTCGAAATTCACTTCCTCGAACTTACCATTTGACTCATGGAACTGAACATGAAATAAAATAAAATACAAATATATAATGTGACTGAACTAGTATAAATAATATTCGTGAAACCATAGCAGGTTATAAAAAAGCGAGAATAGCTAATATATTCTTCGTCACACTGCTCTTGTTCAGTCTCGGTGTAATACCATTAAGGCAGATCCCTTGGCAATTCCCACATGCGGCGGACGGTGCAATTCATCCTAACTCTCCTACAACCGTACCTCGGTCCACACCCTGTTTTACAATAAACAATGTATTTGTACAGCACCTTCAATTGGAGTAAGTTGTATTCGGGATAGCTTCATACAGTACCATAAGCAAATTTTTTCCGCTGCCCTCTGTTCTTGAGCTGAAAGTGAATTTTTGAACCTTTTGGAAATATAGCAAATGTTGATTCTTCTACAACATCCTGACAAATTTCATTTTTCTCATGTAGGTAACTGATGTAGTATCACAACTACTGAAATCGTAAAGAATGAGTCGAGATGTATTTTGTGCTTCTCGAGAGGAAAGAATTTCCTTTTCCACCTTGCCTACCAGTGGTTCCAAAAACAGCACATTTTTGTCCTTTGTAGCAATACAAGAAAGTCAACATCTTCACTATTGGTCAGGTATAGTGTGAGAAGACCTGAGACATTTTTTTGCGTTTGACCATCTACTATGTGTTCGCACCTACTCGTTCGAGCCTCAACCGTCCTTACCAACTGCCGTTCCAGAACTTCTTACTACACTTTTTACTACTACTTTTTACCACGTCGGTCGGCGTCGTTAGGATTTGAAATACAAATAATATTCCAATCATTAGAAAAGTTTTATTATGTATCCCAATGAAATAATGTTATCGTTACAGTCCAACTTCTCTTGATGAATAACTGTCTCCTTTCTCCGTACGAACTTTTTCAAATTTCACAAAAGAGCCGATCATCTCGGTAACCGTTAAAGTCAGTACAAGAATGAATAAGAGCTTCTTGTAGAGAATATTATGTTCCTTGGTTTGGGAAAGAACATTTTCTGAAGTTAGTTTTCCAGATGTTGAGAAAGAAGCGGAAAATTGATCCTAAAAACAAAAATGATGGCGCGACCTCACCCTCTGGGATTTCAATACGTTGCACAACACACCTGAACATGTATACCAGTTTTCAATACCATATGTAATATGTATTAATGTTTTTTTCATCCTTATTTTAGACCTTTGTTGCTTGGATAGACCTGTTACTAAATTCGCATTATTTACCACCACCATCTATTAGAGATATTATGAGATTCGCCCTTCGAAACAAATCAATCACGTCACAACTATTTTCAATATTTTTTTAGCTTAAATATCCATAATCATGAAGAATAAACAGATATGAGTCCATTTATTTGTAACGGACATACTTTTGGACGTATTCAAATATGATGAAACACCTCATTACGTATGACAGTTAGTAGGTAATACTATTATTTTTACTAGGTAATTATGCCAAATTCAGCCGTATTGTCACTAGAGATCTACAGTTTGGCATGGAATCTAAACCAACAGCCTTACCTATCCTGTACGTACTGCTATTTTAATACATGATAATAACATCTATTAACAGCTATAAAAGTTAATAGCAATACTTATTTTTAATATTTCCACCTTTAATAAACTTGCCAGACCTTTAAAAAATGGTAAAAGAGATGAAATTAATTTGATAAAATGCGTGCAGTCAACTTTGCAATTCACCAAAATGACAAACACTAAAGGCAAAAGAGAGGGTTTGGCAAATTTAATTACAATCGACCATCCCAAAAAAGATTCTCTCCGCATAATTCATCATTGTCTTGTTTTATCGTTATAAAAAAGCAATTCCATATGACATGCACGGGGAATGCTATCCGAAGTTTGTTGAATAGTGATTTGTAGGATGGCCGTCATTAAAAATTATTTTCGATTAATATTATTGAACTGGAAATGCAGATGGTTATTACGTCAGAATATATTGATAAAATAGGAAGAATGGTATTTATAAAGTCCGCGTTTTACTGATTAGTGATAATTATTTCTATATTATGAAATTGACATAGATTGCCGCCTTCAAAATATTTAATACTCGTGATCATCGAAAGACGAAACGACCTGATGTTTAAAATAAGTTTTTTTATTTATGTAATATCCTATGTCTACGTCACCCGAATATTTCGCAGGATTTGGCTATATTTCTAACTTGCACGAAATCTGAATTATATATATAAATATATATATAAATTTTTTCTAGTGCCACTGCCTTCACTTAGACTAGATTCAGCATATCCATGCTCAGATTTATAAACTGGGTTGAGTTGAATTGGATTTGCAGAGATCTCATCGTTTTTCTTAATTTTCTTGATATGAAAGAAGTATAATGTCTTTTGTCCAGTATGATTACTCATTACAAAGAGAAGTAAGTACCTATCAACTGTGAGACACAGCAAGGCTGTAACAAGGATTTTACCCCTCCCCCTCAAAAATTTTTCTTGAGATGAGAGTGACTACGATATTTAAATATACCCATTAACAATAAAAATTTGTTTAAAAACTGAGCCCAGGCATGGAATAACTTTTGTACACTTAAAAAAGTCTAATTCGAATTTCCCACTTACAAAAGCTTAATTCCACACACCATCAAATCTCGTGCTTTTTTAAATTACAGCCTTTTGTTAAAGATTTGTAGACTAGATTCTAGAGAAGTTGTATGAACGGGACACATATTGAATAGGCCGAATCGCTTAAAAAAATACTAAGACTGACATTAACTTATTATTTTTTTTTTTCCTGTTAGAATTATTTTTTTGTTTTGTTTTAAATATTTACTAGTCAAAAAAAGTATTTGGATATTTTTATCAAAAACAATAATATTCATATAAATGTTGAAATGCTCAATTCAAAATAATGAATAATTGGAACAGAAAAATATATTTTTCCAATAATTTAAAAAATATTTCTTAGCCATAACTATTTTCTTTCTATGTTAAATTAGTTGAAAACGAAACGAAAAAAGATCACGAGATTTAGATCTCACAAATCCGCCTCCGAAATATTTGTCTGACTACGGCCTTGCGTTTGCATCTTAATAATATGCGTGCAGTTAATTTTAATAGGTGATAAGAAAATATTACTAAGACAATGTGGTACAGTAAACAGTAATATGTGCAGCATTGTCTTCACATACTACAGCAAAATTATCTTAAGGTGAGCATATCCAAGAGAAAAAGATCCGATAAGGAAATATTTATTATTTTTGGCCTTAACTTTTTTTTAATACATACTTATTGGTAAAAAAGTATAGGACTACCTAAGTAGTACTATGACAGGTGTAGTGATATGAATTTTCACCCAATAATTTCAGTTGTTTGCAAAATAGTTAGATTTAATTTTAAAAATTATGTCAATTTTCGTATTTCCTAAATTTAAATCTAACCCAAATAGAAGGAAAGAATATTTGTAGAATGCCACAAATAACATAACTTTCAGACAATATTTAAGTCTAACTATTTCGCATATGGTTGAAATTATTCAGTGACAATTTATAACACTACTCTTGTTATAATTCTACTTAGGTAGTCTTATAATAGTTTGTTTGCAATATGTGTTTTAGAATAAACAGTTATGGTTAAAAACAGTAAATATTTCCCTATCGGTTCTCTCTCTCTCTCTCTTGGATGTGGCGACCTTAAACACGAGAACTGTCTTTACCTACCTAAAAGAAGAAAGCAGCAGGTTTCATTCACAAACTTTAAAAGTCAAGGCCACCAAGGTCACCAAGTAGAGACTAGAGAGTGAACGCATCAACCATTCGATCACATTAAAGATCGGAGAGAAAATAAACTTATGGCATTCGTTCATTTCGTTTTAAAATCTTTATATTTTTTAAATTTAAAAAGTAAAGAACGTAAATATAAATAAGGCATTTACTAACTTTACAATAATTATATAAAATATTTGACCTGACTACCTTTTTAAGTGGGTCAGGACAGAATTACAATTTATGAGGGGTTGACTTTCTCTTTTCTATGAAGCGTTAAGCATCGAGTGGAAATAAATTTAACTTGAGGAAGCAGGCTGCAAAGCACAAACCAAAATAAAGCTAATGTTTTATCTGTAGATAAGCCACTCTACGTCTTGCCTGAATTTTTATGTTCTGGTCCTTCCTGGGGGGTAATTACCACCTCGACCCCCCTTATCTACGCCCTTGGCTTCTTACCAAACATGTGCCATTTTCGGGGTTATTAAGTTTTTATTTAAGTAAGTCATTTTTTTCTTCTAATTCGGTGTTAAGTTTAGTTAATAACTCGTTTTCTTTAGTTTTGGTTTCATTCTTTTTAATTAATACTGTAATCAATCCCACATTGTCTAATAATTTCTCACCACAGCAACATAACCCAATTTCCTACCAATAGTTATTTATTTTCGAAATGGTGAATTAATTTTAGCAGCGAGGTTTGTTAAAATTTTATCTATATACTTCATTTTCGGAGTCACTAAATTATATTTCTAAGTTAGAGTATGTAAATGTCTTAAAATGGCTTAAACAGTACTGTCGAAAGTACTATTTAAGCCATGTATTGTAGCATCATATTATGATGCAATGCTTGGCATTGTACATGATTTGGTGGATAAGATAAAGTATGTACTCACATCGCAGCTGTTTTATTTGCATTAGGGTATGCTGAAGTACATGATGAAAAGTCTGTGATGGATGTACTAGCTTATTGGATAGATCCCAGCAATCAAAATATCGATATACTATACCGGCCTTCCATAGTATTAATTAAAAAGCAAGGCCAGGCTTAGAGTAAGCAGTGCGCATTTTTATTTCACAAAGATTTTACTATAATCTATACATTTGTAAATTATGCTGTTATGCTATTTAAGAAGTGAATGACTTTATAACTTATATATAGTTATATGTTTCTTAGTTTACATGTAAACTATGTTATTAAAAACCAGGCCACACTATATAGCTATACAATAAAGTGTTTTTTCATTTAATATATTCATTGTACTGTTATTCTTAAATTTAAAAATGTTCAGATACACAAAAAAATAAGAAGTTTTTCAAAAAATTATTGTTTTTCTTCATTTTACTAGTAGTGCGTGAGCCAGTCAGAATGCCACTACGGACTAAACGGCGGCACCTACGTTTTTATATTATGAATTAAAAGGAATCACCTTCTGCGCATTTCAGATTCCCAGCTAAATACGCTTTTTTAGCCGCCATTTTGAAAATTTTTCACTTTTTTCACCCAATTATGCATATATCTAACAAACCGTTGATCGTAGATGAAAAATACTTCTTAGTAAAGTTGTTAGAATGAAATTTTACCTATAATTATGAAATTTATACCGGTTTAAGTCAGTTTAAGACAGGAATTGCAAATGAAATAATTTTTTGAATGTTGTGTTTCTGGTTTTCGTAATAATATAATTTTTAAAACTACTGTTCCCCATTTTTTGGTTTCACTTCAGGATTGCCGGAATTTGCTGAGAAAATAATTTGAAATGTAAAAAAATGAAAAGGAGGAAGGATTGATGGAAAGTTTTGGTATATGCGGGATAAAGTCGAATTTGAACGAACTAACCAGCCCTAGAGACAACCGTTCCTGGAAACGCTTTGTGAGGCTGCAACAGTGAGACAGTTTATCCCTATTTTAACATTACCTCAAGGTACCTGAAATGAAACCAAATAATGGGGAATCGTAATTTTTTAAATGTTATTATTACTTAAACCGTAAACACATTCAAAAAATAATTTTATTTACAATTTCTGTCTTAAACTGCCTTAAACCGGTATAAAAATTATAACAGTTATAGGTAAAATTTCATTCTGAACGATTTTACTGAAAAGTATTTTTTGTCTAGGACCAGTGATTTCTGAGATACAGGCATAATTGGGTTAAACGGTGAAACATTTTCAAAAACGTATTGAGCTGTGAATCTCAAATGTCCAGAAGCTGATTCCTTTTAACTCACATATTGGACAATCTAAAAACGTAGATGCCGTTTAGTCCCACCTAATAGTAGGCAATTCGATTTTTGTTAGATCTGGCTCATAGACTAAAGGTATGTATTTTGCATTGACTATTACATTCAAATTTTAAAATCTGATATGATCTTAAAACCTACTTCATATATCATGCCCAAAAATTCACATGTTACTGGAGGAGGAAGTAATTAATAACAAAAAACCATATAACTACATATTCAATTAATTTTATTTGTGTTATTAACATGATACATGTTTTACACAAGAGAATTTGTACTAAAACAATATGTTAAAATATAATTATGTGAGAACATAGTTATACTAATTAATATAATATGTAAAGAAAGAGTACTAAAAAAGTAACATGTAGTAACATATCAATCAATCTACATTTTAGGTAAAATCTTAGCAATGTTTATACATCTTGTTTTGACTAAGTTGACTATTTGCAAATGTAAATTTAAAAATTTCCCAAGACACTTTAGAAGAATTGTCAACAAAATGTTAAATTTTAACATATGCTGGCAGATTTCATTTTACCATACACGTGCGGAAAAATGGTAGTTACTGCACGCAAATTAATTTGGTAACTAGCTAATTACCACACGCTTGCAGAAAAAAATATTTAGTGCCTGATAGTTAGCTCACGTTCCAAGGAACAATGAAAGAGTTTCTAACATCTGGGTACTATATTCTCGTGCGAAGTCAGTTATTTTAAAGACAATATTTTATTCAGAAAAGTCAAATTAAACTATAATAAATAGAGAAGCAACATCATTGGAACTTAGCCGAGTAAGTTCCAGGAACTTTGCCGGTTCGTAGCGATGACCCAAAAATTATTCCCCAATTTGGTCGCAGGCACGAAACGAGACCTCTCCTATTACTTGCTCATGATAAGTGACAAAACCTACCTACCTAAAATAATTGTCGCTACGTTCCAGTGACAAATTTTGCGAGTTGGGTTTATTAATATTTATTATATTTTATTATTTGGTGATAGTTGATGTGGAAAGGTGGTTAAGTTGTGGAATAGTCAATGTTAAACTCCGCCAGGACATTATCTAAATAAGGCGTTAAATTAATAAATAAATAAAATAAAAAGCTGTCTTGCATTTTTAATACGCTCTTGCAATTAGCTATGAATTTCTGTTGGATTACTATGCAGATAAACACCTTTATTTTATCACTGCAGATGTAAAAATGTAAATGTTTAACAAGTGGCACAAACAAGTAGTAGCACAAATATGCCTCAACAAGCATTTAATTTCATATAGGTAGTAAAATTTGTAATAATGAAGTATACATGGAAAATTTTCAGAGCTACAGTCTTAGGGGAAGGGTATATGATTGGTTAACTCATAACCCTTATAACAGGAAACAGATTGTAGTGATAAATGGCGTTCAGTATAAAGAAACTAAAAGTAGTATTGGTATTCCTCAAGGATCCATTTTAGGGCCCTTGTTGTTTTTGATATTTTTGAACGATCTCCCGGATAAAGGGAACTGCACAAGTGTTCGCTGATGATAACACTTATTTGAGCAGCGAATCGTCTATTACAGAATAGATGCAATCACTGAGTTGCCAGTAATGATTATTCGTTTTAAAAATTGGTTTACTAAAAATAAATTGTCTCAGTACTTCCAAAACAGTCTTTATATATTTTACTCCTAGAACATATGCAATTAATGAAAGTCAATGATTATATATTGTCAATAAGTCGATAGCTCAAGTGCAAAATACTAAATTCCTTGGATTGCACATAGTCAACATACTAAATAGCGATATACATATCGAAAATCTTTGTAGTAAACTTCTATCCTTATGTTGCACTTCTAAGGCTAAAAGATATTAGAAATGAGTCAACTTTGTTGTCATTTTGTCAGGCTCAATTCGTTCACGTTTACTGTATGGTTTATTGTTTTGGGGATCATCTAGTCATTTAAATAGTTTTTAAAATACAGAAAAGAGTATTTAGAATTTTGTATATCCCAATGAATGTCATGTAAACCATTTTTTTACAAAGTTAAGACTCCTAACATTACCGTCTATATTTATCTATGAAATATTGATTTATGTAAAGGAGTATCTTAATTACTGATATACCTATTTCATACTTTTATTTAACACTTTATTATTACCTTCTCTTGCTGTATTCTATTATGAGTTTCACTTTTTCACCGTTGCATATCTTAATGTTATTTCTTCATTCGTCATTTATGTTTTTACCATTACTTTTTAAATTGAAAATAACTTTACGAGACGTTTTTTACAATATTTTGAATATCTTAATTACTGATATAGGTACTTCATACTTATTATCACTTTATATTGCGCTTGTTTGTTGTATTTTATATTTATTATGAATTATTACTTTGTCACTATTGAATATTTTAATTTTATACGTTCGCTTTAAATTTATTATTTATAGGTTCGCCATATTGTGGAATGTTACAAATTGTAAACTTATTGTACCCTGTATTTCTATTTTCTGACTTTTCCTATACTATGTGCAATGTGCATAGTCTACTGGAATAAATAAACATTGTTATTAGATATAGACGAGACAATCTATTTTTCTCCGAAATTCTTTAGGGATAGTATTTTATTCACGAAATTTCTTTCTGGTTCCTCAAAAAATAGAAAGAAATAAAGTCCTGCGTTGCCCCACATTAAGAAAAAGCAAAATATATTACACTATTCATTTTTTAGCCATTTTCTGTCAATATCTCAGAATGTACTTCTGCCATCGTAACAAAGAAAGTTGCAATTAATAGAAAATTGATGTTCGCAAAAACATTTTGTCAATTTATAAACTTCTAAAAGAATAAGAACCACCAAATATTTGTGAAAAATTGTCTCAGATTAAACTTAACTGACATTCCAATCTATAAATGATAATATTAATTAAGACGAATAAATAACTGCAATAAAATTTGAAATCAGATAGTCGATTCTTCAAACCAGAATAGGGTAGACTGAAAGGAAACTTTCTTATCAGTCAACTACAAAGGATGCAAATCAACATCATTTTCTGCATCATTTTCGATTGTCACTTAATATTCATTGCAAGTATCTGCAAAATAAAAAGGACTTAAAAGGGGCTGCACAGGCAAGTGTCTTGAATAACGATATTGCCGAAGCCGTAAGCGTCCCATCTTTACTTTGCAGGGTGCAGTCGGGAAATAAAAATCCGTAAATAATACCATTCATTTCTTTATGGGGTCACTGCGCAATAATAAACCCTGTAATTATTTAGCTTTACTGCCTTGAATTGGAGCTGGGAAGTTCTCATATTTCCAAGTTGAAAATTGGCTGAACGGTAAACTATGCTGATAGTTGAGACTCGCGGTTGCAGAATGGCAAACTTATACCAATAATACTATGAACTTCTACTACTAATTTAATACTAATACTAGTATACCGCAATAATCATGGTTAGTTGTGGTTAAATTAAAATCCAGCGTATTGACTAATTGATGTGAAAGCAACTCCTTCGAAGGTCTCTGTAGTTATAAAGATACTACGCATCTGTTTTATACTTTCGTGACCTTGACATACATTTCACAAATATTGACACACAGGCTAACAACCTTCCTCCCCAAAATAAATATGATACAAATACATTCGAAATATGTGTCTAGTCGGATCTCTTAATATTCGTAAATCGTCCGTCTAGACGGATGTTTATATTTCAAAAGGTACGTCTTATTTCTGTACTCTTATTAGTAAGGTGTAATTATGGCTCGACCAATACGTTCTGGCAAAAAGAAGAAGACAGAACATTTTGCGGAGTGATCAATGTACTCTCTATTTATCAGTTTAGAAAAAGATCGCTGATAATGTCATTCACAAATATTGACAAAAGAAGTGGAAGGATGAAGCCTTATATTATAGTAAAGTATTTACAAAACTTCATCATTTTATTCAATCTGACATTAACCTCAATGGTTTTTTTCCGATGAAGTCTGGAAACTTTCTAGAATTATAAGGAGCTGATAATGGTTTACGAATGCGAGTTACAGGCGCATAGCAATCTTGTGCAATTTCTGTAAGTTATTCGAGATTATGCTGCACAGCTTAATTTTATCTCATATTTTCAATATACCAGAACAATACGGACTCATACAAGATCGTTCACAGTTTCTAATCTTTTTTGTATGGCACAATTTATATCTGAAGGGTGTCGGGAGAAAATAAGAAATGTCCACCTTCAGCGCAATATATGTTTGCTAGCAAGAATGCCATACTCCATCATAGTTCAAACGGATCGGCAGAAAACGGGAACAATCACAAGATATTACAATATTTTAAAACGCTGTGTATGGAGGAACAAGGAATGTCCGATCTAAAATGTAAAGAACAGAAAATGTCCAGTAATGACGAGTTCTCTCTTGGTTTGTAATAAATGTTATTTCTGAAGTGTTGCAAATTGGCTGGCGATTCTGAGAATTAAAAGTTAGGTAGAATATATGAAGTTATGAAAAAACTGCATTTGCAATCGCATAAGTTTGGTGTGTTTTGTGAGTGTAAAAGACTTAAACGTACAGAAAAACTATTACAAGATGACAGAGAAAAAATCTTGAATTATTTTTGGAATAAAACAACGAACAGAATTCCTGTTTGTGCTCATTAATATCAGTAACAACTATTCAACGACGAAGATCAAGAGCTGCAGAATCTTTAGCAAAATATCACGACTGTTGCTACAAGTACAGAGTGAGAATAAAAAAAAAAATAATTTTGAAGAAATTCAGGTATGCGCTAAGTTTTTCTTAGCTGCACATGATATCTCCAAAAGTAAATTAGAGATGTACAGCGTTCTTTAAAAAAATGTGGTGTAGCACGGAAAGATAAACAATTATAGGAAGTTTAGTACTGATATTCTACAATGTATTAGATCGCATATTGCGTCATTTAAAGTAAGACAAAGTCACTATAGTTTAAAAGATAGTAAGGAGAGATCGTATTTACCCGAAGATATTAATTAACATAAAGAAAATGTGCAGGGTGTTTAAAGATATTAATCCTATTCAAAAAGTATCCTATCAATTATATAGAGTTCAAAAAAGATTTTAATATTGATATGATATGATGATATGATATGTCTTTATTAGTTCCAATTTGGAACAATGGATAGGATAGGTCAAAAAATAGTACATAAAATATGGTTACTTATAAACTAAACAGAAGTATACAGTATGTAATAATAAAATACAGTAAATATAATATAATATAGGGCACTAAAACAAAATGTTTAAAATCTACAAGAATGGTACACTTTCATAGTAAAAGAAGTTTAAAAATTGAAAAAGAGCCAATAAGCTGATATAAAACTTAAAAATAGTTGAAAATAATTTTGATACAAAATTTTACATAGATTGTGATTGTAAGATATCTGTCTAATCATTGAAGTCGAAGAATTCTCGTAGGCTATAAAAACAGTTAGTTATAAGAATTTTTTTTAATTTCTTTTAAATTTATTTTGATTCTTTGTAGTAGTTTATTGTAGATGGTGGCACAAGTATAGTAAGGACTCTTCCTGAAAGTGTTAGTGAATAGTGGTTTGTATGGATATCATTTACCGATCTGGTGTTGTGGATTTGAATATCATAGAACTGGTACTTGCAGCTAGTGTGATCAGTTTACAGTACTAATGAAAGTGATGAAAAGAATATTTGCAGAATTAATAAGGCTGAAAGTTGAAAAAGAGCTTCATTTACGCAAATCTGAAGCTTCTTACAATCGTAAAAAAATTGTACTCAAAAGAGCCCAAAAGAAAAAACAATTCGAATGTATAACAATGGACTATCAAAAGAATATCTTCCTCCCGAATATACCAACCAACGACGTATACTACAAGCACCAGTTCTCAATGTTCATCTTTTATATTCATATACTCTCAAATGCTCAGTCATACTTCTATTTATATCCTCAACATATCGCAAAAAAGGGTGCTGATGAAGTGTGCCCTTTTCTCTTTGACTTTTTCATGAATTACTTACCTCAAACAGTGAATGATTTGCACATCTTCTGCGATGCGGCAGGCGGGCAGAATAAAAACTATGCATTGATACTTCTCGTTCACTATATGGTGAACATTATTAAATACGCGATGCGATAAAAATATGGGATTAATTAACACCAAAGCAAGAATGGAAGCTCCTAGTGACTAGAAACAAATCATTGCTGTTTCTAAAGTAAAACCATTGCCTTTTCAGGTAATTTCAGTAGATCAAACCTATATTAAGCAATGGACTGACTTTTTTCTACAAGAGTAGAAGAGAAAAGAATCCCTTTCCAAACCAGAAAATGAGACAGATCAAGATAATAAATAGCCACTCGCGCCTAATATTATACAGAGATTCGTACAACGGATCCATGTTGGAATCTCCCCTACACTCTTTATTGAGTAGTGTATAAATTTAATCTCCCCTACTATAGTGTATAAGTTTACTTTCCAATGAGACCGGTTTTTTTGAATTTGAACTGCCTCCATAGTCCTATTTTGACCTAATTTTTATAGAGAGGACAAATACAAAGACCACATCTTTTTATCGAAATTCTGTGAATTAGATGATAAAATAAGCAATTATATGCCATTCTACACATGAAAAAACCTTCGAAAGATACTAAGCAAAAACGGAAAATTCCAGATTTTAAGGGTGCAGTATCACCTAAAAGAAAAGGGAAAAAGTCCAGACGTTAATGAAGCAGGACGGTCTAAACAAAAAAGGGAAGATCCAGATGTTAAAGACTCAGGACTGTACCATACTGTTTCCAACGAAAAAACTAGCAGTGAGAAAACCGTTTTCCGGAAACCCACCTCCAAGAAAAGAGTAAGTCGAAAAACTTCGTAAAGCTTATAGAGAAGAAATATATACTGATGGTAGTAGCTAATGTAATGTTTTTTTGCTTTTGTTTTAGATCTAAAATATGCTAAGTGTTGGACTCATCATTGGCAATATTGGAAAACGCTTGCTTTCAATAAGAAAAAAAGGCGTTACATCACTTATTAGCATATTTGACAGAATTTTTTTTTGTAATATTTTATGTATCTTTCGTATTTTTAAAAAAATTTAGGTTGTTATCTTCTATCTAGTTAACTTTAAAATTAACTTTACTCTAAAACTTGCCGGATGGACATTCCCTATTTTCACCTGACACCCTTCCTGAGGTTGTAGAAATAAGTTAGGTAAAGCTTCCCCAAAGCGTTTGGTAGACTTGACTATGTCCTATTTGTAAATAGTCTTAAGTCTTCATGGAATTGAACTTTGTACAGGGCTAAGAAATATTTATCGATCATACCTTATGGGACATTCTCAATTTGTGCAATATCGAGGATGAGGTGTTCCTCAAGAATCAATTTTGGGACCATTTTCTTTATAATATTCATTAATGATATTCCCAATAATATCAATATTCACTACCTGCTTCAAATTATATTGTAGAATTTCATCCGTCTCTGACTATGAGAACCTTCGTAGGAATATTACTACACTAAACATTTATTGGTGCCGTAAGAACAAACTACCCCCGAATCCAAACAAGTGCAACGTTGTGTCATATTAATAAATGTCATAGTAACAATTGTTGCCACAATTGTAACGACACTAAACGAATAGTTAACTCTATTTAACGTTTCAGAAACTGGCCATAAGAGATTTAGGATAGATGAATGTTTGGTTAGTACATATAGAAGTGTTGGTTTTATTTTACGTAATTCCAAAAATTTTAAAGAAATCTATATTTTGCGTTTACTATTTATTAATTTAGTAAAGTCAAAGCTTAAATATGCATTAGCAATATGGTATCATATATACAAAGCTACATAACATTAATCGAAAGAGTTCAACGAAGATTTTTGAGCGGTTTGATTTGCAGTCTTTTCATTAGATACACATTGCATTTTGTTATATTTCTCTTTAAATTAATCTACTAAATATAATACGAGTCAATTATTTCGGAGATTATAGATCGAATCCCGAGAATCACTAGCAGATATAACAGTTTATTTTTGCTACCTCGCGCAGCAAAAATCTTCTTATAAAGTTGCGCCTCTATCAAGTGTCATGTATTTTTTTGTGTTCAATGTCAAGTTGGTTATTGAATTTTAGCATGATTGTTATGATACTGTCACTATAAGGTATAATGTTACACTATATTGTTACTTATCCAGTAATTGAATCCTTGCTTGTTGGATATTATATAGCAATAAATAAATAAAAACACGTACCCTGTAAACATTTTTTTTTAAACATGCATCAAGAATACGACAATTTTATATGAATATTCTAACGGCGTTAATAATACTTATGTTGTTAACGTATTATTTTAGGTGATAATGTCCCCGATTTCAACATCGCTTTGATAAATATTGACGGTAAATATTGTTTTACTGATATCTATTAAAATTAAGCTATTAAAATGTCTCTTATCTCATTTATGACCAAAGGTTTAGACAGTGACGCTCAACGGAGCATGATGAATAAGCATTAAGGCAAAACAATGAGGAGTAGAAACTTAATACAACATAACTTTCATAAGATCAATTATTTTCAAACTGCATCCTTTGAAATTAGTTCTTTGTCCAACCCAGCTACAACCAACTGACAATTTATTGGCAAAAACCTTTTTAAAGCTCTAATTATACTTTTTTGATTTTGTTGTACTGCTGAATCTTGAGGTAGAAGGAAAAGTTGCTTGAATAACCTTGTTCAAAATGTATATTCCTTCTTTGCCTTTTCGTTAATTGGTAAAAGGACTTCTTACTTTCATCGAGCGTTATTATGATTATTAAACTACACAAATGATATAATCTAACAATAGCAGTACACTGTCACCTATTACACCAATATAATATGCATTGATATGATTTTCAGGTCAATTTGAGTTGTGTATTATGAATAAGATGCATTTTATTCTGAGTGGAGGGTTGCGTGCGTGTTTTCTGTTTTCTTTTATTTGTTCTGTTTGATAAATTTATAAAATATTTTAGAGAAGAGAGATATTTTCAATAAATACATGCCATTAAAAACAGATAGAGAAATTTATAACATAATTTAATGATATATAGTATCGGTTATTTTAAATAAATGCACTCAATTATTGTTATATTAATTATTAAAATGTTTAAAACATCTCGAACTGTTTACGCATTTAATATGTTCAAGTAGATATAATATTTTTAATTAATTTATGCGAAAAATTGATAAAAGTGAAAAGGCTCAATATCACGCGACGATTGAGTGAAAAGGGAAGAGAAACCAATGTGTTTTGTTAGGTTTTTGTCACGAAAGATTCAAGTTGGTATTTGCGACATTATTTGAGGAAAAACCAAAGGAGATTGTGGAAAAATTTGAATATTGGGGATTGCCAGGGGATGGAAAAATAACGAAAAAATTGGAAGGGGAGAAAAAATTTTGGAGAAAAAAGAATATTAGAATGAAATAGAGAATAGAATGATGTTTGATTTAATTGAAGAAAAGTAAAATGAGAAAGAATTTTCAAGCTAGAAATAGTAAAGGATTTGGGCAAGTAAGGTGAAAGAAGAGTAATATTAATTCATTTTAAGGTCAAGAAAACGATTCCCGTGGAAAACGATATCTCAATTAGATGGCGATAGAGCATAGGGGATAATAACTGGACGTTGCAGATAAGTAACACTCCGAGGACTAGGTTGTAACAAAAAATATAAAATGTTATATTCACTATTCAATCGATAAATTAATAAATTGGATATAATTAAAAATATTTTAAATTGGTAAATTTTTGACAATCAACTTCATTTTTATAAACAAATTTTATTTTCAACTTAATTATATCCAAATTATTTTAATTTTAGAATGATAATTATTTTATTTAGCTAGATAGGGACATTTTATCTTTTCGCTGGATAATATATTTTTTATTACAATATATTGTTGAGTTGATTTGAATTTGTTTTATTGCTTGGCTATTTCTAATATGTTTTCTCCATTGATTCCGAACTTTCGACCTTGAGAATTAAATTTAGAGATTACATTGCGTGGTATTTTAGTTTTAGCATTGTAAATCATATGGCAACCTAAACAAATCATAGAGATATATGAACCTCGTGGAGGAAGAAGAAATCAATTAGGTAATAGGTAATTAGAAATTTTAGCTGACTACAGAGTGCTCTAAACTATTAAGAAAAGCTGTGGCGTAAATACTCAAATCCGCCAGGATGTCAATATAAATAAGTCAAGTAAAAAATAAAACGTAATTTTTAGAACTATTTGTGATCATTTTGGACCGTGCATAACAACATGTAAAAAGAGCGTATATAGGAGAATGTATTTAATTCATGAAATTATTACTAGTCTATAATATCAAAAACAATGGCATATTAAAATATGTATTAGTGACATATCAATGTAGTTGAAAATAATACATCACAAGTGTTTCTTTAAAACTGCGTGCGTCATATTCTGTTAATATTTAGATTGGTTATTAATATGTAATTTAATCATTCGTAATTCGTGTTCATAAAAGATGTTATAATAGCGCATGTATGCAACTGCAATTAATGAAAGATATATGTTTAGTCACAATTACGTACAATAATAAATAAATAAACACCACAGAAATTAGACAACCCCCAATTCCAGAAGCCAAGGCTTGTGCGGAAGGGGGTTACACATTGAAAAAACGTGGACATGCAACAATTTCCTCCGACAGTACCGGAGCCAAGATTCGAACCCGGTGGTGCGATGTCCGTGTGATTAATCGAGATTGCCACCTCGCGCCTTAACCCACTCGGCTATCGACCAGACAATATTTTGTATCATTAAGAATGATCCTTATTATGACATTAAAACGTAATATTACTTACCGTGAACAAGACGACGTAATAATAACCTAACAATTATGTTGTATTTAACACGTCGTTTGGGATGATTGCAGCAACAAAGTTCCCTACGAAATTCTTACAACACTGTGACATTACGGATAAATATTTACATAAGCAGTGGCATGAAATTCCAAAATAAACAATCTTTACGGTATTATTTCCCTGTTAGAATGCACCAAGATTCCTAGTACTCATCATGGACTTCTAATGTGGGAATATTTAAATCCAACTATCTCAGAAATGCATACAAGAGAGAACAATAGCTGCCGTAATGTCACTTCAACGACTACATTGTTTGTACCGTCCTCAATTTAGAAAATTGCAGCGTTCTTAAAGAGGCGAGTTTTTCTATAGAGCATATTGAAATAACTACGTTCTTGCTCTACAGATTGATGCAATAAAATAGATCCAGTGCATTAAATTCTGCTTATTTCTTGACTGCTAGAATAATTTTTATTGGGTATATTTTTAAAATTAGGTTCATGCATGTTCAGTAAAATTTCGTGTTGATTTCTTTTTCTGGGGATGAAAAGCGATTCGAGCTTACGTTCATCCCCTATATAAAATTACTTCTTCAACCCTTTCGGTGGTACACGAAATTTATATTTTTTTAAATATATCTTGTAATATCTTGAAAATTATCAATGCTATAATTATAATTAGTTGCTTTCCAAGAAAATAACAAATTATGAAGGAATGCTGAAATATTACAGAGTTATGGTAGGTAATTGACGGTGGGAGATTGGTGGGGGATGCATCTCCTCTTATTTATATCCTATTATCATTGTAATATTTATAATTTTTTATCATATTTCAAAGCATTAATATCGTGTATTATATATATCGTATATATACACGTTATATATGTAATATTTTAGATAGATATTTTGAAAATAAGAATATTGTCTACGTCACCCCATATTTAAAATAACCAAGCACTCTGACATAAGTAATCGGCGAATCTTTCAATCAAAATTGAGTCATTGCTGGCTTCATGCGAACATTAATCGAAAAAAAGAAGGAAAAAATGAAAAATTATTCCAGAACATAAAATCCGCAATAAAGCATTCACAGTAGAAGTATTAATTGAAAATTATGCAAAAGCGATATATTGTGAATGCAAGGATTGTGCTGTATCAGAAGGCAAGTACTTAAAATATAAAGGAAATTTAGCTGTCGGTTTTTTCTAAAAGTTAAATTTTTAAAATTAGAAGTATAGTCTTAAAACTTATTTATTAAGAATTATCAAAGAAATCTTTTAAACATTGAGGATATTAAAATTATAGTAACAATGTGTAAGTGAAGCAACGAGCATCAACATCGACAGATTATAATTATTGGAAGAAATTGCTCCAAAAATGAACTTTCAGTCATTGATGAAGTATATACCGGGTGTAACAGGATCATGGTATACCCCCTCTTCTCCTTTAGTTTTGAAGATAATTGATTAAAATTTAGGATATACTACATACATAATAAGCGGCACTTTTTGCCATACAATTGATTGTTTTTTACTTTCGGTTCCACCGGAAGTGACACTAACTTTCGATTTTTAAATAGAACACACTAAATATTATTGCATTTTTGAATTCTGCATAATTTTTTGAATCCAACAATGCCAAATAAGTGACATTATAAACATCAATTTTTTTTATAACATAATTTTTAGTTTTCCATTTAAGTATACCATGACGGTTCCGATTTATTCTAAATGACCCGTGTAATGCTACAAAAAACGAAATCCAGTTAATAACACTAAATTATGTGATTTATGAGCAAATAACATTCACCAAAATTGTTTTTGGGACAAAACTCAATTTTTTCAAATGGAACCATATCGGTACCGTGGTACCATTTATTAGTACTATTAATAAGGAATTTATTCATATGTTGTAATAAAATGTGCGATAAATACAAATAAAATTACAGCTCAAAGAAAATAAGAAAATACAATTTTATTCTAATTACCTTGTTACACATAAGGTGGTTTTGGAATACAAAAAAATTAACACAAAACATTACAACAGTTGTTCAAAATGCTGTCCAGTAACGTCAATGCACTTCTGAACTTGCATAGCTGTTTCTCGAAGAACGTTCGCAAATTGCTGGGCCGTTTGCTATTAATTGCTCGTCTTACCCGTAGCTCCAGGTCTTCACGGGTTGTAACGGCGATTGCATAGACAATATTTTTTAAATGACCCCAAACAAAGAAATCAAGGGGCGTTAAATCAGGTGACCTTGGATGCCACCTCACAGGACCATTCGTCGAAATTACGTTTTCTCCGAGTCTCCTTGAAGGTAATCAATTACTATTCTTGAATTATGAGGAGGAGCACCATCTTGTTGGAAATACATTTCCTGTTCTAAATCTAACGGTCTCATCTAAAATGTCCTCAATCTCATTTTTCAGGAATCTCAAGTATCTGGCACCAGTCAAAGGTCCTTCAAATATTATTGGACCAATGATTCTCCTACCGACTATTCCAAACCAAACATTGAAACCGAACCGCACTTGAAATTTACCCTCCCGTAACAAATTTTTGACTTTCTTGTGACCAATATTTTGTATTTTGTCGGTTAAGTCAGTCCCAAAAAATCATTGTTTGGCTGCACGTTATTATACAAAATCCAATTGGAATATTCCATAATACGTTCGTAATCACTTTCTTACAAATGCTGGTGCAACTGGTATTTAAAAGATTTATAGTGGAATTTGTGCAAAATTTGGCTTACTGTTTGGTGACTGATGTCCAATTCATACCAAACTTGCCTTAAAGAAACAGTCTTATAGTTGGGATGAAACATATAGGAGACTATTTACATTTCCATAATTAGCATAAAAAGTTAAACTGAAGCGTGCCGCTCAAAGTGCCGCGTTTTTTGCTTTAGGAGCCCGGTCGGCTTGTGGGTATAGCAAAAACGCGGCACTTTGAGCGGGACGTTTCAGTTTAACTTTTTGTGCTAATTATGGAAATGTAAACAGTCTCGTATATGTTTGTTCCCAACTATATCAACTTCTATTCGATCCAAAACATTAACTTCAGTTCCTTCGTCAATAATAAAGTTTTCTTCGGGATCATTGTTGGGCTCTCTTCGAAATTGGTTTTTAACACGTTTAAAATATTTTTCGCTGAACATTGTCTATCAGGATATCGTTGGGCATAAAGTTCGGTAGCCGCAACTGCATTTCTTTTACATTTCCCATAAATAATTAACATGTCATCTCTTGTATAAATTTGTGGCATTTTGAACACAATTAACAAAAATTTTAAACAATTTTTACAGACACAATAAAAACACCGTTAAACCAACAAGCTAAATATTTCAGTACTTCTTAACATTTAATTAGAATAAAATTATATTTTCTTATTTTCTTTTAGCTGTAATTTTGTTTGTATTTATCGCACATTTTAATACGACATATGAATAAATTCTACCACTAATAAATGGTACCCGGTACCGATATGGTTCCATCTGAAAAAATTGAGTTTCGCCCCAAAAACAATTTTGGTGAATTTTATTTGCTCATAAATCACGTAATTTAGTGTTTTAAACGGGATTTCGATTTTTGTAGCATTACACGGGTCATTTAGAATAAATCGGAATCGTCATGACACACATGGAAAACTAAAAATTATATTATAAAAAAATTGATATCTGAAATGTAACTTATTTGTTATCGTTGGATTCAGAAAATTATGCAGAATTCAAAAATGCAATAATATACATGGTGGTCCATTTAAAAATCGAAAGTTAGTATTACTTCCGGCGAAACCGGAAGTGAATAAAAAATCAATTGTATGTCGAAAAGTGCCACTTATTAGTATGTAGTATTTCCTGAATTTCAATCAATTATCTTCAAAACTAAAGGAGAAAAGGGAGTATACCATGATCCTGTTACACCCGGTATATATAGTCGAGTTCATATGTTATGGGCACTCTAAAAACGCAACAAAAACTTTATAACATAATTATTATCGCTGTTAGGTCAACCGGCTTGCTTTCATCAAACAAGCCGACGCACATTAAAAACCTATAAAGGTAACTGAGCCAATTTGCGAATAAATAGTATAGAAAGTGCCGGTATTTTAATGAGGTCGTAAAGATTTTGTTGTATTTTTTGAGTCCCAATAACATGTGAACTCGACTTTACCTATGTGGTACAACTTCAGACTTTAAGTGCAGGCTGGTTCCCATGATTTTATAATATATCCAGCTGACCCTGTCTTTTTCAAGCTGAAAACATACAATTAAACTCAATTATGCTAGAATATGCATATATATCCATTTTTTATTTTACAAACAAGTGTATTCTTGCATTAAAATGATCTTCATAAACTCTACGTCTTCCTAAATCTGATAAGTTACGTATATTCATGCAATGCCTTACAACCGTTTTTATATGTAGTACAAATAAGATTCAAAATAACTGTGGTATCTAGACTTTTAGACCCCATAACGTCAATAATATAACCTTTGATTTAGTCGACCAGCCCGACTTAAGGGCAACTAAAAACAATACTTTTGCTATGTTTTACAAATTTAATGTGGTCAATAATAATGCACATACAAACAAATTATCAACAATAATTAATTCGTCAACAGACGCTACTTGACATTATATCTGATATTGACATTATTATCATGCCAACTCGACTTATGAATTCTAAAATCGCACAATAACAAATAAGAATTCGAAACACTTTAGAAAACAAAACTACATAAAACGAACTGATTTGATGAGGTTATGTTGTGTATCAAATGTGTCCACGCGTCACTAGAACTGAATAAATAAAACTTGATGCTTGATGTCGTATCTGTCAATTCGGTAAAGCTAGAAAGGGACAAACACTTTTACGCGTACGACGATCCATAAAATCTGCTCATATGTAGCCTCCACCAATGGCGCTAGAGTATGCTGATTGGTCCTTCCCCCAAGTGCACCATTAGTGGACAAATAATGCCGCCAACTTTAAATTCATTTAAAAATATTTCAACTTACTAATTTTTTTGTAAAAACCAAATTTCGCAAAAGAGACAAAATGTGTGTGTGTTATTTTTAAGAGAACTTCTCAAATATACAGACAAGGAACGTGGGAAACACGCATTGTTGTTCGCCATCCGCAGTGAAAAATTTTACATAATAGAGTATGTTCTAAACGTGGATGCAACTGAAATAAAATTTCTGCATATTCCTAACATAGTGCAGTCGATTTGATGTGAATTAATAAAAATAAATCCTTGAGGATTAAAAAAAATTACCTTTCTGGAAAAAAATGAATTTTACTATTTTGAAGATTGAAATTTTGAATTGGTTGGGAGGGTGGTCAATAAGAATTTTTGAGCCACAGCACTTAGGCCCCATTGGGCACCTTGTGCATCCTCCCTGTAGGCAGACCCTCGCGCCTAGGCCTCCAACCAATCTAATCTTGTGAAATAGGTGGTGATGCTGCCTAGGGGCATCTTCCTTACATCGGCCAAAGTAGGCCAGCGTTCTCCCAAGATGGATTCTCCAATTGATGAGATAGTAGAACAGTCACAAAGTATATGTTGAACCATCTCATCTTCTTGTTCACAACCTCTACAGAGAGGTGTTTCGCTTAATCTCATATTATGATGATGTTTTCTTAGCGGACGGTGTCCAGTCTTAATTCCCGTTATAAAACGTAGGTTCCTTCTGGACATTGCCAGGTAGTTCATTGCTGCACTCTTATTGGGGTACTTTAGTAACTCCTTAGCAAGCTGACAACTGTTTTTTTCATCTCACAGCTTCATTCATTCATTCATTCATTGTGAGTGTTCTCTTTAATTATTTGTATTATCGCCGTGATCGGTAACAGACTAGCCGGGCCAGGTTCAAATATGCTTAAACCTGCTGCCTTCTTGGCCAGCCTGTCGGCTACTTTGTTGCCACTACACTGTGCATGTCCTTTCACCCAATATACTAGTATGTTATTCATGCTGGAGTCACCCATAAGTGCTTGGTGACATTCCCATACTGCTCCTGGGGTGATTCTGTGACTTCTCAGGGCTAGTAATGATTGTCTACAATCTGTGTAGATCCTAATAGTTTTGCCCGTAGTTCATCTACGGACAATCTCTTTTGCGGCTATGGATATTCTATTTGCAGGCTTCTAGAGTATATTCCACATCCTACCCCATTCTTTTTTTTTTTATCCATCTGTGAAGATGTTGATCACACCTTCGCCAGCAGTCTCGTTCTCACTATTCGTCTGTATTATTTAGGGTCTATTAAAGACAAACCGGGGAGAAATGCCATCTGTGCACACCTGCAGAAGAGGCGTCTTCTTGACAGCCTCATTCCACATGCGACTCCTGGCCTCTCCATAGCTTACATTTGGTTGTATGCCAATGGTTTTAAGGCATACCATTGTTGTCAAAGCCACTTCTCCTAGATATATATCAGGTGGTGGTAGACACAGCATTACCTCGATAGCTCTCGTTGGCGTTGTTCGCATTGCTCCGGTTATGTTTAGGCAGGGACTCTCTGCACTTGGCTGAGCTTGACCTCAGCTGTAGTCTGCTTGCTTTTAGGCCACCAAACCACAGCTCCATAGGTTGTCATTGGTCTTATGACTTCAGAGTATATCCACACGACTACTTTGGGTTTCATTCCCCAGGTTTCCCCACTGCTCATAAAAAATGTAAGCCTTTTTTAGTCTTCTATCTATGTGAAGATTCTATGTTAGTTTGTCATCGAAGGTTACCCTCAAAGTATTTCACTTCTGATGCGAAACTTAGTATTGTATCCAGGAGGGCAGGCGCCTTCAGTGCTCCTAGTTTCCTTTTCCTTGTGAAGAGAACCATCTCCGTCTTCCTGGGATCGACAGACAGGGAGTGTTCTCTGCACCACTTGTCGATTATTCTTAGAGCCTCCTGCATTCTTTTACAAAGGACTCCTTCGAATTTTCCGCTAAGCATGATTGTTAAATCATCTGCGTAGGCAATTGTGTGGAATCCTTCCGAATTGAGACTGCACAAGAGGCTATCAAGAACGAGGTTCCATAGCAGTGGTAATATTACACCTCCATGAGGACAGCATCTCCCTGATTTAGACAGCTCTTTTCGAGATTATGTTAGTTATCCAGCTTCCCATGTATATTTTAAAGATATGAGTGAAGTGTATAGAGACACAATATGCCATGAAAGAGGAAGCTTTCCCAATTCAATTCAATTCAATTCAATATAACTTTATTTTCAATTTCAATTACAGTTGCCTCCCCAGAGCCCACTCCGGGTCCGGTCGTACAACCACCGCGCGATTCGCGGTGGCTGATTGCAGGGCCGGGCGGATTGGGTCTGGCTTGGCTAAAAGACAGTTAAAACTTAAAACCTATACTCCTTCTGCTAACAAACAGATTAAAAAAGATATTAAAATTACATATATCTAAAAAACAGATTTTATAAAACTTAAGAATTACACATTTTTTAAAAACTTTCACTTTTCACCAAGTAATTTTGACACTGACGCTGACACCTCAACATAAACGAGGAGCTTTCCGCGGGGTGTGAAATCGCCGGGCTGCGCATAGGCTGGCCTAAACTGTGATTTTTAAATTTTAGATTTTTCGAGAATTTTAGTTTTTTTGTTGAACATTTTTGAATGGAAATGAATTTAGACATAAATGTACAAAAAGAATACAAGAAATAAACTGGATAAAAGGAAACAAACAGAAAAGAAGAGGAGGACAGGAAAGATTTAAAGATTCAAAAGGTATGAAATATCAGTAAAGGTGGATAGGATAAGCGGAAGTTATAGTTGGTGAAGTTTGGCTACAGAGGTTGCCGGAAGATCGGTAACGTCTGGTATGGTAGGGTGTGTTTTATCCGAAATGGGGCATTATGCTCTCTAATCTGTGTTATGTTTCTTGTTAGCGGACTGTCGCCCAGTTTGAAAGAATAGAATTTTTGTGAGATGTTTTGGACGTAGTCCGCTATTGGGGTTATGTCGTGGCAAAGTGCGCATAAGTCTCTGATGGAGGTGTACCTTCCAGAATTAGAGATGAGGCGCATAAATTTGTGCTCAAACACTTTTAGTTTTCTCATTGTCGTGGCCGGTATGCTGCACCACACCGGCGCCGCGTATGTGATGGACGGCCTGACCGCCATTGTATACAACAATTTTTTATTTTGTCGGTAAGTCTGCTACTCCTGACCATGAGTGGATACAGACTCCTGGACAGGGAGTAAACCGTCCGTATTGTCTCATTTATATGCGTGTTAAACGTCAGTCTCTGGTCCAGTCTGACACCCAAGTAGTTCACGCACCTTTTAATTGGAATTTTGTTTCCCCGGATCGAGATTGGTGTTAGGATCTTGTTTTCAGTGAAACGGCGTGTGAAGACTATCGCTTCCGACTTTTCCGGGGGCCCCACAAGTAATGTATATTCGATAATATGGCGAATGCGCCGATAGTAATGGACTTTAAAAATAACCGTCTTCAATAAAAAAAATCACAAAACTATGAAATGAAACTTTCGCAGACGTTAGGTTATACGATATTGTTGCTTAATACTGATATTAAAGTTGGTGTAAAAATAAGCAAATGACGAAACCAAACGCATTTTTAACCGATTTCAGTATCGATATTGTTCAATGTCTAATTAACCAAACAATTCGTCTGTGTAAAGTTTATATAGTAACATTTAACGATTTTACTCGCTCACCTATAGATAAAATATTGGCGTCGTGAAGAAATTTAAATTCCAGATTATGATGAAAATGAACGTTTTGAAGCCCACAAGTAATAAGTAGATAAAAATCGCCATACCATCTATGAGGAGTGGCCGTAGCAGGGCCAAAATGTAGGCTATCAAATGCCCTCGGTAACAGCCCAGCCATCTTCCAGGCAGAAGTTCACGCTATAGATCTGTGTGCCGAGGAATGCCTAAATAAAGGCATTCGAAGGGCAAAGATTTATATACTATCAGATAGCCAGGCAGCATTAAAAGCTCTAAGGTCCTATAGCTTCGAGTCTAAAATTGCCTGGGAATGTAAACAATTCCTGTAGCAACTGGCCAACAACAACAAGGTTATGCGTGCGCCAGGGCATGAGAGAGTACAAGTAATGAACTTGCTGACAGCCTTGCGAAAAAAGAAACTGAAGCACAATTTATTGAACCTGAACCGTTTTGTGGCCTGGTCAAGGGACACATAATGAAAGAGATCCAAAAATGGGAAAAGGAACAAAAAAATTCTTACTGGAGGAATCTTCCAGGCCAAAGAAAATCGAAAAAGTTTATAACTTATTCAGCAAAGAATGCCACAAGGCTTCTGGAAGTCTTAATTAAAGCTGATAACAGGCCTTCTAACTGGCCACTGCTCCTTGAGATGTTATCTCAAGAATATGGGCAAGGCAGTAGACGACAAATGCAGATACTGCAATACTTCAACTGAAGCTGCGGAACATATACTTTGTGAATGCAAGGTATTAATCCGCACTAGGTTAAAGTTCCTAGAGCAGGCGGAATTAACGCCTGAAGATATAGGGAAATTATCTCCCAGGAAAATCGCAAGTTTTGTAAAAAGCCTTGGAATTCTGGGCAATAACTAATTGTAGGGTAATCCACAAAAGATCTTTTAGGTCGAAATGAAGTGCTACTCAGAGCCAAATGCCCCCTGAAAAAACCTACATCTATAAGTCTGTCTGTCCGCCAGTCTATCTGAAAGCGACGCATTATTCTCGTACGCGGTTCACCGTAGAAAGCTGAAACATTACACATAAGATATAGGTCGAAGTAGAATACTTTTAAATATTAGTTTAGTCCGGACACCAGTAACTCCAGAGAAGGCCAAAAACAATTTTTCGTCAAATTAAAAAAAGTTTCAGTCGAAAATGGTTCAGCATAGAAAACTGTATTGAAAAATTTATTGTAAATTTGTAGTCAGTGAACCAGGGAGAAGATTTCAGGAAGGGTCCAAAAACAATTTTTCAGCGAATCGAAAATTGTTTGCACTAATGCATGGAAAATATACTGAAAAGGTCCTTTTTAAATTTCCTGCCAGAGTGCCGGAGGCGGCTCTAGGGAATAGCTAAATGAAAGTTTATTTTTCAAATAAAACTGGTTATATTATGGAATATTGTATCGAAAAGATTTTTGCAATTTTTTATTTTCGTCGATTAATAAATTCCACAGAGTAATCATAAATGTTTTGTTTTGTCAAGTCAAGAAATGTTCCAAATAAAATTGTAGCAAGAAAAGGTATTTTCTGAAAAGTATATAATTTATTGACTATAATTGAGATTTAATTATACTCAGACGCAGTTAAAAGGCATGGTAGAAACCTGAAATTGTCTGTGATCAATCCATAAAAATCATCAGGAAAAGCAGGTGATGCCAACTGCAGATACTTATTAGACTAAAGTTATTCTCTGATATACAATTTGTTGAGTTGTAAAGTTTCAAGACGCACTGGAATTCTAGGAAATGAAGTTAAAATGTTACACTTTTGGCCAAGAAACCCTTATTTATTTTATTAATTTAGCTACATCCACTCAATATTAAGAAATATATGTGTAAGGGTATGACTGGTAATAAATTAACGTTATAGTTTAGTTTTATATATATATATAATATACTAATGACAGAAATATGTGATATATGAAAGGTAAAATATATATTTAGAAAACAATTAGGAATTCCACCACGAAGAAGAAGAAAAAAAATTATTGTTCAGTAACTGCAGTCGGATACACAATTCTTATCAACTATCGTATCACTATCATAGAAAATCTTAGGTTCTGAAAAGTTGATTTAACTTATCTCAAAACAATAAATATCAAATCGCCATGTACAGGATTTAACCATAGCCATAGCTAGCTATGGGCGAACGTAGGTGCGATGAAAAGCAATGTTAACGGCGCCGGCGCGGTTAATACTTAGATGGGTAACTGTTTCAAGTGCTATAGCATCTTTCACTCATCAGTGAAAAAATAAATTCGAAACACCTCATAGTCTTCAAAATAGACCTCACTGCTCACTCACAAAGTCAAATAGTAATAAAAAAGTCATTTAGTAACTCAAGTTACCAAAACTACATTTTCTGAAATTCTGAAAAAAATCACGTACGTTCTATAATTCATCAATAAACCGAAATGATCATTAATAGCTCTCAAACATTTCTAATAACCATATTACAAATAACAGCCCTAAAAAACAACGTCCAGTTTATCTTCAATCTCATCCAAATCGCTACACGAATCCCAAATAATATCATTTACCTTCAATGTCTACTAATTTCTGTTCATCTAATTCATTTTCCAAGCCTCTTTCAGTCATAAACTCCCAAACTATTTGTTCCCCGAAAGTAAGTTTTTCAACAAATTGCAGATAGGATGCCTATATGCTAAAACTCCTAATACCTGCGCGCTAAATACCGAGAAGCTCCAATACACACATTCACCATTCATATCGAAGTAAAGGCATTCGTAAAGACATTACCGGGCCTAGTTCAGATCTACAGACACTCCACAGTTTAAAATAGCTTCATAGCCACCTCATGTAGGATCACGAAATGTACTTCAAAAGATGCCCCCGTCAATGTCCATCTGTCTATATAATTTTCATTTCCAAACGTCTTTGTTCCCAACACATAAAATACTCCTTCGCCGAAGTGATTCGACAGGGCACGGAAAACGTAGGGTTAAACGTTTGGGCGAGACTACTGGTACCGCCAAAACGAAATGCTTTCTGTAGCATGTAAGATCGCGAATTCTAAGCACATGCATGTCTGTCTACGGTCATCACTTCGTGTTATACATCTTCGTGTGTAAGTTTCGTAAACTTTTAGGGAAGTAATTTAGCTGTGCGGTTTTACTAGTATTACCTTAATGCCAGTCTCCTAGTGCTTAGCTATACCTGCTAGACACCACCTTGTCGTCATGAGTGAATTTCCCTGTAACCGAGTGGTCCACTACTGCATCCTTGTGTGGACAAGTAAAAAGCACCAGACGCAGTCGCCGTCGCGTAAAAGGTAAATTCCCAAAACCAGTAACAATCTATCTACATCTTACTAAATTATTTTAGTTTCATTTATTTTTCACTTCTCATCGTCATTTTATGAATGAATTTCTAGATGCCGATTAGTTATCTTTCCACACATTTTGTCAAATCAAACACCTAATTTAATTTTCGTTAATACTTTGTACAAATTACTTTAAATATATAGTGTTAATTTTCATTTAAATTCAATGTTATAATTCCATCAACTTCCAGAAAATTTATATATAGAATGAAATTTTAGACCCAAACCAGTTCAAAAAATTCTTCAAGCACACGAGGTACTCCAAGAGTCTCATATCAAGTTCTAAACTATTATTTTTTAACTCCGGAGTATCCCTCGTGTTCACAAGGAAGACCACGTCCTCGCATCACATCTTCCAGCGGCTTGTATATCGATGTATGCGAGGAAGCTATGCAATCTTAGGCGAGGATTGCGTAGTGGGTACACCATCCTTCAGATGAGATTGTAAAGCCGTCGGTCCCTTGTCTATTACATGTTAAGCAAGTAAAAGTTCCCCACTCTTCGAAGAAGAGGTTCGACAAAATTCTTAGTTGGGGTTAGCTCGCCTAAAGACGTAGGTATTAAGCCTCATTAGCGGAAATAAGCCGACGTTAAATAAATGTTAAAGAAGAGAAGCCGTCCAAAGGTTTTCAAATATATCTGTCCACTGTATGGGACTTGACATTAGGAGAAACTTTACACAGTGAATTTTATTTAATGGACAATGTTTCAATGCTCCTTTCATTACAAAAAATACAATGTGTTAACTGTAACATAAAGACATAAAAGGGCCCTAAGGGCACATGTTAAATTATTTATCTGGTACGTATATGTTTAAACATGGCGAGGACAACATTTATTACATATTACATATATGTGTAAGCTATCAGGAAGATTACTGACATAACGGAAATGACATATTGAGTTTATCATGTAACGAAATCTATTTGCCATCCGAAGCTCTGGAATTCAGGAGCAGAAAAATTGGACCCTGTCACACATGGATCATGCGGATGGGTGATATAATGAAGATTGACTTGCGACTGGGGTAAAAATAAACAAGAAATGTAAATAGCTCTTCGATAACAAACACCGTGATAAAATCATAAATCGCTGATGAAAATAAAGTAAGAAAGTCCTGAAGTGAACGAAGGATTCAGCAGTAGAACTAAATAATATAAAAGTATATTTCTCCGTTACAACTTTCTGTCGTACCGTGACTCAACATGTCATCGAATAAGATATGATCCTACATGGCCTGAACTTTATGTAATTATTTGGCTATAAATCAGGTTATGCATTCCATCTTATCAATTATTGTGCGTCACAATACGTTTCTTAAATACTTCCACCCAACAATAGAAGCAATGTATACGTCGTTCCTAGAATAATGTCGCTCTACATTATCTTAAACAAGCAAAATTAGAAACAAGAAACATATTCATACACCCAACAGTCATCTAAGTTTATGCACAAGTCGCTTATTTTTAATTTACAAGCGTATGCCAAAAATTATTTTTAAGTTATGCCATATTTGTTGTTAATCGTTTACTTAATCGAGAATATAGCATGACTTTATATGATTTGTTGTGGATAGATATATCAAAGGGTATAAAACTGCAATGATTATTGAATCCAATACCGATAGTCCCATATTTTAATATTTCAATTCCAAGAACTTGTTTTTTCTTGGCAGTACTACAGAAGTTAGTTATGACTATTGTCGAATAGAAAACATGTTTTATTAAGAGATAACAATCATCAAAATATTACTAACAATTTTTATATTGTTACATGTTTACAATCTCCAATAAACACCCTGTATGTAGGTTCAATAAGTTGCAACAAGAATCTTCACTAACCACTGCTTTATTAATCATTTAATTGCAATAACTAGTTTATACAATTACACATTAGTACACAATAATTACAAGTTTCACCTACCATAGTCTCACTACAACTTATTACTGTTGTTATTTCATCTGTTCACTTGTTCATCTCATAACAAACTGTCCTCCGTGCGCTTGGATCCACTATGTATACCAGCGACGAATGTAGTCGATTATTCTAGAATGTGCCAGTGTATTATTCGCAATATTTCAGGGCACTTCTCTAATTTTCCATAACCAATATTTACTCCTATACCGGGTGTCAACGGATCATGGTAGACCCCCTTTTTTGCCCTTATTTTTTAGAATATCGGAATGAAACTTGGTAGATGTATTATATGATCAACAAGACACTTTGTGACATAACTGTCATTTGTTTCCCCTTCCGGTTTCACCGGAAATGACCCCAACTTACGATTCTTAAATGGAATACCCTGTATATTATTATATTTTTGGAATCCCTGAAAAATTCTGAGTACGGTGATACCCCATAAGTGACATTTCGACTCCATGAAAAAAATTTCACTCGAAATTTGTTGATGCATCTAGAGTACCATGACCAAAAGGAACAATCATTATCTGGACTTATATTTAATAAACCAAGATTAAGTAGGTTCTTCTGATAGGATGCAAAGGTAAGATATTTAGTTTTATTTTTATTTATAGTAAGTAGTAAGTAGATTATAATCGAACCATTACCCGCTTACGGCACGACATACAAGTAAGCTAATGTCTTTATCGGTCTATACATGTATTGTCAGCAAAACTCAATACCTTTTCTCTAAATGGAAAGTTTAATAGATCAGTTATATAGATACTAAATAGTAATTTCTGAATATACTGATTATTCAGACGATCATATTAATAAAATAATAAAGCTATAGAAGTTAAAACTCGATAAGTTATGTTTGAGTTGGTTCTTCTGGTGATGTTTGCTTAGAGAGGTGCTGAGAATTCGATAATGATAATCACCTTCACTTAATGAACAAGAAATACTATGTCAAAGCTTCTTGGCCTGAATTTTCCTGACAGTAGGGAGCCTCCTAAATTTGGCTTTGGTCATTCTCAACAACGGAATCAATACAACAAATGTATGAGGCTGTGCTGGGCATAGCACTGATAATGGATAAGTTGTAACGATCTATTCTGTTCGCTACAACGAATAGAATAGCCAGATTGCAAAATTTAGGAGTAATCCATGCGTTCCCTGATTTATAAATTAAATTTAGGTAAATGCGGACATCTCGTCAAACACCCTAACTGTTAATTGGGTTGCCTTTATGGAATATAGACCAGATTCATAGAACCATACAGTACTTTTTATCAACATAACAAAAACCTCTTTTTGTGGAACATTAATCTTTGTTGGGATGAAAAAGCAACGTATTATCTTTTTCGAACATTTCAGAAAACTAGACAGTAGAAAAAGGATATTGGGTGTTAGCCATTTTCTTTATGAATTTTGCGTGTGAGTTGCAATATATTCAATTGTGCCATAGTTTTGGGATTTTGTCGTTAAAACTAAAGTAAATCAGTTTCCATTTTTGGAGTTGCTGTAGAGCACTTGGATAGTGTCTTTTGGAAACTGTGTCTCTGATAGAGGATTTTTCATCTGGGCCATATTCCCTCTGGCATTTCTTTGACCGTACCACCAGATCTGAAAACAATAAAATTCATTTTGTTTGTAGGAAACCCTCGAAATGGGTAAGTTTTGGCTACTTTGTGTCCTTTTCTTCTGTTTCGTAACAGGCTATTATTTTATTTTAGGGTTTTAAGTATTAGTTAAGATATTGGAAGTGTACCCACAAATTTTTATTTTTAGTAATATTTGGATTCCGTCCACCACTTTTTGTAATAGCCCGAGCATTTCAGTTGAAGTATAAATTGTATAAGAAAATATGTCAACCCTTAATTACTGGCTACTGTGCTGCTGAGAGAATTTCCCTGCCTGTTTCACGCCGGAGTATCCATGATTTGGAAGGAGATTCGAGAATTTTACATCCACACTTAAATAAATATTTAAAAAAATATTTTTACGAAAATTGTGCCGATTTATATAGCCTACAAAATGGTTTAAAGACAACCAATAATTTTTATTTTTTTTAACAAACATTATACTTGCCATGGAGAAGTATGATTAAATAAAACGATAAAATAATTCAATAAGTTGTTCAAATTTTTGCTATAATAAAACATTAACACAATTAAGAAGAATAAAGTAAATTCAGGTAACAAAAACAAATTAATCATCAAGAAAGCGGCATGGAGCAATTACGGAAAGAGTATTTGCAGTTATGCCAATGTATAGAGGTCCTCCATAAAAGCGTCACTCCTTGCTCAGAAAGTTAAAATGTCTTTACCAATTAATTTAAGTATAATATCCATTTGTTTGTATTTCATGATTTCACTATTATTTCAATTATTTTAAAATAGTTGGCTATGAACAAACTTGACAATTTAATTTTTTGACAGATCATCTCAGTTAATACTTAAACTCTCACTCAATCACACTCGTTTAAGAATTTAGAATTTTCAAAAATGATTTTCACTCACATTGATCGTTATAACATATTGCCAATGCAATTTTAACTCTGGATTATCTCAAGTAGAATATAGAAACAGATTTCTACAAGCACTACAGCCGAATAAAACTCTGTTCAGAAAATTAGTTACGAAGCTGAAAAATAATGGTTCATTTTTAAAGAAGACAAGGTTGATCAGTGTTACTGATAATGTAAATAAAGTAAACCGAGTTATTAATTACGTAAGAAATAAAAATACAGAAAATTTGGAAACATCATTAAGAGAAATTCAAATTGCTTCTCATATAAATAAAACAAGTGCTAGAAAAATTTTAAAGAAAAATGGTTACCAGTGTTATAAAGCCAAAAAAGTTCACAATTTACAAGCGGGGGACAAACCAAGGAGGGCGAGGTGTAGGTGGCTGTTGGAAAAGAAGCGTGCCGATCCATTAATATGTAGTAAAATACTTTGGTCCGACGAGGCAAATTTTTCCAATAATGGATTTTTTATTCGCAATATTCATTACAAATGGACTTCTGAAAATACACACTGGGTTTCAAAATCGTTTTTCAATAAATGTGTGGATAGGTATATTTTTTTGATGGTCACCTCAGTGGTCAAAGGTACCTAAACTTTTTGAGAAATGAATTTAATGAATTCTTAGATGACCTACCTTTAGAGAATCGATACAACTTTCAATATCTTCAACAAGATGGAGCTCCTCCCCACAATTCCCAGATTTGCCTCAACATTGGATAGGTACCAATGGATTTATTCGATGGCCCCCTCGCTCTCCAGATATAACCCCAATGGATTTTTTTCTATATGGGTATATCTATATATATCTATCTTAAAGATAAGGTGTTTTCGACGACACCGCAAAATGTAGAGGACCTAAAAGCTCGAATTCAACAGGCATGTATTACAGTTACCCCCGAAATGCTTAGTAATGTTCTAAATGCAGTGCCTCACCGCGCTCGATTGTGCATAAGAAATCGCGGTGAACAGTTTGAACACTTGATATGGTATTTTAAAAGTTATTTTGAGCATTAGATAAATATTAATGTTCTGTGTGCTATATTCTTTTTATTATTAATTTGTTTTTGTTACCTAAATTTACTTTATTCTTCTTAATTGTGTTAATGTTTTATTATAGCAAAGATTTGAACAACTTATTGAATTGTTCAAATGTGCTTTTAGAGGGCGGAATATTAAACATAATATTTTTAGTCGCAAACTCCTCTATAAATCCTTATTTTACTATAAAGAACCTAACCAGACTGCAACCAACAGCTACTCTCCGGGCTATGTGCCCCGCCGAACGCTGAATTACAAGTTACAAGCCTGGCGCGTTAAGTGTAATAATTGCATATTACCATCAAAACGCTAATGCTTCCATTGCAACAAACACCAGCCGAAAGACTGATCCTACTTAAAGGAGCTCCCTTGCCAGTCGTCACACACCACTTGCAGACTGCAGTTTTGAGCTGTTGGCTCTCGTCAGTGCAAGGTAGGTATGCGACGACCGACATGAGAATCCTTTGACTATAGCACATCCCGGTATTTTTACAATAGCGACATGTAAAACAGCCAGCAGGCGCCATCCAGCGGTCCAGTGTCAGTTGCAATCGAAAAATAAATAGCCTGACTTGGCTTAGCATAGTTCAAATGTGCTTTTAGAGGGCGGAATATTAAACATAATATTTTTAGTCGCAAACTCCTCTATAAATCCTTATTTTAAGCTATTGGTTGCAGTCTGGTTAGGTTCCTTATAGTAAAATAAGGATTTATTTTACCGTTTTATTTAATCATACTTCATCATACAGCAAGTATAATGCTTGTTAAAAAAAAATTATTGGTTTAAAAAAATGTTTTTATAATTACTAACGTATTACCAATGAATAAATATGGTATGTGATATATCGATAAAAAGGGAGGAAACTACTCTATTTAATGGCGCCATTTCCCGTCCGTTTCAAAATAATTTTTTTTGACAGCCTGAAGAGTAAATATCAAAAATACAGCGGTTTTGAAAAAAAATAGATAAAACCTCGTTGAAACACTCTATTTTGCAAAAAAATTTCGCCTTAGAATATTTCTCGTATCTCTTCAAATAACGGAGATATTTGGCCTAGACGTATTCCGCATTTTCGATATTTTCCGCCATAACTCTTAAAGTAGGCCATGGATTTCAAAAGTCTTTAAACCATTTTGTAAGTTATATAAATCGGCACAATTTTCGTAAAAGTATTCTTTTTTTGTATGACCGATATTAAGTGAGATATTCTCGAGTGCCCTGATAAAATGGACAGCCTGTATATGTTACAGTGGGTAGCAACCAGCATTTATTAGGCACTAACCTTATACATATTTGCTTTTTATTATTTGCAAGTGGAACATTCATTCTTGTTTTAGTACAAAAATTTGATTTTGCACAGAAAAACGTACTACTACTAACAGTTCATTTTTCTTTTTGGCATAAGCATTTTTTTAACTCCCTAATCAGTGAAAATAAATAAATATATGTGTATATATTGTATGTACCTAATTTCTACTTATTTTTTTTATAAATTATTATACACTGCTTACACGAATTATATGTAATACACTGCTCGCCAGAGAAAAGTTACATGTTACACAAATTTTTCTATCTCACGTCATTTAGCTTTTTTTTTACAATAGTAAATAAATCAAATCATCAAATCATTTGCAGAAACATTTCATTATTGGCAACTGTTATTTATCACTAGTAGGTAAATGAATATTTATTTAAATTTTAATGGTGACTTATTGAAGCTACTAATACATTTTTTGAGCAAGGGATTCTCGAAATCAAGAAGTTAAGGTAATTTAACATTGTTGTATATATATTTTGTTGCGTCTGTGCGTCTAAATATATTTTTGGCTTTTCTAGTTTAAAGTGGAAATAAATTAGTGGTGCCCTTAA
The DNA here is from genome assembly GCA_963675555.1 of Leptura quadrifasciata. Taxonomy (NCBI): domain Eukaryota; kingdom Metazoa; phylum Arthropoda; class Insecta; order Coleoptera; family Cerambycidae; genus Leptura; species Leptura quadrifasciata. Next base: position 75,605,948 of record OY776674.1, on the reverse strand, counting down.
TATATTTTTTTTAATCCACCCCACTCTCTGATTGAGCTCGGGTAACAATTTTTTGTACTGCGCTGTCACCAATCCGGGTCCAATTAAGTGGCAAAGTCGATGGATATAATGGTGTCCTGCAACTGACAGCAAATTCTCCATTTTCTCTCAGGAACCTCTACACTCATCAACAGTCTATGCTATATCAAGATATTTTTAACATCATCCTTCCTTGCGGGCCACAATAAATTCCTCGTTTTCCGACTTAAGTCTTATTTTAAGAATAGAAAGATTAACCCTGTCAAGAAAACCTATCCTGTATTATAGAATACTCGACGTGCCGATGAAATAGGTTTTTCTGTTGGACAACTTTATTTTGGCTGTTACCCTTTTTTCGGAAATATTGTTAGTCGTTCAGCGTCAGTACCTCATCGACCTCCTGGTGTAAAATTGAATGTTGAGTCATCCGCCATCCACTTTGCTGCCCGTCTTAAATTACATGGACTTTTTCTAACTTCAGAAGTGGTTTCGATGTATTGAGAATATTACATGTCAAACTCAGAATTATGCATGTGCTCAAAACACAGATGGTGTGCAAGGGTACTCAAACGATTAAAAAGTAAAGGCTTATGTAAGAGGACCAAACACCCGATATTATCTAACATCGCTAAAACTATTTTCAGATGCATTAAACAAACTAATATAATAATATATCAGTTTAATAATATATCAGCATATATTAGCATTGCTATGAGAAAAAATTGTTACAAAGAAATAACCAAATTAATCTGGCAATGCCTATTCAAACGTGGAGCCAACACACGTGATCAGGATGCCTATTCACTTTAATTTTTATTTAAAAAGCTCTTTTATTTAAAAAGCTAAATTCCGCAAATGCATTTTATCTATGCTCTTTCAACTGCAGAGACTGATAAAGACGACACGTAGAGTGCATGTAGACGTGATTAATAAAAACACGTCGTGAAATGAACGATAAACGTGCAACATACGCATCAGAAAGCCAATGTCATGTCGCATACGGAATAGTAGCAACATACGAGTTCCCACGTTTTAGCATCGTGAGCTCTGGCATTTATATGAAGTTAGCATGTTTTGTATTTTATTGTTGTTGTATTTTTAATTAATTTTAACTTTAAATACAAGAAATTTCGGATTACATCATTTGATGTTTATTTTATTTTGGTACATTTCACCAAACTGTCTGTCTCTTTATATTTCCTCTTAGTTCAGGCAAATCTCAGCGCAAAATACGTCTGCGTGAAGTACTTGGAGGCAGTTATTTGTTTAGTGGAATAGTGAGCTCTATTAATATCGGATAAACAGATAAAAGCCCAAAAATTCCCATGTGAGCTAAAGCCGCCATTTAGGAAAAATGCCTGCCAAAATCGCTTCAGAAAGAAATATTTCGATTTAAAAACTACGTAATAAATTTAAACTCTTGAGAATACGAGCCATGTTTACTGAAATTTTTACTAGTTTATTAAAATCTTAATTCGAAAGAATAAAAAAAATAAATAAAAAGTTATAGATTACGAAATTAGCGTTATTTTTGTCACGTTTCTAAATTAATATTACCGAGCTATGGGTTACTATTATTTTTAACACTGTATTTATTTGTTTTTCTGCATTTTTCAATATCTTAATGTTTAATTATAAAATAACAGTAGCCATGCGATTGATGAGGATTCAATTCAGCTAAGAGGATTTTATATATACTATAGGGATGAACAGATTACGGCAGTTATCATTATTGTAAAGTTAATAGAAAAGATAATTTCATGCTTACTTATATATAAAGTTGTAATCACTTTTAGTACCGTATATCAGCAATCTTATGATTTTTTAACGAAATTGAAGATGTTAATTGATTTATGGCAGAAGAGATGGGATTTAAATTAGTCAAATCTATGACAGATAAGGGGTTTTTAGAAGTACTTTAAAAATAAAACTATAAATAAAAAATAAACCATTGGTGTCAGCAACTATGTGAATCATATATTTAATACATTTATTTGTTAGAAAAGAATGACCTGAACCTTAAAAAACATTTTTGTTATGAACTGGCAGCCTATAGCCCAGTAAAATGGGACAAAATTTGTCAATTTGGATGAAATAATTCAGAACGGGCTGAAATTTTAGGAACAGGTTTATTTTGTCGTACTTTTAACATATCAAAAGTCCCCAGAAAATAGGTAAAAAAAGTAGTTTTTTCGCAAAAAAACTTGGAAAGTATCAACTTTACTGTAAAATATGTCTGTCTGTCTGTAACTTTTCTTGTGTGCACGTTTACTTTGAAACCGTTTATGATATTGACTAGAAATTTGGTACACTTATGTATTATAACGAGATCTGGAACTAGATTATATTTTGATCTAATTCTGTTGAAGAGTTCGGGAGTAAATGGGGTAAATAAGTGTAAATAAGCAAAACAAGCAGGTAAGAGTCCATAATATTGCCATTTAGGGCATCTACGAAAAGTCACGGTCTCAAAAATTTTTTAGCATCATCCACCCCCCACTATCACCCCCAGTGCCACCCCCCCACTAGTATGAAAGGGAGTAAAAAAATTAAAATGTGATTTAGTGTGTATACAAGAACGAAATAAATAAAAAATAATATAATATATAATATATATATATAATATATAATAATAATATAAACGAAATGTACACTTTATGGTGAATTGCTAAGCGGTAGAAGAAGGCGTGGCGGTCAACGAAAGAGGTTCAAAGATGCTCTCCATGAAAATCTAAAATCCTGCGGTATTGCAGACGAGCAATGGGAACAACTTGCAGCGGACAGAACCGAATGGCGAGGGGTTGTGGCCAGCTATCAAGGAAATGTTGCTGCAAGAAGGCCGAATCCAAGACCTAACCAGGTTTATGTTTGTCCTGACTGCGGTCGACATGTGCTCTCCCGAATTGGCCTCTATAGCCATAGTCGTGTGCACCGTAGATGAATGGGAATTACAATAGACTACACCTTTTACTTGTTTCTTATTGTACAAAATTTATCGACTGTAACATTTTTATACTCGGACTCGAGTAACGGCTAATAATAATAATAATAATACAAGAACGAAACGTCTCAAAAAATTTTTTGGCGTTAGCTACCCCCTCTACCACCCCCATTGCCATCCCCACCCTATTATTAAAGGGAGTAAAGAATTAAAGTGGGATTTAGTGTGTGTACGAGAACCAAGGGCCTTTGAAATTTATTTTAGCATTAGCCACCCCCTCTACCACCTTCCATTGCCACTCCACCCTATTATTAAAAGGAGTAAAGTATTTCATTGGGATTTAATGTGTATAAGACTTGGATACAAAAATCTGAATGTGGAAGTGGTGATTCCATAGGCATCGGTTTTTTTTGATTTTCAGTGGATCAATATTGGCAGAGATATGAATTTTTAATCATTCTTATAGCGCGCTATCAGAGCACTTGTTTCATGATAAAATCGATAAAAACTCGAAAACGATAGATCATACGCATATAGTGTATCCAATGAAAGTTAAAGAAAATCTAATTTTGAATATGATGATGTATGTACAAAATCGTTTTGATAACGAACGAATGCAAATAAAAGGGAAAAACATGAAAAATTGTACTTTTCAAGTGCATTTTGACAAATAGGTATTTTTTGATTGGCTTTAGGCACTTTAGACACTAAAGGTTTTTTTGAAGAAAATTAAATTATCTGTAAAATGAGTTCCAATGACCTTCATACGATGAATAGTTCACGAGTTACAGTTGTTTAAAGCTATGAGCAAAAATTTCTTTTTTATTATAAATTAAAATTTTCCTGTAAGAACTTATGCTATCGCATTACTTTCCTATGTATATTAACTAATAAAAATAGGTCAAAACCAATTTTTAAAAAAATTTTATGCACAATTCTGGCAGGAAAATCTTAATTTATAATAAAAAAAAAAAAATTTCGTCAAAGCTTTAAACAGCTGTAACTCGTGAACCGTTTATCATATGAAGCCCATTTTATAGATAATTTAATTCTCTTCAAAAAATCTTTAGCGTCATTATTGCGTAAAGCCAATCAAAAAATAGCTATTTGTCAAAATGCACTTGAAAATCACAATTTTTCATGTTTTTCCCTTTTATCTCCATTCACCTGTTATCAAAATGATTTTGTACATACATCATCACATTCAAAATTAGATTTTCTTTAACTTTCATCGGATGCACTATATGCGTATAGTGTATACGACCAGAATTGAAACTATATAAAAATTAAAAGCCGGCAAAAACAGCCGGCATCGCTTGCGGATGTAAATACAAATGCTTGTCATAAGAAAAACAATAAACAGATGCCGACTGTTTTTGTCGAATTTTAGTTTTTATACGGTTTCAATTCTGGTCGTATATACTATACGATCTATCGTTGTCGAGTTCTTATTGATTTTATCATGAAACAACTGTTCTGATAGCGCGCTATAAAGATGATAAAAAATTCATATCTCTGCCAGTATTGATCGAATGGAAATGAAAACTGTCAAAATTTCAAAAAGCTATCTCGGCTCCAGTAGGTCGTACGAAGTTGAAAAAAAAAAACGAAATTGTGCGGATTTTCATTACCTATAATTTTTATGTGTTCACATTTTACAATAAAATTGATACTTTCCGAATATTTTTACGAAAAAACGACATGTTTACTTATTAAGTTAAGTTAATAAATTGATTGTATATTATTATGTCTTAATGTTTTAAGGTATTTTGGAATAAACCTGAGATTTGTATTTGATGGATATAACAATATAGCAACCACTAAAAATGAGGAACCCAAACGCAGAAAAAATAGGAAAATTGCTTATTTCACAAAACAAATTTCAACTTATACAACATTCCAAAATTTATTTAAAGCTAATTAGATTATAATATGAAATTAATACAGATACAGACAAGTTAATTGTAAATGTTGTAATTAATTTGACAATGGAACAGAATAGTAAGTCAGTTACTGATGTGGCCGGAGAAGATATATATCAATTTGTTAGTTTTACTGTTTGGTTTACGCAAAATGTTGTCTAACCCACACTTCTGCAAAGTTAGTCAAGTAAAAATAGTAGCATCTCTTTTCATGTAATCAAAATACCTACATGAAAGTTTGGAATAACCATTTGTTAATAATTTACTTTCATACGTGTCTGCAGCAGATATGATGCCACTTTATATTCCTTTAAAGGATGTAAATTCCAAGTTCTAAATATTTTAAGGAAGCATATACATGACAAGTTATTAGCATTTGCTGAAACTAATGCAGATATAGGCGTATCAAACATTGTTGGTCATGAGTTCATGTTACTAGATAATTTTAACATCAATGAAAAACGTTCCAATTTTACAATAAAAAGTCTGACACACATTGAATAAATCATTTAATTTGACAGCTCTTCTACCAACAAAAGACACTCTAGATTATCAAATATTAAAGTAAAATTATTGTAGTAAGTTACTGTTATTTATACTGGTATGTATATTCATTTTAGGATCTATTTACAAACTGAACTTCGGTTGGTGAATTGTTTGCCACCGCAAGATTTCGGATTGAAAGTATACAACAACCTGATTGTTCCTATCGCAATCCGACAATCTCTAGTATTATTAGAACATTTAAATTCCTTACAGTTTATTATATAAGCTAGAGCGATGAATTTTGGCTTCGCATGGTGTATATCTTTAACGGTCTAAACAGCATAAATTAAGAAGGCGCTCAAACCGCCCGACTTCGTCATTATACGATTCACAATTGTTTTACACACCTACAACACCTTCCTAGAGCGATAATCTATGCAGGGTTGCCACCTGCCCTATATTTCAAGGGACAGTTCCGTATTTATACAAAATGTCCCGTGCCTTCGAGAAAGACCTTATAGTCCCATATTTTATGTCATGTTCAATATCGATCCAAAATAAAATATAGTATTACAGTAATCTGCGATACAGGCTCGAGAAAGCAGCCGCTTGAACCTTATTCGTCGTTTGAGTACACAATGTCCGGATGCTCCTTTCAAACATCTACATTTTCGAATAAATTAATTGTTCATTAAATGTCTGAATGCTTGGAAAATGAGTGACTCTGAAAATTTTCAAAGGAGATAGGGAGCAATTCCATCAACTGTTTATGGATATCCATATGCAAGAACAGTTCTCTGTCTTGGAACTGTCCAAATGTAGACTTTGTCCCTAAAAGAACTGTATACCAAAAATTTACTACCAAAAAATTTTAAGTCTTAAATTAAATATTGCACTTTACACAGACTGAGGGTCAACATATCTCTTTGGCAATAAAAACACACACAAAATTATTTCAATTTCAATTTTCAACTTATTACTACTTTGAATGATTAAGTAATGCTGATTTATAAAGAAAAATGTCTGACGAAACCTGTTTTGCGAATAAACTGCTTATATAAGTATGTATAACTTTTCATTTTAGAGTATTTGACCGAGTACGAATACGATATTTTCATCTGTATAATGCATTTTTAACGATTCTACACTTATAAATGGCCACTATATATACGCCGAGTTTTGATATTTTAGATAAGCAAACAAAAATTGCACATTTCCCTCCCCCACAGAAAAAAATAATAGGATTTATTACTAAGGAATAATATATATATATTGTACTGTTCTATTTTTATTTGAACTTAATAATTTGCAGTACTAATCAAACTTTAACTTGTTTATTTCCAATAGATAAAAAAAAACTTTAAAACCAAAAGATCAAATTAAAATCTCTTACCTTTTGATCCGAAAGTATGTCAAAATATTTAATGGGCCGGCTAGCTTATCTTTCCCTTCAGGAGCAGGTTCAAATTCAGTTCCTATTTAAAATGAAATTTTTATTAAACTAAAATTCTTAATCTGATATAAATAATTTATTTTCTTTGATATTTAGATAATTTAGCTTTATAACAGGTTCGAAAGTCTAATCCACTATTTAAATTTTAATATACAACCTTGTCCAAAAATTAAATACACAAAAACCTTCCTTCTTCGTATCTACACTCTTCTCTTTCCAAATCCAACAATTCTCCTTTCATTAATTCTTCACCTTATCTCGTCCTTATCTCCTCTGCAACTCCAATCCACAATTTATTATCTATTTTTCTCTTCTTCGCTGATCTCTACAATTTTTGACTTTCAATTCAATTTCAAAATTCTTAATCTTTGTTTATTATTTTTCTTCCTCACTCCCTAATTTTCACTTGTTCTTTTTTTTTCTTAAATTTGTTTTTCCAATTTTACAACCTCTCTTTTATATGTTGTTTGTTGTTCTATCTAACTAAATATCAAAGTATCCAAAATAAACAAAACAAAACACCATATGAATTTTGATTAATTTCATTCCAAGCATAACCTAACTTAAACCTCCTTGTCTTTCTCCAGGAAAATATTTACCAACTATAAAGTAAAATTTCCTACTTAAAAGAAATGTCATAATGACTTAAATGTCAGAAATTATTTCAACAACAACTTAATAACTACTAACATAAATGTCAGTATCAAACTTACTGTTGACAACAAATAAAAACTTTAAAACTATTAAAGCAACTCTAAACAAATATTAACATTCTAAAACACATACCTTTCGGATCTTTAGCTAATTTAAATAAATTTTGAAAACTATCTAAAGGAAATAAACAAATTCAAACCTTGATTGAGCAAATAACACAAACATGCAATCTTCGTAATCGTCCAATATGCAAATACATCGCATTATATATATATATATATATATATATATATATATATATATATATATATATATAAATATATATATATAAAATGGTAATTTATGTATTCATTCCACAATGAATACATAGATGAACCTCAAACGCCACTAGACTTGGGTCAGAAAACCAGCTCTGATAGTATTTTACCACAAAAAAGCGGCAGCCCAGACTCTACATAACAGTAAAAATCGGTTCAAAATTCGTCCAGTAGATCTTAGCCCGACAGACACACTGACGCCGCCGGTTCCGGTATTCGTCGATATTTTAAAGACAAGTAGGGACAAAGTGCTGAATTAGTGAGTAAGCATGCACGAGTTTGGCGTGGCGTTTATAAGATTCCTGTATTATCTACATCGTCGTGACTAGTGGGTAACTCTACTTTAGGATAGATATCGCGGCTATATTTTCTGTTTCTGTTAGCTGGTTTTCAAACGTCTGATATCTGACATCTGACAGTTATCAGCGTCACCGTTTTCATGGTTGTTTCTGCTTCAGTTTTGTATTCTATTTTGTTATGTACAGTTGCTATTATTGTTTGATTTATTGTGTAATAGTAAAATAGTTGCGTAAGTTACGAACGCTTTTAGTTATTGCAATTTTCTTGGTGCGACATCTGTTGACGAGTGATTGAACAACCCACCAAAATCGAACGGCGGACTTTTCAGGGTCATTTGCCACTTAATAATTGAGAACAAAGGAATCACTCAGCTACTCGGCACTGCAGTCGGTGGTTATAGCTCCATGTGACTGGTACGCAATTGTGTGTTTATATGTCCTTGAGAAAAGTTAGCGCACTTGTCTAAATAAACTCTATACTAATATTCAAGCTGGGAATATGGGTCATAAACCAAATAAAACTCATTTGTAAACTCTAAAACTTTTATTTGAATTTTCTTTTTCACTATAACGAGAAATTATACTACAAAGATCTTATCTTTATAAAACCTTAAGTTAATTTAATAATAATTTTTTTTTTTTTGAGATTATATTGTAGTTTATCATTAATAATATGACATATTTTGAAACAGGTAAAAAGGGGAACAAGACGAAAAATATATCTGAAATAGAAGCAATTATTACTGAGATATATAAAGTTAAAGAAAACGGATCCGGCGGCCATTGGTAAATTTACCTAACTGGGGATTTTTTGGAACTTTTATGTGCTTGCATTGGCTGCCCGTTATTGTCTAGTTTAATATTGATTCTTGTAGAAACACAGAAAATCCAGTTAGTTGTCTATGGTGTTTCTGTTACGTACATCTTTGCTTCATTGGTCTAAACATCAATAAGTGAAGCATAACTAACCACAGTCTCTTTTGAGGTGAAGCTGTCCGCTGTGAGGAAAATCCTAATTTTTATTTTCAACTTAAAGATACTGCGCACTAGGTAAGCCTGTAACATAATTTTGTAATTTATAGTAATATCTGTAGTATAACTTAGTAGTTTGAAAATAGTTGCAAATATAAAATTTTTCTACGTCCTACTGGTATTCATACATAAAATCCCGACTGTTAATTTATCGCAGTACTTCCGGTTTACTAACTGTCGCCTTTAACTCATATAGGCCTCTTCCCCACAGGGCGCGATCCGAACGCTTGCGATCTCGTTATAGTTATCACATTTGTACTCAGTTTCAGTATATCCCTTTCACACAGAGCGCAATCTGGGTTTTCGTTCCACCGAGATCGTCACGATCAGTTTCTAATCTTTTGGAGGGGATATAGTGAGTACAAATGTGATAATTATAACATGATATCGCAAGCGTTTGGATCGCGCCCTGTGGGGAAGATGCCATATACCTTTTGCTTTCGGCAACATAATCTTGTTAATAGTTAAGAGTGGTTTCAGTACTTATAATTTTGGTATAAATTTATAGATAGTGGGTTTAACTTCAATTAATATTGTCATTTTGATAACCCTGTCTTTTACTGCACTGTTTGTGAAATCGATTTTTTCATCGACCTCTTGGATATATTGTATCTCCACTGCAGCTGCTGAAACCCTGTATGGCAGTGTTATTCCAAAATAAAAACAGGAACTGGCGCCCGGGCAATTGTATCGCACCGTGACCGCTACTGACCCTTCACTGCTCTATTTGTGAAAGACAAGGAAAGGCTACGTCACCATTTTATGAGTTATTTACGGAGAACCATCTCGAGCTACCATTTTATCGACGTTAAAATTTCAACCTCCATATCGTTATAACTTGGCAAATATCAATGTTCATGAAAAAGTGAGTGTTTGTCTAGCCGATAGCGTTGGTTAAGGCGTGAGGTGGAATCGCGATTAATCAAACGGGTATCACGTTACCAGGTTCGAGTCCCGACTACGTCACTGACACTGTCTGAGGATATGGTTGTATGTCCGCGTTTTTCAATGTGTAACCCCCTTCCTTACAAGCCTCTGCCTTCTGTAATTGGGAGTTCTTTAATTTCTGTGTATTTATTTATTATTTTTTCCTACAATCCACTTTTCTACTAGATCCAGTGGTGAGTTTTTAAATATTTTTTGGCGACCCTCTCCAGAAGAGATAGGAACCGTCCCCAAAACAAAAGAGGATTATTTTATGTGTTAGACATAATATTCCAAATAGATTTCAAAAGGTTTTGTAGGGATTCATGGAAGACACTATATTCCAAGGTAAAATGTTTTTGCAATACTATCGGCAGTATTGAAAAAAATCCATATAAATTTTCAGGTTTGATTAATTTACTGAAATACCATAAACATTATATAAAATATTAATATAAACAAATTTATAGATATTTAAAATAGCTCTCATTAAAAAAAGGAAAACTGAAATCATGTAATCAAGAGCTAAGATATAAAACATGTCTTTGTTGGCATATTCCTCTGATCTGAACTTTCTGATTGTCAATCGTCTAAGGAACAAACTGACACAAACCCTAATACACTAACATAAAATTGCATGAAGGATGTCATAACGAAGGTCACTAATTACCATCCAAATATTATTAATACAGTAATCCAGTATTTTATGTATTTTGGCATTGTATGGTGTTCCACAAACTATAAACAATTTAAATCAAATTCGATACCAATCGTTCATTAAAGCTACATAGCTGTATCAATCTAGCTTCATTGGTGCCTACACATGATGCGGCCATTGAACACATAAAAATGATGTATTTAGGTGTAGTTATGATTAGGACAAAGTATCTTAACACAAAATTGGGGATGCTGAAGAAGCCATTGTGTAACGAAAAAATTGTTATATTAACAAAGAAATAAAATGGAAATAAAAAGCTAGTTAAATTTCTGATTCTCTCGTTTTGGATGTTTATCAAGTAAAGACCCAACCTATTCATCACTTAAATTAATCAATCATTCTCAATTACTCAATATTGCTTTAGAACAATTTGTTTAGGTAAGTAGCTTTATGTTTAGCAGGCAAGTTGTATGTAGAAAATTAGTTCAGAAATTCCTTGTCTAATATTTAAGTAGATATTAAATTTATTTAGGTACTATATATTCAAACTGTTCATAGAAATCAATAAATTAATTCGATGTTATGAAAGATTTATTATTATTTAATTGGAAAATTTATAACAAATTTGGTTAGGAAAAGCATTTGTTATAAATGTGTAAGAAATTAAGAAAATTGCTTTAAATTACCAAATTTTAACTTGAATAATTCATCTGTATTTAAATATGAGCGAGAAATTAATTTTCCAGTTAATATTTTGCCAAAATAATAGTTAACATTGAATAACTAACTCTGACGATGACTTTCTGTCAAAGTGTGAGGAAAATACATTATGAACTGTTAGAACTCATACATTTGTCGTCGTTCAAGTTTCATTATTTCCCTTTGATAACTGTCATTTTACATAACAATGTACGATGTTATTTTCTACAACACAGAAGGAACAAACACATTTCCATTCCAATAATGAACACGCTACAGCAAGTCATTATGTTAAAAATATATATAATACAAAAACGTTTCATTTCCATTCTCTCCACCCGTTTATTAAAAATGACTTCATTTTTTTTCTCTCACCGTGTTAATTTAAATATTAGATAGAATATCATCAACATTTATAATTCCAATATTCAATATGTCAAAAGAAAAATACTTGATGTTTTTTAATACTGACATCAGATAAATAGTTTTAAGTAAATTAACAAATTTAAATAATAATTCTGATATGAATTATAAAAATATTTTCTATTTTTCCCGTTTTACTGAAAAAGGAATAAACAATTCACCCAATAAGTAAAAATACTTACAAACTGTTTTAACTATGTTCACTTACAAACTATGTATTTTAAAAAATAGCATCGTCCGTATAAACAAATTCGCGATATATTATCTCAAAAAGCTTTTGCTGATTGAAACACTGCGAGATGTTTTAAATGATACCAGTGAGCGTCGTGACGGCACGGCACAAACTAAGCGTCGGCAGCGTCGGGCTGCGGTAACAAACCAAGACCTATCACACCGCCGCCCTATTCTCCACTGATCGAATAAAACAACTAGTTGAATATTTTAAATAGAACATATACTAAAAATTACATTGTAGTGATTTTATTTAATAATAACTTGATCTAAACCAATTATCAATATAAATAAAATCTTTGTTATTGAGAGGAAAGTTAAAGTTATTCCTGCTAATATACTACGCACAGAAAATTGACAGTATTGTAAAACTCACGCTTAAAAATATCCCTGAAAAATGTTATTCCGTATGTACCCTTCTTCTTGAGAGCCTACCCATCTAGTCGCTTACCACTCCTGAGTTCGATTCACAACTACGGCAGATGGCAGTGTCGTAGGAAATAGACGTAATTGTCTATGTGTTTGTAATTTCCTTGTATAGAGATTAAATAATTAAATTCCCCAAAACCGCAATAATAATTCTCTTTAAATTTAATATATACTGTAGAGTAATTCTCAATTATAATTTATTCTCAAGGAGTGGTTGGGATTCCACTATAAATTGTAAGACCCCGTCTCCTTTTCTCAGATAAATTTAGATCTTCTAGGCTTATGTGGGTCATACAGGTGTTCTGGAAGGCGGTTAAAATCATATTTTCAACCATATCCTACCATTTTCGGCAAATTTAAAAATTAGGCAGTTAAGTGGTATATGTTAACGTTAGAATTAATCGTTAAATGAAATTGTGTTAAGTCAGAGTCGAATATTAATCAAATATGTACCCAATGGGCAACGGCCGATCGCAATATCAATACTTTAACGATAATGCAATCTCTCACTTGTTCTCTATTTATGGTTATGCTATATAGATAAGATATATTGAAAAGTGTATACAACGTTAAAACCCATCGTAAAGTCTTGCTCGGAGAAATATCTGTTTAAATAATTTTTAAGGGTAATTTCAAGAATTATAATTCACACCCCTACCAGCATTGTGATCCGGAATTACAGGTTCTATAAATAGACCTCTACCGTGAAAGTTCTCCGTTCTAAATTGGTATTTGAAAAACCGATCAATTAATGTTGTGTTTTATAAAGAGCATTTTATACTTTGCCTCACTTTAATTCATAACTTTGTTTTTAATAATAGAAAAAACACTTAAGTTGTATTCAAAGTAAAATGTACAGTCTTGAAAAAACTATATATTTAATCAAAAACGCATAATCATACGTAGATAGCTAAAATAGCTAAGATTATAGTAAATTGCAATCGTAACGCCATAATAATAATATATTGTTTTATTAAAAGTAAAAGTGGCTTTTACTTTGAATAAGACATATTATTTTTTCTTCAAACGTCGATTAGCTATAAAAAAATAAAGATAAAAAAATTCGCTGTATGTTACCATTAGCAACGGAAGTAAAAATCAGCTCGAGCGGAAGAAAAAGTACTTTTACTTCCGTTGCTAATGACAATGCACAGCCGTGTGAAATGTCAAATTGTAATGTCATCAAATGAGTAAAAAATGCCATGATTTTCTGGCGTTTGCAGAAAAATACAATTATAATATAGGTAAATAGAACTTAAAATATTTTAACACTTCATTAAACAAAATCACTGGGGTGTAATGGGATAGTGAAGCGCAAGTTATAGCCTCTCCTACTCAATTGTTAACCTCACCTTCGCGATGAGTTCAATTTGAAATTGGTGCACCCTGTTTTCACTAACGAGGCTCTAACGACCGAGTAAGGACGGAATAACCCTTACCTTTTGCCGTGAGTACATCCACCTTCTCACGAAGAGTGCGGTAAAAATAATCCACCGCACACAAAGGTTGCTTTTGGAATCGTTTGGTTACCCCATCGTCGCAGTCTCCTTCTGTGCCATGGGACCACACCACTCGCCTTCCGCAACCGAGCTGGTCAGTTGCATACCTGCTCCAGCTAAAACTTCAAATGCAGCTTCGTTTTCAGTCGATTAAGGCTTTTAAAAAATGATGGAGCGTTCAAGTGGGACAAAATCATCCGGAGGTAAAATACCCTCCCAATCGGATCTCCGGGGGAGGGTGCCCACAGGGACACCTCATCGAATGTCGAAAAAACACCGACAAGTTAAATCCAACAAAACTAATTCTTTCATCTACGGCGCTTGGAATGTTCGTACTTTGAACGACAGCACTCGCACCGATCGGCCTGAAAGAAGAACTGCTCTAATAGATAGAGAACTTCACCGACTCAATGTTGACGTTGCAGCTCTCAGCGAAACTCGCTTTTTGGAGGAAGGCTCTCTCACAGAAAAGTACTACACCTTCTATTGGAAAGGTCTTCCCACCAATTCAAGCAGACAACATGGAGTAGGATTTGCCGTTCGGAATCAACTTGTATCCAACTTAACACAAGTACCACAAGGCCTATCCGAGCGTCTAATGCTGCTACGCTATGAGCTATCAGATGGCAACGCGGTAAATCTAATAAGCGCCTACGCTCCCACTCTGGATGAAAGTCACGAAACCAAGGAAAGCTTCTATCAACAGCTGGAAGAAACCCTCTGTAGAATACCTAAAACGGAACGACTCGTTATTCTTGGCGATTTTAACGCTAGAGTAGGGAGAGATGCAGACACCTGGCCAGGCATCATAGGCAAGAACGGTTTGGGCAACATGAACGCTAACGGTCAACTACTCCTAACTAAATGCGCCGAACATGATCTAGTTATAACAAACAACATTTTCCGACAAAAGGATAAATTTAAAGGCACCTGGCGTCACCCCAGATCAGGTCACTGGCATCTACTGGACTATGTTATCGTACGTAGGAAGCATCTCAAGGACGTCCAAATTACAAAGGCGCGCATTGATAGCGAATGTTGGACCGATCATCGTCCTGTTGTCTCTAAAATGAAAATTGTTATGAGACCCAAACACCGAAGAACTCAAGTAAAACGTAGACTCCGTCTCTGTATTAGTAAATTGCGTGACCAACAAACCGTCGATCAGCTAAAGCAAAAAGTTCAAGAGAATTTGAGTGCACTAGAAGAAACCAATTCTGTAGATGTCGCTGCTACCTGGACACAAATTAAAGACAGTTTAAAAAGTGCGAGTGAGGAAATTCTTAGCACTGCAGCAAGTAAAAAACAGGAGGACTGGTTCAATGATAATGAAGCTTTTATACAAGAACTTCTTGACCGCAAACATATTGCCTTCCAAAACGCCATCAACCACCCCAACGACTCATCAAAAGCAGAAGCTTTTACCCAATCTAAGTATGAAACGCAACGCGAAATCAGAAGAATAAAGAACGAGTGGTGGGCAAGCAAGGCCAGAGAAATTCAAAGGTACGCCGATTCACACGACTACAGGAATTTCTTTCAAGGAGTAAAAGCAGTGTACGGCCCCAGTCGGAAAAATATGTGCCCTATTAAAGATTTAAATGGAAATCTCCTCAAAGAAGACCAGGAAATAAGAGCCCGATGGAAAGAACACTACTCTAACATTCTTAACCAGCAAAGTCAAGCCGATCACGATTGTATAAATCTTATCCCTCAATATGGCACCTTCGAAGACTTAGATAAACCACTAACAACGGAAGAGATCTTAACCGCCATTGGGCAGCTAAAAAATAACAAATCTCCCGGCGCCGACTCACTCCCAGCTGAGATCTTTAAAGCTGTGTCGTCAGAGCTCATACCCTACCTCAAAAAACTGTTTGATGTCGTGTGGGAAAGTGGTCAAGCTCCGCAGGAGTTTCGTGATACACTTTTAATCAACCTCTTCAAAAACAAAGGGAGCGCTGCGGACTGTGGAAATTACAGGGGTATAGCTCTCCTGGCTGTTGGAGGGAAGATACTCACTAAAGCGATGGCAAATAGGCTAACACCTGTTATGGAAAAGCTACTTCCTGAAACACAGAGTGGCTTTAGACCAAACCGAGGCACATCGGATTTAATCTTCACACTTAAACAGCTTCAAGAAAAAGCACTCGAACATCAAGGACAAATTCACATGGCCTTCATTGATTTAACCAAGGCGTTTGACTCGGTGGACAGGGAAGTGCTCTGGAAAATTATGTTCCGCTTAGGTATCCCTAGAAAATTTGTGGAAGTATGTCGCAGTCTACATACAAACAACAACGCCCAGGTTATGTATAATAATGAGGCAACCGAACCTTTCCAAACCCTCACTGGAGTTAGGCAGGGTTGTGTCCTGGCTCCCCTACTCTTTAATTTGTTTACCACTGCTCTAACAATTATTGTTGACAACAAACTGACAGTCAGAGGAATAGGTCTCAGATACCGTTTTGATGGCGGTCTCTTTAACATAGGGCGCTTTAGAGCTTTCACGAAGACACGCACACGATTCATTTGTGATCTCCAGTATGCGGATGACTGTGCACTTTTAGCCTCTACGCCGGAAGAGCTTCAAGAACTTTTAGATGTGTATGCCCAGAGCTATGATTCCTTAGGACTTAAAATCAACATTGGAAAGACTAAGATTATGTCAGCTCCTCATCAAATGAACCAAATAGACATTACACTTAACGGAAATTCTCTTGAAGTGGTGGATCAGTTCAATTACTTAGGCAACGTTGTTAATGCAAAGCAAACATGGACAGCGAGATTCGCAATAGAATTAACGCTGCATCTAGAGCACTCTGGGGACTTAGAGAGAGAGAGAGAGAGTATTTGACAACCATGACCTTGCTTTGTCAACGAAAATGGCTGTCTACAGAGCAGTTGTCACTCCAACACTGCTATATGGATGTGAAAGCTGGGTCACTTACCGTCGTCATGTGAAAAAATTAGAACGTTTTCAGCAAAGACACCTCAGAAGTATGATAAAAATCCGTTGGTTCCATCACATATCAAACGTGGAAGTGCTCAGGAGAGCGAAAAGCCTTCCAATTGAGGTGCTTATTTCAAGAGCAGGCCTAAGATGGGCAGGTCACGTTCATCGTATGCATGATAACCGCCTTCCTAAATGTACACTTTATGGTGAATTGCTAAGCGGTAGAAGAAGGCGTGGCGGTCAAGGAAAGAGGTTCAAAGACGCTCTCCATGAAAATCTAAAATCCTGCGCTATTGCAGACGAGCAATGGGAACAACTTGCAGCGGACAGAACCGAATGGCGAGGGGTTGTGGCCAGCTATCAAGGAAATGTTGCTGCAAGAAAGCCGAATCCAAGACCTAACCAGGTCTATGTTTGTCCTGACTGCGGTCGACATGTGCTCTCCCGAATTGGCCTCTATAGCCATAATCGTGTGCACCGTAGATGAATGGGAATTACAATAAACTACACCTTTTACTTGTTTTTTATTGTACACAATTTATCGACTGTAACATTTTTATACTCAGACTCGAGTAACGGCTAATAATAATAATAATAATAATAAAACAAAATCGCAAACACATAAGTACACTAACAATAATATTAATATGCACTATATAAAATAAGAATAAACATGAAATTTATAACATGTTTATTACGAGGTTTATTATTTCATATTTATTTAATAATTTTTTTTTCTTTGAACTAATCAGGATTGTTTTTTATATCAATCATGAAGTGCATTGATAATTGTGGGATTTCCGGTATCAGTTTTACAGTTTTTTCGTAAAAACCTTGGAACGAGTTTATAGTTCTTAGAGGCATCAGTATAATTACATACTTTAAGAGCTAGGTAAAGGTGACAGCGTTTACTGTTTTAGTCATGGGAATTAATTTTGTCCTGTGTTGTGCATCAAACTATGAGACAAACCAGTACATAGCTTCATAGCCTATATAGGCTATCAAATACTAATCCAAATATAACGTCTTGCTTGCCAATTTTACACTGATCTAAATAATATTTCTATGTTGTAGTTCTTGTACTGGACGAGTAGCTATGTCGTTCATAACTGTGAAGTCCGGATGTTTATAAGCATAACTATTGAGTGGTTAATGAAGTGCTTTAGTTGAATTTATTGTTCAGAATTTACTATTGAAGAAATCTATTACTACTAAAAAGTCATTCTTGATACCTACTTGATTTTATAACATTCTCGTATCTTCCTCTATAGCACAACACTGTTGAAAAAACTGATCACTTTTTCACCTGTAAGAGGAAGCTTTATTAAGTCGTTGACATATAAGGTAAATAATAAAATAATATTGATCCCAGTAAGATACCTTGCGGATCCTCGCAAGATACTGTTTCCATATTGCTTATTGTATTTATAGAACCTGTAATTCAGAATCACAATGCTGGTAGGGGTGTGAATTGTAATTCTTGAAATTACCCTTAAAAATTATCTATACAAATATTTTTTTACGATGGTTGTAACGTTGTGTATACTTTTCAATATATCTTATGTATGTAGCAAAGTCATAAATACAGAACAAGTGAGAGATTGAGTTATTGTTAAAATATTGATATTGCGGTCGGTCGTTGCCCATTGTGTTCATATTTCATTAAGATTTGACTCAGATTTAACACAGTTTCATATAATGGCTAACTCTAACGTTAACATACACCACCTATCTCTGCTTAATTTTTTAATTTGCCGTGAATGGTAGGATAATATGTTTGAAAAATGTCATTTTAATCGCCGTCCATATCACATGCATGACCCACTTAAGCTTAGGAGATCTAGAGTTATCTAAGTAAAGGAGACATAGCCCTACAGTTCATAGTGGAATCCCAACCACTTCTTGAGTATTACGTTAAGGTATGAAAACCTTTAAACATTAGGGCCTTAGATTTTAACATTTGGTAAAGGAATATTAAAGTATTGTTACGTGTTTACAATCTTCAGTAAACACCCTGTACGTAGGTTCAAATAATTGCAAAAACAACTGTCATTAATCATTAGCCAGTTGGCCCAGAGATGGCGCCACCCGACCGGCCCCAGGGATTTATTAAATCTCTTCCCGTTAGAGGGCGGCTCATAACAGTATTACATTGAGTAACAGAAAAATTTTACTAACATTACAATAAAGCACTCGTACATAATAAATTCGGAATAACTTGGTTAGGCCATTTTCGATAGTTCTAAGCTTAAAAATAAAATTTATAAATAAACAAATAACACAACAGGTAATTACGACTCCCTTTATCCCGGAAGGCTCTAGAAGAGCCTTGTGTGGGAGGGGACTATACATTTAAAGATAAGGAATACACACCCAATATCCGTCTATATAGTGGAAAAATCCCTCTCACAGTATTTTCCACTGTCACGACCGGGAATCAAACCCGGAACTTTTGGGTGAAAGGCAAGTGCGTTACCTCTCGACCCTCAGTCATGCAAGGGTATGAATATGTTTCTTAAATGTTTTCTTAAAATGTTTTCTTAACCGCCTCTCAAGTTACCGAAGTAACCCCCTGGAAGATCTCAAGGATCTTGTGCTAGGCAAAGAGAGACGAGGCCCTACAGTTTAATGTGGACTCCGAACCACTCTTGGGGCAAATTTTTTTTTTAATGAAAAATTGTTTCGCCTTGCGGGAATCGAACCCACTTCGCTAGGCAACTCAGTTTGCTAGCCAGTCGCTTTAACACACTGAGCTACCATTCCGATTTATTACTTTATTAAAATTGATCTGTTTGATACAGTCCTAATTAAGAATATAATAATACGTCATAAGTGTACCATCTGGTTCAATCTAGTCTGTGGTCAGGCCATAAATACACGTAAGAATTAGTATGCGAACCATAAAGGTATACGGATAAACTGGAGAATTCCAGCTCAGATCGGTGAGAGTCGGTGCTAAAAAATGTTCTATTATACGACGTCAGGACAATGAACAAGGACAGTAAGCTAAATTAGTGAACGTTCATATTAGAAACAGTCCTTTAGACCAAAATTCTAAACGACAGGCGTACAAGTACCTACTGAACTGTTTTGCCAACTGATGGTTGAGTTTACATGCGGCCAGTTGTGAGCCAGTTGCAAAAAGACTACTGTCTTCAAAAATATATCGATCTTCTAACTACGGTTATGTGCCAACCGCTGCCCTGCCCTTACTATATTGTCTCGACAATCATATTCACAAGGCATCGTTTACTGTTCTAGTTCAATATTTTGGCGTCACGTAAAAGAACCTCGCTCCACACGGCAGTAAATGTACGACTGACTATCCGGCATCTATATAATGTAATATGCTTCCCTATACGAACTGTATATTATTCCTGTTTTTATCATTATTATTGCATGGACTTTAGTATGAACATTACAATTATTATAATGAATTCTGTACTCAGTTAGCTTGTGAGGCAGATAGTTGATCTGTTTAC
Source organism: Leptura quadrifasciata (assembly GCA_963675555.1). Classification (NCBI taxonomy): domain Eukaryota; kingdom Metazoa; phylum Arthropoda; class Insecta; order Coleoptera; family Cerambycidae; genus Leptura; species Leptura quadrifasciata. The sequence goes on along the minus strand of OY776674.1, from coordinate 75,585,525 downwards.
GATTCCTCAGGGAAAATATATTTCACTAAGCTAAAGATCAATCAGGCCCATAAACAACTACAAGTACATAAATTCAGAGAGTGTGTGTTAGTCTGATATTCATGCACTCAATGGCTTTTATTACCTGATGTTGTTTTTATCTATTTAGTAGGAAACCGCTTGAACTATATTTATTTTAAAATTACCAGCTTTATGTGTGCTGAACGTTGTAAAATTTTATAACTATTAGCTTAGAAATGGTTTTAATACATGATCAGTTCATCCTCTAATGTTATTAAACACTGTTTTTAATTCACAGGGACGCTTTCAGTTGGAAACATTTTGATATAAACGTGTTCTCAGGTGGTCTCGGGGTGAAAAGCTGTAGAAAAATGAGGTGTATATATCACAGCAAAGCAGGTTGATAATAGTGAAGTTCTAAGTAAAATAAATAGTACAAACAATATCTGCTATTACGTTGGTTCTGCGTTATCGATTGAGGGGCCTTTAAATTTATTTTTAAAAAACGGAAGCCACCACAAACAATTTTTTCTTCAAACGTCAAAAAAAGTATGACTTTTATGATAAATTTCGTGAATTAAACTGTCATTTCTCTGACACATCATCTGAGCGGCAGTAAAAGTGCTTTACTGCCGCTCACGAGTGGCACTAAAAGTAATATTTTTTCATATCAATGAAATAAAAATTGATTTAATTCGCTAATAATTAAAGGAATTTAGCACAACCAATATTATTAATTCAGTTAGTAAATTGCATGTTAAAAGAACAATTTTGAAGGGTGGCGTTTTGAAAATTGTAGTCAGATGGAGTTAATGTACCTTTTTTTTCACCTTCCCATATACGTAGTATATAAGAAAAGTATGGTTATCGTGACTTTTTGATGGATTTACACGTTTTCAAGTCTCCTGAATCCAAAAAAGTGGTTTTTAAAAAATATCTGCCTGCCGTCTGTCGTCTGCTGTCTATGGTCGCATTTAAAGCCCAAACTACTGGATCGATTTTATTCAAATTTTATATGTGTATTCAAGACGGCAACACCTCCAGGCAGAACGCAAAATCGGTCCTAGCTCAAATGCGGGGGAGTAAAAGCCTAAAAACAGGAAAAAAATAGAAAATAATTTATTTCTCTAAAACTGCTCTAACGAATTTGGACGCTCCCCTAGTAGAGATATAAAATGACATGACCAGGTGCTCTTAGAAAATACTGGGAGGGCAGCTCCGGAGGGAGGGAGCATCAGTTTTAAATAATTTCATCATCAAACGGATCTAACAATTTTAATCAAATTTAACACATGGATGCTGACTTAGTAGTAGCATAAGGTAAAATGACCGGTTGTACCTAGGAAACGCAGGGGGGGGGAGATTGCGGGGGGGCAATAAATTAAATAATTTTTCCTCTAAAACGGTTCTAACGATTTTGATTAAATTTGGCACATGGACACTTCTCTAATACCAGTTTGAAATGACATGACCAGTTGCAATTAGAAAGAGAAGAAGCTATGGTCAGTGAGTTTTAAATAATTTCATAATTTTTTTCTCTAAAACGGATCTAACAATTTTAATCAATATTAACACATGAATACTGTAGCAGTAGCATAAGATAACATGACCAGTTGCACCTAAGAAATGCAGGGAGGCAGGTCGCGGGGGCAAGGAGTTAAAACAAAATGTTTTAGATTTCAACAAGATTGGTTGAGTAGAAATAGAGATTTGACGATAAAAAGATTGGATGCCGGGACCAGGGTATATTAGTTCAGTCTACTCCTAAATGAAAAAGTTAGCCGAGTTGTCGCAGATCGATTTTTCGACGTTTACAATGGATTTCTCTCAACGACTTTCTTTAGTAAATTCATACAAAGACAGTTGTGCATTTTCTCTAATGGCTTCAGCTTCAACATTTTTATTTGATATGATTGACAACGTTTTCCTTCATTATATTTTAGAAACACAGTCGATCCGCCATATTTTTTGGGCGCAAAGAACATATTTTTTATAAAGGTTCATAAAATCTTTTCCTACAATAATTGTAAAAGATTTTGTCTTTATATAGCAACTATAATGACGTCGAGCAAGGCAAGCCAGTTGTTTACGATTAATTTTTTACGTTAATGCATTTCATTCATGATAAAGGTTGTTTATTAAAATAAGTATTTTTTTAATTCGTATTCGAGGTTTGAAGAAAAAACAGCATGTTCTATGTGGAGTAAAAGTGATTTTTTGTGTCTCGCTGTTCGGCGTATCTACACAAAAAATGTCACTTTTCCCCCTATAAAACAATATACTATTATCGCATCCGTCTTTTGGTTTCAAAAATTTGCTTTAACACAAAGAAGGTAAATGCAAGAGGCAGACGTTTTTGTGGCTCCGTTTAAGTAGAATTATTTTTTCTAGGATTTTATGATGTATAAAAATTTAAATGACTATACCATATAAAATGAGACAAGCAACCTCCGCCACTTGTTATGGTACCGTTTAAAAATTGCAATAATTTAAACTTGTAAATAAACACTACTAAATCATTTCGTTGGGGCGAGCGTAGGTGCGTCTTTACTATGTACATACTTCGGTATGCGATGTAAAGCAACGACAGGCGCAGTTAGTACTTGGATTGGTGACCATTCCAACGGAAACCGCGTTCTCGCCTCACACATCTTCCAGCGGCTTGTATATCAGTGTATGCGCGGAAGCTATACAACCTTAGGCGAGGGTTGTATAGGAGATATACCATCCTTCGGAGGGGATGTAAAGCCGTCGGTCCCTTGTCTATTAAATGTTAGGCAAGTAAAAGATCCCTACTCTTCTTAAGGGAAGAGGTTCGGCAAAATTCCTGGTTGGGGGTAGCTCGTCTACAGGCGTCGGTGTTAGGCCTCAGTAGCGGAAATAGGCCGACGTTAAATAAATGTATAAAAAAAAAAAAAAAAAATCATTTCGTCGTGTCTCCCTCTCAACCGAATGGTTATTTTACTTATAGAAACTATAAATAATAATTTTTATCACGTAATCTGCATACTATTAAGGATATACAGGGGTGGTTCAACAGTACTTCCGACTTCGACAGCTCGAGTCCTACGATAGCTAGAAATAAAAAAAATCAGGTAAACTACATAAAAAATGTCTATAACTGGAAATTATTTTCGAATGTACAGGATAAACCAAGACTATTGTACCGGATTAAGTGCCATTTTTCTAAATGGAATGCCATAAATATCCATACATTTTTAGAAGCCTCTTTCCAAACTCTTTTCACCCCTATATTATTATTATTTTCCAACTATTTGGATGTAGTGATTTTTTTGTTGATATAATGCCATCTGCAGATGCATTTTGAAAAATCACTATATACAGTCACTCTTATGGATTTTAAGAAAAAAATTTGTAATTACCAGTTACGAGACATCTGGGTGATGTTGAATAATCATTTTCATTTCCTAAAAAATACAGGGTGGGCAAAAATTATTTTTCAATTTAGAACTTTTTGAATTGGATTTTCTCCATTTTCTCAAACACAACACCCTGTATATTTTTCGACCATATGATGTAGGAATCAAAAACCCACATTTTTGTATGTATGGGCTGTTTGTAAACATTTTCGATTTATAAGTACAAAATTCAAGAATAAACTTAAAAAATTAGAGGTTTTTTCGATTGATTGAACAGAAAAGAATATAAATGTGACTACTTTTTGTGGTGTGACTTTGTGTTGACGAAGATACCCTGAGATTAAGCTCTTTGAATTAGCTAGTAACCTATCACTGGAAATGATACTAGAATGTTCCGCAATTAAATATAGTAAATTTTGTCTAATAAATATTTATAGACCACCATCAGGCGACTTTGAAGAATTTATTCAGTCATTGAATCAAATTCTAACAAGGGCAAGCACTAAATGCGAGATTATAGCAGTTTGCGGAGATTTTAATATCGATCAAAATAGTAATAACCGAAATACAAAAATGCTATTTGATATTTTTTGTTCATTTAATATGACGTCTTTCGTACATGAACCTACGAGAGAGAATACTTTCTACTTTAGATAACACGACTTCTACTACAATAGACTATGTTCTGACTAACAAATCTAACTTTATAAGCTATACTCATTTTGACCCTGGTTTCTCGGACCATTACGGACAGATAATAACATTTAAAGATAATATGTTCAGAATCGATTGCTAAAAAAGAAACTGTTTATACTAGTAAATTAATGATCAAACGATAGTAGAATTTAAATTTTTATTCAAAACCTTTGAATGTAATTTCACAAATATTAATATAGATGAGGATTTCAAACTATTTTTTGAACACTTTCAATGGTGTATTCTGGCGTCTTTTCCTGAAACAATTCATAAAGTAAAACTAAAAAATAAAAACATTACATTTTCTGAGAAACTTACAAATAAACGAAAGGAACTAGAAAAATTGAATTGCTTGAAAAAAAAAATTAGTGTCGAGAATCTCAATACAAATACAAAACACTAAAATTACAAATAAATAAAGATATACCAACTGAAACAAGAGGACATTATAATAAAATAATAAGAACTTCCAAAAATTGAAATAAAACAGCATGGAACTTAATAAAAATACTTGTGGAACATCCTTTGAAAGACAACCTATTCCGTGTATAGAATACAATAACAAACTTTTTACGGATATACACAGGGTTTCCAACATATTTGGAGAATATTTATCTACTACAGTAGATAAAAGTGCACCACAGCCAATAACATATGTAACTTGATGTTTCTATCTCCCGTATCTGCGGCCGATGTTGAACAGGTAATAATGAGTTTACCAAATAAAAAATCCACAGGCCCTGCCATGATTTTCATTAACCTTATTAAAAAATGCTCTACAGAATTATATAAAATTTTGTCAGAATTGGTAAACTTATCAATTGCTTGTGGGAAACTTCCAGATCTCCTTAAACATATAACCATAATACCAAATTACAGAAAAGGCAGTAACTAAGATTGCTGTGTTAAGCGTTTTTCAAAATTTTCGAAAAGGTAATCTATAACAAAACATCACAATTTTTAATAGCAATAATGTCTTATCATCATGCCAGCACGGATTTCAAAGGGGTGGTTCAACAGAAATTGGTTGCATAGATTTTGTTCAACATGTTTATGATAAAATGGATAAAAATTAAATAGTAATTGCATTACTCTTTGACCTTACTTGCACATTTGACACGGTTGACAAAGATTTTGTGTCCGTGAAGTTACATGCGTTGGGTATTAGGGGACAATTAAATAGCCGGTTCACATATTTCTTATTGCATAGAAAATTATAGTCAAGGTTAATAATGTAAGATCAGATGAATTTAATATGAATATAGGCAGACCACAAGGCAGCGTCCTCGGACCGCTTATTTCTTTACTGTTTATCGTTGACCTTCCCACGGATATCGTCATATCAGACCCAAAACCACAAAATTTTCATATTAAAGTCAATACTGTTCTCAAAAAATTGGCTTATGATAAATCACAATAAAACAATAATGCTTGTCAATTCATAATAAATATCAAGTTGACCATCATTTTCATCTCTTTATTTAAGATACAAGTGTAAAAAGCCATTCTTTATTGCACGAATGGCTAGGTTAAAAATACGAGCGAGGCGAGTATGGGTAAAAAACAAAATAAGAATAATACAATCATAACTAAACGAACTAACTAACAACTAAAACGAACCTAATCAACAATTTCTTGAAAGTGCGTAAAGCCAAGTACAATAGCTAACTAGCTCAGGTCAGACAATTTATTTTTTCGAAAAATTCCTCAGTCAATTTTGTGAACGTGATAATTAGGAGAAAAATAGTAGGAATTAGATGTATATGTTTTGGAAAAAAAAATTATTTGGAACCTGTTGAAAAAAGGGCATGAAAGTGCCGAAAATAGGTTTCTTCACGTTTTCAATGTCATTTTTGCCATTTAATTACTGCAATTATCGTAGGAAGTTGTTTCGAAGCTCAAATTGTAGCTTTTGTTGGTACCTACCTACTCTAACAATTTCATGCAAAAATATTAATAACTTTTAGCGGAAATAGCGAAAATGTAAAAAAGAGGTGTCAAAATGGTCAAAAATGGTCATAGAACAATTTTTCAAAAAGCTATTTGTTCCTGATGAAATTTTCTACAATCCTATTATCTTTCCGTTTAGTACCTTAAAAACGCAAGTCGGGCTATTTCTGAATTTTGGACGGACCGGAGGGGGAGTGACACGTGGTGGGGAGAAGCGCGATCATTTAGCGGCGCTCTAAGGCCTCTTCCGTACAGGGCGCGATCTGATCGCGCGATCCGAACGCTTGCGATCTCGTGTTATAATTATCACATTTGTACTCAGTATATCCCCTCCAAAAGATTCGAAACTGATCGTCACGATTTCAGTGGAAAACGCAGCTTGTGCGGAGGGGATATACTGAGTACAAATGTGATAACTATAACACGAGATCGCAAGCGTTCGGATCGCGCGATCAGATCGCGCCCTGTGGGAAAGAGGCCCAAGTCCAGCTGCGGGAAATACTTCCCCCACCACTCGTCACTTCCCCTCCGCTCGAGCACCCGAACGTCCAAAATTCAGAAATAGCTCGATTTTCAAATGCGTTTTTAAGGTACTAAACGCAACCTTACGAAAATTTAAATATAATAGGGTTGTAGAGAATTTCATCAGGAACAAATACCTTTTTGAAAAATCGTTCTATGACCATTTTTTACCATTTCCACGCCGTCTTTCGGGAAGGCCTTTTTTACATTTTCGCTATTTCCGCTAACAGTTATTAATATTTTTGCATGAAATTTTTAGAGTAGGTAGGTACGAACAAAAGCTACAATTTATGCTCCGAAACAGCTTCCTACGATAATTACAGTCCCTGTAATTAAATGGTCATATTTAGCGGTTTTTAATTTTTTGTGCAAAAAGTTATTGACCTATTTTAATGGTGAAAAACTTATTTTTTCGTCTTTTTACGAGCTATTTCGTAGTATTTTTTGTATAAATTTTTTTTCTTTCGCATCGAAAACGTGAAAAAACCGTTTTTCGGCACTTTCATGCCCTTTTTTCAACAGGTTCCAAATAAAATTTTCTTTCCAAAACATATACATCAAATTTCCACCATTTTTCTCCTAATTATCATGTTCACAAAATGGACAGGAATTTTTCAAAAAAATTCATACTACTTTGCTATCTGACTTGGATTAAATGCTAACTAAGTTGTAACACCTTATAGTGCGCATTTTACTTTTTTAATGCGCATTTATTAATTTTAGGGCTAAAATAATATTTCAGTTGCTCATAAAAGTTTTAGTTCAGAACACACCGAATATATTAAGGGCAGTGAATTTAAAATATTATGAAAGTAATAATTTTAATGTAATTTTATTTAAAATAATATTATTTATTTCTTCTTAGTATGCATTAAATTTTTTCATGTAACTGACATAATGTTAGTTTAATTATTATAGGTTAATTATATTTAAATGGAAGGACATATATTTTTATTCAATATCACAATGATTTCTGAGATGTGAGTTAGTATTAATTAGTGTAGTGTTATTGTACTGGAAAATAATTTCATGAAATGCTTGATTTGATTATTAATTAACGAAATATTTATTTTAATGCTCAAAGCCAATGCCCATTATATTTAAAATAATGGTCATAAATTGTCCTCTTTAATATACCCCAGCGGGTCTTGTGACTGTTTTAAAGCCAACAAAATATTTACTATTACTTCTATATATCTCTTGAAACTGCTAACTTTTATATACATGAAAAAAAGAATTTTATTACTAACAGTGATATTCACTCATACAACACCCGAGGTAAAGATAACATTACGTCACTAAAACACGATCGCGAATTCTACAAAAAATAACCTTGTATGCAGGATCTTTTTAATGTACTAGCTTAAGATATTCGAAACAATGTTTCTTTAATAATTTTTAAAATACGTTTAAAGCAAGTGCTCATCACCATTGTATTCAATTAGTGAATTTATAGTATTTTAAAAAAACAGAGTTTATTGATAATGTGGTATTTTTTCCTATTTGATATACAGGGTGGGGCAATAGTGAGTCGGACCTCGATATCTCGAGTTCTACGATAGCTAGAAATTTTATAAATAAAATTGCAAGTAAAGTAGACAAACAAGTCTATAACTGGAAATTATTTTCGAAAACATACAGGGCGAACCAAGACGAAATTACAGGACCAAGTGCCTTTTTTTAAAATTAAAATGGAATGTTATATATATATATATATATATATATATATATATATATATATATATATATCAGTACATTTTTTGAAGCCTCTTTCTAGGTTCTATTCATTCCTAATTTAGCATTGAATATCTCCCAACCACTTGGATGTAATGAATTTTCTCGTTGAAATAATGCACAATCTGCAAATCTGCAGATGGATATTAAAAATATCACCACAATCACAATTATGGGTTTTAAGAAAAACTTATGTGAATACCAGTTACGAGACATCTAATTAATGTTTCTGAATTATTTTCATTTCCTAAAAATGTACAGGATGTCCAAACATTATTTTTCAATTAAGAACATTTTAAATTGAATTTTCTCAATTTTTTCAAATGGAATATCCTGAACGAACATTTTTTGTAAGTAATTCCCTATGGCTAATTGCAACCATTTTCGTTTTATAAATAAATAAGTGTCATATTCAAGAATAAACTTAAAAAAAGAGGTTCCCTCAAATAATTCATTAGAAAAATTTATAACAGGTGCTTGACGTGTTGCCCATTTTGATTGACACACGTCTTTATGCAATTTTGAATTGAGGCCATTTAGTGGGACCATTCCTTCCAATCCATTGAAATGAGTAAATAGTATTTAACCGGTCTTTTACTGTAATGTTTTTTTGTACATTTTTTTGCTGTTTTCGATTCGACAAGCAATAAAACCTCAGTCTGGTATAAATTGTCGTGTACAAAGGAGCATTTATCACACTTATCAGTCGTTACAATTTGTATTGAATTTAAAATATTTGGAATTTTACAATATGAATTTTAATAAAGCGGAATTTGTAGACATGACTTTTGTTTTGGGCGAGTCAGACAGAAATTGTTTACTTGCCAATAGAATTTATCACCAACGTTATCCTGAAAGAAGGATTCCTGATGTTAGCAGCTTCCAAAACCTTCTCGATAAATTTCTGGAAACTGGAAATGTCGAATATAAAAAAAGTGAAAGAATAAAACGTGTTGTGAACGAAGAAAATGAGTTTTCTGTGGTGCTGGCAACGGTTAAGAATCCCCATGTTAGTCAAAGGGAAGTGAGCTCATTAGTAGGAATAAGTAGACGGTCTGTGGGTCGAATCTTAAAAACAAATAAGTTGCATGCACATCATATTCAAATGCACCATTATCTGATGACGATTTTCAAAAGCGCCTACAATTTTGTAATTGGGCCAGAGGTGAAATGTAACATGATGTCAACTTCTTCAATACCTACTCTTTTATTCAGTGATGAGGCAACTTTTCATAAAAATGGATTTGTTAATGGGCACAATTTCCATTATTATGCTTCGGAAAATCCTCACTGCTTTATGCAAGTTAATAACATGTAATAGGGCCAGATTTTTTTGATGGTACATTGACTGGAGCTATTTATGTTAATTTTTTTGAAAACTATTTGCCACAATTATTGGTAAATCTCCCTGAAAGAATTCGAAATGGGATGTGGTTTCAGCAAGAAGGTGCTCCACTACATTATTTAAATGCATTTAGAGGCCACTTAAATAATACCTACCCTAATCAATGGATTGGAAGAAAGGCACCCACTAAATGGCATGCTAGATCCCCAGATCTTACAAAAATTGATTTCTTTTTATGGGGATATGTGAAGGAAATTGTTTATAGAGACACACCAACGACAGTACAAAATATGAAGGAAAGAATAATAACTGCTTTTACATCTATCACACTGGCAGTTTTATTAACAGTGGGAACCTCATTTCAAAAGCACATAAAGATGTGTGCCAATCATTTTACTGAATTATTTCAAGAATCCTCTTTATTATGAAATAAAACGAAATTGGTTGCAATTATCTCTAGGGAAGTACTTACAAAAATGTTCGTTTTTCATTTCTACATCACATCGTTGAAAAATATACAGAGTATTCCATTTGAAAAAATTGAAAAAATTCAATTTCAAATGTTACATTTTAAAAAATGCCACTTGGTCCTGTACAATCGTCTTGATTCACCCTGTATGTAATTCTCTGTTAATAAATGAATATTAAAATGTATATGCATTTAGACTAATGCAAAAGAGCAAAACTGAACACTGAAATATAGACTGTGTCGAATTATCTCTGTGTTTATGTTTTATAGCAGAATATTTAGAAAAATATACTATTTTTATTCGGTTAGTTCATATTAGTCCAGTAAACCCTAAATAAACATCGCCATCAGTTTAATTTTAAGCATAATATACAAATATAAATATTGTGTCGAATGATCCTTTACACCATCGAGGAATGTTTCATTTAGAATTTTGAAAGCAAGACTAAAATAAATATGCTAGAGTTTCCGCTAAAATGTATCAAACAGGCGAATGCTTTTAATGGATTTCAATTATCGGTAAATGCTTCAGATTATTTAGCCAATGTATATAATGTAGGAAAATACACAGTGGATCTCAAATACAAGTGAATAATTTAACCTGTGATTTCTCGTCGATTAATATATTAATCGATGTATTTTAATCTCAAAATTCCAGAAATATTTTATCCAAAACATTTTAAATGCGTTCCATACCATTATTGATGATAAATGAAACTTCAAAGCCAGCCTCACATGATCAAGTATCGTGAAGTAGCATTACTGATTTTGCAACATAATAAAAATGTGAATGTTGGGCCGTAAATACACCGACTGTTGAAGCAAAATCGGTAGGGATAGGCAATGGGTACGAAATACTAGAAAAGCGTTAAAAGAAAAGGGGGAAAGCAACAGAACGACTGAACTAAGTCTTCAGACATTTGAAAAGGGAGTATATGTGTATATGTCTAATTACGTATATTATGTATGTACAATTGTACATAGTGTATATACATATAAATATTGTGTATGAGGATGTATATGTGTATACTGAAGAAACAAGACTGTGCACACTAAAGAACACACACAGGTGCAATATTAAATCAAGAGACTGAAGGAACAAAGAAACCCAGTAAAATGTAAAATACTCTTAGAAAAATAAAGCTAAAGACACTGGTTCTGGGCAAGCTTCCATCAAAAGACCAACTGTTAATGATTTGGTTTAAAAGAAACACTGCTACTCTAAGAGACAAATAAAGAACGAATTAAATGTCGGGAAGCCAAAGGAGCAAACTTAGAAATTATCACCAGAACATGAATGAAGAAAATATAAAAAATGAAACCGATTTTGTAACGGCATGACTTTACATTATTAATACATCTCCAGACTGAAAGGCCTACCTACAAAATAGAACATAACCATACAAATATTTTAACTATTCACAAAAAAAATTGGATTAAAGGTTTCTTAAATGTTTTTTCTTAAAATGTTTTCTTAACCGCCTCTCAAGTTACCGAAGTAACCTCCTGGAGGATCTCAAGGATCTTGTGCTAGGTAAACAGAGATGAGGCCCTACAGTTTAATGTGGACTTCGAACCACTCTTGGAGCAATTTTTTTAATGAAAAATTGTTTCGCATTGCGGGAATCGAGCCCACTCAGTTTGCTAGCCATTTACCATTTACCATTTAAAAATGTCTTTATTAATTTTATATTTACTTTCATTTTTCCTTAAGATATTAAATTTATTTCATATAATTCATGTGCTTTACAGAATAGTATAACCCGACGCTTTACAATATACAGTTGTATAGAAATGAACACGGGAGGGCGATTGTATGTCTATGAAACTTTTTAAGGATTTTTAATTATTACGTTATTGCACTGTTTTCCTCGACAGATCAAACAGATAAATTTAATGTATACCTTGCGATTTTAAAGACCAGTAGATTCATATTATTTTAAGAAATTTAATTTTTTGTGCTTATGTAGGAAACTAGTTTTAAAAAAACTTACTTTAAAAACTCTCTATGTACAAATTAAAATAAAGGATGTTTTCTTAGTGACTAGATTATAAGTATTTACAATTATTAAGTATTTACATTTTTGATATATTATTTACAAGTTTTGCTTACTAATCCTATGTTTAATAATCAGGCTCCAAGATTAGCCTATTATGCGTATGTTTCTAGTGTTACCTTTCATGGTAAAGTGGCATATTTTCATGAATGTATTTGTGAGTGTGAATTATATTGTGGTGAGATCTTATGTCGATTAAATTTTTGGTTATCTCTGAATTATGAATTTTGTGTTTGAAGAATTTTTGCGAAGAGTCGTTGATAAATTCTCTTATTTCCGTGATTTTATATTCTCTATAGAAAGTTTCAATTGGTGTGTAACGATTAGTTTCTGTAAGTAACCTAAGGATTTTATTCTGTGTCCTTTGAAGTCTATTGCATTACGCATCTGAAATGGTATTCCATGACGCGCATAAGTAAGGATCGGTTTCAATATTACTTTATAAATACGTAATTTGTTATCCTTAGTTAATTTGCTCCTTTTGTTGACTAATGGATATAGTCTACTTAAGGCAGCATACGTACTACTGATTACTCTTGTTATGTGGGGTCCAAAGCGCAGCCTCGTAACAAGGGTTACCCTCAAATACTTGACCGCGCTCTTTTCCCCTATAACTGCGTTATTAATATTTTAAGTTTGGTAAAAAAATTTATGTTAGTGAATTTACGATGCATAATAATTAATTCAGACTTGTCGGGATTTATGTGGATCTTCCAAATTTTATGGTATTCTAATAAATTATTGAGGTGGAATCTAATTTTTCGAATCGCTGTCTCGGCGTAAAAAGAATTTGCGTAAATAGTGGTATCGTCCGCATAAAGTAGGATATTGGTAGAGCTGTTTGTCGGCGTGTCCGACAAGTACAAATTATACAATACCGGAGACAGTATTGACCCTTGAGGAAGTCCCGCGGACATTCTTCTCGGATTAGAGAAAGTATTGTTTATATTAACTTTTATGCACCTGCCGAACACGTACGGTTTCATCAAGGTAACTAAATAATTCGGAAGTCCACATACAAATTTAAGTTTATATATCAAACCATTGAGCCAGACAGGCTAGCCAGACGCTTTAACACACTGAGCTGCCGCCCCCATTGATTAGAGGATTAAAGGAAAGAAATCAAACGTTAATATTAATAGGAGGATTCGCTAGTATTGAACAGCAACAAAGTACAAATAGGGAGGGATCAAATTTGGTTGTTAATCTTCAAATATTCCTTGATATGTATCTGATTTTTGAAACACAATTTATTAAACCAATTATACAGGGTGTCCTGAAAATGGCGGGTCCTTTCTCCCAACTGTTTATTAATTCTTAATCGAATTGATATCAATTGTTATAAATATTTTATTGGTAGCTATTGATAAAAGTAGAATTATAAAAATATAATAAAAAGCACCCCACGCTTTTTACAATAAAATGAATTTTTTTGTCAGTCACTTCATTCTTATTTTAAACTTATTAAAAATCATTTAATTATATTCATTATTTTTTACTTTTTATTTCAGTTTGCTATTAAAGCGTGTTTTTTTAGTTTTTTTTAAACTATAATTATTTTCTTCGCCAATCTCCTCTTTTTTAATTGTCTGTAACGTATTTGCCGTTGTATATGCCCTTGTTAAACGTTATGTTCCAACTTTAATACATACATTATGATGTAATATTAATTATGTACTACTAGCGGATACTCAGCGGTTTCGAAAAGCCAGCGAGTATCAGCTGGTTTCTATATGTATCGGTGTTCATGGTGCTAATTCTAAAATTCATCCAATCCAATATATTAGTGAGAAACGTGCCGAGGGATGAATGGCAAGAGGGTGATTAAAAATGTCATGTCCCTAGCGTCAACCTCAAGGAACCGAGCGCAGCCTGTTGTATAAGAGTCTTAACCTTCTATCGGACCTCTAGGCGGGTTGACCGTTTGTAATAAAATGTATATTAATAACAGCGGTGCCTCCGGCAAAATCTCGATAATAGACTGGTCATCTTTTTTTTATTTTTACTTTATCCTGATGATCCTGACGAGGATATTAGGACAAAGTTGTCAAATTATTGTATCGTCATCGGTCCTTGATAGGTGTGCAAAGTTCCGGTTTAATCTGACATTTTGAAGTGGGTGAGAATCACGTTCAAAGATTCCGTTACCAACACACATACAGGTGAAGCTAATAATAAAATAATAAAAATATGAAATAAAATAAAAACTAATAATAAAAAAAGACAATAATAATAAAAGCGTGTTAAAAATAGTTTTAGCACAGAAAAGACAATTTTTATAATCTGTTACTTGTCACATATTTTATAATAATAAACACCACAAACAATACGATCCCCTTTATCCCTGCAGGATCTAGAAGTGCCGTGTGCTCAAACTGACTGAACATTTAGAAACAAGGGACTCACACCTACCTCACTACACTGGGATAAATCTCATCTCCCGCAAAAATTTCAATTCAACGACTGAAAATCGAATCCGGTTGAGAGTCAAATGTGCTCTCCTCTCAATTAATTAATCATATTAATAAGACGAATTTAAGTTATCATGGTACAACCTTCTTTCTGCATATATTATGCATACTGATTCATAAGAAGGCTATCATTTGTGGTCTTTAAATAACTATTGTATTAAAAATGTTGAAAACTCGCTACAGAAGAATAAATAAATAATACATTCATTTGGACTGCATTATTGAACGGATGATCATACACTTTCGGTCTTTCCAAGCTTCTATACTTTAATTTTAACTCACTTTTCAAAGATACAAGTTAAATGATGTGACATGTTTTGTATAATAAATGTTCGTTCTAATAAATATCTAAAAAATAAATGTGGCAACAACTAATTCAGCTGGTCCTGCTAATAATTCTTTACTGAAATTGTTTTTAGGTCCATTAATTTGGCATTTTCAAATAATTTGGAAAGCATCCAAAGCCATACTTCAAAATTTATTTGTAAAATACACCATTCCACTGGAAATTCAGAGGCCATTTATTAAGTAAATATTCAATAGCCGCCTTAGAGAATCCAGGAAGGCAGCCGTCGTATTCTAATATAAATTATTAAGCAACAATACAGATTGTCCTCTAATAATTTAATAACTGCACTCTCATTGTAGCGTCTTCATTCCGGAGTTTTTACTCCGCCAGGGAAATATACCCGATTCTCTGTACCTACCTATTTTATGGACTACGCTTGACTGCCAGTAGATTAGAGATTTATTAATGTATTTTATGGTTTATAATAAGAGTCCGGCAGAATGAAGTATCCATTTTCGAAATTAATTCACATCATAATAATATAATGAGATATAAATTCTAATCAAGCCGCCCACGCCTTCGCGATAAATAAAAATTTAAGGCAGATATCAAAACGTTTGCGAGAAATATCAGTTAGCTGTGAATGTGGAACGTTGGTCAAATATTCAACGTCCTTTTGCGAAAAAAATACTATTCTGTTGTAAGCACCCAGCCTTTATTTTGTCCATCCACAAGATTCAGTTCCTAGTCGAATAACAATTAAAAAGTGGGTACACAAGGTTTGCAGTACTGCTTCATGGGCCAGAGAAAAAATAAATGGGAGAACCCGTTCTGTATGCATACTTGAAAATGCTGAAAGGGTAAGAGCACGACGACAAGCATTAACACTCAATATCTCGAACCGTAGTTATCGCCGCATTTTGAAAGACTTACACTTCCATCCCTACAAAATTCAAGTCATACAAAAACTTCGGCCTCAAGATTTGGTAACACGCGTTGATTTTTGCGAACGTTTCAAAGGGTTATTTGCGAACGTTGATTGCATGCTGGTGTCAGATGAAGCAAATTTTCACATGTCTGGTCTTCAACCGCACGAAGTGAGGTACCGTCATCGGTTTAAGCGCTGAGACCTCGATCAGCGAAGTTAAGCAGCGTTGGCCGAGTCCGTCACTTAGATGGGTGAACGGCATCTCTGTTATAGGGTATTCCCCCTATAAGTCAAAAAACAAAAAACAAAAAATGCGAAATTAGTAAAAAATTCAGATCAATCCAAGCATCATGGCAGACCATGATAAAAAAGTCAACCAGACCTAAGTAACATTGAAAAACCACATTCAAGGTCAAATAAATCCGAAAAAATTCACGAACCATCCATAATTCTCAAATAACATGAATTCACCGAAAACACACTTCTCACATTCAGCCCAGTCATTCTGCGAAAGAAACTTCAGAAAAACCACCCCTTAAAAATACAACCCCCTCACAATCATCAAACTAGTCAGAATCACCATCTAACCTCAAATTCTCAACCTCGTACTTCAATCCCCCCATTTTCTATAAATAATTTCATTTTCAAAATCTTCAACTTTTCGATCAACCCCTGTATACTTCAAATCACTTTCCATGCCTCGAGTCTCAAACGTTCAAATACCCTATCATCGAAGTTCCACAATCTCATTGCTATTATAAATCGTTCCCCATTTTCAATCACCCCTGTATAATAGCAGACACATATTCTATATCTACGTTCAGCTCGATTCATACCCGTATTGTACCTTGTTAATATCCTTTGATTATTGCATCCACTTTCACAAGTACAGCGAACGCTTTTTAACAACTTTCCGGGAATCAAGTCGGAACTGTCTGAGATGTATTTCGGCACGAGTCTTCCTACATTTTCGTTCCAGCCCCAGTCCTTTGCTTTTTTGTTGTCCTGATCGTTGTCAAAATTACCCAACCAAATTTGTAATTGGTAATAGACTCTGTAGGAGTGTTGTGCAGCTGCTTCTTCAGTTGGAGGGAGTTTTTCCAACAGAACGAAACCTTCAGTCGCTTTGGGCGGGCATTTCAAATACCTGTATGCTGAGAAATATCAAATTTTGTAAATTTGAAATTTTGAAATTTTTTAATACGTAACAGTATTTTTTTGTTTATATTCAATTTTAGCGTGGTTTCCAATAACTAAATTAATTCATTCAACTTTAGTTATTTTATACCAAAGTAAGTTTTTTTATTAAAATATTATGAATTATTAACATAACTATGCTAAAAAATTGTAAATAATGAAAAAAATCGACAAATTCGAGATTCGAAATTTTTTTTTTCAGTTTTTCTTAATTTTAAGCTGCTAAATGACAATAAATCACTAACATCCATTTGAAAGTAGACATCTCGACGAAAAAAATGAGAACTAGTAGAACATCAAAATCCAAAAAAAAATCAATAAAGTTGTTCGCCGAAGATAGGGGTGTTTTTTCGGAAAAATGGTAAAATCTCGAAAAATATTTATTTCCCATAATTGAAAAAATTCATGCTTATTATATGCAAATAACTGCATACTTTCACAAAGTTTCATTTAAATTAAATAATTTTCACGCGAGAAAAAAAATAAAAACAGAAAAATCGGTTTTTCGTAATTTTCTCGCAAACTTTGAGGTTATGTCGAAAAATATATAGAATAAAAGTTTTATATTTTTTTATTATCTACAACTTTTGTATGAAATACTTTTCTCTAGGAGGTCACGTTTCTCCACAAATGACGAAAAACGGTTTTCATCCCTTAAATAGCACCCCATTTCACTACTTCCCTTCATCTCAAGATCCAAAGTTTTTTTTTCCCATTTTTTATGACCTCAACTATATATTCCAGCCGGCCGTTGCCTGCTATTCATTTTTTTTTTTTTTTTCAGCATTAAAAATCCGTAACGGCCCCAGCCTAATACTGCACCACACCGGCGCCATGTATGTGATGGACGGCCTGACCACCATTGTGTACAACAATTTCTTATTCTGTCTTGAGTCTGCTACCCCTGACCGTGAGCGGATACAGACTCCTGGACCATCCGTATTGTCTCATTAATGTGTGTATTAAACGTCAGTCTTTGGTCGAGTCGCACCCCCAAGTACTTCAGGCCTTCTCAATATCGAGGAGCACCATTGCATGGCGGTGCTCTTTCCGAGGTACTTTGTACTTTGACGTCGTAACTATCCTAGTGAGCAAAAAGGCTACTGATGATTTAATGGTTTACTGTTTTAATAATTTAATTTTCCACAACTGAAATGCGTTCACAATTCGCATATATTTGTTTTTATTAACTGGTTAGACATCTAAAAAATATGTTATCTATTCTCTTTTAACATTTATTGTTTATTACGTATTCAGCAAAATTGGAAACAACTAATTATATTCATAAAACGGCCATATTAGAAAGATTCCAAGTTCTGAGTAAAACATAACAAAATTCGTCTATTGATTTCATCGTATACACCAACTGAAAATTGTTAGAAAAACAAGCTCATGTTTTTTTACCTTTTATAAATGTTTTCTTGTATCTTTATGGAATATTAATGCCGAAGACAAGTTTTTTTTTATTATTTTTATTGAGTGCTGAATATGACTCAAGTTTCCAATATCTAATGCAAACATAAATGGTAGGTAAGTAATATTATTATTAAATTTCTTTCAGGAAACGGTTGAAACCTTCACAAATCAATGGCGTTGATGACCATAAATAAGAGGTAAGAATGCTCTATCGATATATTGTAGTCATCATAAATTAATTCTGAATATATATTGGAAATTTACAAATGAAAAAATTGACAGTGGAGAGTTTAATATCCTATCATTTTTCCAAATATGTCAATTGGTTCGGCGCTGAAATGTTAATTTCTAGTAACATCTCTAACCTAATTGATATTGTCAAGTCATTTTATAAAATATATTAATTTTGTAAACTGTATCAATTATTTCATCAATAAATTGAAAACTCTAACCTCCAAGCTATTATTCTTATTATTATAGATACCCGTTTGAGTTAACCAAACATGTATTTATAACAACCATACAAATATTATAGAAAAAAATGTACAGACATCCATTTTATAAAACGCTGAATAGTCCAATGACTAGGTCGAAAAAAGTGAGTTCGTAATGCAAAAATAGCGTCATGCAATTTTCTTGTAAACAGTTAGATCTACGAAAATCAGCCTTTGCGAATGAAATTTGTAAAGAATTAAATGCGGAATATTTTATTATTTTTGTAGGAGCATCAAAAGTTCCCGATATTTACGATTGAACTTTTTCCAAGAAAATTAGTCAGGAGACAACACTGAACTCTTTAAAAAAATTGTTTTGTTGCGCAAAAGTACCTATTAATTGAACTCAACACATAATATCAAATGAAGGTGTCACCATAGTTTTACTAATTGTAAAGTATCATAATTGTTCGAAACGTTCTTGATTGTTAATTTATGGTGCACTATGAACGGCTCTCGGTTTCATTATTCGGGATTAGTAAGTTATTGCATACATGAGCGCCAGTTACTTGTTTCCAAATAAATTGATGTTAAAAGGATATATACATATTAAGAAATAAATTCATGGGTAGTCCTGCAAGAAATATAGCAAAACCGTGTTTTTATTTCTCATCCGCACATAAGCTGACTTTAAAAGATAAGCGCAACTCGCAAAATAACGATGCAAATGGAAACTACTGACAGGAGACCAGTTACATATTTGTGTAATTCTATTAGAAACATCCCATTTGATTCCCAGTAATTTTTTTAAACTGTTTGAGCATAAAATTGAAAATGAAACTTTTATTAGAACAAGTACATTAGTTTAAAAAAATCTGATGCTATTTTTTCTTTAAAAATCGAATATTAATTAAATAAATACTTTTAGTACCGCTCGTGAACGGCATTAAAAGACTTTACTGCAGCTCAGACCTTGTAAGAGGCAACAAAAGAGTTTACTGACGTTCAGATGAAGTGTCAGAGGGATTGCAGTTTTAGTTTATGAAATTTGTCATAAAAGTAATGTTTTTGACGTTTAAAAAAAATTATTTGTTAGTGCCCTGATGTTATATTGTTTCAATTAAACTAAGTAATTTTTCCAGCTACCAAATCTCTAACCTCAAATTTTTAATTTGAAAGGTCAATGAATGTGAAAGATTCTCAGCTTTACTATTACGAGCATAGCAGATATTGACGAAAATCGAAATAGAAATTTTAAAAAAAATATTTTAAAAAAAAGCTTTTATTTAAAAAATGCTCTAAAAAGTAGAAAATAAACTTTGAAGTAAATCAAACCCATAATTTTGTTACATTATATAACTTTTTTATTACATAAAAGCTTGTCGCAAGATTTTCCTGTGTAAAGGAGATTGCTCGCGACAAATCATAAAAAATTATATGACACAAAATGATAGGTTTGATTTACTTCAAAGTTTATTTTCTACTTTTTAGAAATTTTTTTAAATAAAAGCTTTTTTTATATATTTTTTAATTTTATTTTTACTTTTTAGTCTTTTGACATGCTGTAATCCCCCAGATATCGATTTTGAGACGTCGTCCGCCATCTTCAACTAAATTCTTGACTAGGAATTCATAATCGGCGATCTCGAAAACCACCAGATATCGATTTTGAGTCGAATCGGATCATAAACGATAAAGTTGTCCGCCATCTTGAAGTCGCCATCTTGAACTAAATTTTTTTACTAGAAATTCGTAATCGGCGAACCCGAAAACCCCCAGATATAGATTTTGATCGATTTGGACCATAAATGACAAAATTCGTCCGCCATATTGGCGCCGCCGTTTTGAATTTCTGAATTTTGATCAAGAATTCACAATTGACGATCTCGAAAACCGCCAAATATCGATTTTGAGTCGAATCGGATCATAAACGATAAAGTCGTCCGCCATCTTGACGTCGCCATCTTAAACTAAATTTTTGACTAGAAATTCGTAATCGGCGAACCCGAAAACCCCCAGATATAGATTTTGATCGATTTGGACCATAAATGACAATATTTGTCCGCCATATTGGCGCCGCCATTTTGAATCCCTAAATTTTGACCAAGAATTCATAATTGGCGATCTCGAAAATCCCCAGATATCAATTTTGAGTCGAATCGGATCATAAACGATAAAATCATCCGCCATCTTGAAGCCGCTATCTTGTTTCTTTTTTATATGAAAATTCTAAAGTGTATTGTCATCGGACCTATACACAGTGCAAAATTTCAAACCTCTAGCTTAATTAGAACTAATCGAAATTTTGATTGCAAGATTTGCCCTAAACCAACTGACAAACATACATTGCAAGTTAAATGAAAGCTTTTAAAAATAGTAAGAGATTTAAACGGAAAAAGTATGTTAGCTGTTTCTCAAAAAAAAAAGGTAGTGGCATAGGTATCCTGCATAATTCAAAAATGCTACTGAATAACGAAGACGGGCTTGTAGCAATAACATGTTGCCACTGGCACAAATACTGCAATCAGATTAAACAAACTGCATCTTTTCAACACCAGTTTAACAGTGAAGCTGTTGAGAAATTGTAATTAGAATACTTTAAAAACAGAGGGCAACACTAATCAATAGAGTGAGAAATTTCATCTCAATAATTTGAATATGCAATCCACCAACAATGTGAGATTCCGTAACAAAATCCGTTGCATTGAACTTTGAAGAAAATCAAATTTCTGGCGAGGTACAGAATTTGTTACCAGGTGGTGAAGCGATGATGGATGATGGTTCACTCCTTTATCATTTACCAGAGGAGAATTATGCAAATGGATTACAAACAAAATATGTTGATTATGTCAAGACGAACTTCTTTGAACTCTTGATGAGGTTTGGTGGATATGACAACCAACCATCAAAAAAAGAAAAAGAAGGAAAGAGAGATATAACTATATTATTCACAAAAAATGCCTGTATTTTATAAGAAAGAATACTATTTGAGGTAAAAATCAGACAAGTAGTACTTTGTCGATATACTCAGTAGAAAATGGTAAATAAACATGCAAATGAAGACGCTGAATGTGAAATGATTGTTTGGCGTGTTATTAACATCGGTAACATATTAAACATCATTTCACAATATATTGAATTCGAATATCGAATAAAAAAGTGTGGCACTGCCACAAAAAGTGATGTTTTAACGGATCTGACAGAATTCCTAAAGTGTCTTCTCTTTGTACTCACTTGTCATTCTTATTTTTGGCATCTTTTACTTCATAGCCGCATTTACTTCACGGCCTCATATATTAATTGATCATCTTTAACATTTGAAATGCATTTAGGCTTAAAGAAAAACTAAAAGTAAGCAGTAGTTTCAAAGTTTATTATGTATATTAAAATTAATAAACTGATATACAGGAAATTAACATATTATAACAAACTTTATAACTATATTATATACTAATGACAGAAATGGCACTGTTTGTTAATAAACTGTCAGCCATAACCCTGATAGCGGATTATGTCCATCAGGTCTCTCAAAACTTCTACTCTCTTAAGCTGGGCGATAGTCCGCTAACAAGACACATAACACAAATTATAGAGCATAATGCCCCATTTCGAATTAAACACCCTTCACCGTACCAGACGTTACCGATTTTCCGGCAACCTCTGTAGCCAAACTTCACCAACTATAACTTCCGCTTACTCTATCCACCTTTACTGATATTTCATACCTTTCGTATCTTTAAATCTTTCCCATCCCCCCCTTCTTCCTTTCTGTTTGTATTCTTTTTGTCGCGTTTGTTTTTTCTTGGTTTCTTTTTATACATTTTTGTCTCTAAATTCGTTTTCTTATCATCAATTTTTCACAAAGTCAAAACCTTGTGGTATCGAAAATTTTTAAATTTAAAGTTTAGGCCAGCCTTGTGCAGCCCGGCGTTCATAGATCTCGCAGAAGGCTCCTCGTTTGAATTGAGGCGCCTGCGTCAGCTGCAAAAGTGTTTGTGTCCCAGTTTTTAAAGCGTATTTTTAGTTGTGTTAAGTCTTTTTGTAATTAGACATGTAAGAATTTTATTACCTTCAATTATCTGCTTTTGTAGAAGATGTTTAGTTTAAGTTTTATCAATTTTTGTTTAACCGAACCATCCTGCAATCCGCTACCGCGATTAACGCGGTGGTTGCACGGTCGATCCCGGGATAGGTTCTGGGGAGGTACTTTTGTACTTTTAATTTATAATAAAGCCTTGTTGATTGATTGATTGATTGAAAACTGTCGGCCTAATAGAGTTCTTGTAAAATTTTGTCCATGTCGCCAGTGTTGTACGAAACAATTTTAAAAATATTTTATATTACTTTTTTAGACATTTGCCTAGAAAATGTTGTGTGCACCTCGGCCAAATGATCTTTCTCAGCCTTATCAGAAGTTTGCTTGGCATCGACTGTACCTCGGCCGCAAACTTAACGTAGATCGTTTTTATTAAACGTAGTAACTTTATGTTTGATTTCATAACTTTTATTTCAAGTGTGCGTCAATATCAATATACATAACATTATTGAAATGTGATGATACCACTGATTTTTTTAACATAATTATTGAAGATATTGTAAGTCAAATATATCAAACAAGAACTTATATGTCAGATATTAAAGACAGATGAATCAACTACATCGGAACTCACAATAATTCATTGAGACAGTACATTAATAATAATAAAGACAAACCTTATATAAATTATAAATTCAGAGTCTATAAGTTGACTAATGTATATTGGACACACCAGCAGAAAAATGTTAATAAACGGCACTTAGAACACAAAAATAGTTATGTAAGACAAAACAGATTCTACATAGGCGAGTCACTTGTTGGAAGAACATTCTTTTAGAGATGATTTTGACATTTTACATTTAGAGTGTAAAGGATTACCTGGCTTTTTATTAAATGATCAGACTGAAATTAATTGTTCTCCTTTACTGAATATTATTTTAGAGTAATAAGATTTTTACTTAATAGACAAATTAGTATTAACAGACATTTAAATAATTGTAAATTTCCTAGTATAGTAAGCTGCGGATTTACGGTGCAAATAAAAAAGACAATAAAAACTTAACGAGCTCATTATTAATGTTAAAGAACGCTATAACCCCGATATACTTTTCGACGTTGTAACAAAATCCGACTTAGGAAATACTTCGTAAGAAAAGCGTGCTTCACGTAAAAACGCCGTGGAAGAGGTTTTTAATTCTTGGAAACATAATTTTGCTCTTCGGAGCATTTTTTATGCCAAATTTTCGCTAACTCTTCAAGGAGCGTTAATTTAGAAAGTGTAGTAAATGTCGCTGCACAGGGACGTAATGTCGCCCCGACCACCCAATTTTAGAAAGTATACTAAAATTGGACTTTAACTTCGAAATTTTCAAGATTAAAAACCCTTTTACGAATCCACGTTGTCAAGCACTGCAACTCTTACGAGGTATTGAATATGAGGAAAAGTTAGTCCAACGACTATTCAAAGTATATCGGAAGTTATAGCGAAAATAGCCCTTAGCGACATGGGACCCCCATCATTTCCTAACAGTCAGATTTGACGGGGAAATGATGCGTTTTGACGGGGTTTGCCCTAAACCGGTTCCTCAGTGATTCGGAGTCAAAAAAGTATCTATACCATGTACTCACACGTGCATGGGATCTGCCTTGCCTGAACGTAAAAATTTGTTATTGCATAATACAAACGAAGTAGAGACGCTTCAAGCAATTTTAAGCTCCGAGGAGCGACCAAAATTTATGTGAATTAATAAATACGTTTATAAGACAGGCAAGCAAAAGCCCACCAAAATTTCAGTTACATGAAACTTTTCTTGAATCTTTTTGTGTATCGTTAGCTTATCAAACTGCATATTGGATGGTAGTTGGTACCGTATGAATCGTCCCGTTCCTCACCATGTGTTGTACACGGGTCAGACCATTGTTTGTTAACATTTTCTCTTGAAAAAGTTGTTGTAAAAACATAAATTTTTTAAAAGATTTAATATATATATATTGAACTTTATATTGTCTTTTAGTTGTGTTTTCTAACAAAATTCCTTTCAGGTTTAATTTTAAGAGTGTGATACAGACAGTGTTAGATTTATAGTGTTACGACGTCTTCCAATTGATACCATCAGAGCAGCAGTTAAGCATAAACGACAGTAAGTATGATTTATTATATTATTCTCCGTTTGAAACAGTCGTGTTGAACCCAAAAAAATTTTGTGAACGTTTTAGAATTAAGAAAAGGTTGAGGAAAGAGAAAATTAATTTTTTCTTTTTCCTATTTTTTTTTAAATTTTTCTAAGTTTTTCGAGCAGAAAATACGTCCTTCAGACTTCCATCAAAGCATGGATCGTTCACATTAACGCCGATGAACCATTCGGTATGCTGTCATCAAACAAGCCGACGTATATTAAAAACTTATAAAGATAAGTGATTCAATTTGCTGGAGTAATAGTACAGAGAGTAAAAGTATTTTAATGAGGTCGTAAAGTTCTTGTTGCGTTTTTTATCTACACGGTTAAATTGCAAACGACTATAATAATTGTGAATTTAGAATTAAGTATTTAAGTTGAGAGAAGTTATTCAACTTTAGTTATCACATTACCATCTGATGAAGCCCATGGCAGGCGAAACAATTGTTATGGTGAAATAAATAAAATTGTGAAAATCTAAACTTAGTGTTTCGTTAAGTAAAATATGAAGATAGGTTATCATCAAGTAAAGGCCGAATTAAGTAATCAACTATTCAAGAAATTTAGTACATACTATAATAGTCTATTTGAAAACAGGAGCGCCGCGCCAATATCCATTGGCTTGATGACGGTCTCGATAACTAGGGCCGAGTAGGACTACTACTCTTTGCTCCTAGATTATCTCTGTAGACCTGGACCGGCCTTCGTGATAGGTGGGCCCGCTTACTTCTACCAGACCCAGCCCGCAAATGCGAGATGTGTCGTGGTATTTTCTGCGGACCTCCCCTGGTCCTGGCTCTTCAACCTCGCTGGCAGAGGTCTCTTCTGGCGCTCTTCTTGTCTTGATATTTTCTTTCTTCGCCAGCTTGTCACCCCCGTGGGTAGTCATCGGTCTAGTTGGGTTTTAGGAAGTTTTGGCTGGGATTGACTGCCGGTACGTAGGACACAGTAAAGGTGTGTCCTACCCCGGATCATCGGAAAGGTAAGGATATGAGCTGTGTAGCTCGGGAGTGTGGAGACCCTAAGTGCTTTTTTAGCACTTTCGGACTCCACGGAGCAGGTAGGACAACGGGCGTTGGACGGTATGTTGTCCGACGCCCGCAAGGAGGTTGGGTTTGGGTAGAAAAACGTCATGTCTCTGGTAGTGGTGGTCTGTCCTGGGGTATCTGAAACAGATCGGTTAGCGGGAAATATAAGTTATACTCACCCGTTGTCCAGAAGCTGTACCATCGGCCGTTTGTGCCTCGGGGCGTCGGCAGGGTCGTAATCAGTGGCCTGTCTGATTAGCGGGTTCCCGTGCTCCTCTGCTTGGGCGTACAGCTTCTTCGCTCGTTCCCGGATGACTTCAGTGACCGTGGTGTACTCCAGGTCTCTGACGATGTCTGCGTTTCTCACGTACCATGGTGCGTCGACCGCCGTCCTGAGGGCGATGTTTTCCACTGCCTGGATTTTCTTCATGTAGGACTTTGCCTGGTAACCCCACGCTACCGAGGCGTACGTCAGCTGCGGCCTGATGAGGGTTTTGATAAGCGTGAGCTTATTCCTCAGGTTGAGACGGCTACCGTTTCCCATCATCGGGTAGATGAGGGCTCTTGTGCGCCGCGCCTTGGCTGTAATAGCGTCCGTGTTCTGTCTCCACGTTAGGCTTTTGTCCATGACCACACCAAGGTATTTGACGGTGTCGTGCCATTGGATGTCCTCGCGTGAGACGTGTCCTGTGGGAATTTCTTTCCGCACTCGTCTGAAGAGTATGGCTTGGCTTTTGTCGGCGTTGACGGCGACTTTCCACTTCGTGCACCATTCTTCCAGGAGTATGGCCATTTCCTGGAGTTTTCTGGTTGCGTCCCTGGCTTTCCAGGATCTGGCAATTATTGCTGTGTCGTCTGCATACAGGGCCAGGGCTGTGTGGTCGGTCCTGGGGAGGTCTGAGGTGTAGATAGCGAACAGATGCGGTGACAGCACCGAACCTTGCGGGACTCCCGCCTCCACGGTCCTGTAAGTGGAGAGTTGGTCCGAGATTTTGACCCTTAGCTGTCTGCGGTGCAGGTAGGACCTCACTAGTTTGACGAGTTCGATGGGGTAACCCATACTCATCATTTTAGCTAGGAGGCCGTCGTGCCAGACCCTGTCGAACGCTTTGGCAACATCTAGGAACAGCGCCGCGGTGACTTGCCGCTGGTTGAACCCCTTAGTAATCTCCTCGGTGAGGCGAAGTACTTGGAGTTCGGTGGAATGTCCTGTTCGGTACGCGAACTGTTCATCCGGGATGATATTCAGCTCTTCTGTCTTTTCTCTGAGCCTCTTCAAGATGACCCGTTCTGCAACCTTGCTCATGGCTGGGAGGAGGCTGATGGGCCTGTAAGAACACGGGAAAATTAGTTCTTTCCCTGGTTTAGGGATCATAATGACGTCGGCCTTTTTCCACCTGGCTGGAAAATGCCGTAACCTTAACATCGCGTTTACGATGTTGACTAGCGCCGCTACTCCTTTCCTGGGTAGCTTTTTGAGAGCGATGTTTCCTATCTTGCCACATCCCGGAGCCTTTCTCGGCTTTAGGCTCCTAAGGATTTCCTTGACTTCCTCGGGGGTAGTCGGGCGGATGTGGTCGTCATCAGGCAGGCGGTGGATCCTACGTACTCTGCGCTCGACATCGTCCACCCAGTCCTCGTCCTCGTCATCGAGCTCGTTCTCTCTACACTGCAGTTCTAAGCTGTCGGCAAACGCCTCGGCTTTTTCCTGGTTAGTGTAGACGATCCTCCCTCGCTCTCCGTGAATCGGGGGTATAGGTTTCCTCCGGTTTCGCAGGGCACGTTGGGTATTCCACATACTTCTGTCCTGTGGATCGAGTGACTCAAGGTGGCGTTGCCACCCCTCCTGACGGTGTTCTTGGAGGGCGGCTTTCACTCTTCGGCTGAGGACGTTATACTCCCTTCTGTCGGCGGGGAGTCTCGTCCTCTGAGCCCGTCTCTTGGCGCTTCTTCTATCCCTTATCAGCTGCCTGGTGACCTCTGGTAGGTTCGCCATCGGTGCTGGGTGTCTTCTTACTTCTGTTTCTGTCGTGCTGGCCCTTATTGCTCCCAGGATCTGCTCCTCTAGGGTAATGACGGCCCTCTCAACGTCCCCCACGGTATCTAGCCTGGGAATTTGTGCAATGTACTGCTGCAGGTGCAGCCGGTACGATTCCCAGTCCGTTCGTCGCTTCGTGAAGGTAGCGTTGTCGTCACCCGCCTGTCCTCCTAGAGTTAGGAAGATCGGGTTGTGCTCGGTAGATCCCTCCGTTCTGGTGGAGATCTCCGCTTCGAGGGTCACCTCCTTTAGGATGGCTATGTCCAGTACGTCTGGCCTGTTTCTACCGTTGTCAAAGGTGGGCTGGACTGGTCCTACCACCAGCAGTTCGCCGGCGTGCTGTCCCAGGAACCGCAGCAGTTCTCGTCCTCGAGTGTTGGTTACGCCGCTGTTCCATTGCTGGGATTTGGCGTTAAAATCGCCAATTGCGACGACCTGTGTCCTAGCGGGTAGAATTGCGTCCAGATCCCCCTCGGTTAGCGTGCTGTGGGGTGGCTGGTAACATGAAACCACTTGGACGTCGCCGTTTCGTGCTGTGGACACTACTACGGCGGTGGCATTCATATTTTCTAGCTCAGGTAGTACCGTCGGATGGTGGGCTATGGTCTTTTTAACGAGTGGAGCCACTCCTCTTGCGGGTCGCCGAGGTATGTTTACCCAGTCCATCCTGTACGTGTGGTATCCTGGGAAGTTGATCTCCTTGGCAGGGGTCATCTTGGTTTCCTGCAGTGCCATGACGTCTATATCGTACCTGGTCAGGAGCTCTTCGACTTCAAGTCTCCTTTGTTGCAGGCCGTTTACATTCCAGGCCGCCATCTGCAGGAATTCCGGTTTAGTCTGTAAAGGCATTACGGATTAGTAAAGTTTGGCATTTGAGCAAAAAATGCACTCATCGCTGAGCACATTTGTTGCATCTGTGCTAGCACCGCTGTGAGGTTTTTGGCCTCTGGCGATGCTTGTTGTTTTGAGGCAGGGACAGTGTTCTGTCCTGCCTTGCTCTGGGCTACTTTTGCGTAGCTAGTGCCTGGCGCTACGCCGCCCTTCTTTGTTGAGGTCGTCGTCGGCCTCTGTACCGGCCTTTGAGTGGCGCTGGCTGATTGCTTGGGGTATTTTGGACACCCCTTGTAGCTGGCCGGGTGGGCCCCTTGGCAGTTCGCACACTTGGCCGGTTCGTCTGCCTTCTTCTTGCAGTCAGTCGTCCGGTGTGCCTCGCCGCACTTCACGCATTTCGGCTGCGCGGTACACCTGGATTGTCCGTGGCCGAAACGCTGGCAGCGGTGGCATTGGGATGCTGCTACCTTGGCTCTCTGTCTCTCTGTCCTTACGACTAGAGAGCAGCACCTCGTGACTTGGAGTATCTTGTCCTGGTCCTGTGGGACTAGGACAAGTACGAGTGGCACCTCCTGTTTCGTCCGTCTGGACGTCATCCGTTGCACTGCGGTAGGTGCGAAACCCTGGTCTTGGAGGTCTTCTGCCACCTCTGTACAAGTAACGCCGCTCGGGATCCCCCTGATGACTACACGTAGCAGCCGTTCCTCTGGCAGGGTGTACGTGTGGTACTCCCTTTTCTCGTTTGCGAACATCCTAGTCATCTTGCGATAATCTTCGGATGTCGCGGGCTCGATGGAGATTCCCTCCGCGGTAACTTTAGCCTTGCTAAAGTTAATGCCGGTTTCGGTTAGACGACGGCTCACCGTTGTCCATGTCTCCTTGTTCCTCAGCACTACCGGCGGTATGTGCTGGCTTCTTGTTTTTGTTTGAGGGGCCTCAGTCTCCTCTGTCCTGGCGTTTTGTCTGGGGACGTTAGCCTCCTGCTGGGGAGCTCTAGATCCCGATCTGCTTCGTCTGGATGGCTCTGGGGGGCACTTGAGGGGCTCTTCAGCCACCTTCTTTGCCGCCTTAGGGGCCTCTTCGTCGAAGTCCGTATTAGTGGCGGGTGGGTTTTTCCGCTTCCGCGTTTGCGATTCTCCTCGAATCGCACGCAGAAGTTCTTCGTGCTGGGACTTTTGCTCCCTCTGCATTAGCTCCAACCTCTCGGTGAGCTCCTCTATTTTCTTTCTGAGGGTTTCGTTTTCCTCTGTGAGACGTTTTATCGTCTCTTTATCGTCCCTTCTGTCATCCCTTGGGGTTGGGGTATCCCCTCGGGAGCTACCGCACTGGGACGTTTCGTCTTCACTGTAATCCATGCTACCGTCCTCCACGGTAACGTCGCTGTGGGTGTGGGAAAAGTTATGGTTAGTAACAGTAAAAATGGTGTCTCCAAGTGAGGGAGACTTTATTTATGCCACTTCACTGTGCACTTTCTTGGTTCGGTACGTCTACACTCGGTCACCTCTCGATGCACACTGTCACTGTCTGTGGGGCTTCCACTTCGCTGTGCTCTCTGATGGCTCGGCACACGTCCGCACGCTTTCACCTCTCGATGCACACTGAAAAAAAAAAAAAAAAAAAAAAAAAAAAAAAAAAAAAAAAAAAAAAAAACAGGAGAGATTAGATGCTGAACAACCATGAGCGTACTGCCATTTATCTTCACATTTATAGAAATTGTACAGGATATACCGGGTGTAACAGGATCATGGTATACCCCCCTTTTCTCCTTTAGTTTTGAAGATGCTTGATTGAAATTTAGAATACACTACATACATAATAAGCGGCACTTTTTGACATAGTCGATTTATTTTCACTTCCGGTTTCACCGAAAGTGACACTAACTTTCGATTTTTAAATGGAACACCCTGTATATTAATGCATTTTGGAATTCTGCATAATTTTCTAAATCTAACGATGCAAAATAAACGACATTTCAAACATTATTTTTTTTTTATAATATAATTTTAATTTTCCATTTAAGTGTGCCCTGACGGTTCCGATTTATTCTAAATGAGCTGTGTAATGCTACAAAAATCGAAATCCCGTTAAAAACACTAAATTACGTGATTTATGAGCAAGTAAAATTCACCAAAATTGTTTTTGGGGCAAAACTCAATTTTTTTCAAATGGAACCATATCGGTACCGTGGTACCATTTATTAATACTATTAATAAGGAGTTTATTCATATGTCGTATTAAAATGTGCGATAAATACAAATAAAATTACAGCTAAAAGAAAATAAGAAAACATAATTTTATTCTAATTACCTTGTTACACATAAGGTGTTTTTGAAATACAAAAAATTAACACAAAACATTACAAAAGTTGTTCAAAATGCTGTCCATTAACGTCAATGCAATGAACCCGCATAGCTGTTTCTCGAAGAACGTTCGCCAATTGCTGGGCCGTTATGCTATTAATCGCTCGTCTTACTCGTAGCTCCAGGTCTTTACGGGTTGTAACGGTGGTTGCATAGACAATATTTTTTAAATGACCCCAAACACCACCATCAGGTGACCTTGAATACCACCTCACAGGACCATTCGTCGAAATTACGTTTTCTCCGAATCTTCGTTGAAAGGAATCGATTACTATCCTTGAATTATAGAGAGGAGCGACATCTTGTTGGAAATACATTCTCTGTCCTAAATCTAAAGGTAACTCATCTAAAATGCCCTTAATCTCATTTTCCAGGAATCTCAAGTATCTGGCACCAGTCAGAGGTCCTTAAAATATTATTGGACCAATGATTCTACTACCGATTATTCCATGCCAAACATTGAAACCGAACCGCACTTGAAAGTTACCCTCCCGTAATAAATTTCGATTTTCTTGTGACCAATATTTTATATTTTGTCAGTTAAATAATCCCTAATTTATAAACCTCGACTCGTCCGAAAATAAAATCAGTCCCAAAAAATCATTATTTGGCTGCACGTTATTATACAAAATCCAATTGCAATGTTCCATCTTACGTTCGTAATCACTTTCTTACAAATGCTGGTGCAATTGGTATTTAAAAGATTTATAGTGGTATTTGTGCAAAATTCGGCTTACTGTTTGGTGACTGATGTCCAATTCAAACCCAACTTGCCTTAAAGAAACAGTCTTATCAACTTCTATTTGAGCCAAAACATTAATTTTCGTTCCTTCGTCAATAACGAAGTTTTCTTCGAGATCATTGTTGGGCTCTCTTCGGAATTGGTTTTCAATACTTTTAAAATAATTTTTCGCTGGACATTGTCTATCAGGATATCGTTGGGCATAAAGGTCATTCCCTATACATAATTAACATGTCCACTTTTTCATCTCTTGTATAAATTTGCGGCATTTTGAACACAACAAGAATTTTAAACAATTTTTAAAGACACAATAAAAATACCGTTAAACCAACAAATGTTTGACAAGCTAAATATGTCATTGTTATCAAAGCCACCTTAGTTACTTCTTAACATTTAATTAGAACAAAATTGTGTTTTCTTATTTTCTTTTAGCTATAATTTTGTTTGTATTTATCGCATATTTTAATACGACATATGAATAAATTCCTTATTAATAGTACTAATAAATGTTACCGCGGTACCAATATGGTTCCATTTGAAAAAATTGAGTTTTGCCCCAAAAACAATTTTGGTGAAATTTATTTGCTCGTAAATCACGTAATTTAGTGTTTTTAACGGGATTTCGATTTTTGTAGCATTACACGGGTCATTTAGAATAAATCAGTACACTTAAATGGAAAACTAAAAATTATATAAAAAAAAAAATTGATGTTTGAAATGTAACATATTTGGCGTCGCTGGATTCAGAAAATTATGCAAAATTCAAAAATGCAATAATATATAGGGTATTCCATTTAAAAATCGAAAGTTAGTGTCACTTCCGACGAAACTGGAAGTGAAAAGAAAATCAATTGCATGTCAAAAAGTGCCGCTCATTATGTGTGTAGTATATCCTAAATTTCAATCAATTATCTTCAAGACTAAAGGAGGAAAGGAGGGTACACCATGATCCTGTTGCACCCGGTATAGTGTTTCGATGGTCTCGTGATCTTATGCTATGCGAGGGCGGAGCCAAATTCGAATGTACACAACTTGGTACGGTACCCTAAGTGCACTAAGATATTGTGATTTTTGTGATTATCGTAGAGTGCGCCAATTGACAGAGCAACTATAGGAATAAAAGTGTCGAGCTTATCAGATTATGTTTCCGCTAAAGGTGTGAAAAAAATGCGAGCTCTCTCAAAATGAGAAGGTAATCATATTAATCATTAGTGTCATAATTGAACACAGAAGTATGAAGAGTAGTTACGCATATAAATCAGAGCTACCGAAGATACAGTTTGCAGAGGCAAAGTCAAGGAAGATTAAATTTTTATGATCGAAGAAGGTGTTTTACCCAAGAACTGTTAGAGTACGGATATTTCCAATTAAATCTCTCTAAAAGCACAAATTGCCAATATAGAATGCAAGAAAATATTTAAAGTCATTTATAACCACCCTGACTGTTTTTAGTGGACTCACATCTATAGTGATTTTTATTAGGTACTCTCTGCATTTACCAAATAGATTATATGTACCTACCACTTATAACTTTAGTAGATGTGCAAAAAAATAGAATAAAAAAATATAGTTATAATATCTCAAAATTTGCATCTAAATTATTAACTATAGTTAAGTATCTATGTATTAAATAATTTTAACTCGGTTAACTAAAAACAAATTTTGAAAATTCTTCATTTTTTTTCTTTATGGGCTTTGTACCAAAAAGAAATTAAAAGCGTTATACTAATTCCACAAATAACTACTACGTCTAAAAAGTTTCCCTCAGTAATTCAGATGTATATACAAGAGTTTCGCAGTTTCACAAAATCAAGGTCTTTCCAACAACATAATTATCATGTAGTTTAAGATATGCATTCATAATATTTGCAAATGTTGCGCCATAATAAGTTACCTCAGTAATTTAGAAAGTGTCAAACATTCCAAATTTACAAATAAAATTGAAGTAGTAAGAAGCGAATATAATTTCCTTTCACACCCTCCTAATTAACAAATATGAAATCTATTTATAACGCCAGCTGACACATCCAAGTAATTTACAAATTAAAGTAGCAAAATATAACTACTAACCCCGGTTTGAATACGTAAACATACTCAAGTGTGAGGGAGTGGTTTGGAAATTTATAAAGTAGGTATCCACTTTGTTAGATTGTCGCCGGTGACGTTATTTGATGCCGGCTGCCAGTGACGTAGATATAACTGTCGCCAGGGTGTACGAAATTGGTTCTTGCTTTCCCTATAGAATCCAAATGAAAGATTTGTGTAAGTGTTGAAAATGTACATAAAAACAACGACACTTCAAAATATGTAAAAGTCATTCGTTTGATTTCCATATTAATTGTAACAATTAATAATTTAAATAAACATTGAAACATTTTTATTTATTAATTTTCATGATACTAGGTTGAAGAACCATTAGTTTTTATATTATTGCCTCATTGAGACAGCCGTCCAGGCGGAATTTAGCATTAGCTATTCTACTACTCAACCAGGACACTTGCACGTAGACAATTATACAACGACCATTACTTACGACGTTGTCATCTGATGAAGCTAAAACTTGAACTCGAGAATGATATAGGGACTAGCCGCGTTGTTTGTCACACAACTCCGTCTAATCCACTGCTACGAACTCATGAAAAAGTGCCACTAAACGTCCATGCCCTAACCAGAATTTGAACCCGTTACTTTTTTGTTTCAAACCTAAAGCGTAAGCGTTGAGCCACTGAATCGACTCTGCATCCAGTTCCTGACTCTGGATGCAGAAATCAGCTAAAGAGAAAACACACAATTTGTATATTCATAATCACTTTATTAACCTATATTGCCATAATATAATAGATATGGTAAGTCACAAAATGTATTAGTTAGTAAATTGTGAGTTTTAAAAGTGTTGCTGTAGACTGCAAGTTGAATATGAGTCGTATAATTCTTTTTTGTATTGTAAATAACCGAGTACTCTCTGTAGCTTGTTCCCATGCTATAGTATTATAACTAATTACTTAGTAGACGTCAGCATAGTATATACTTAAAAGTTGGCCCGCGCACTACCTAGGACGTGCTTCTTTAAAAACCCAGAAGATAACTAACTAACTCGCTTTACTTTTTCCATTTCCTTTTCCCCGGTACTTGCACATTTCTGCAACTAGCGGGCCGTGTGCACCGTTGCTGAGTTTGCTGCATTTACAAGATACATTGTAACCAGCAACTTGGTTTACTTTAAGATATCAAATTAAATTAATTTTGTAACTAAATCGTTTCCTGAATAAAATCATATTCCGAGTGGTCCAATAATTGTCTAGGTACTGCGTGACAATATTCCGGATCAAGAGTGTCGAAAGCTCGAGAGAGATCGAAGAAAATTTCAACAAGTTCTCTTATGTCTAGCTTATCAGTAATGTGCTGGATTACTTCAATGATAGCGGTTTCTGTTGAATATCCAGCTCGAAAATCGTGTTGGCTTTTTGTTAACAAATTCTTTTTGTTAAAGTATGAAATAATTCTGTTATATACCGTTCTTTCTATTATCTTTGAAAAAGGACTAAGGGTTGTGATTACTCTATAGTTCTCGATTTGTTCTGGATCTCCTTTTTTATATACAGGAATAATTAAATTTAATTCCATAGTGTATAAATACTACTTGTTCTTATTTGTAAAACATATAATACCTATTTTTAATAGACCTCCCGGTCGGCGTATATATCCCTCACGAACTTGAAATACATCATTTACTTGTTATGACACAAGTTAATAAAATGTTAAGTATACTTGGTAGAATAGTTGTGGCTGAACTCTGCAAACTTTAGAAACTCTAAAAGGAAAGAATTTATTAAAATCTTTTCTGAAGGGCTAAGCATAACTCTTAATAAGTCTATAGCTAGACGACGGCAGGTATGTATTTGAAGTTGATCTCGAAGATGTTTAACCAGGTTCATTGTCGAGCTGGCCCAGTTGGTCGGACTTGATCAAACCGCAAACTGAAACAAAATTATTTACTTTTGTCTAAATTATTTTCCATTAGCAAAGTCCAGCATAATGAATATTTTTATGTTTGTTAAAAGAAACTACTGAAATCCAAAAAACTCTGTTCCTAAATTTATTTATACGATTAAACAATACTTGTTGTATACAATAGTTTGAAGAGATTAATCGTATTTTTTTATTTGTTCTGCTAGAAATAAATTAAATAAATTATGTATTTACAAACAATACATACCTATTTTTCTAACCACCAGGTGCCAGCTATATCAAGTGCTTATTGGTGTAACCAGCGTTCCACGCGAATTTGGAAACTGTAAAATCGGCACTATGCATCTCAAATTGGCAAGGTTACCAATTGCCTTCTTCTCGGTTCTGCTGGATAAAGCCATCTCCAATGAAGGCTTCTTGAATAATATATTCCATATAATAATGACGTCGGCTTGGTGGTGTGATGGACAATGGCGCGTCCTTCCACGCAGACGGTCCGGGTTCAAAACCGGGTCACAGCAAGTCGATGAGATATAGTGGATGAGCGGATGTGCTCGCGTTACCATCTTTCGAAAGGGATGTAAAACTATGGGTTCCGTGTATCTACGACGTGAGCACGTTAAAGATCCCTACCCCACGACAAACTGTGGGGGTTCGGCAAAATTTTCAGGTTAGGGATCCCAGTGCCTATACTGATGAGCTTATCCGCTGGCGTCAGTGATTGGCCTTGGTAAAGAAAATAGGCTGACGTTAAATAAATGATTTAAAAAAATAATAATAATCATGACAATTGTTCACATAACAGTACGACCTCCTTTAAAAGATGTATCTTTTCATATATGGTATATTCTTCGCGTCGTGTTTTACACACTCTTTCTCGACCATTAATGAGACTCTTCAGTAAAGATACCTTCATCCTTTGGCCAAAGCGTCTAGTATGCATGTAATCACACAAATTGTACAAGTATTTGTGTCGTAATTGTGGTCTTGTGGCAAGTCTTCCCGAAGATAATACTTTTGCTAAAGCACTTCGTCCGATCTTCATCTCACTTATTTCAACTTTACACACTGTTGACGAGCACATGAATATTGAATAACTATTAAACTGTGACCCCTTAGTATGTTGAGCACAATGAAGCTATCATCCACAGTAGTTGTTGATTTTTCTTATGAATATTGCCTCTCTCGTAATCTACCTGTCTCCAGATACAGATTTCAGGCATCCTCAAATGAAAGCAGTAACTTGAGAAACGTCGGCAGTTAAATTGGACTAAAAGATTTTGTTAACTGTCCAAAAACCTTGCGCATCGCAAACCTACTTGCATCTTATTATAAATAAATGGCACGAAATGATATATAGTTTACAACTATGTAATCGACTAGAATATGTTAATATTAAAATTAATATTGGAGGTATTCTTAAATTAAATAAGCATCTGATCATAATAATATATGATAATAATATGATGGTAGATTTAGACCATTATACAATATTACGGAATGTCCGTTTTTTGCCAGTCAGTATAGATTAATTTTACTGTACTGCATTGTATTGCATGCATTTTTCAAATTTGGTATTTCCGTTTTGTAGGTCTTATTGTCTTCCTTGGTCCCACCATAAACTTTATTACATTGACGTTGACGAATCTTTTTTTTTGCATTTACTTAACGTCGGCCTATTTTCACTACTGAGGCCTATCACCACCGCCTGTAAACAAGCTACCCCTAACCAGAGATTTTACCGAACCCCTTCTCTTTCCAAGAGTAGGGACCTTTTACTTGCCTAACATTTAACAGACATGGGACCAGCAGCTTTACATCCCCTCCGAGGGATGGTATATCCACTACACAATCCTAAGCCTAAGATTGCATAGCTTCTGCTCATATACTACAACATCTAGAAGATGCGAAGCAAGAACATGTGTTTAGTCTTTCGTCAACAGGTGGTACAATCATGCTAAATATTAAATAATTTTTAACTGTAGGAAAGTTGTAAATATGGAAACAAGGTTAATAAATGAGAAATATGATAGTAATATACACGACGCATTCTTAGTTTAACCATCTGATATACTAATGAATTATATGGTGGATGATGGCATAGGAAATTATAAGTCAGTAATCATGCAAATTGAATGTTTAAAGCCACGCTAAAATAAAGCAGATGGAATTATAAAAGAACTAAGATTAATTGGTTAAATAAACATTTTACTGATTGTTTTGTAACGTGGGCAACTTCGCCGGGTAAGATGGAATGTAAACGGAAACAAGTTAAACAGATTCTAATGAATGCTAGGCCATAGTCAGCTACATGAAAGTCGTAAAATAAATTCCTAACCTATTTTTTATACCAGAAATGTTAAAATATTTAAACTAGCCTAGCTCATAGAAAAGTCGTATTGTCTAGAAAAGTATGGATCTCTAAGAGTGCAATTAAACAACGCGAAACATATGGCGTTATATAAAACAATTCGTTTTATGTTCGATTTATTTATTGGTTTATCCTTGTATTAAATGAATTGCGTACCTGTTAAATATTATTTATATTTCAATGTTTTAAGACAAATAAATAATTTTGAATAAGTGATGCGGATCCTATTGTTGATATTTAGACAAATAATTCTGTACATGTATAAAATTATTGGTAGGTTTTAAATTAATTTTTAAGTAATATTTATTTTTTTCTAATTGAAAATGCTGTTGTGACAACAATGTCTCCGTTAGAATTTCCTCCTTTTAAAAGCATAAGGGAAAGTGCGCGGGAAATAGGGACACTGTCGGAGGGAAAGTGCTTAACAAAAGGTTACCGTCACTGAAAAAAATATGATATTTTCTCCGTCCTAGAAATGGTCATCGATCCGCGTGTGTTTACCAGGGGTCAATGCGAGAGAATATACCAATCAGTGTTGAATTACTTTCGAAATTTAGTCTTTTTATAATGGAGATAATATACTTAAATTGCTTTTAGACAAAAATACTATTAGGTGAAACAAAATGTTCAGTTGTTCAAACATATAACACTACAATAATTGACCAACTTCAGACACCACCAACCTAACATGACACGTTTTAAATTACGCGCCATTTAATTATAAAATATCAGATAATTATTTTATCATCGCTTCGCTTATTAATAGATTTTAATTGTTTTAATTTTCGTCTGTGCGGTTATAAGTGCAATATTAACATTTTTTTCAATGACCACATTGATTGAAAACTGTAAGAGTAGAAGTAGGAATTTCTCGCATGTCTCTTAATGAATAAAAGTGTTAAAAGGTCGATAGAATGCTCAGGGAAATTTGGATGTTCAAATTCAAGAAATAATGTCGTCTGGTAGCTTTATAAACAAGTTAGTCGAAATATTGTCCATGCAGTTACCTGCAGTTCTTGAAAATAGGCTCAAGGAATACGAAGTGAAAGTAAAGTCACTAGAAGGGAGAATTGATTAGCATGAGCAGTAATTACGCGAAACAGACGTTGAAACTACTAAATCAAATGATAAAATCACTAAGCTTACTGCCGTGAGTAACGATAAACTGAAACTTTCATTAATAGCAGTTGATTTCGGGTACAGTTATAGATTGTGACAGTATAAATATGGACAATAACACAGAAACTCTACCAGCAAAAGAACGACTAAATCAAACCTTCAAACATCTAATAATATGAGGAAGAAACAACATGCATACAATAAAATGCATACCACTTCAACATTGGATCAAGAAACTGCAGGAAAAGAGAAACACAAATAAAAAAATCAAGAGAACTAATAACGAAACAGATGACTGCCTTATTACACTTAACGCGCCAGGCTTGTATCTCGTAATTCAACGCTCGGCGGGGCACATAGCCCGGAGAGTAGCTGTTGGTTGTAGTCTGGTTACATTCCTTATATTGAAATAAGTACTTAATAGATGAGTTTGTGACTGAAATATTATGTTTTAATTGTACCTTGTTGGAAATTATTGTACTAGTTTTTCTTATTACGGGAATTATTTGTAGAGCTTTCTTTTCTGTAAAGTTTATTTTAAAATTCAGGTAATTTTTGTGAACCGAACAATGCACGTAACATCTTTGATTACAATTCACAATTGCTAATTAGATATAAAAATGTTTTCCTCGGAAAGGTGAACCTTTCAATAGCATATTTAGGGAAAAATAGTGCAAAAAATAACAGTTTTTGTTTGTACCACTTAATAAACATACTGGGCGATTTCGGATAAAAATACAAAAATCGAACAGATTTTTGGACAAAAATGGATAACTAGGTACATATCGGGTTATTTTAGTTTAGTGACCTCACCTATCACCTCCCTTCGTCTTATCCATGCCATTTGGGACACCCTCTATATATTTGGAATACGTAAATGCCAATATATGTCTCATAAATTATTCTAAGGAGATTTGAGATGAAAGATTTTTAATACATTCTCTTACATTATCTCATTTTATAGTTAGGTATAAAGGCCCGCAATATCTTTACGAAAAAGTACTGAACGGACGTTCATAATACCAATTTAATTTTCCCAAATTCTATAACAATATATTCTATTCATAAATCAGGTCTATTTCTTGTAATGCGATATTGCAGAAAATAAAAGAACTATTATTATCACTGTCACATTGTAAAAAATCCAAGAAATGCAAAGTTTACTTTTGTAAGTATATTTACTAGTTATAAAAACAATCCTATTATTTTTGCACTTACAATCACGCAAACAAGAATCAAAGCGCAATACACGCTGAAACCGATTGACAAATGACATCATTAGCTAATATAAAAAATCATTTAATATTCAACCAATTAAATGTAGGGATAATGTAACATAATTTAAAATAATATATCATACTTTCTATATATTTATGTTAACAGTATTTAATAATTAAATATTATTTATAGGTAGGCAATGCTATATATCGCAGTCAAAATCTTGTGTATATGGTCAATTCTGTCAGTGAATGTAAAAAATAATAATTGAGAGTCTACGCTTATGGTGCCGGTGAATTAATAAGAATACTGCTCGTTAACTTATGTTTCGCCTCAGTCATATTCTGTCTTAGTTTATCTTACCGGCTTGCACATGTTTCGAAAGTACTAATGATGCTCCCATCGTAAACATATTACCCATGTTGTAAATATTTTAAGTGTTTATTTTCAGAAGTTAGGCTACCGACCCCGTCAATTTTCTACTGCCTTTCACAGAAATATCTAATATGGTGTATCAAATAACTGTTATTTTTAAAATACTTACCTTTAAAACATATAGAAGTCCTTGGTTATATCCATCAAACGTATATTTTTGACAAATAAGACGTGTTTACAAATTAAACTTAACTCCCCAATAACATGTCTCATTATTTTGGACGTACCTATCGGTTTGATATTTCTCACTAACTTTTAATATTCACTTAAAATATTCGGTTTGTTTACCATTTTTCTGTTTAAATCTTTAAATAGGAAACATTTAGAGTATCATCTTCATCAAAAACATGTGACAAACAAACATATTTATGATGAATTTTGTTGCTTGCAATAGAGTTTGACATCACCCTCGCATTAAAGAATGAGTGAAATGCAGAATTAGATTTTTACTATGGAAGTTACGAGAGTTTTTATTTTTAAAAGAAATAATTATTCGAAATGTTCACTTTCTTAACCCATTCGCATTATTTGCATATTTAATAATAACTGAACATCAAAATCAAAAAAATAGGATTTTTAAATGTCTAAAAAAATATTTTAACGAAAAACATTTAGAGTATTTTTTTAAGTTTATAATATTGCTTTTAATTGTCTTCTTTCGTGTCTCTGTACGAAAAAAGGAACCGAGATAGATTTTTTAATTATAACATTAATTCATTGTTTTCGAAGAAGCGTAGGGGAGAGTTACCTAATTTAGACCACTTTTTGATAAATGGCCAGGACAGAAAGAAAAACTATTACAAAAAATAACATTAAAACTTCAATGCGTTGTAACCGCAACGGAATGGATGGCTATGTCAAAAGCAAAAACAAGGACTAATAAAAAATAGGCTAAAAACGGGCGTTTGTTCCAAATTAGGAAACCAGTTTTCCAAATTGGACCGGCGGGTTTCTAATTTGGACCTGCCTTTAATTTCATTATTCAACGCACAGGTCACAAATCAAATCTTCATCGTCTTAGATTCCAGCACATCCCTATTGTGCCCATCAATTGCACTTAATGCAACGATCCTACCCTTCTTTTTTTTGAGCACAGGTAAGTAGAGTGCCTCCACAATACAAACTCTCTGCGTCGTCTTTATTCTCAGATGCCTCTGAACTTTCTGGCTCTACTGACCGCGCCTTCTTTGGCTGGAACAAACTTTTTTGTGACTTTGAAGCAGCTGTTTGTTTCTTTTTAGAACCTCTCACTTTTGATCCTGTTCCGTTATTCTTTGGTTCGTTCCTTTCTTCAGCTTTTTTCTGATTTTTTTCAGCTATTTTCTTTTTTTCTTCGAGTTCATTATTAGAAGGGCTGCTTGTTAATTCTACTGTGTTCTGTGCTGCTCGTTTTCTTTTTAGGATCTTGGCAAGATGAGTTTCTGGCAGGGGTGAGATTTTAAATTTGGATCTTGTTTATGAAGAGGGAGTTTTATTTTTATTTATTTTATTTTATTTATTAGATACAACCACCCAACAGGTAACCAGTTACAGGGTGGGAACAATTACAATAA
The DNA here is from genome assembly GCA_963675555.1 of Leptura quadrifasciata. NCBI lineage: Eukaryota > Metazoa > Arthropoda > Insecta > Coleoptera > Cerambycidae > Leptura > Leptura quadrifasciata. Next base: position 75,542,760 of record OY776674.1, on the reverse strand, counting down.
TAATGTATATAAGGTACAAATATTACAGATCAGTAGAATATAATAAATACAACAAACAGAATGTAGAGTTATAGAAAACAGAATAGGTGAAAAAGACAGAGAAAAGATACAATTATCATACAAATAGTATTAAGCTTTTTATACACTAATATTCATGTTACACAGATAATAGATTTTTTATCGAGGCAAGGCTACAATTAAATATATCAAGCTCATTTTGCAGCGAATTATAATTTTTACACATAAAATATATGGGTGAAGTTTTTAATAGATTAGTCCGAGGGGTAACGAGATAAAAAGTTTCACGATTTCTACTTTCTATACGAGGTACCCGAAAACATAGTTGTTCCAAAATAGATGAGCAATCAAAGATATTGTGAATAATTTTATATAAGAATACCACGGAGTGTGCCATTCTTCTGTTTTGTAGACTCGATATGTGAAACCTTTCTAACATAATGCTTTGTGGGTAACCGATTGTAGGATAGTTGCCATCTTCAACAAAACATAAATACTTAACCAGACGACGCTGGATGTTCTCTATATTGTTTATGTATGTAGCATATCCCGGAGACCATACCAGTGAACAATATTCCAGTTTCGACCGCACAAAGGAAAAGTATAACAGTTTCGTAATGTCCGTATTATTAAAACCCTTACAATTCCTAATTACGAACCCTAAGTTTTTTAACGCTGACGATACAGTTAAGTTCATATGCTCATTGAAACTTAGATTTCTGTCAAAAGTAACACCAAGATCTTTAATGATATCAGGTCTTTGTAACTCTTGGTTATTTAAATGGTAATTGTAGGTGACATGAGTGCGGGCTCTACAAAATGTAAACGCGTTGCATTTAGATACATTAAGAGGCAATTGATTTAATATACACCAATGATTTATCTTATCCAAGTTATTCTGCAGCTTATCACAATCTGCCTCAGTTTCAATTACATGATAGATTTTCAAGTCATCTGCGTATAATAGACTTGAAACATCCAGGTCTATAACAATATCGTTAATAAAAATATTAAACAGTAGTGGTCCCAGTACCGATCCCTGAGGAACACCTGAGCTAGCTATAATATCAAAAGACTTGAAACCACGGTATTCTACATACTGTCGCCTGTTTGTTAAATATGAAGTGATTAAATCTAATAATGCTAACGATAATCCGAAATTATTTAGTTTCTGTATCAGAATACCGTGGTCTAAGCGATCAAAAGCTTTGGAAAAATCAGTATAGATAATGTCAACCTGTTTGTTGTCATCCAGTTTTTCGGAAAGATATTGTGTAACACAGGTTAGATTAGTTTCAGTGGATCTACCTGGTACAAATCCATGTTGATTTGTTACGATCTGATTTTGTACGTGCCTGGATAATGACGCATTCAAGGTAAACTCAAAGGCTTTTGCAAAATTGCAAATTATTGTTATTGGCCTATAATTCTCAGCATTATATTTGTTATCTTTCTTATAAACAGGACATAAACGAGAGTATTTCCATACATCAGGGAATACCTGTAACTTCAGGGACAGATTAAAAATTATTTTAAGGGGCAGGGCGAAGACATGTGCACAGTCTTTAACTATAAATGCAGGTATATTGTCTGGACCTTTAGTAAATTTGGGTTTTATCTTCTTAAGCGATTTTAGCACGTCCGATTCCGAAAACGTCGTTATGCATAAATTATTACTGTTTACATCACCACAGGGGGGATATTTATTGCTGTTATTATTAGGATTAAGATAAGCCGATTGAAAAACGGTTCCAAAAGCATCAACAATATTTTGAGGATTTGTGTGTCGAATGTTATTATATGTAATATTATCAGGAATGGCGCTACTATTCCTTTTACTGTTTACATATGACCAAAATTTTTTTGGATCATTTTTTATATTATTTTGAATATTCAATAAATAATTTTCATATGATTGTTTTACGTCCTGCTTTATTTTCTCTCTCATGTTCCTGAATTTATTATAATCATCTTCACTTTTTGTTTGTTTATACTTTCTCCTCTGAATATTTTTTTGCTTTATATCTCTTACAATATCATTTGTGTACCAAGTTGGATATTTGGGTTGTTTGGGAATAGATTTAGGCACAAATTGATCAAAAATTTCAGTTAGTTTAGAGTAAAAAGCAGTGCAAGCCATGTTAACGTCATTTAGTTCAGTTAGAAATGACCAGTTTATCTGAAATAGATTTTCATATAAGAGAGGGTAATTGGCTTTTTTAAAGTTATATATTTCCATTAAATTACATGGGAACTGAGTTGCTGACGTTGGATTAATAATTACTCGTCAAGTGTCAATAATTGACTAAGGTTGACTGCAGTTTGTTGCTTTGGGGTGTTTGCTGACGGTGAACAAAGGAAGCCTCCACTTAATCCATTACATGAGCTAGCGATTAGTTCAACTTCTACAACATCAGCTCTCATAGTCATGGATTCATTTTTATGATCTGACTGCTCTTCGTTTGGATGAGTTACGATTGCTTCTGCTTCAATTGCTAGATTATCAACTTCCATAGATTCGTTTATATCCTATAATTGCTCCTCATTTGGACGAAGTGCTCCAGATGCTGTGAAATGATGGTCTTTGAAGCGATTGTGACCTACCGGCCAGATACCCCTGAACCACGAAAAGCACTTGCAGCGGTCTCGACGGTAGCTGCTATATATTTCTGTAATTGAGGAAGCCGCAATATACAGGGTTACTGGTAATTCGATACATTCCTTTGGAGATATGATGGGGCATGACCTAAGAAGTAAATTTAGCCCTAACATATATTATGCAAAACTCAATAGTTTTTGAGATATTTAGTTTTTTTTGTTTTTCTCAAAAAGTAGATTTAATGTCCTAAAAGTTAATTTTCGAAAAATCTATTTGACATTTTTAAAATTTTTTTTACTGGATTACTTGTCCAATATTATAGATATCTGTTTGGAATGAAAAATATCTGGAAACATTTCGATCATGTGAACATCTGAAATAAAAACTTTAAATCAGCTATGAAATTTACCTATTAGGTTTTTCAAAAAAATATTAACGTAACTCGCGTATAAATTATTATAAAAACTGCCTTATTTCAATAGCTATCTAACAAGGTACAAATGTTCAATGTACCCTTAATAGTTCTAAGAAAATACTAGTAAAAATAACACAAGTAGTACGAATTTTATTTTTAGATAAACAGTAAAAAACGTTTTAAAAGTAGAGTTTAATTCTTCATTAATTTCAAAGTTGTACTTTATTTTCTATATGTCTTGCTCAAAATGGGAGCCCCTATTCCGTATTCAGGCACGGCAGCGTCTTCTTATTTCCGTCTTTGTTACTCTGGTTGTTAGATTATGCCTTATGTGTTGGGCAGCATCGACTATCCTTTGTCTAAGGTTTTCTATAGTATTAACTGGTGTGGCATAGACCATCTCCTTCATATGACCCCATACTTAATAATCAAGGGGTGTTAAGTCAGGGGTGTTAAATCAGGGCTTCGCGCTGGCCAAGGTATTGGGCCCGCTCTTCCAATCCAACGGTTAGGGAAACGTTGATCAAGTAACTGTCGTACTGTCAACCGATAATGTGCTGGACAACCGTCGTTCTGAAACATCATTCGCTATCTGACGGCGAGAGGAACATCTTCTAAAATCACAGCCATATAATTTCTTGAAAAAATTTCATAGATTTCCCCGTTTAAATTTTGAGGAAGAAAGTGTGGCCCTATTAAATAGTGGCCAATGACTCCCATCCACACATTAATAGAAAACTTCATTTGGAAACTAGTTTCACGTGTTAACTTGAGATTTTCCTCTGCCCAATAATGTAGGTTGTGGAAATTTGTTATACCCTCGCGATTAAATTTCGACTCGTCCGTCCATAAAATACTTCCACTCTCCTTCCAGGATCACCTTCCTCCAAGCCTTGGACAGGGGTATAGTGCTAAGGATGACATCCAACTCTACGTATCATAGACCAAACTTTCCATTGTGACGCTCCGGTTAGTCTTGCGACTTTATTAGTTGAAATAGTTGGGTCTTCCTCAAAATACCTCAATATTTCTTCCTCATCATCTGGTTCATAAACGGGAGGAGCACCAGCGTCACTTCTTCTACATTTCACGGAGCCAGTTTCAGCGATATTTCGATATGCCGTACTGAATACACGTGCATTTGGTAAGCGGCGGTTAGGGTACCAAAGACCATATTCTCGGCGAGCTTCAGCCGCGTTGCTGCCACAGTATCCATAGATAAACAAGATATCAGCGTATTCTGCGTTGGCATACGCGGCCATGGCACAGAAAATACAATAACAACAACTACGAGCAAAATCAAAATCTTCGATAACTAATTTAACAAGACCAACAAACTTAAGGGACACGGAGATAAGAATGTCAGTTACTGACATATATGCACAAACGTCAAAGTCAAGGACTGACTGACTTAAATGAAAATGAACGATTAGTCGTTTAATAAATTCCGCCACCAGCATTATCTTTACTAATTTTTTATTAGAACTATCAAGGGTACATTAAACATTTCTACCTAGTTAGATAGCTATTAAAATAAGGAAGTTTTTATAATAATTTGTACGCGTGCTACATTAATATTTTTTTGAAAAAACCTAATAGGTAAATTTCGTAACTGATTTTAAGAAAAAAATTTTTACAAGTTTTTATTTTAAATGTTCACATGATCGAAATGTTTCCGGATATTTTTCATTCCAAACGGATATCTATAATATTGGACAAGTAATCCAGTAAAAAAAAAATTAAAAATGTCAAGTAGATTTTTCGGAAATTAACTTTTAAGACATTAGATCTACTTTTTTGAGAAAAACAAAAAAATTTAAATATCTTAAAAAGTTTTGCATAATGTATGTTAGGACTAGATTTACTCCTTAGCTCATGCCCCATCACATCTCCAAAGGAATGTATCGAATTACCAGTAACCCTGTATATCTTCCTTAGTCCGTAACCGATTTTCTTGTACTTGTACATAATAACTGTGCAGTGGGCTAAAAAAAGCGACGTCCAGCGGTTGGAGTCTATGGGTGGCATGACCAGGAAGTTGAAGATGATGGATACAAAGCTCCCTGGACTAAATGAGTGTCTCTAAATTTTTACTATGGGTCAAATGTACGTCTAGCAATAAAATCACGTCCGGGTTGGACCACAGTTTTAAAATACTTCAACCACTTTAAGAAGAGATCGGAGTTAATGTATCCTGAATTGGAAATCTCCACCATACCACTTAATGGGGCTCCGGCAGCATTCAAGCAACCTTCTGCGGTGGTATTAACTCTTCTTTCTCGGCTAGTAATTCCACCCACTTGCCTTTTTCCTTTCCGGGGGATGATTTTCGGCATCCTTTTTGGAACTCTACTGTATCCAGACTCGTCTACATTGAATATGATGTTAGCTGTAATCTTGTACTTATCTACCAATTGCTCAAGGATATCAAAACACTGTTGAACTTGTTATCTCTTGAATCTTCAGGCACTTGCTATTAAAGTAGACTCGGGCTAATGCATAGATAGTTCAGGATGTCGTTTCATAAAACCATATTACCATTTTTTTCCCAACATATGTTTTTCTTTGGTAAACTGATTGTTCCTTGCAGACAAGGCATCAGCTAGTCTTCTTATATCGGTAATTGTAAGACCAAACATTCTTTCCTCAAGTTTACAAATATGTTGGATGAGCAGGCCCTCCATTTTTTGGTCGAAATCAGCAGGTTTGTTCGATCATTCACAGTTTTATTCTTATTCTCTAAATAACGTTCTAAAGTGGCTTTTTACACATTATACCTTCTCTGGCATTTCTGGAAGCTTCCGCCAAATTTAAATTCGCCTGAAACCACTTGCCACATTTTCCCATCTTGGACATCTAAATATAAAAACACCAATGATAACAAGACAGGTAAGCCGGCTGTTTCCTAAATTGGTCCAGTCCAATATAGGCAACTTGTTTGGTCCATTTTAGGAAACTACACACCTATTCACTAAAATGTAATCTCAACAAAAAAGTTTTTGAATACCATTTCTTAGTCTACCACAGATTCTCACTAATAAACTGTAAATGCATGACAAAAAAGGTAAAAAACCTACCTTTAAAGTTGAGAAAGATATTTCCTTAGCAAACTCCAAAATATCCTGGAAATGCCAATGAAATCGACTTCGTGCACCTCCAACACTATGCAAGTTACAAAATGGGTGACACTTGGGATTCCTTCTTTATCAGCCACAAGCTTGTAGATTTCAACACTAGATGGGACTCACAAGGAAAATAATGAGCTGGTCCAAATTAAGAGGCGGTTCAATTTAGGCAACTCTCCCCTATATTATCACACGTTTTTCGTACCTATAGAGCAATCCAGAGTGCCTATCTACAGGTATAAAAGAATCAGACAGGTGCCCTGAGAGCAGTTCTAATTCAAATAGCATAGTTATCAGATCAAGAGAAAGAGCAGTGAACAGATTAATGAAAATTACAGTGACAAGTAATGAGTTATAGTAGTTAACAGTTGTAATTAGTGTTGTAATTATAAGGACTAATCATTGTGAGTTAATTAATCGTTAAACAAATCAGTGGTTAGCGTTATTCGTGAACCCATATTCGAGGTATTTGCTAAAGGCTGTAAACACGTAACACTATTATATATTTTATTTGCTACCAGATCACAATGGAAAATCGAATGCCTCAATAACATAGCGATTTGATGAATTTTCCTCCATTTCACCCTTACTGTGACAGCAAACTCTCTTTGACCACACTATAAATTTAACTCTGGCAAATGATAAATCACATGTATCTCTATGCCAGTTTAGCATGTGTTGTTTGCCTATCCTTTGAGATTTTATCTGCAGTATAAATTACCATATAATTAACACCAATAAAGTTGCCTCTTCTTTAACATATTTGTTTATTTTTTATTCAATGCTTGATGGATCTTATTTCCTTGGTCTTAATGTCTTCATAAAGAAATTAGTGCCGCCCTTTTTCTGATTTGTTGTTTATGTAAATTAAGCAAGGGTCGTAAATTTGGTTTGATTGACGATGTTGTCGTCCTCGCAGGTCTTTCATTAAGGACGTATTTTTAGTCGAGTCTAAAAAGGATACGGTGGCAAATTTTCATGTGTTGTTACAAATGCAGTTTGGGATGTATTTAATTGTCTGTTTTCTAACAAAACCACGAGTAGGCTTCTACATTCAATTTATTAAGTGGCTTGAAAGTGGGATTTAGTAAAACTAGTCATGAAAATATTGTTCGCAGGCTAATAACATACGTTTACAATAATTACAATCATTAGATACATCACAATTTGTTAAAATATCATTAATATTTAAACTAATCGCAAAGTAAGTGTATTTATGTACTACAATAGTTTACAGTAGCGATGATTTGAAGAATGTATTGTTTGACGTAATGAAACTAGGATTAACGCAATAAACTAGAGAAAGTAATGGGCGTACTACTACAAAATATGCGTAGGATATAAAATTTTCTTAACTTTCGACTAACAGAAACCGCCATTCTGTAACTCTTACCATATTTCAGAAAAAAATTAAATATACAACTCTGCGCGCCACCCTCTTAAGTACGAGGTGGGGGTGAGTCTGTGGGTTTTTTAGGTAGATCTGGCCCAAAATATCTTCATTTTTATTTATTTAATTTAAAGGGATGATCTTTTACTCAGAAGGGGAAGTATCAACCATCACAGGCGCCCAGCTATAAGGCTTATTATGTATACGCCTGCATTCAGTACAACACAACAGAAATTTCAAATTTGCAGTATAAAGTAGAAAACTTGAAAAAAATTAGGTGATCGATGAAACTCTGCACAGATGTTCATTTTTCCTCATTTTTTCAGGAACGAATACACTTAAGGACTGAAAAAAAGAACTGATAGAAAATAGCATCTGCGCCAGATAACGCGATGCTGTTAGAGGTGCTATACACAAAGATAAGCCATCTAAAATAAAGTGAATGAAAAGATTAAATAATAGATTATGAAGAAAGCAAATTTCACTGCAGTTAATCCAAATAAAATATTGGCGTTATTATTTATCCAGCTAGCCCCGAAAAATTAAAAAATATTTTTAATAGCTCACTCAGCTTTTGAGATAATCAGATTTTGCGGCCGTCTTTAAATAGCATGTCGAGCTAGAAAACCACCGACCAAGTATTTGGAACAGCGAGGACTCTGCTTTAAGGTAGATCCCATGAGAGAAGCGTTTGATTTATTTGTCGCTGTCTCAGTTTTTCTTACTTTACTTTCTTAATCATCTTTTATAAGTTCAACAATTTCATGTAGGGTTTTCAAGCAGTTGCTCTTGTCGTAAAATAGGAATATAATTATGAAATACACCAGTCTGCGAACTACATGTTTACGTATATATAGGTGAATACATACACCAAATCTTTTGTTTAAAATTTCTGCTTCTACATAAGTCTGGTAATTTATAAGCTTTTTGTATATGATAATCGCGCCCCGGAGAACCGTAAACTCATTAGCCAACTTCAAGTTTAATTTCTTACTCAGAGGCTGCGGACTATTGTTGCTCAAATTCACTCATATATTTCTGAAGTTCGGGTTCACAACAGCAATTATCATCATGCATAACTTACCGAGTTTTTGTTTTAACCGGGGCAGGTTGTTTTCTAATTAGTACCTAAATTAGTAAATGGCGAGCACGGCAACTGGACTCGCAAAACTGTTTAATTTTGGTGGTAGGAAGAGTTAACATTTACAAATTTATACACATATATTACTTTGTTCTCACTGACCCATCAATGCACTAACTAAATCCCTGAACTGAAATTTGGCGCAGATGTTGCTCTTGATATGTAAGCGCCCACTAAGAAGTAGTATCTTGCAATGTTTTCCACCTGTTACTCTTTTTAGCGAAGAACTTAACGGTGGAAAGTGGCAGTTACATTTCCCACCTAACTAAAGTCTAATATATATTAACATGTAGCGACTTTATTTAGGTTATTAAATAAGCTGATGAAATATTCTCATAAAACTCATATTACCCTACCTTTCCGGAGGAGAAATAATCCTCGAGGCGGAGGAGTCTCGCTGATAAAGCAAATAAACAGCAGTGTTCCCCAGGGGTCAGTATTGGGTCCGACCCTCTGGAATGTTATATGCGATGGACTTCTCAAGCTGGAATCACCCAGAGAAATGACTCTCATCGGTTTCGCAGACGACGTAGCCATGATCGTAGTGGCGTAGAGATGAAGTGGTTTGAGGTACGGGACGGTAGTTGCCGGGTAAAGGAAATAAATATGTGGAAAGATGTTGAGAAATATGGAAGTGGGATAATCTTACAAAAGAGAGAATTGGCAAAATGTGATGATAAGCGGGAAAATCTGGTGGTAAGGTAAATGAGGTTAGGATAGTGTGGGAAAATGATGAGAAAGTGAAAGAAGTGACGGATAATTTAGACAGGGTATTAGAAAGTCAAAAAAGAATCAATTTCGATAAATATTTATTCAAGGATTGGTAGGTACAAAATTTAACAATGTTGTATGTGAAATATTTATAAAGCACATTTACATTGTACCTTTATGAGTAGTAAAGCTGATTTTGCAAAATTATTCTTACTGAATATGTTTCAAACTGAAATCAAATAGAAGCAGAAAGTTCAGCTTTATATTTTTAGAATAGCTTTCAACTTACTATTAATATTAAAACATAATATTTTTAGCCGCAAACTCCTCGTCAGTGCAAGGTAGGCATGTAACGACCGACACGAGGATCCCTTGACTACTTGGTACATTTCGGTATCTTTAGGATAGCGACATGTAAAGTAGTCAGCAGGCGCCATCTAGCGGTCCAGTGTCTATTGCAATCGAAACATAAATAGCCTTACTGGTCTTAGCATAGTTGAAATGTGCTTTTAGAGGGCGGAATGTTAAAACATAATATTTTTAGTCGCAAACTATTAATATTCTTACTTTTTATTTTAAATTTTTTATATTTTTATATATTTAATTGAGTTAAACAATTCAACTTAATCCATGCGTAGACTACTAATTTAATAAGAGCAGTATATTTAGACTATAGAGTGGTAAATTGTTTATTTGCTGCAGCTCTTTTATCATGTCCATGATAAATTTTATGTTTTAGTTTTGGCTTTATGTAAACCACACACAGATATCCTAAAAATATATTACATAAATATATACATAGCAGACGTTTATCCTCAATTCTATGTGAGTAGATTACATAATTTTACTTGTTAAAAGGATAAATAATTTGATTTAGTAAATGTAATTTATATTATGATGTAGCATATATCTGCATAACATGAAGCACTACATTAACCCTCGACTTATTTACCCAACTAAGTAGTACTCTATCCTATCCAACGCATTAAGTTGATTAAAGTATATATGTGAGAGACAGGAGCATTAACTAAACCTGATGGTTTGTAGATTCGAAATTAGTGCCTATTGCCTCCTCGCGTGTATTAATTATTCTAATAAGATTTTCTTTCAAAGAAGCGGTAGAGAAAAATCTAGCTGACTCATACAGTGTGATTTTTATCAGATCAATACGTTTTTCTCGTAAGCCGCTAAAGTTTTGTAAAATGTATTATATTCCTAATGACGATCACTCAAATTCACACTATACTTGAACACACTGTGCGACATGCATTTCGCAAACCTATTGCCATCGTCAGAAGACGATTAAAACTAAATTTAAATTTTAAACTTAAAGCTTTGGGCTTTCGATTAGATGTGCAGCGATGCAAGAGCGCAAAATGAGGTCTTGCGCTCTTGCGTCACTCCACAACTAGTCTGTAAGTTAAAGGTACACTACAATAATTAAAATATAATATTTCAGTGGCAAAACTCCTCTATAAAAAATCTTTATTTTACTATACGGAACGTAACCAGACTGCAACCAACAGCGGAGTATGTGCCCCGCCAAGCGCTGAATTACAAGTTATAAGCCTGGCGCGTTAAGTGCAATAACTGTGTATTACCAACAAGACGCTGATGCTTCGATTGCAACAAACACCAGCCGAAAGACTGATCCTACTTAAAGGAGCTCCCGTGCCAGTCGTCCCACACCTCTTGCAGACTGCAGTTTCGAGCTGGTGGCTCTCGTTAGTGCTAGGTAGGCATGTGACGAACGACACAAGGATCCTTTGACTATTTGGTACATCTCGGTATCGTTAGGATAGCGATATGCAATATAGTCAGCAGGCGTCATCTAGCGGTCCAGCGTCTGTTGCAATCGAATAGATCGAGTACACCGGCAATTAGAAAATGGTTAACAAGAAAGATTGCAAGTGTTGTATTACCATGAAGTAATATGTAAAGTTGAGTTAGTTACTTGTAGAGTAGTTTTTATGTTCAAGTCTGGCGATATTACCTTCATAAGCTCCAGTTTAGAGAAAAGTTTTATTTAGTAGCGAAAGACGTTAGTAGTCTGTCATACTTATTACGAGATTTTCGCATTCAGTTCTGTTATATTTACGGCATTAGTCGGTATGCTGTACTGTATTATCAAAGTGTAAACCTTAGAAACTGTTTAAGTGAAATAAAGATTTTCTGATGCATTGATCCTTGTCTAGTGCGCGAACCTTTAGTGAATTAGGGGCTAATTAGTACGTTTTCGAACAATACGCCCTCCAAGTAGGTATTTGGAAGATTTTCGTCAGTGCCAAGTTATTGCCTCAAGTCACAAAGTGCAACGTAAACTGTAAGTACGTTCTAGTTAAGATCCCGAATGGCTTTCTGCTTTTTACCAATAAATAAAATCCGTGGCGCCCAACTTTCCTTTCGAAATTTGAACTTTAAGAATTATAATTGTGTGTTAATGTTGGAGTATCTAATTGAGTTTTGATTCCAGTGATACTCCGGGTTTTGTTCATATTTGTAAATTACCTTTGTTGCTGTAAAATTACATGTATTAGTTTAGTTATTTTTCTATGACTTGATTGCGTATTCGAATACTGTAGATTTTGACATTACTGTATTTTTATGTTGCATGGCCTCATGGTCATATATTGTCATATATTTTATAGTAGTAATATGGGATTAATTTTACATTGTTTGTGTCTCATTAATCTAGTTTTCCCTCACCCCTGATATTGAGGTAGCTAGGATCGTTTTAAAATAAATATTTTTAAAGAAATTTAGAGTTAAATTATAAGTTGCTTCATCACTAGATATATCAGTATGTAAGCTAAACGCACTAACTAGGGATTCCAATCCCGGAGCATTATTTCAATCAGATGATTTTCGAGATTACATTACACGTTTCCGGGATCCTGGGACCGGTCTCGGAGCTTATCGCGAAAATTTAGGTGTCGCTAAATTAATTAATTTCTCATTAGTTTAAAATGATTGACTCTCTCTCTCTCTTAACATCTAACATTTTATTTTTCAAATGCGCCAAAGTACAAAAATCGATTGAAGTTAAGTCAGGAGACTTTGCAGGCTATTTGGAACAAGGGGCCCAATCCAATGATCTGGATACAATTTATTTAGGTAATCCATAACGGCAATAGCATTATGTGGTCTAGCCACGTCTTGTTGGAAGGAAACCTCATCAATGTTGGTATTGGGGATATGAATAATCTGTGGAATTATTATATTTCTAGCCATGCACATCGTCGACGGAGGGTATTTATTACATCGAGTTATCTGGCATTGCGATGAATCGATTTCATCCATACGTAATAACTACGTCACATTCGCTTAGTTGCATTACACATCGAATTCCGTCATTGCATTTGATAGATATTCTGAAAATGTGGATTCTGATACGAAATATGTGGAATAATTCCGACGATCATGGAAGCATGCGCCAATGGACATTCTATGAAACGATGATGACGAAATTTCTCGTCCTCGACAAAAGCGAAGAAGAAGCTACGAACTTTACGATAAAACAAGCCACGGAAGATTCCGATACGCTAATAATGAACACGGCAATAGCACCTACATTTAATTTCGTGATAATTAGGGAACAAATCACAACAAATTTATTGAATGAAATTTATGCCAAAGCAAATAATCGTAAGAATAATTTATTATTACATGCTTTCAGTGGTAGCGGTATGACATCAGTCTTCTTCTATCATGACACTTCTCTGCGTATCCCGGAAACATCCACATTTAATCGAGCTCATATACATACTTAAAAACACAGTGATTGGGCCAAATACAATAGTTGATACTGGAGATTCAACCTCGTGTTGTATAATTGCAGTGGTAAGCACGTTATATCACTGAACAATTACGGCCACAAATGCTTTATAAAACCAGCTGTCAAAAATATATTTTAATAGAGACCACCAACAAAAGCAGCAGCTCGACAGCATTCTTTTCGGACCAGCAGTAGTTGAGAAACATGCTGAAAGGTGGGGCTGGAAAGAAAGCAGGGACGGATTAATTCCTATTAGCACACCCCACTCCCTTTCCGAGAACACTCTTATAACTTATTTCATGCAAGTGCAAGAAGGAATGTCGGGAAACTTGGATTGAATTGTCCGATTATTTGCCTAAACTGTAATAGCACCTGCGACAAAATTCAGGATGCAACAGAAGACATTAACGAAGAAGGAGAAACGATATAGTTCTAGGGGAAGCTGAAATGGAACAAATAAGGTATTTCCTTCTGTCTTCACATTTGACGTTTTTAAGCTTTAAACAGAATTGAAGTGTTTTGTTAACATTTACAGGCTTTTTGTAGAATTTAAAAGCAGTAAGTTTAACTAAATAATAATGTATTAGTTATAAAATTAAGTAAATAATATTTTGCAGAGAAAGATGTCAAGTAGTGAAGAAATAAATATAGAATGTATGCCACCAGAAATAAAGAAAATGGCTTATTTTTCTAATTTAGCTGACAGATTTTTGTGGAAAACCTACTCTATGTTGAGAATAACAATTAGCATCAAACATAATATTAATACTGCAAAATATTTAAAATTAAAATCGTTTTTAAAAAGAAACTCTGATGGTTACCGAGCAAAAAATCCAAAGTTTTATCTGCACAAGGAGTAAATACCTTTATTAAGGAAGCTCACGATGAGATATATTTAGGTACAAAGGTAATAAAGCTAGTTATATTTTGTCTTAAAAATAATTGTTTCGGTATTTTTTAGGTTGCTTTAATAGTCGGTATAATAATGGGCTCCTGTAGAAAAATGAGCTGTATCAAATGCAAGTTAATGATATTGAAAACCTAGGGCATGTTGTTTTAGTAAATGCGCCAGATTCTAAAACAAACGTGTCCAGGAATTTTATTACTATAGAATACTGCCAAATTAATAAAAAAATGCTTTTCGACCCCCAAATGTTGAGCGTAATAATCTATTTTTAAATTACCAAATATGAAAGTGTACCAAACAAGTAGTTGGCTTAAACAAATTTAGTATTATAGCAAAGACCCTGAAAAATGCACAGGGTCTTGTATTCGCCGTACTTCAGCAACTATGCTTCTCGACTATGGCGGCGATATAATAGAGCTGAAAAGACATGGAGGCTGGAAATCTACAGGGGTAGCAGAAGGCTACATTGAAGATACGTTAGAAAATAAGTTAAAAGTGACCAAAAAAATCATGCATTATATTGAATCAGTAGACTTACCGGTTTCACAACCGTAACAGAATATTTCATTGGAAATGGAAAGCATTAGTACTACACCTCCTTTTGGTATATTATTATTATTAGCCGTTACTCGAGTCCGAGTATAAAAATGTTACAGTCGATAAATTGTGTACAATAAAAAACAAGTAAAAGGTGTAGTCTATTGTAATTCCCATTCATCTACGGTGCACACGACTATGGCTATAGAGGCCAATTCGGGAGAGCACATGTCGACCGCAGTCAGGACAAACATAGACCTGGTAAGGTCTTGGATTCGGCCTTCTTGCAGCAACATTTCCTTGATAGCTGGCCACAACCCCTCGCCATTCGGTTCTGTCCGCTGCAAGTTGTTCCCATTGCTCGTCTGCAATACCGCAGGATTTTAGATTTTCATGGAGAGCGTCTTTGAACCTCTTTCGTTGACCGCCACGCCTTCTTCTACCGCCTAGCAATTCACCATAAAGTGTACATTTAGAAAGACGGTTATCATGCATACGCTGAACGTGACCTGCCCATCTTAGGCGTGCTCTTGAAATAAGCACCTCAATTGGAAGGCTGTTTGCTCTCCTGAGTACTTCCACGTTTGATATGTGATGGAACCAACGGATTTTCATCATACTTCTGAGGTGTCTTTGCTGAAAACGTTCTAATTCTTTCACATGACGACGGTAAGTGACCCAGCTTTCACATCCATATAGCAGTGTTGGAATGACAACTGCTCTGTAGACAGCCATTTTCGTTGACAAAGCAAGGTCGTGGTTGTCAAATACTCTCTCTCTAAGTCCCCAGAGTGCTCTAGATGCAGCGTTAATTCTATTGCGAATCTCGCTGTCCATGTTTGCTTTGTCATTAACAACGTTGCCTAAGTAATTGAACTGATCCACCACTTCAAGAGAATTTCCGTTAAGTGTTATGTCTATTTGGTTCACTTGATGAGGAGTTGACATAATCTTAGTCTTTCCAATGTTGATTTTAAGTCCCTAGGAATCATAGCTCTGGGCATACACATCTAAAAGTTCTTGAAGCTCTTCCGGCGTAGAGGCTAAAAGTGCACAGTCATCCGCATACTGGAGATCACAAATGAATCGTGTGCGTGTCTTCGTGAAAGCTCTAAAGCGCCCTATGTTAAAGAGACCGCCATCAAAACGGTATCTGAGACCTATTCCTCTGACTGTCAGTTTGTTGTCAACAATAATTGTTAGAGCAGTGGTAAACAAATTAAAGAGTAGGGGTGCCAGGACACATCCCTGCCTAACTCCAGTGAGGGTTTGGAAAGGTTCGGTTGCCTCATTATTATACATAACCTGGGCGTTGTTGTTTGTATGTAGACTGCGACATACTTCCACAAATTTTCTAGGGATACCTAAGCGGAACATAATTTTCCAGAGCACTTCCCTGTCCACCGAGTCAAACGCCTTGGTTAAATCAATGAAGGCCATGTGAATTTCTCCTTGATGTTCGAGTGCTTTTTCTTGAAGCTGTTTAAGTGTGAAGATTAAATCCGATGTGCCTCGGTTTGGTCTAAAGCCACTCTGTGTTTCAGGAAGTAACTTTTCCATAATAGGTGTTAGCCTATTTGCCATCGCTTTGGTGAGTATCTTCCCTCCAACAGCCAGGAGAGCTATACCCCTGTAATTTCCACAGTCCGCAGCGCTCCCTTTGTTTTTGAAGAGGTTGATTAAAAGTGTATCACGAAACTCCTGCGGAGCTTGACCACTTTCCCACACGACATCAAACAGTTTCTTGAGGTAGGGTATGAGCTCTGACGACACAGCTTTAAAGATCTCAGCTGGGAGTGAGTCGACGCCGGGAGATTTGTTATTTTTTAGCTGCCCAATGGCGGTTAAGATCTCTTCCGTTGTTAGTGGTTTATCTAAGTCTTCGAAGGTGTCATATTGAGGGATAAGATTTATAATATCGTGATCGGCTTGGCTTTGCTGGTTAAGAATGTTACAGTAGTGTTCTTTCCATCGGGCTCTTATTTCCTGGTCTTCTTTGAGGAGATTTCCATTTAAGTCTTTAATAGGGCACATATTTTTCCGACTGGGGCCGTACACTGCTTTTATTCCTTGAAAGAAATTCCTGTAGTCGTGTGAATCGGCGTACCTTTGAATTTCTCTGGCCTTGCTTGCCCACCACTCGTTCTTTATTCTTCTGATTTCGCGTTGCGTTTCATACTTAGATTGGGTAAAAGCTTCTGCTTTTGATGAGTCATTGGGGTGGTTGATAGCGTTTTGGAAGGCAGTATGTTTGCGGTCAAGAAGTTCTTGTATAAAAGCTTCATTATCATTGAACCAGTCCTCCTGTTTTTTACTTGCTGCAGTGCCAAGAATTTCCTCACTCGCACTTTTTAAACTGTCTTTAATTTGTGTCCAGGTAGCAGCGACATCTACAGAATTGGTTTCTTCTAGTGCACTCAAATTCTCTTGAAATTTTTGCTTTAGCTGTTCGACGGTTTGTTGGTCACGCAATTTACTAATGCAGAGACGGGGTCTACGTTTTACTTGAGCTCTTCGGTGTTTGGGTCTCATAACAATTTTCATTTTAGAGACAACAGGACGATGATCGGTCCAACATTCGCTATCAATGCGCGCCTTTGTAATTTGGACGTCTTTGAGATGCTTCCTACGTACGATAACATAGTCCAGTAGATGCCAGTGACCTGATCTGGGGTGACGCCAGGTGCCTTTAAATTTATCCTTTTGTCGGAAAATGGTGTTTGTTATAACTAGATCATGTTCGGCGCATTTAGTTAGGAGTAGTTGACCGTTAGCGTTCATGTTGCCCAAACCGTTCTTGCCTATGATGCCTGGCCAGGTGTCTGCATCTCTCCCTACTCTAGCGTTAAAATCGCCAAGAATAACGAGTCGTTCCATTTTAGGTATTCTACAGAGGGTTTCTTCCAGCTGTTGATAGAAGCTTTCCTTAATTTCGTGACTTGCATCCAGAGTGGGAGCGTAGGCGCTTATTAGATTTACCGCGTTGCCATCTGATAGCTCATAGCGTAGCAGCATTAGACGCTCGGATAGGCCTTGTGGTACTTGTGTTAAATTGGATACAAGTTGATTCCGAACGGCAAATCCTACTCCATGTTGTCTTCTTGAATTGGTGGGAAGACCTTTCTAATATAAGGTGTAGTACTTTTCTGTGAGAGAGCCTTCCCCCAAAAATCGAGTTTCGCTGAGAGCTGCAACGTCAACATTGAGTCGGTGAAGTTCTCTATCTATTAGAGCAGTTCTTCTTTCAGGCCGATCGGTGCGAGTGCTGTCGTTCAAAGTACGAACATTCCAAGCGCCGTAGATGAAAGAATTAGTTTTGTTGGATTTAACTTGTCGGTGTTTTTTCGACATTCGATGAGGTGTCCCTGTGGGCACCCTCCCCCGGAGATCCGATCGGGAGGGTATTTTACCTCCGGATGATTTTGTCCCACTTGAACGCTCCATCATTTTTTTAAAGCCTTAATCGACTGAAAACGAAGCTGCATTTGAAGTTTTAGCTGGAGCAGGTATGCAACTGACCAGCTCGGTTGCGGAAGGCGAGTGGTGTGGTCCCATGGCACAGAAGGAGACTGCGACGATGGGGTAACCAAACGATTCCAAAAGCAACCTTTGTGTGCGGTGGGTTATTTTTACCGCACTCTTCGTGAGAAGGTGGATGTGCTCACGGCAAAAGGTAAGGGTTATTCCGCCCTTACTCGGTCGTTAGAGCCTCGTTAGTGAAAACAGGGTGCACCAAGTTCAAATTGAACTCATCGCGAAGGTGAGGTTAACAATTGAGTAGGAGAGGCTATAACTTGCGCTTCACTACCCCATTACACACCCCTTTGGTATATTATCAAACAGTAGTAACACACTTTTACGACATCTAGATACAAAAATAATGTCCAACATTTCTTGCGATTTGTTAAAAAATAACGTTTAATTTATTTACAAGTGAAAAAAATATAATAAATTTGTGAATATAGTGAAAAAGACTACTTATTTTGTTATAATTTAACATTAGGTTTGTTAAATTGAAAATTTTTCTAATAAAACTATTGTATAAAATACTATTGTATAAATATTACATGATTTCTAAAATCTTGTTAGGGAGGGAGGTATAGTCTAAAGCACGTTTGGAATGCCATATTCCATACTCGCAAACAGACTTTTCGCTCGTGTAGAATACGGGCCATTCCACAACTTGTTGTAGAATATACTATTATGAGGCAGTTCGTTCCTATATGCGAAAATTTGTCCTATTCTGATCGTGAAACAGTGGTAAAAACCGGGCCATCGGAGACAAAACGAAGGAAATTGCAGTAAATTCCATCATTGGGGCTGTGGAGTAGGCCTACTAGGGATACCACAAAAAATGCGCCATATACTCTACCTCATGAATGTATAGATATGCCAGTGCATGTGATGGAATAGACTTTGCGGCGCTGGTACGCCGAAACCGTTTGTAGTATATAAAATGGAAAATAACTTTGTCTAGTTTAATTTAGTATATGATTATATTTCCCATAAAGAGCTCTGCAAAAAAAATATTCATGAAAAAACTCGCTTTGGCGCCATTTTTTCAATATGGCGGCTTTCCAGAGAGAACACGAGGTGGAAAAATACAAATTCAAAAAGAATACCTCAAAATCTATAAGAACGCCAATTTCCACAGAAAGCTACTTATAGCTTGGACTGTTAGAGACATATTTTTATTATCTGTTAGTCTTATTATTCTTTTAGATATTTACCGATTACCTAAAACAATTTAATTTTATACGAGTAGTATGTAATTTATAAAGATTTATGATATAATATGAACTCTATTTATGTTTAGTGGCACTAGGCTAAGTTTTCTACAGAAATACGTGATTTGTACGAAATCAAAAATATAAAGGATAAATAAATTATTAATGACAAATCCTGGAAACCTACATCCTCGTTTAGAGGACTACGTGGCTCATTCATAATTTAATGTTTCCAAAGTACAAAGCAAGTGCGTGAAAAATTGAAAATTTTAACATTTATTTTCTCGGAAACTAAGATCCAGGAATTTCTCAAACGTGCCTAGTAAAGTAAATTACACCTACTGTTTGTGCTATATCGTGATAAAAATGACTAAATACAAAATACTGTCTTGTGTGACAAGAGTTTGCTAGCCAAATATTAATAAGCTTAGCAACTTGGCCGTAACGTACTTTATTTTTAGGAATAATGTATGTTCGTGAACAGAAATAACGAACCTCTGTAATTAGTAATTAAATATCACAAAATACAAATAACCCTGAAATACACCAAAAGTTAACTATGTTGTCTATTTTTAAACCTATAATACTTACTAAATATAGACATTAATATTTTAAATCGGAAATAATGTAATGACATAAGTATAAAAATATTAAATTAATTGAATTAGTTTGCCTTTATGTTTGCATTCGTACATAAAATATTCCATCTAACAGCGCTATGAAGGCGTAGAGGAACCAATAATAATTTTCACACGTTTCAACCAAAATTCATTTCAATTGTTGTAATGTTAACTATTGTAAGTCGAAGCTACAATCGCTTAGTTAAAATCGCAACAATTAAAGTGAATTTTGGTTGAAACTTGTGAAAATTACTGTTGGTCCCTCCACGCCTTTAAAATACACATCATGTTTAAAAAATATGTACTGAAAATAACAATTATTTTATTTAACAATACACTGCCCAACAGAACAATTCAAATACTGAGCAAAAGATTGCAAACTTACAAATAATTTTCACATATTTTGTATAGAGGCGAGAATTTCTGATCATTAGTTTTATGAGTCGATAAGCAGAGTAATAAGTTTTGCCCAAGAGAATAGTCTAGGTGTTCGAAAACTTAAGATAGCGTCACAGTAGTCTTTAAAAAATAGATTTTCTCTGTTATAGATCTGCGAGTCTCTAAGCTCGAAAGCGAAAACCTGTTGAAAAGTACAGGCCGGTGAAAAACAATAGAAGGATAGACGCCATTTTCCTTATAGTATAGTGTTTTTAAGAAGCACCTCTGTATGCTCTATATATCTTCTATTAGCTCAGTCAATGAAGCCGATCGGCGGAAATAAATCGTGTAGTCCCAGATTTCCATATACAGAATTAAAGCAAATTAAGCTTCCTACCTAAATAGTTCATTTTTTCACTACGATTAATACTTCCTGAGATACGGGAGTGGAAAAATAGAAAATTCTGACTTTTTAAATAATCTCTATTATAAAAACCATAAATATATTTGGACTATGCCAAGCCTTTGTCCGTGATGCTATTTCAGAAGTTGATTAGGCAGCTCATGATTTAACACAGCACCAATGTAATTGATGGTAGCTTCCTCTTTTATCGTGTAAAATGGTTCGTTGACACCAAGGCTTCCACCATCTGCAATCAGTACATAAACTACGTAGAGAAACATTACGGTCACTACTGTATAGTGATTTTCGATGGATATGGTGACGGCAATAGTATGAAACGAGCTGAGCAGAAGCGAAGAGGCCTCACGAAAACTTCAGTAGACATCAATTGCAATGAAATGATGAATATCACAATTCATTTTTTATAAATGAAAAAAACAAAACCAGGCTTATCCAACTACTCAAAAACAAAATTAAGGGGAGTACAAACGGTATTTGCTGTAGGGGATGCTGATGGCACTATCGTAAGATGTGGGTTGGAGAAAGTTGCCCTACACCATACTGTCACAATAATTGGTGAAGATGTGGACTTGATTGTTTTACTCCTTGCTTTTACACCACCAGGGAGAAACGTTTTCTTCTTGACATCTGGCAGGGGCAAAGTGGAGTCAAACCTCTATTCCACAACTAAGCTCCAACTATTTCCTTTTGCTGAAATCATCCTCCTTCTCCACTCCTTCAGCGGTTGCGATACCACCTCGGCTATTTATAATAAGAGCAAAAGAGGTATGGTTAAGCTGTTCAGCAAAATGCCTAGCCAAATGAAACACATATCTGACATCTTCACAAACCCCTCGGCAACACCACAGATGATCGCATAAGGTGGCGAGAAGATGTTTTTGGAAATCTACCAACCGACTCCCAATGAACAAGATTTGAACAAACTTCGATACACAATCTTCGTAAGAGTTTCGGCGAAGCCAAAACTGAACCTAGCACCAATACCACCGATCAGAGGAGCAGCAAAGCAACACTCTTTCAGAGTTTATTTACAGGTATTATAATTTTGTTCAATTAATGCTTTTCTAATGTTGAAGTATTTACTTACTGCACCTACAACATATGTACAATATTTGTTCAACTTTGTACAACATTTATTATACCTTAAAGTGGTTTCGTCACTCATTAACAGATGTGGCTAAGCAATTCCACCATACGACCGATCGGTTGGGAACGGATTCGAGTGGAGGACGGCTCATTGATCCCACTCACCACAACAAACCCAGTAGCTCCAAAAGTCATTTTGAATAATATTTTCTGCCGATGTTCCACTGCATGAGGAGGTCGTTGTGGATGCAGAGAAGCTGGGATCCGGTGTTCGATGGTGTGCGACATGCGCCACGGTGGAGGATTTACTCGACGACTACAAATATTCCGATGACTTTGACGATTTTCTCTTTTACCATTTACATCATTAATCATCAAATACTTTCTTTTGTTATTATTTCTAAATTTGTTGTTCACATTCGCTTTACTCGTCGAATAACACGAGTTTTTCAGACTTTTCGATTTTTTCACCACCCGTATCTCGGTAAGTGTTGATCGTAGAGAAAGAAATGAATAGGAGTATTTTAGTAAGAAATTCAATTTACTTTAATTTTGTGTATGATATTTTTTCCGCTAGAAGCCGCCGTTTTCGAGATATTCACGAAAAATTTGAAAACCCTCCCCAACGCTCACACCCCAGCGGTGAGAACTTTAAGTATGTTGTTCAAGGAGGTAGCGCCTACCACTGTACAAAACTCTGGGACTATACGATTTATTTTCGCCCGTTTTGCTTCGTTAACTGGACTATACCGGGTGGCCACGAGTCAATGTACGCCTCAAACATTTTGGTTGTTTTTGTATTTAAAAATTTGGTTTTTGGTACACATAAATTAGACAATAATGGGCTACATTTAGACTAACAGGAATGAAAATATCACTTCTGGTTGAACCGGAAGTGACATCAACTTTTTTTTCTTAAATGGAATCACTATATTTTTTTATGGTTTCTCATTAAGCGTAAATTTCTAAGTGCAACAGTTTTTTCAGATGTAAAAAATTCCAAAAAATAAGTGAGATACGAAAATTCTTTTGATTTTTTCAAAATGGCCGCGTCAGATGAATGCGATGTAAGAAAATTACTAAGTAGGCTTTGGAAATTATTAGTAAGGTTGTAGACTTGTCTGTAAAGAAGAAAATAGTTGTTTGAATTACTGATAGGTACCAGTATTTTTAGTTTAATTTTCATTTTCATTTCCGTAGGGGTCCTATGGAAATTTTTTTAATGGAACTGTGCTATTTTTTTTTATTAATCAGAAATAATGATTCATAAACTATAATTTTTTCGCCATTAATCATTTCTTAATGATATCCTTCGTTATAATAGATGTATTTTTAAAAAGTAGATACAAATTAAAGAAGAAATAATTTTATTTAAACATTACAACCATGAATAAATAGAATAATAAAACTATATAAAAACTAAATTATAATAAACCATTATAGAAATTGATCAAACTGTTCACTTTTATGATTAATACACAGAGTAGCGCGACTTATCGTTGCATGTCTAACATTTTGTAATTATTGAGGTGTTATTTGTGCAATTTGGTGTCGAACTCTTTCTTCCTGATCTTGCTTTGTGGTTGGAGCCGTCATGTAGACTCTATTCTTCAAATGCGCCTAGATAAAAAAATCGAGTAGGGTTAAGTCAGGCGACCTTGCAGGCCATCTGACTGGGCCATGGGTCCCAATCCAACGATTTGGAAATAATTGATTTAAGTAATCCCTAACGAGAATAGCATTTTGGTCCAGCCCCGTCTTGTTGGAAGTAAACCTCGTCAATATTGATATTGGAAATTTGATTAATCTGTGAAACTATTATATTTTGGAGAAATTCTAGATATCTTCGTCCAGTTAGAGTTCCGTAAAAAATTATTGGACCTATGATATGGTCGCCCAGTACGCCTAACCAAACATTGAAGCCAAACCGCTTCTGAAACCGCCCCTGTCTCATAATGTGAGGATTTTCACTTGCCCAATATCGAGTATTGTTTCGATTGAATAACCCAAGGTTTGTAAATCTCGATTCATCAGTGAACAAAATGTTTTTGATAAAATTCTCATTTCTTAATTGGCATAACTGTAACCAATTACAAAATGTTATTCTTCGTTGATAATCATTCTCATACAAAAATGAATCAATTGATATTTATAAGAGCGATAGCCGTGTTTCTTTAAAATTTTCCTGGCCGATTCTTTGGAAACTGGTAATTCATGTTCAATTTGTCTTACCGAAATGGTTGAGTCAACATGCACTAAAGCTAATACATTAATTTCCGTTTCTTCATCAACAATAAATCTTTCTTAAATTTCTATAATAGGTTCAGTTCTAAATTGATGCTCCAACCGTGCGAAATAGTTTCTCGGAGGTTGTCTTCTTTCTGGATATCTCTGTCCATACAGAATTTGTGCTCTAGTTGCATTACGTCGAGTCTCTCCATAAGTAATGAACATGTCAACTTTTTCATCTCTTGAATATTTTTCAGCCATTTTATATTAATTTTCTTGTTTATAACAACTTTAATACACTTGCTTCAGAATATTAGTGAGTAAGTCAAGAATAATTCAATTGTTGCGAATGTCTACCATTTTCATGCCTATCTGCAATTTTGGATTTAAATGTAGATGGTGAAAAGATTATAGTTTATGAATCATTATTTCTGATTAATAACAAAAATAGTACAGAAAATGAAAATTAAATTCTGTTTTTTGAAAAAATTCTAAATATACTGGTACCTATCAGTAATTCAAATAACTATTTTCTTCTTTACAGACAAGTCTACAACCTTACTAATAATTTCCATAGCCTACTTAGTAATTTTCTTACATCGCATTCATCTGACGAGGCCATTTTGAAAAAATTAAAAAATTGTTCTTATCTCACTTATTTTTTGGAATTTCTTACATCTGAAAAAACCATTGCACTTATAAATGAGAACCATAAAAAAACATTAATCATTCCATTTAAGAAAAAAGTTAATGTCACTTCCGATTGAACCGGAAGTGATATTTTTATTCTTGATAGACTAAAAGTAGCCCATTATTGTCTAATTAATGTTTACCAAAAACCAAATTTTTAAATACAAAAGCAACGAAAGTATTGGGGGCGTACATTTACTTGTGGCCATCCGGTATATGTATATAATAATAGTAACAGAGTGGATGCAAATGTGAAAGGTTCATTCTCTGACTATCTGGAGGATTGATAACAAATCTATTTTCGTATATTTTGCGCATATTTCTAATGACAGGGGATGGGATTTTCACCCAGAGGGGTGTACTTACCGTCAGTTTTAGCTCGCTGCAACTTCTCGTATAAACGATGTTAACTAGAAACTTTCACAACACTTTCTAAAGCTATTTCGGCTCATAATTCTCTTAAATTCTCTCAAGTTACTTCTAATAAAGAATACTTTCTTAAAAATAAAAACAGATTATTACGACCTAAAGTCAGGTAAAGACAAACGAGGTCCCAGATATTACGAATCCTTATAGTGAGAGTAAAACAATAAAAAGAACAAGTAAAATAAAATACAACTTATTATAAAAATAATATGCAGTACAATGAAAATTTAAGAGTAAATATCTTACAATAAAATATAAATTAAGGTCTAGGGTTTTCCTCAGCTGACGCTAGGAAAATTCAAATTCAATTCAATTTATTCAACTTCAACTATACATGTTTAACATTACATATTCAAATGCACATAGTGTTTGGTATTGGACATTAAATTAACAACATCATCAGTTTTATATATTACATATTGAAAAACTTAAAATAGGTTATATTTAATACAACCCTGGCGAACAAGAAGACTCACCTAAGCACTGTACGGTGCTTGTGTTGTGTCGTTCTTCTTATATCGCCGAAGGAAGTCTAACTAAAGCAGGCAAATTGAGAAATGAGCAGAGAAAGACATTATGATGGCTAGAATACAAAATGAAAACAGTAAAGGAGAATGATGAATACAGCAAATATTAATGACAAAATAGTATACAATATGAAATAAGACGAGGAAGTGGGGAGGACAGAAGCGCACATATGAAACAAAATTTCTTACTGTGGGATTAAAACAATTTAGTAAGTTTGTCATGATTTTCATTTAAGAAGCTTTTTATACCTAGTTTATACTTACTTAATTTCGTTATCTTTTTGAGGTCAGCTGGTAGCTGATTGTACAGTTTAGGACCAAAAAAGAAAACATATCTCTGCGTGTGAGTTTTTCTGAAAATTGGTAAATTAATAGATAAATTAGAAATTAGAATTAGAAACTTAAACAATTATGAAATATGTGAAATTTAGTTTTTGATCTGGTACCAACCACGTGCCTTTTTAACTAAATTAATCACTTAGTAAAGTATTCAGCTCAATTTCTTGATCAAAAAGGAAGTTTGAATGGACTTGAGTGATACATAACCATTCTAACTCACAAAAACAAAAGAGGATATGACTTCAACTGACAGTTTGACAATTCGGCTGTCAGAGTCAACATGAGAAATGTTATGGACTTTTTCGATCAATACTACCATCTTTATACTACTAGTTTATATACATTTTTTATGCACTAATTATAATAATAGTTTGAATTTAATACTTTATGATATACCCATCTATTCAACATATTGTTATATTTTCCTTGAGAGCCATCTCTTGGCGGAAAGCTTAAATTTAGGTGGTAATTTCGATAGGAAATTAGAGCGTGGTAATAACATCTATCGCTGAATTACACATTACGATGATTGACGACTTGATATACTAAAATCTGTTATTAATATTAATTTGTGAAAACCAGCGAAAGATATACAAGATACAAATGACGGACAAATATTTATTGTATGTTGAGTTTCTTTTCAAATGCAATAAATGTTAAAAGGTGTAAATCAAATAATACAAAATTGCTTTAGTCTTATGACCCATGATGTGTACGGAAAATCTCGTTGTTCCAACTACTATTCTACGATTGCATAGAGCAATCGATTGGTACAAAAAAATCAGTTAAGAATTTGATATTTGCAACTTTGGAACTTTTTATTTGTATTATTTTTAACTAATTTAGCTTCGCCCGTGGATAGGACTCGAAATGGTTGGAGCACAACAAATTATGTTTTACATTTAGCCAAATTCCTATGTACTCTGCACATGATATATAAGGATTAATATGCAACGAATCACTGACTAATCCCATGTTGACCGTTTCGGCTTAAAACATGATAATAACACAGGCCCACAAAAAGAATAAAGTTGTCTGCGCCATGCATTAGACCATTGGATTCCTATATATTTTCACCCACTGAAGACGAATATGGCATCAGTTTTGCTTTATACGTCAGAATTTTCTGCTATAGCCAAAAATTTGGAAAATCTTCAACTTCAAACAGCCAAATTAAGAATCCCATAACATGTTCATACTAATGCCGTAACACTATACCTTTAAGCTTCATAACCTCATGATCCAATAGCATCCTGTGACCGAAAGAAGGATATACGATCTAATTGGAAAATTTATGAGTTACAGAATTTAAACCAGAAAATTTTATATTTCAATTTCCCGTTATGCACGACTAGCAAAGCCCATAATCCGTATCTCACAACACCATAACCCCATAATCCCGGAAATTTAGAAGACTCCCAATAACTACATGGCTCTGCAGGTTATGCAGACAGAAGGAAAGATATACAGAGTGGGACAATAGTTCATCGGACCTCGATATCTCGAGTTCCGCGATAGCTAGAAATTTTTAAAAAAATTGCAAGTAAACTAGATAAAAAAGTCTATAACTGGAAACTATGTTCGAAATACAGGGCGAGCCAAGACGAAATTACAGGACCAAGTGCCTTTTTTTAAATGGAATGTTATATATGTCAGTACATTGCCTATTTCTAGGCTCTATTCATTCCTATATTAGCATTGAATATCTCCCAACCACTTGGATTGTCACAATTATGGGTTTTAAGAAAAACTTATGTGAATACCAGTTATGAGACATCTAATTAATGTTTCTGAATTATTTTCATTTCCTAAAAATGTACAGGGTGGCCAAAAATTATTTTTCAATTCAGAACAATTTAAATTGACCTTTCTCAATTTTTTCAAATAGAACACCCTGTATATTTTTAGCGATGTGATGTAGAAATGAAAAATGAACATTTTTTTGTAAGTACTTCCCTAGGGCTAATTGAAACCGATTTCGTTTTATTCAGCAATAATTACAAAATTCAAAAATAAACTTAAAAAAATAGGTTTCTTCAAATAACTCAGTAGAAAAAATTATAATAAATGTTCTACGTATTGCCCATTTTGATTGATACATATCTCTATGCGCTTTTGGAAAGAGGTTCGTACTGTTCCTAAAACTGCCGGTTTGATAGATGTAAAGGCAGTTATTATTTCCTTCATATTTTCTACTGCTGTTGGTGTGTCTGTACAAACAATTTCCTTCACGTATCCCCATAAAAAGAAATTCATTTTTGTAAGATCTGGCCATCTAGCAGGCCATTTAGTGGGTCTATTTCTTCAAAACCATTGATTTGGGTAGGTATTATTTAAGTGGTCTCTAACTGCATTTAAATAATGTGGTGGAGCACCATATTGCTGAAACCACATCCTATTTCGAATTCTTTCAAGGAGATTTACTAATAAATCAGACAGTTTTCCAAAAAAATTAAGATAAATAGCTCCAGTCAATATACCATCAAAGAAATGTGGCCCTATTACATGTTCTCCAATAATTCCTCCCCAAAGGTTTATAGACCGTCTGTGTTGATTATCAACTTGCATAAAAAAGTGAGGATTTTCAGAGGCATAATAATGGAAATTGTGTCTATTAACAAATCCATTTTTATGAAAAGTTGCCTCATCACTGAATAAAACACTATTGAAGAAGTTGACATCGTATTACATTTCACCTCTGGCCCAATTACAAAATTGTAGGCGCTTTTGAAAATCGTCATCAGATAATTCCTGATGCATTTGAATATGATATGCATGCAACTTTTTTGTTTTTAAGATTCGACCCACAGACCATCTAATTATTCCTATTAATGAGCTCTTTGACTAATATGGGGATTCTCAACCGTTGCCTGCAACACAGAAAACTCATTTTCTTCGTTCACAACACGTTTTATTATTTCACATTTTTATATTCGATCTTTCCAGTTTCCAGAAATCTATTGAGAAGGTTTTGGAAGATGCTAACATCAGGATCCCTTCTTTCAGGATAACGCTGTGATAAATTCTATTGGCAAGTAAGTAATTTCTGTCTGACTCACCTTAAACAAAAGTCATGTCTAGAAGTTCCGCTTTATTAAAATTTATATTGTAAAATTCCAAATATTTTAAATTCAATACAAATTGTAACGACCGATAAGTGTGATAAATGCTCCTTTGTACACGACAATTTATACCAAACTGAGGTTTTATTGCTTGTCGAATAACGAAAACAACAAAAAAATGTACAAAAAAAACATGCAGTAAAGGACCGGTTAAATACTATTTGCTCATTTCAATGGATTGGAAGAAATGGTCCCACTAAATGGCCTCATTTCAAAATTGCATAAAGACGTGTGTCGGTCAAAATGGGCAACACGTCGAACACCTATTACAAATTCTTCTAATGAATTATTTGAGGGAACCTTTTTCCAAGTTTATTCTTGAATTTGACACTTATTTATTCATAAAACGAAACTGGTTGCAATTAGCCATAGGGAAGTACTTACCAAAAATAATCGTTTTTCATTTCTACATCACGTCGAAAAATATACGGGGTGTTCCATTGGAAAAAATTGAGAAAATTCCATTTAAAATATTCTTAATTGAAAAATAATTTTTGGCCACCCTGTAATTAGATGTCTCGCAACTGGTATTCACATAAGTTTTTCTTAAAACCCATAATTGTAACTGTGGTGATTTTTCTAATATTCATCTGCAGATAGCATTATTTCAACAAAAAAATTCATTACATCAAAGTGGTTGGGAAATATTCAATGCTAATAAAGGAATGAATGGCACTTAGTCCTGTAAGTTCGTCTTAGCTCGCCCTGTATGTTCGAAAATAATTTCCATTTATAGACTTTTTTATCTAGTTTACTTGAAATTTTTTAAAAAATTTCTAGCTATCGTAGAACTCGGGATATCGAGGTCCGACGCACTATTACCCCACCCTGTATAATAACATACATAATAACACTTCATAAATTCGTAACTGGAGTATTTGATATTATATTTTCGAGAGCTCTTAGACAGCATAACTCATGATCTATGTTTTCTTAACCTCTTATCTTCAAATGATCTATGAAGTGGGTTCTGTTTACGCTTCCTCCCTCTCACGACTTTCTCTCTTCAATATTCAACAGAAGTCACTCATTTTATATTCCATCTGCCTTGGAAATCTTGATAAACTCGTTCTTCTTGCTGCTCGCGATAATCTTAAAGATTTTCTGAGAAGTAATCAAGATGTGAATGGAGAAAATGTAGCTTATAATTCATGAGGCAACCCAATTTCTGGTATTTTCTTAGACATTTAAGAACAATGTAACGGTAGGATAACTAAATGTGTAAATTCGATCGTACTCGGTACTTCTGATCCGATGATTGGAACTCATCATTTTGTTCATGTAGAAACAAGGACCTATTTATAAACTGGCTTCATCAATTTTACAGATTTTCTAAAGCCATTTAATGAGAAATTTTTATTGTTTTCTATGTTACTCTCATATAATATGAACCCAACGGTATTTGAGCCTACCCGTGTACATGTATCTAGTATCTGTATTGATAATATTTTTGTAACTGACAATCTTTCAGTTACGCCACCGTAGTCGATGACAATGGTTTGTCAAACCATTTCTCACAAGAAATCAGTGTAGATATGCCTAAATAATGTTAAACTAGGCGGTAGGGACGCAATCGTTTCGAATTAAATTCGGATTGAATTTTTGTCTGGAGTCAGATCAGGAGACAGTAACGATTATGAAAATCCATGTTACCAAACGGTAATCTGGGTCGATATTGTTTAAAACAGTTTTATTTATAACAAAAAGAAAAATAACATTATTTCAAACTAATTTTTTAAATATTTTTTGACCGATTTCCAATAAGAAATGTTCGATAACTTTTTTTCGTAAAGTTGATATTTTTATTGTTATTAACTAATATTTTTCAACGGTTTTTAAGAGTTAGCTAGTAGTAGCTAGAGTTCAGTCACAGAAAACCTATACCAGAATGGACTTTCAGCCTTCCCGCCAATATTGAATTTTTCTGAGACAGCCATCTTTTTGGTGGTATTATTGTCAACCTATAAATCTTTTACTGTATTTTGAGTTATTGTTATTGGTATTGTATTTTGAGTTATTGTTATTGTCACTGTGTTTGTAGCGTAGAGTTGGTAGTTTGTTTACTTGATAATTATTCATTATTGCGTTGTGTGTTTTATGATGGGTGCAAAAGGGGGAACTGTATGTGTTGTTCGCGGCTGCCCAAGCAGAACAACAAATAAAGACATTGCGCTGTTTAGATTCCCAAAGTATGCTGCACGGTTGTTTATAAAATACGATTTTTAAATATGTTATGTAATTTGTTGTTGTTTATAGATGTAATGTATGGATAATAGCTTATACCCGTGAGAATCTAGCTGATAAGGACCCAAATCATTTATACAATAACTTTAGATTGTGTGCACTCCAACAGTTTTTTGGACAGTCATTTCTTTAATTAATTGTATGTGCATAAAACCTTCTAATAAGCCTTTAATTTTGGTGTAAATTTTTATTGCATCAATAAATATAATTATCGGACATTTAAATTTCCCGCTTGATACCACCAAAAAGATGGCCGAAGGTCACCCCAATTTGTCAATGCAACATCAAACGTTCCGCCGAAAGTGTCTCTTCTGGTATAGATCTTCTGTGGTTCAGTAGTCTGAGTTCTAGGTACAACCACAGAGATGACAGAAGCCACAAAATGACAAATGCTTTTTATAGGTAATACACTTTTTGGGTTCAGGATAATAGTAAACGTGCAAAATTAAAAACTCAAAATATTTTTTTTTTGTACGGTAACAATAGTTTTCTTTATACTGCGTATATGGAAAAATAAATTTAATTTACCATTTGTTGAAAAAATTAGAAATTGATTCTCGGATTTTTTTTTCAGCGTCATCCAGTTCATCTGAATATTCCTGTTAAGTCTAGGAGATCTAAATTTGTGAGTGAAGATTGCCATACGTGATTCAGTATGAAATTATTTTTTTCTTTCAATTGTCTGGTTTGATAGATGCAATATACAAAGTGTTTCAGAATTATATGCAAATATTTAAACCTTAATCCTCGGCTGATTTTAAGCCGAAAAGTTCTGCAACCGTTTTATTTTTGAGCGTGTTCATTTCCACTTTTTGATATCTATTTGTTAAATAACAATAAGCTAATGATAAATTGTTATAACCATAATGTTAGAATTTTGCAGCTGATTTACTTTATCGAAGACTTTCAAAATCCCAATCGTATCGTATCGTACGCAATTTACTGTCAATAGCAGTTATAAACGTTAACATTTAAATGTATAATTTAGAAGTCGTGAATTCCGATTGTTCCTGGAGTAAGGCTTATTATTAACGAACCATACATACATTAGTTATACAAGAGGCATTCTAGAACATTCAGCAGCTAATGTATCTCAAACTGTTAAACGGGAATTGATTTTAGCTAATGGCTTGATCGAGATTATTTTCTATTATTCGGGAAAATTTCCTGCTTCCAAGCAATAGTATGCAATATGCGTAACATGGAATAAGATGCGAGAATTGCACAATTTTAACATGTTCGGCCGCATTCTGTATATCCTGAAGCATTTGACTGCGTTTTAAGTTTCACAATCATAAGACCGCAGATATGTATTATTCATCATGTTCTTATTAGATAAATGAAAGTATTGCTAGAAGTCGTACTCTCAACAAAATGAATTGTTCCCTCTATTTTATTTTCAGTGATCAAGGGATTTATCACATTATCGGACACACTATGAAAGCCACCATATGTTTATTGCAGATTTAAGTTTTCTAAAACTCTTGAGAAAGAAAGGGTGTTTATCAGCTGACAAACACGGCTCCACCAAACACAAAATATCAACATTTTAAAATTTTCATTCTGTTACGTGATCTTTAATTTGTAGCATATATATTTAAAGAAATAAATTAAAGTTCGCCTACAATATCCATCTGTAATGGTTATTATTCATATATAAAATGTGTATTTCATTTTATTATATGTAGCATGCGCTCCTATTTATTTTAGGAGTTTTTATACGTTTATTTTATATTGTTTTTACAGCGCTCGATCGCCATGTACTTTCTGTATGTGTTAAGAGACAGAATATAGCCAGCGTAAAGATAAACATTGTTTTATTCAGATCATTACACCATCCATCGCGTCAAAAATAGTGCTCAAAGTTGATCCTTTCATCAATGTCTATAGAAAAATGTCATTATTGCGATTTATTACAGCACAAAGCAGTAACAACTTTTCTATTATTACATACAACTGTAGTACTTGTTTGCGCTCGTAGTGTAATCGAAACTTATTACATTGAGGGTATTTTTTAAGTAAAACTATTCGTGGATGTGTTTATATAGTAGCTGTTTAGCTGGGTAATTATGTAATTATTATTTGCAGTCGATTTGTATTTATTGTTGCTTATTGCTTACGCCCTCCATCGATCTATTTTTTATAGGACCTTTATTTCTTATCGAAGTAGGATATTAATTGGCGATTTATCAGCGGCATGTCGTACTACAGTGTTTAAATATATAGCGACTATTATGCATTGGTATTGAAAAACAATGTTACCGAGGACTCTACACAATCGCCATTCATAAGGAAAAAGGTAACGTAATCATTAAAATTCAACCGAGGCACACCTTGCCTAAACACTATATCTTATGGTTAGAATATCATATGCAGGGGCAATATCTCGATATTATCAATGTAAAGTTGACACATACACTGTAGGATGTTATGTTCATGTTGCTTCCACTTTATGATATTTAGGGTAAGGAAGATATTTCGAAGAACGTAGAATAGTAGACTATTCCACCTACATCACTGATGCCGCAGGAAACGTATAACCGTGGCCAGGTGACAACGTAATTCCTCTACAAATAAAATCAGAAAATTCATTCTGGTTATTTAGAATACTTTTAACTGAACATAGCTTTTCTAATATGATCGAGTTTCTTGAAAGGTAAAGAAAAATATACAAGGTGGCATAAAAGTGTGGGAACAGCAGGATAACTTGAAAAATACGAATCCTAGAAAATTGGATTTGACCTTAGACATGACCTTCAAGATCATATGAAGGTCAAGTTGATTTTTCAAATGGGACCCCTTACTTTTAACCCCGAAATTGAAACGAGCGGAAAATTTTATGTTCTGATATGATCTCCGGTACATACAAAATTGACCTCTAAAGTGTTACTTTACTCGAGTTGAACTTCAATTTTATAAGTGCTGAAGGACATGTCCGATCGTAACATTTTCGGCTCGTTTCATTTCCAAGGTTAAAAGTACGGGGTCCCATTTAAAAAACCGACTTGATCTCAAATGACCTTGAAGGTCCTGACTAAGGTCAAATTCAAAGTCACAGTCAAATAACCAGGGAAATTTTCTACAACTTTTGTATTTAAAGTTTTTTTTTCTATTAATCGTATATTTCAAGTTATCCTGCTGTTCCCGTACTTGTCTTGTTATTACAATAGATGTTCAAAATGTTCACCATTGACAGTTTGACAGTGAGCTAAACGGATAAAAAAATTTCAATTGTACTTCTTATCATTTCTGGTGTAATCTCAGCGCACACATCTATTATTCGCTGTTGCAGTGCATTTAAATCTTGAGGTTTGGTATAGTAACTTTGCTTTTTATGTAACCCCAAAGAAAATAATCTTTCGGTGCTATGTCTGGTGATCTAGCTGGCCACCCAATGATTCCTCTTCTTCTAATCTATCGATTGTGGAAAGTATATCGCAAATAGTCTCTGACAGTTAGTCCATAATGTGGGGGGGGCGCCATCTTGCTGAAACCTAAGTTCATTAAAATCTTTACCAGCAATAAAAGGCCCAACCACTCGATCGCGAAAAAGCCCTGCCCAAACATTCAAATTTTGAGGTATCTGCATATGTGCTTCGAGCAACCAATGAGGATTTTCCTTACTCCAATATCTGAAATTAAGACAGTTTACCACAAATGAGGAAGATGCATGAATTTTTAAAATGTGTACCATAACTATATAAGTTGATAATATAATAATAGAAACGGAAAAATTTCATTTCGTAAATATTCGAGGGTAATATAACAAGACCTTGATAAATAGTCGGCTATTATATTGTCATCAAGTTTTCAGGAGTGCGATAGTTGTCAATTTGACTAGACCATATTTGGCATTAATAATCTGACTTAAGCCCGACAGCTTTAGCTTTAGGGATTTAGTCTTTGATTATTAACGCCAAATATGGTCAAGGCAAATTGGAGAGCACTCGAGAAAAATTGAGTCATATTATATTAGATTATTTCTTGAATGAGTTAATAATTGAAGATATATAAATTTCTACCTTTTTAATGAACATAAGAAACAGCTGTATAATATGTGTTTATTAAATCAAATTAAGAAATAGGAGGCTTGGAAATATTTGTACGACTGCAGTATGCCTACTTGTTATAAATTAATAAATTAATTATCAGCGATTATTTTCAGCCAATGCCATGGCAACGGGAAATAGCCACTGATATTTCCCGTTGCTATGTAGAGTTCAAAATAGCCACTGATACCTATTCCTCGTTTCTAAGGAATTTCAAATATTGTGATTGGTTAAAAAATTCGATTTGACAATAAATAATCGACATTAAAATTTGAGCTTTTATGTAAACGAAACCACGTGACTGAAAGCGCCATGATATTGCCTTGACGTCATTTTGATTGGTTGATTTGCCCTGAATTTGCTAATTCACATTGTTATTCTTAATCTTGTTATTAACTATTGGTTAATATGATGGACAATGATTTCATAAGATTCTTAGTGTATTAATCTATAGCCACAGCATTCCTTTTAGATGTTTCAACATTTCAACAATAATTACGTGACGTCACCTGGCACGTATGACGTCACTCGGCACGGACAGAGCGTTTTAATGGTTTTATAATCAGCCAAAATAGATAATTTTTTTCGCCCTCAATTTTAACAAAAAAAAAAGGAAAAATAAAAGGGAGCATATTTCTCAGTCGTCTAACTATCTGTGATATAAAAAATAAACATGCAACTTGCTCATTTCGAAAGTGGCTTCGTCTGAGAAAACAATTTGGTATAAAAAATTATGGTTGTTATCAATTCTGTGCATCATAATTTCACAAAACTCCAGTTTGCGATCAGGATCATCTTCATTTAATTCTTAGTGGAGATGTATTTTGTAAGGGTGGAATTTTATAATTTTCGAATTTTTATATACTGATAATCGACTCATTTCAAGCTATTGAGACGCTTTATTGATTGACAATCTGGGATTTTCAACAAATGATTGTGCTACTTCAACTTGTCACTCTTCTGTTGTTTACGATCTTGGCCTTCCAGATCTCTGACGATTTTTATTCCTTCCAGTTTCTTCAAATCAGCAGGTGAATCGACTGACAATTGATTTGGAAATTCCTTCGCCTTCATTATGAAAAACATCATTGAATAGCAATGTCACTTCTTCATATGACCTCTGTCTATCACCCCATCCTCTCATCATCAAAAGTGCGACTCTCTCCTCTTCTGTAAGAGTAGCCATTTGGAAAAAATTCAGAAGGATTGTTGGAGAAGCACGGACTATCGAAAAAATCGCAGCACCCGATGAAAAACTTCGCCAACTAGTCTTAGGAACAATTGAAAAAACCACCACCAACAACAAAAACGATTACTCTTCAATTATCTTGAAAATGATTATCGAAGTTACCACTACACCTGATGAAAAACTGTGCCAAGTACACTGAGACGAACTGTTGCAAAAAACAGCCAAATACAAACAGGATCGATGGTTAATTCACTTAAACTGTGTGTATGTGAAAATTTGTAACCAATTAACATGACATTTTAATTGTGAAAGCCATAAAAAGACGGGAACAGTAAGTTAACTTGAAAAATACGATTCCTAGAAAAAACTTTAAATACAAAAGTTGCAGGAAATTTCCTTGGTTGTCTGACGGTGACCTTGGATTTGGCTATGCTTTCGAGGTCGTTTGAAGGTCAATCCCTTTTTTCAACAAGGACCCCCTACTTTTAACAACGGAAATGAAACTAGAGGAAAATTTTACGTTCAGATATGACCTTCGGCACTTACAAAATTGAAGTTCAACTTGAGTGAAGTAAAGATGACCTTAGAGGTCAATTTTGTATGTACCGAAGGTCACATCCGAGGGTAAAATTTTCCGCTCATTTCATTTCCGGGGTTAAAAGTAGGGGGTTCCATTTGAAAAACCGACTTGACCTTCAAATGATCTTGAATGTCATGGCCAAGGTCAAATTCAAGGTCGCCGTCAGATAGCCAAGGAAATTTCCTACAACTATTAAATTTAAAAAAATTTCTAGGATTCGTATTTTTCAAGTTATTAGGCTGTTCCCGTACTTTTACGCCACCCTGTTTAGTTTTATTATAGCCATATATAAAGTTTAGTATACTTTAACTTGACGTATGCATGAACTGACACCACGCTTACGACTTCATTTGTCTTGTACACAAAGTTATAGCAATGGCCCAAATATATTGTTCACATATGTCTACCAAGCTTCTCTCTCATCTAAAGAGAGACAAAAATATGACATACACCAAATAGAGAGAGACAAATAATGTATCCTTCCATAAGTTCAGCGATTCTCAAACTCCAAAGATTTGTCACTCCTTATTGTGAACTAATATTTATTCGGATTAAAAGTCGTCTCATATTGGAATTAAATTCGACTTTATATGAAATATTTAATTTATTTTCAGTGTTAAACAGTGGACATCCGACAAACGGACAATATCAAACTAAATGTATTATAATTTTCTAGTACTTACATACAACACGTTTTATAGTAGAATTGTTGTCCGCGTTTAGCTCAGTGTGTAAAGATACTCGAATTTCAAGTGCCCTAAAGTAAAAAAGTAGTTTTTAAAAAATATTAGTAATAATGATTAAAGGTTTATATAATTTTGTTTTTTAATACACCAATCTTGAAACGCGCTCGAGTGTATAATGTTTGGTGTTTGTGAATATGCTTTATTGCTAATGTTGCCCTGTGATAATTGTTTCTGTTACAATATTTACATTTTAATACGCGAATGGCCAAATGCTCATCGAGTAGATAAATCCGTTGGACATTGCAAACAATTTTATTGATCACTACACCACAGTGGAGGCCAAATTAGCAAAAAACATTTGTAAAACGCAAGATTTTAGGGAAAACCAAATCAACTTTGAAAATTCTATATATTTAAAGGAAACTGACATAAGAGAAATAAAAACTATTATTTTAAACTTAAGAAATAACAAAGCCCCTGGCTTAGATAATATACAACAGTTACTTTAAAGAACATAGTTGATTTCATCTGTCTGTCGTTGTTCCAAATGTCGATGAAACTTTTACCCAAAGATCCTCCTATTTCCTTGGCCTAGAATTTATAATGAATTAATTCCTGAAATTAAAAAAATTAACTCTGTAATTATTTAAAAAAAAAAGTAAAATTTTGGTTGCTGTCTAAACTTACCTCCTATGCATACCAGCTAATAGACCTAAAAATACACTATAATACGTAAAATGTTTTTTTTCACGACCGAAAGTAGAAATCGATTTCTATGGCATCAAAATTGTGACAGAAGTAAAGCATTTACTCCCTAGGGACGAAATAAGACAATAATTTCCCTAGGGGAGTTTTTATTTCATTTTATTTCAATGTATTTGTAAACAAATATCTGTTGCCATGATATGTTGAATGAAAATATCCCAAAGGCTCCTAAATATTGTAATTTCGCTCCAATTTATTATATTGTATTTGTTTCCCTCGGGCTTCGCCCTCGGGCCTCAAATTACACCTCAGGAAAAATAAGACGTTTCTCTCCCTTAGTATATAATGTACTATTATCAACATACATGTTATATGAAATACCAAACCATCGTTTTGTTGTACTCATCTCTATAAAAGATCAAATAAAAGAAATTAGATAGAATAAAGAGAAATAAATTATAACGTTAAAATGATACATAAAAATGCCTCTCATTGTGCAAACTAGCTCATATGTTGTTATTTGTTATTATAGAATAATTACCCACCACAAACTTTTGTTTTTGTGAGTAAGTTAAACTTTTTGCACTGAATATATATATATAGTTCTATTTTTTTGTCTGTAATGAACATTTTATTTTTTCAGTAATTGTCAATGTGTTTATTCAATGCCAGGAAAATGTTATTTACGCATTCGTTTATCACTCCTAATTTTTATATTTTTTCTAAATTACATATATGCTACGTACTATCATTTATGTATCTATTAATAACGTTTCTTTGTATTAATATATTCTTACATACGTAATTGATATTGTGATATATACTTCTTGCAAATAAATTATTATTATTATTATTATTACTATAAGACAATCTAATTCTATGTTGCATCCATGTTCTTCATGTTAGTCTAATATTTTATAAGTAATAATTAGTATACGCGATTAATCGATCTTTCTATACCATAAATAATTTTATATCTGCAAATTTCGATGGAAATTCAATTAAATTTGTGCCACCGCGTACAATAATCTCATCTTTCCTGGTTTTGCAAATAGTAAAAAGCAACAGAATATAATTAGGGTAACGAAGTTGAAAAAGCTTAGTATTCGGCATATTAAAGAACGACGACGAAGATTTTTTGTAAATTTCTTCACACTAATCAGGTGCGCTAGGTGTAATCCGCTTTCAGAGCAGATGAATTGTGCTTTTAATCAAACCCTCGATCAATACCAATTGCTTTGGTTTGGCAAATCTCCCTTATAAAGTGTCTACTACAGTATTTTCACAGGATTGCCAAAGAAAAACAAACGAAAATAAGTTTTAAGCCAGATGTAATCTATCAGGGAAGTTCGGCTATGAAATAATAATTTTGTGAGTTATTTGATAACAAAAAGAAATTCGATAACTTTGAAGTATTAGGTTTATCGATAATATTTTTCATAATAATATACATTTTTAGGGTAACGCGAAAGTAAAGTTTGCAAACTTTTTCTGAAGTTTGAGGTTTAACAACAACGTAATAGAAAATGCTTTCTTTATTTTATCGACGCTTTATTCTGAATAACAACAGTATATTTTATACTTTGTTTCAGTTCTATATCGATTTAGGAAGCTAAAGAGAGTTATATTTTATATGGATCAACATTCACAGTCTTTTAATATGAAGTTTGTATGGAAAGAGCTACCTGATTCCTTAACATCATTCATACAGTTCTGAAATAAATTTGTGAGTCTGTCGGCAGTAAAATGTAATTAATTTCAATATATGCTTAATAAACATTTACATTTTAATATCTATTACTTTTAAATATTCCACCCACAATCAGACACTATAATTTCTGATGTTTTCCAACTATAGCAAATGTTGATATATAAGTAAAAATTAATTCGTGTGCTCATTCATAAGTTCATTTGATTTACACCATTTTGAAAACTTACTAAGTCCAGTTTTCCCTCATTTTGTATGTATAATTGGTGACCAATGGAATAAGTTCTTCAATACCAATCCAAACGTCAAACTGGCAAATTAAATGATCCCGAGCATCCAAAAAACTGTACATGAATGCTCTGTCCTGCTGCTAAATTATTTGTTTAAGTTTGTCAGCAAAAAGTGATGCTCCAGTAGTTCTGTCACCTCTGGAGGAATCATTTGTAGATATGGTTTCCGTGATAGGGTGTAATCAAATAGTATAAGCTTAAAAAGTACCACACTAAACAGGATTATTAAATTTGAACAGCTTTCTTTCATAGATTTTTGTTCTCTCACGAACTATTCATCGAAAATCCTTGCTGTGAGAAACGACGATTAATCTGCATCTTCCGTCTAGTCTTTGGAAAATTTGCTGCCACAGTTCTAATCATTTCCGCTTGTGATGTTCTATAAGCTCATATACAGGAATAATTTGCAGGGCTTTTTTAGAGCATCGTTTGAATTTTTAAAAACTTTTTCAAGTTCACGTGATATCTCCCTTAAACTAGTTTCTAAATTTTCTAAAACTAATTTTATTGTATAGTTAAATATCTCAAAAAGTCTATCAGAATAAGTCATAATTTCTTTGTTTTAACATATATCTGCAGGCAAATAACTATATTAATTTAAACATGACTAAAGATTATCCAAGAATATATTATAGTTTCACTATTCCTCAAGCAAATTAATACTTAGAATAATTATAAATATTCAAAAGAATATTTATAATACGCACTTGGTTTATTGTTTCATTAGTTTTGTTCAGATTTCTCTGTCATATGTTTCGGCCTTGCGACCACTATCAAAAAGTCTTAAAAACTGATCTGAAAGTGGTGGTTCACAGTATATATCTTACAAATTCTCTTCCCACCTAGAGGGGGATAATAACTTGATTTGCTATTTCTTAAAGTTTAACAATACAGGCCGGAACTACGAGCTTAATTTTAATTTTATTACTGTGTCTAGTACAGGATTGTTCATAAATTCTGTTTGTGTATTTATAACGTTTTTATGGTTTCTTAGGGCCTTCGTAATTTCTAAAATTTCAAGCATGTCTAGGATTTTTCCTTTGTCTGCATTATGTAAAAGTTAACAGTATTACCATTAAAAATGTGATTTTGCTCAATGTAATGTTCGGCGAAACCAGTTAATTTTTTATTATATAAAATAGACTGTTTGTGTTCTCTTAACCTCACATCTATGCTACGGCCACTCTGACCTATATATACGGCATCACAGTCGTCACACTTTATTTCATATACCCCCGATTTTTTAATATCTTCTGTCTTTTCTTTATTATTAACCAACAAGCGACCTAAATTATTTCTATTCGTTGATATTGTATTAATACCTAATTTATTTAATCTATTACATACTCAGTTGCTAACCTTATTTACATAATTTATACTATGCCACTTTTTGTTTCCTATATTTGGCACGTTATAAAAATGTTTTTGTAATAATTTTCTCTATTTATTTTTTATTAATTTGTCAATAAGTAACTCATCATAGCCATTGTTTTTTGCTACCGTTTTAAGAATTCTAACTTCTTTTTCAAAGTTAACACTATTTAAATTCAGAGATAATAGTCTATGTACATAGCTATGAAACGGTGACATTTTTATCTTCCAAGATTGATTACAATTTGCATGTGTAAGAGTGTCAGAAAAAATTGGCTTTCTGTAAATATCAAGTTTTAGCCCATGTTCTTTACGTGTCAGCGTAATATCTAAAAAGTTTATTGACCGTTCTTTTTCCATTTCAAGTGTAAACTGAATTTTGTTGTTTAGGGAGTTAATAAAACGTATGATATGTGACAATTGTCTCTCAGTACCGATCCATATATAAAACACATCGTCAACATATCTTACCCAAAAATGTATGTATTTAAGGAGATTTTTGTTTGTGGTAAAAAGATTGTTTTCAAAATTTGCCATGAATATTTCAACTAATAATTGGCTTGGCGGACTACCCATAGGTAAGCCGTTTACTTGTGGATACATTTTATTATCGAATTTAAAATAATTTTGTTTGATACACATATTAATTAATGTTTGTAAATCTTTTTATTCATTTTGATTCAATTCACTATTTGAGATAAGATGTTGTAATATATCCTTAAGCTCATGAATAGGGATAGAGGTAAATAATAAACTTTTAACATCAAAGGAAACTAATTTGGCATTTTCCGGTAAGGTTATGTTTTCTAAAGAATTTTTTATACTGTAAGGGGATTGAAACTTGATCAACTGTAGTAAAGTCGAATTGAGTTTATTGCATAGTCTATAAGCCGGTGCATTAATATAAGACACTACCGGTCTCATAGGAAACCCTCCTTATGAATTTTTGGTAAACCATAAAGTATGGAGGCTGTAGCATTCATTAATAGAAGGTTGTTTGTTTGAAAATTTGTTATATTGGGTGTATTTTTCTTTAGTATTACCTAGATTTCCTTGATAATAGTCGCAAGGCCGAAACGTATGTCAGAGAAATCTGAACAAAACTAATGAAACAATAAACCAAGTGCGTATTGTAACTATTCTTTTAATATTTGTAATTATTCTATTGAATATGTTTCATTAAGAACCTACCGCTGATTCCATCCAATTAATTAATACTTAGTAGTAGTAGTAGTATCAGTTAGTATTGTCTCATCCTTATAGGATGAAATTAGTGTTTTCTCTGTCTAATAGCTATTAAGAAAATAAAGCAAATTAAATCAAAGCAGTTATTATTTTGTTCTCCCACCCCGTATTACGTTGATAGTTTTAAATGTTCCATGATTTGTATTAGTAATTTACGTAAAGTCTCTAGTAATAATTTACATTAAAATAGCTTCGGCATGTCGATGCTTTTTATTTCATAGCGTGATGAAAAAACATAATAAAAGTACAACAGGTTTGAAATATTTCATTTAATTCGAGGTATTTTCTAAATTTACGATCCGCTGTTAAATTCAGGCATTAAATCTCGAGGTCATGTAAATATTAAAAATTCTTAAAATTTATGTATAT
Source organism: Leptura quadrifasciata (assembly GCA_963675555.1). Lineage (NCBI taxonomy): Eukaryota > Metazoa > Arthropoda > Insecta > Coleoptera > Cerambycidae > Leptura > Leptura quadrifasciata. The sequence continues at coordinate 75,499,138 of OY776674.1, read as the reverse complement.
CATAAATAATTTGCTGACTTGTACTCGGAAATAAAATGAAATATATATTTTTAAATTAGTCATGGAACTAGAATATGCACTTATATACATTGTGAAACATAATTGGAGCAGTAATTTTGGTAGAATACGCTAAATCTAAAAATATATATAAACGTTTTATAACATATAATAAGTTATAATTATTCCCACTTACTATATGTCAAAAAACTCTGCCTGTTAATTTGTTCTAAAACAAGTTAACTAAGATTCTTAGTAAAATTAATATTTGAGGATAGTTACAATAATTTACGAATTTTATATATACAGGGTGCCCCACAACGAAATGCGGCGATCGATAACTCGAAAAGTAGACATTGGAAAATATTTAAAATTTGGTAGTAAACTAATATCAATGGGCTCGACTAAAATATTACCAAAATGGTGGCACTTCCGGTTATACCGAAAGTAGAGGTTAACCTGCTTTTTGCGAATTCATTTTAGCAATGTTACAAGACTTTCGATTTTTGGACAACATAATTTAGACTGACGAAGCAAAGCAAAAGTATTCAACATACACAGCAAATAAGAATTGTCTTGAAATTGACTCTGAAAAAGGAAACAGATTTGGTTTCTGAAACATCTGAAAGATACCTTTTCCTTGTTTTTATTGTAATTTGTATTACTTAGTCGACAAAAAATAGCCTCTGGCTGCTCTTTTCACACTTCACAAGCGTAGAGGTTATTTTTCCAGTTTATTGGTTAATTTTGTTATTTTTTTGTAGAATTTTTGATGAGAAGACCTACAAAGAGAAGAATAGAAAACGAAGATATGACTTCAAGAACATTACAAAAAAGTGTATTTTCAATTTGGGGTAAAATTGACTTTTAGGAAGTGCTTGCAAATCCGAATTTCAACCCGGTTTCAAAAATTTAATGCAGCAATGGGGTTGATTTTCTATGGGAAATCGTTTTTTTACGTCCTTGGAGTGGTATGGATGGATATATTTTTACAAGAATCTCTCAGACGATTAAGTTCAGTACTATAATACACTTTATATATTCACACAGCCACAGTCACAGCCCATCATCCTAATTTAAATAAAAACTAAACGAGTTATAAAATATCTACCTGTACTCGGCGCATTCGCCATAATTTAATATGCATCGTTGATAGGGTAACAATAATATAATAATAACATGCACCACAATAGTTAAAATAAATAACGAATAATGTGAAATTAATTTACATATGTCGATTAATTCGATAAATTTCCCTAAACAATATAATCAAATTTCTAACATTTTCTACACATAAATACATTACGACGCATGCAAGTGTACGTTGGAGGTTTATCGCTTGTAGTTTGTTGCATTAGCAAATATAATAAATTAGTAACTGTTTTCTGAAATGTGTCGGTTGAAATGAAGTCTTTATACAGGGCGTTCGAAAATTATATTGCCATTCTTCTGGTATTTTACATTGATATTATAATTCTTTGATAGTTTTAATGTAAAAAAAATTGTTCTTACAAAAATCTGCGAATTTAATCGTTTTTGGGAAGAACAGATCTGATGCAATTATTACATCGTTCATTAATCAAAGTAATCAGAAAATAGCACAATAAGAGAAATATGGATAAATGAATTCAGTGACTTTCCTATTGATACGCTCCTGGAAATCAAAGTAGGTTGCCGCTGATTGCATAAGATAGCCCTATTAGTGGTAGTTTACGTACCAAAATACATACCTCTACTCAAAGTAGATCTGAAGAAATTAAATAAAATCTACTTTATGGGCGCCATCTTCAAATAGTGCCCTTAGGAAGCATTTGCGGACGTATACTCGTAGGAACTTTTTTAAATATTTCTTTGTACTCAATCGCCCATTGAAGTGTGGCAATGAAATTTTCGGATACCGTACAACATAGGCGTATAATAAATGCCCACGCAATTAACGTGACAGAACGCACAGTTTAAGAGATACACAATATAACGCGTTTTGCAAAATAGCGGCTGCAGCAACTGTAGGCAGGATCTGTAGGCTGATGCCAAACCGGATTTTGAAGGCAAAAAAAAATTATTGACAGGCAAGGACCAGCCGCAAAATTTGGTTAAGGTTATAATTAAAAGAAAAAACAAAAATTAAACAGGAGATAAAGTGAAATTGTAAGATGGGTGTGCTGATTAGGGGTTGAAAGTTGTTTTTTGCAATTTTCGGCGAAACGTGATCTCCTAGCGGAAAATGTTCTCTACAAATGTTGTAGATAATAAAAAGATCTAAAACTATTATGTAAAGCATTTTTCAACATAACATGACATTTTCCAAGAAATCGGCGGAAAACTGATTTTTCGTTTTTTTTCTCTCGTAAAAATAATTCAATTTACATAAAAGTATGTAAAAGTAAACCTTTTTTGCATTGAATAAGCATGATTTTATTGGGGATCTGGGAAATATGTAGTTTCCGAGATATTTACATTTTTCGGAAAAAAAACAAAATCTTCCACGGACAAGCTTATTGATGTTTTTTTATTATTTAAATATTCTATCCGGGCTCATTTTAACCATTGAAATGTCTACTTTAAAATGGTATTTATATTGATGGTTTATTTTTCATGAGAAAAATTGAGAAGAACCAAAAAAATTACTTTTTGAATCACGAATTTTTCAATATATTTTATTATTTTTAATTTTATTTATTACTTATGCAAATAATGGATTAAATTTCAAGGACAGAATTTACTTCACTGTAATATTACTAAAGTTGAATGAGTTTAATTGAAGAAAGTGGCGGAAACCATCCTGACACTTTTAAATAAATAACAAATTAATAAAAAAAATTTTAAGTTATGCATATAAACGTGGTAGAAAAATTTACAAAATACCGGAATTCAAATTAGAAAGGTACTTGGAATAGGTGCTTATAAAAGGTTCAAGTCCGCCCAAAATGGACAGGAGGAGGATAAGAGGGGCCTGGCTAAAAGAGCATCCGAGCTCGTTTTGGAGTAGTACCTATTCAGTCATCTAGTTTTGTAGAAGCATTTGGGATAGCGTCTTTTAAATGAAGAAGAATTTTATGATTTTTCATAAATTTTTTATTTTTATAAAAAAATGACAAAACAATATTTTTCTGAATAGTAAGCGAGTCAAAATTTGTAAAAGAAATATCAATAAATGAATTGTTTTATTAATAATTATTTATTCAAATTATTTTATTCAATTATGCCTTAAACAGATTACTCATCGTTATACCATTTATTTAGTGAAAAAATGGTAAAAGATACATTAATAAAAATGCACACTGGGCCAGTGAATCTTAACTCTAACTTACGACTTTCAGTACGGTACGGTGCATTGCCATGAAAAATTTAAATTTCAGAATGATTTCCCCCACTTTCTTCATTTAAATTCATTCAACTATAGTAATATTACATTGAAGTAAAACCTGTCACTGAAATTTAATCCATTATTTACATAAATTATTTAAAAAATTGAAGATAATGTTGTGCTGCCCTCTAACGGGGAAAGATGTGATTAAGTCCCTGGTCAAAGTGTTATTCTGTTGATGACCAGTAAGTAGGGTGGCGCCATCTATGAGTCAATTGACGAACAGTCATCTAGCACATAGTAGAAAACTCTGAAGGATTCTAGAATGTTATGGAATAGGATTCTGGTACATTCTATGGGTGGATATAAAGAGGTGAATCCAGCAGATGGGGGAACAGTTCAGTTCAGTGAAGTATACAGTACAGTTCTAGTATACAGACAGAGAGTTTTTAGGTTAGACAAGAGTTGGCAAGTTTAAGAAGAAAAGTAAAGTACATAGTGTTTTAAAAGTAGTGAATTTATATTAGATTAAGTTATTATTAGTTGTGTGATTTTTAAGTATTTACTAATGTAATTTCAGTGATTAATAAAATAGTGGTTAGTGAAGATTCTTGTTGCAAGTTATTTGAACCCACAGAGTGTTTACTGACACGTAACAATAATTTAAAAAATATTGATAAACCTGTGGTTCAAAAAGTCATTATTTGTGTTTTTCTCAATTTTAAGCGGAAAAACACCAATAAAGTTTTTCGTGGGAGGTTTTGGCTTTCTTTTTTCGAAAAATGTACAGATCTCGGAAACTACTTGCTTCCCAGATTCCAAAAACATCATGCTTATTCAATGCCAAAAAAAAGGTATGCTTTCACATAATTTCATGTAAATTGAATAATTTTTACGAGACAAAAAAATAAAAAACCGAAAAATCTGTTTTCCGCCATTTTCTCGGAAAATGTGAGGTAATGCTCAAAAATGCCTCGTATGAAAGTTTTAGATTTTTTTATTCTCTACAACTCTTGTGGGAGACATTTCACCTTTTGCCGCAAATCGCACCAAAACACTTTCAACCCCTAAACAGCACCCCCATTTCACAATTTCACTTTATCTCGGGTTTAATTTTTGTTAACTAAATTTTCTGGCTGGTCCTTGCGTGTTATTTTTTTTTTTTCAAAAAGGTATTGGCACCAGCCTACTGATCGAAAATTAGGATTTAGACTTCTAATGCCCCTCCCCATAACGATTAATAAAAAAAAATAGTGGTATCGAAATTTTGTAATTTCAGGTCCTGAATCCATGTTCCTGTGACACAATAGTATAGTTATAAATTTCCTTTGTTAAACCTAGTTAGATATTTCGTTATTATTAATGCAAATAACTATATTTTATTTGCTTTGTTTTCTAATCCCTTTTAGAGCAAAACGTTAACTTTTTCATTTAGTTAATCGTTTTAAATTGAAGCACTTAATTAATGGCTATCCTGAATTTTTGCTTCATTGCGCTCTGGTATGAGAATATAAATTTTCTTATATTTCTGTGTAAAAGTTATAAAAGTATTTGCTGAGACATAAACATTGTAGTAGTTTTTAATTTTACAGGTGCATCTTACATTTACCAATAAACACTATCCCATCCAGACAGAAATAACAAATTTTGGGATGGGTGTAACTTGATTTTTTTGAATCGCAAATTATCACAAACTTATTAGGACATTATAATTACTGTGTAATCTGGAATTGACTACAAGCGCGGCTAAGTATAATAATGCAGTGGGTGTTTTGGGATACTAAACAAAGCATTCTCTGCTTATTAAAATACAAGTGCCTATGTAGCCACTTAACATCTGGTTTAAATGTGCCTGCAGTGGTATATAACAAGATACTTGTATTGTGCTCATCTGCTAACTAGATGTTAATATTCTTAATTGTGTTGATGTTAAAAGTAATGATTAGTACCATACATTTTTAATGAAGGCAATAATCAGTTATGTCTTTCTTAGTAGAGTGGCGAAAATCATATCTAGTGCCTATTGTAACCGCGACTCGAGCTAAAGGAAAATTTCGGTTGGGAAAGAGATATCATGTCTATCTTAATATACTATTTAGATTAAATCAACATACATGGAACAATAATTTTTAATGGTCATCCCAGAAAAGAAATTGTACAAAAATCCGTTTCGTAACATGCTGAGTTCAAATATGATTTTATCTGATTTAATTTGATTTTCCAGAGTTCAGTAGGCATTGCTGTCACTTCCAGTCGCACATGGCCAGGCTGCCTACATCTACGTTTGGGTCGGACTGAGATCGTGCTCGTTGTCAGCGGCAAAGTCTAATGACCAGCTACAGAAGTAGGGAATGAGAATTGTAGGTGCTTATAGAATTCATTATTGCTGAATTGTATCGTAATATGGAGATTCATGATCTTGTCTTTTTTGCTTCTAGAATTGTATTTCTCCTGCATGTTCCGCTTCCTCCATTTCCGATTCACTGTGATTTTTTATGATATTGCTTTTTCTTTGTTGTTCGTTATCAATAAACTGATCATTTCCTAGTTTGTTTACAATCCTCTCAATTAACACTATACAAGTTATTCATGGTCCCCCCTATTTTTAGTGTTTTGCTATTCAGCATTAGCGACTTCTTCAGTAAATGTACTGATTTACTTTTCGGGATATCGCCTCCCCATAACCTGCATTATCGTGTTCCGTTTCATAAGTAGAATTGTGATGTGCATCCATATGCTCTGGTAATGGCTTCTAAGTTTGGTTTTTAATCTGTTCGGCCCATAGTGCGTTAATTTACTGTCCTTCGATAATGACTACTCCAAGGGGCCACTGATCCGTTTATTATATTAATTATATTCGTTCTTCAAAGGGTCACTTGGCGCCGAGGTAGCCTTACTGTACTTCGACCTAAAAGATCTTTTGTGAATTACTCTACAACTAATTATTGTGCAAGATTCCAAGACTTTTAACACAGCTTGTTATTTTCTTGGGAGCTAGTTTCCCTATATCTTCCAAATGCGAGTCCGAGTTAAGTTTTTGATCCAGGATTACTCCTAGATACTTAACCTCACTGGAAATGTTCAGCACTATTCATTCAACATAGGAGCTCTCAAATTTAGTCTTCTCCTTTTGATGAATGGAACAATGACTGTTTTGCGCGGATTGACACTAAGTACCTCTAACGAGCATCATTTTGATATTATATTTAAGGCAATAACCTCATGTCAACCCCCAATTCCAAAAACCAGAAGCTTTTGCTGAAGGGGATTACACACTGAAAAGCGCGAACATACAACCATATCGTCCCACTGAACTCTATGTAATAGAGTTCAGTGCATCGTCCGACAATGCCAGTGGCTGAGCCGAGGCTCGAACCCGGTAGCACGATATCCATTCGATTAACCGTAATTATCGACTAATTATTCTGCTTCTTAGCATGGATTGTATCCATTTGATTATTGGGGACTGTATCCTCTTTTTTCCGCGGCTCTTTGTATGGATTCGTATGAGGCGTTGTCAAAAGCACCCTCTATATACTAAAGCACACGTAGCCACTTTCTTTGATATAAACGTATTTTCGATGCCTTTGACCAGACTATATAGATTTAAGAGATTCATAGACAAATTGTTTAGAGTGAAGCGGTGTCCTTGTAAGGATTTCGCTTCTCAGATATTCCAGTATTTTCTCCACTGTTTTTAGGGGAAATGAGGTTAATCTAATGGGGCATACGACTTACGTTCGTCTACCTATTTTTGAAAAAAACTCCACCTTAAATTCCCTCCAAGCTTGGGGAATATGCCCAAGAATGTAGCTTGCTTTGAATATACTTCTCAGGCATGGGATAATTTCCTCAATTATATGTTGAAGCAAGGCAGAATAAATGACATTTCTGCCTGATGATTTAAAGGGCTTGAAAGTAGATACTGCAAATTTAATTCTGTAGGGGGTGAATATTTATCCGGCTAGCTTTTTTCTTCTCTGATAGGACGATATGCATTCTCCTCCATAGTCCATAGTGCATGAAATCATGCCCTATGGACAACAGTGCATTAACATCCCCGTTTCTATATAGAATTGTCATGTCGCCAGCATATAGAATAGATTTTACTTGGTCGGTATTATTGGACAAATAATTAATAAAAAAGAAAAAATGGGTTGGACCTAACACGGAGCCTTGAAGTACTCCAAATTAAATATATTTTAATCTATTATTTATACTCTGGTAATTTACAAACTGAGATATCTGTACGTTAAGATATAATTAGTTTTTGACTGTCGTGAGAGAATTTGTAAAAATCCAGTTTTTTTAGTAAAATTTCATGAGATACCCTATCAAACACTTTGCTTAAATCTAAGAATTGGGCGTACAAAATTTCATTTTGTTCAAATCCTAAGTTTATTAAATTTGTAAGTATATTGAGGGCCGTGCGGTGTGGTGAAGCGAAGAAACAGCCCCTTCAGAGAGCAAAGATTTAGGAGCGGCAAAATCGGATACAACCGGCAATTCTTTGACCGTTAAAAAATTGTTTTTCAGCTTAATGTTACAAGCCTACGGCATACCGCTCACCCATAAGCAACGTACTGTACACTATAAAGTATATAAAATCACATATGCATCGCTTCAATATAGAGGGCTCTGAAAGAACTTCCGACTCGGCCATGATTCATTCAATATACGTTTCGTAGAGCACGCGGCCGCTTTGTTGACGATTGCCAAGTTTATCTGTAACCATCCCTCGTGGGATTTGTAAATTTAACCAATCAGCTGCAGTTTTCCCTTATTTTGGATATTGTTTTATTTTGTGGAACTAGTTTCGAGAGAAAACTATCACTACTAAGTAGGATTTTAGTCGACAAACAATAAGCACGTTCTCCATGGTCACCTTTTCACTTGTTGACATGTGAATTTTATTATTTTAGGCTGCTTCCGGCACGTTCAGGGTATGCTTTTATGGTATGCTTATGGTTCGTTTATAGTACGCTGTTGGTAAGTTTATAGTACGCTGTTAGTACGTTATTAGTACGCTTTTTCCGGCACGCTGTTAATACCCACGCTTCTGGGGTACGACTCGAAGAGCACCTTCACCGCCTAGGACCCCCTCACGGCCATCATCTAGGCAAACCACGTAACCGAGGGATCTACGAAACTGTCAGAACTCTGTCCTATCCTTTGGGGGCTCAAAGCCAGGGATTTCAGTGGGTAAATACATCTCATTTATACCCTCTTATTCATTTTATTCGCTGTATTTTTCATATCAAGCAACCTGACACACCGTCTCAGGAATTAATTGCTACTTATTTCTTTCAACATATTTAAGTTAATATATATCATCATTTTCTGTACGCCTGCGGTAGCTACCAAACGGTATTATAAATATATATATTAATCTCTTGTTACATAGCATTAAATTAATCACATATTGAGTGTCACATTGTTAAGTTTGAAACATATAGTCCCGCGTCAGTTATTGCAGCATTAAAGTGTTGTATTTGTGAATCAGGGTGTTTTATTTTTATTGTCACGTTAGGGAGACGAGAGCAACTGATAATTCATCCCGTAAGTACAGGGTACAGTTACGCTCCGAGATACTGAGAATTTTTTTTTTCGAGAGCACTACACCACAATTCCGCCTAAACGTTCCATGACATATGGTTCTGTGCCCTCTTTGAACTTTTGAACTTATAATTTGCTTCTATGGTATCACTTTTAGGAAGTTCCCCTGTAGCATTAAGATATTTTTTTTGTTGTAAATTCATTATATTATGTTTCTTATCTTTGAGTTTAAATTTTTCTTTATTCCATTTTTCTAATAGTTCAATAAAGAATCACTGATCTAAAAAAAATTTAAAATGTCCTTTTGATTGATTTGATTTGATAGAGTTTGGAATTTTAGGTTCATACTATAGACATCTTTACGAATTTTATTTTTTAGTTTTTTTCTTGTCTGGAAAGAAAATGTCATTTTTAAATTTCCAAAACACTTAAAATTGAGCTTTTAAATTACAGCGACCCTTAAACAGTTGATACTGTTTGTAAATTGTCAAAAATATAGAAAAGCTATTAAAACTTATACTTACTTTCCGATTTTTTAATAAGATCTAACTAAGCCTTGTGCCAGTTTTAATATACATAAGAATATTTAGACTTATAATACGTATATTAAAGATTTCATAACCTGAGAGATTTACGACCTTTTGCACTATTGGAATTAATAGGTACTTCAATAATTCATATCAGAAAATATTGATCGTATGTGCTACAAACTATGTGCTTATTAATGATACAAAAAAGTTTAAAAAATTTTCTCCATAATCATTGACTTTTCTCGGATCTCACAAAAGCATAGGCGAAATATCTAGAGGACCAATTTGCCGAAACATAGGACTTGTCTAAACTCCCGAAAACAGAGTTACCAAAGCTCACTAGAGAGATAGAGGGATCCAGCATTATTTCAAATGCTTGTCGACTTATTTGTTTTTAATTATTTACTTATATATATTAGAATGCATAACAATCCGTAAATTTATTTTTTCACTCACCACCCCTGAAAAGCAAATGATGAAATCCACTTCAAAAACACTCAAATAATAATTGGCCCTTTGTTGAATTCATTCTGACATGTCCATTGCATTCGGCGAAATTTCTTGAAAGTAAATTTCATAAATTAAAATAGTACAAAGATAAAAAGTATATGAATGGTACTTCATCATCTAAATTTGCGATAAAAATACGATTGAATGGAAAAAATGTACCTGCAATGTGTTTACATGAAGTTATATAACGAGCTCTTATGTTATGAAAACTGAATGATGGGGATTTTCATACCGTTTATCATATAATATAGTATGGAAAGGTGCGGGGAGTTGAATATAGGTGTTTCTAATACACAATACGAAGGTCGATATTATTCAATATGAACGGAATAATATAATGAATTAATTTTAAAAATTAATAAGCAAATGTTCCAGACGTTCAACAAATCAGACCAGCCATTGAACAAAGACAATCTTGAATAAACAAAATTCATAAATTTCTCCTAAAATTGTCTGTTATTAGAAAAGTTAACGTGCCCTTATAATCCGAGATGTGCGAGCACATACATTTGAATGTTTTTCCACATCTAACAATACTGATTCGGTAAACGGTGTTATCCTTTCGATGATTATCGTCACAGATATGTGGGTATCAAAGTATAACATAACGGGCCAAAAGCATCCTCCTTTGTTTAATTTTACCACTATAAAAAAACAAGATACAAAACAAAATTGTGGCGTCATTTCATGAAGACTCGATGTAATCTTATCCGTTCCAAGTTTAAAACATTGCTAACGGAAATAAACGAGAATGCAGAAGCTACATGTCAAACTTTGTTAACTGTGCCGAATATAGTATAAAAACAGACCCCCATAAAATTTGGAATTATGTACAAATTCTCCAATTTCTTGAATTAAGTAGAAACTTCATTGATTACTAACCATGGTTTTGTAACGATATAACCTACTACAAACAACAAACCTTGTTTGTGATATGCAATTCATTGCTGAATCTTTCAACTCAAGTAAATAGATGATATATATACAGGCATTTCTAAAAAAATTTAAACGATACTTTCCAATTTGCAGCTTTTATTGGACTTCAATTTGCTGACTATTTCGCTCCTTCTGGCGTTTCAGATATTCTTGAACCCTTGTTATTTATAAAATTTTTAAATGCTATTACGACAATTTTATAGTTAATTGTCTGCATTATGCAGGAAATGTGAAAAAATTCTCACTGCCGTTCCCTAAAACCAATGAAATGGTTTTTATAATATGTCTGTCTATTGTCTGTAGTATGTAGCCTATTGTCTGTAGCCCAAACTGTTGGATCGAGTTTACTCAAATATTGCATGTGTGACAACAAGTCGTGGCGAAATCGGACCTACCTTAAATGTTGGAGAGTTAACCACTAAAAACTAATAATAAAAAGGAAAAATATATATTTTTTAAAACGTCTCCTATGAAGATGACATTACATTCTTAAAAAAATGTAAGAGGGGAAGCTGTGGGGGATAAGGTTAAAGGAATTAAATAATTAAATAATTTTATTTCTAAAATGGTTCTAACCATTTTAATCAAATTTCATGGTTTTTCTGACTTAGTTCATTGTAATGGTTAAACCTGTTTATTCTAGATCGAGAAAACTTTGAAAATGTTGTCCTGATAGCCCCTTTTGACCTCTAACCACACCATCACGACATAACACCACTAGTGGACTATATCACAGTTACAGCATAAAAATTCTTGCAATTCAAACTTGGTAACAGCCCTCTAACAAACATTAGAGAGCATAATGCACCATTTTTTTATAAATCACAAACTGCCACATTAAGCGTTGACTTCTGGCAATACACAATTTCCCATCTTCAAATTCTCTTCGTCCTCTTCTTCGTTTTTTTAATACATTTATTTAACGTCGGCCTATTTCCGCTACTGAGGCCTAATACCGACGCCTCTAGACTAGAACTTTGATTTAAAATTATTTTCTTCAGAAGCGTTAACATTTTTAAAACCATTATTAAGCAGTCTTTCATTGTCGCTCAATCTTGCCGAATTACTTGAAATGGTTTTTTTAGCTAACAATTTTCCCGTAAATATCAACCTCATATGCCATCAGTCATGATTATTTTTATCTTATTTTATTTTACACTATATACAAATATTTATTGTTGTTGTTGTTGAAGTTATTTAACTTTGAAAAATGCACATTATTGGTTTCAAGTGGCCAGGCATATTTCGTCGTATGATTTTTTTCTAAAATTTAGATTTAGGTATATAGCTTCCTTAAATATATTAAACGTATATATAAAATTAGTTAACAAGGTGCACATTTTTTTAAAATTATAGTTAAACCGTCTTTAGAGAAGCAAACTACTTTAGGAATCGTTATGTAAATTCAAGTAACTTAGCTTAATGGTAAGCCTTGTATGGTATTATTTTATTTTATCTACTATTAGGTCAACTTAAATTTGCTTAAGCTCACATAAGGAGTCTCTATTTGTATTTATACTTGTGACTTATCATCTGTCAATGAGCTGTTTGTACAATATATATATATATATATATATATATATATATATATATATATATATATATATATATATATTAAGGTAAAATTAGCTCGACTGGCTATTTAAGGTTAAAATTTTAAAAATTTAAACTTGGGCATGCAGTCGTGTGGCACAAAAAATTAAAGAAAACTCTTTATTTCTGTTCAAGCTTTCGAGACTTTATTGTCTCTTCATCAGGAACGCTACAAAGTATGACATCATATTACACTTAAATTAGGGTTGATATTAGAGTACTTACGATATTTTGAGGTTATATAGAAGTTGCACATGTGAAACAATTTTTCGAAAATATGGACCAACACTTATCACTAATAGTAGTTAACAAACTTACAAGTTAAAAATTATTTAAAACATAGGTGGATGTCAATTGATAAAATAAAATTTTTAAAAACATTAAATTTAAAAAGGATTTAAAAAAGCATGGTATCCTGAAGGGATCCATCTTGTATTGTAAGGTTAAGTTGGAACTTCCTGTGAAGATGGCCAACCTGTCAATATATATATATATATATATATATATATATATATATATATATATATATATATATATATATTGCGATGTATTTGCATATTGGACGATTACGAAGATTGCATGTTTGTGTTATTTGCTGAATCAGGGTTTGAATTTGTTTATTTCCTTTAGATGGTTTTCAAAATTTATTTAAATTAGCTAAAGATCCGAAATGTATGTGTTTTAGAATGTTAATATTTATTTAGAGTTGTTTTAATAGTTTTAACGTTTTTATTTGATGTCAACAGTAAGTTTGATACTGACATCTATGTTAGTAGTTATTAAGTTGTTGTTGAAATAATTTCTGGCATTTAAGTCATTATGACTTTTCTTTTAAGTAGGAAATTTTATTTTATAGTTGGTAACTGTTTTCCTGGAGAAAGATAAGGAGGTTTAAGTTAGGTAGGGGTGTAATGGGGTAGTGAAGCGCAAGTTATAGCCTCTCCTACTCAATTGTTAACCTCACCTTCGCGATGAGTTCAATTTGAACTTGGTGCACCCTGTTTTCACTAACGAGGCTCTAACGACCGAGTAAGGGCGGAATAACCCTTACCTTTTGCCGTGAGCCCATCCACCTTCTCACGAAGAGTGCGGTAAAAATAACCCACCGCACACAAAGGTTGTTTTTGGAATCGTTTGGTTACCCCATCGTCGCAGTCTCCTTCTGTGCCATGGGACCACACCACTCGCCTTCCGCAACCGAGCTGGTCAGTTGCATACCTGCTCCAGCTAAAACTTCAAATGCAGCTTCGTTTTCAGTCGATTAAGGCTTTAAAAAAATGATGGAGCGTTCAAGTGGGACAAAATCATCCGGAGGTAAAATACCCTCCCGATCGGATCTCCGGGGGAGGGTGCCCACAGGGACACCTCATCGAATGTCGAAAAAACACCGACAAGTTAAATCCAACAAAACTAATTCTTTCATCTACGGCGCTTGGAATGTTCGTACTTTGAACGACAGCACTCGCACCGATCGGCCTGAAAGAAGAACTGCTCTAATAGATAGAGAACTTCACCGACTCAATGTTGACGTTGCAGCTCTCAGCGAAACTCGATTTTTGGAGGAAGGCTCTCTCACAGAAAAGTACTACATCTTCTATTGGAAAGGTCTTCCCACCAATTCAAGAAGACAACATGGAGTAGGATTTGCCGTTCGGAAACAACTTGTATCCAACTTAACACAAGTACCACAAGGCCTATCCGAGCGTCTAATGCTGCTACGCTATGAGCTATCAGATGGCAACGCGGTAAATCTAATAAGCGCCTACGCTCCCACTCTGGATGCAAGTCACGAAACCAAGGAAAGCTTCTATCAACAGCTGGAAGAAACCCTCTGTAGAATACCTAAAACGGAACGACTCGTTATTCTTGGCGATTTTAACGCTAGAGTAGGGAGAGATGCAGACACCTGGCCAGGCATCATAGGCAAGAACGGTTTGGGCAACATGAACGCTAACGGTCAACTACTCCTAACTAAATGCGCCGAACATGACCTAGTTATAACAAACACCATTTTCCGACAAAAGGATAAATTTAAAGGCACCTGGCGTCACCCCAGATCAGGTCACTGGCATCTACTGGACTATGTTATCGTACGTAGGAAGCATCTCAAGGACGTCCAAATTACAAAGGCGCGCATTGATAGCGAATGTTGGACCGATCATCGTCCTGTTGTCTCTAAAATGAAAATTGTTATGAGACCCAAACACCGAAGAACTCAAGTAAAACATAGACTCCGTCTCTGTATTAGTAAATTGCGTGACCAACAAACCGTCGAACAGCTAAAGCAAAAAGTTCAAGAGAATCTGAGTGCACTAGAAGAAACCAATTCTGTAGATGTCGCTGCTACCTGGACACAAATTAAAGACAGTTTAAAAAGTGCGAGTGAGGAAATTCTTGGCACTGCAGCAAGTAAAAAACAGGAGGACTGGTTCAATGATAATGAAGCTTTTATACAAGAACTTCTTGACCGCAAACATACTGCCTTCCAAAACGCTATCAACCACCCCAACGACTCATCAAAAGCAGAAGCTTTTACCCAATCTAAGTATGAAACGCAACGCGAAATCAGAAGAATAAAGAACGAGTGGTGGGCAAGCAAGGCCAGAGAAATTCAAAGGTACGCCGATTCACACGACTACAGGAATTTCTTTCAAGGAGTAAAAGCAGTGTACGGCCCCAGTCGGAAAAATATGTGCCCTATTAAAGATTTAAATGGAAATCTCGTCAAAGAAGACCAGGAAATAAGAGCCCGATGGAAAGAACACTACTCTAGCATTCTTAACCAGCAAAGTCAAGCCGATCACGATATTATAAATCTTATCCCTCAATATGACACCTTCGAAGACTTAGATAAACCACTAACAACGGAAGAGATCTTAACCGCCATTGGGCAACTAAAAAATAACAAATCTCCCGGCGCCGACTCACTCCCAGCTGAGATCTTTAAAGCTGTGTCGTCAGAGCTCATACCCTACCTCAAAAAACTGTTTGATGTCGTGTGGGAAAGTGGTCAAGCTCCGCAGGAGTTTCGTGATACACTTTTAATCAACCTCTTCAAAAACAAAGGGAGCGCTGCGGACTGTGGAAATTACAGGGGTATAGCTCTCCTGGCTGTTGGAGGGAAGATACTCACTAAAGCGATGGCAAATAGGCTAACACCTGTTATGGAAAAGTTACTTCCTGAAACACAGAGTGGCTTTAGACCAAACCGAGGCACATCGGATTTAATCTTCACACTTAAACAGCTTCAAGAAAAAGCACTCGAACATCAAGGAGAAATTCACATGGCCTTCATTGATTTAACTAAGGCGTTTGACTCGGTGGACAGGGAAGTGCTCTGGAAAATTATGTTCCGCTTAGGTATCCCTAGAAAATTTGTGGAAGTATGTCGCAGTCTACATACAAACAACAACGCCCAGGTTATGTATAATAATGAGGCAACCGAACCTTTCCAAACTCTCACTGGAGTTAGGCAGGGATGTGTCCTGGCACCCCTACTCTTTAATTTGTTTACCACTGCTCTAACAATTATTGTTGACAACAAACTGACAGTCAGAGGAATAGGTCTCAGATACCGTTTTGATGGCGGTCTCTTTAACATAGGGCGCTTTAGAGCTTTCACGAAGACACGCACACGATTCATTTGTGATCTCCAGTATGCGGATGACTGTGCACTTTTAGCCTCTACGCCGGAAGAGCTTCAAGAACTTTTAGATGTGTATGCCCAAAGCTATGATTCTTTGGGACTTAAAATCAACATTGGAAAGACTAAGATTATGTCAACTCCTCATCAAGTGAACCAAATAGACATTACACTTAACGGAAATTCTCTTGAAGTGGTGGATCAGTTCAATTACTTAGGCAACGTTGTTAATGACAAAGCAAACATGGACAGCGAGATTCGCAATAGAATTAACGCTGCATCTAGAGCATTCTGGGGACTTAGAGAGAGAGTATTTGACAACCACGACCTTGCTTTGTCAACGAAAATGGCTGTCTACAGAGCAGTTGTCATTCCAACACTGCTGTATGCATGTGAAAGCTGGGTCACTTACCGTCGTCATGTGAAAGAATTAGAACGTTTTCAGCAAAGACACCTCAGAAGTATGATGAAAATCCGTTGGTTCCATCACATATCAAACGTGGAAGTACTCAGGAGAGCAAACAGCCTTCCAATTGAGGTGCTTATTTCAAGAGCACGCCTAAGATGGGCAGGTCACGTTCATCGTATGCATGATAACCGCGTTCCTAAATGTACACTTTATGGTGAATTGCTAAGCGGTAGAAGAAAGCGTGGCGGTCAACGAAAGAGGTTCAAAGACGCTCTCCATGAAAATCTAAAATCCTGCGGTATTACGGACGAGCAATGGGAACAACTTGCAGCGGACAGAACCGAATGGCGAGGGGTTGTGGCCAGCTATCAAGGAAATGTTGCTGCAAGAAGGCCGAATCCAAGACCTAACCAGGTCTATGTTTGTCCTGATTGCGGTCGACATGTGCTCTCCCGAATTGGCCTCTATAGCCATAGTCGTGTGCACAGTAGATGAATGGGAATTACAATAGACTACACCATTTACTTGTTTTTTATTGTACGCAATTTATCGACTGTAACATTTCTATACTCGGACTCGAGTAACGGCTAATAATAATAATAATAATAATAATAATTAAGTTAGGTTATGTTTGGAATGAAATTAATCAAAATTCATATGGTGTTTTGTTTTGTTTATTTTGAGTACTTTGATATTTAGTGATATAGAACAACAAACAACAGATAAAAGAGAGGTTGTAAAATTGGAAAAACAAATTTAAGAAAAAAAAGAACAAGTGAAAATTAGGGAGTGAAGAAGAAAAATAATAAACAAGGATTAAGAATTTTGAAATTGATTTGAAAGTCAGAAATTGTGGAGATCAGCGAAGAAGAGAAAAATAGACTGTAAATAAGAAGGTAGATGCGTTATTGTGGATTGGAGTTGCAGAGGAGATAAGGACGAGATAAGGTGAAGAATTAATGAAAGGAGAATTGTTGGATTTGGAAAGAGAAGAGTGTAGCTACGAAGAAGGAAGGTTTTTGTGTATTTAATTTTTGGACGAGGTTGTATATTAAAATTTAAATAGTGTATTAGACTTTCGAACCTGTTATAAAGCTAAATTATCTAAATATCAAAGAAAATAAATTATTTATATCAGATTAAAAATTTTACTTTAATAAAAATTTCATTAAATAAGAACTGAATTTGAACCTGCTCCTGAAGGGAAAGATAAGCTAGCCGTCCCATTAAATATTTTGACATACTTTCGGATCAAAAGGTAAGAGATTTTAATTTGATCTTTTGGTTTTAAAGTTTTTTTTTATCTATTGGAAATAAGCAAGTTAAGGTTTGATTAGTACTGCAAATTATTAAGTACAATTAAAAGTGGAACAGCACATTTGGCGCCCAACGCGTGGCGATTGTAAAATTGTCGATTTGATAAAGTGTGCAGTCTTGGTGAAAGTTTGTGAACTGTTGATTGTGGTACATAGTTTTAAAATTCAATAACAATTTTATTTATTAAGGGTATATAAAGTATTAATTCTTAATTGTGTGGTATTTGTATGAAATTAAGATCAGGAAAACAAACAAAAATGGAGAATAAAAATCAAACACCAGAAACTTCTCAACAAGGTGATACATCCCAACAAACACAAAATGATGATAAATTTATACAATTAATGATCATGATAGCGAACAGATTTGAAGAAAACAAACAAGACATGAATAATAAATTTGAAGAAAGCAAACAAGACATGAATAATAAATTTGAAGAAAGCAAACAAGACATGAATAATAAATTTGAAGAAAGCAAACAAGACATGAATAATAAATTTGAAGAAAGCAAACAAGACATGAATAATAAATTTGATGAAATCAACAACAAAATGGACAATAAATTTGAAGAAAGCAAACAAGATATGAATAAAAAAATGGATGAGAACAATAGGAAATTGGAAACGAGTATAGTAGAGTTACACAAGAAAGTGGACGAGAAAATTAAGAAAGTAGAAGAAAAGGTAGAAAAGGTTTATGAAGAGATAAGTGAATTTAAAAAAGAAGTAAGAGTAGAAGTAGAACATGTTATAGTAGATGGTATGAATGAAATAGATATACGCATGAAAAAACAAGAAGATATAATCAAAACACAATTAAAAGAACAGGATGGTAAGATCGAACAGAATACGAAGATATTGAAGGACACATACACACCTATATTTAACACATGTGCTACACAACATCAAACACTGGTAAATCAATTCTATGGTGATTCCAGAATCCACCCAAAAGTATTTTTAGAACGTTTAAGGCAATATCTAAAATCTATAAATTTAAATTTTAATTTAAAACATGAAATTCAAAATTCATTAAAAGGTGAAGCCGAAATTTGGTATCAAATTGTAGAATCTGAATTTGAAACTTTAGAAGAATTTGAAAAGTTATTATTAAAAAAGTATTGGTCTGAACATTGTCAGGAAAAAATTCGTTTCAATTTAATTAATGGAAAATATTCAGAAAATAGTGGTATGTCTAGGGAAAATTATGTCATGCGTAAAATGTATAATATTAAATTCTTAGAGCCAAATTTGACAGAAAATGAAATGATTAAATATCTAGCAAGACATTTTTCTGATGACATCCACCAAGTAATCATTACACAACGCATTACGACATTAGATGGTTTGAATGAGTACTTGAGAGTGATCGATGATCTACATATGGGATGGAATAAAAATCATAAAGCATTTAATAGAAAAACATACAACCAAACAGATGGTAATGACCAAAATTTCAACAGACAAAATTATTATGCAAATAGACAACAAAATGGGTATAATAATAATTATCAAAAAAATTATGACAGTAAAAATTTTAATAATCAAAATAAAGGTAGAGATTATGACGAAAATAGGAGGTACAACGGTAATGATAATTATGATAAAGAACAAAATAGGCATGATACTAAACGTGTTTCAGTAAGATATGCACAGGTAAACAATACAAATGTCAGATCTGATCAACAGAATGACATGAATAAAATTTAGACGATAGCAGAGGTAAATTCGCATTTTCCAAGGGAAAATTTTTAGATAGGGAAGTTTTAATTGGGATGACGACATACGGACATATGCGAGAATTTATAGGTATTGAGAATGAATCAAATTTAGATAATAATAGAATTAGTAATTTACCAATCATCAACATTAAAGTTAACGAAATAAATTTAAAAGCATTGATTGATATGGGATCAGAAATCAATTTAATAAATGGAAAGATAATAGATAGTAAAAAAGAGTTATATCAAAAAAATTGTACTAAGATTTCAAACATTAAATTAGTAAATGCAAATGGTAAGAAATTCACAGAATGCAATAAAATCATAAATTTAGATTTTGAAGTAAAAGAGATACGTTTTAGAGGCGAGTTTGTAATTGTTGACAATTTGAGTTTAGATGTCATAATTGGTGAAGATATTTTATCACGACTTAAGGCAAAAATAGATTTTGGGGAAAAGTTCCTAGTTTTAAAAGGTACTGCGGTGAAAATATATAATAAAAATGAGTTAAACATAGTGGGTTGTATAGGTAATTGTAATAATAATAATTTAAATGATGAAAAATATAAGCCTACATGTAAAATGAATAATTATAAAATGCCTAAAAGGTTGGAGATAAATTGTCCTACTAAATATGAAAATCTAGTAAGAAAATTTTTACAAAATTATATGTCGTTAATAAATTACAAACCGAGAATAGCTGAAAGTTATGTACACAAGTTGATAGTAGATGAAAGTAAACTCAAAATATTTGGAAAAAGAAAACACAAAAACTTCAAGACGAGGAAGAAATTTTGCACTGGAAATAATTGGAACAGGAACAATAAGAAAAATACGGAAAGGGACATGAATAGGGAATTTTATACGGAATTATACACTATATACAAACACGGATCTATTAACAAAGATAATTTGGATTTGTGGGATATAATGAAAAATATACTAGTGATAAATAAGCGTGGATATAAATTTGAAATAATATGTAATGACGTAGTAAAGGGTAATGTAAATAAATATCGTTGTAATTTCAGCATTTGATGTTATATTGTGCAGAGATATTTTGTTTGGACCAAGGGAAATGTAGATTTAAGTGCGGAATAAATAAATAAATAAATAATGAATTATATAAAACGGTCAAGAGTTACCGGAACATATATGAAAATAAGTATGATTATAAATGATAAATGAAAATATAATACGTGCGGAGACGCGTCAGTTCTCCAAAAAGGTATATGAATGGTGAAGTTACCACATATGTCAATTTTAATTTTAAAATATCCAAGGTCCAAACAAAATGTTTATTCTCATTATGATACACGTGTGCGGGAGTTGACATGGGTTCATATTCGAACGGAGTTTAATGATATAAAATTTAACAATATTATAATTAAAGTTATTAATTGCATTCCAGTTAAGTCAAATTATTATTATAAAACGCATTACAAAAAACTCACAAAGGTATATCCCACAAAAAGACGTAATACAAATAATACGGTTTGTAGAATACTTTCTAAATATTTTAAAAGTGTAGACACTCCTAGAAGAATTTTAACTGACAATGTGACATATTTTGACAACGACAGATTAAAGAAATATTTGACAAATTAAAACACACAAAGAAAACACAACAAAACTCATGATAAATAAAATATTTTGCAAATACGGCATAATTGAATAAAATTAAACAGTTTTACATAAGTAAAAGCTTATAATTTGGGGAGGGAAAATGCTATGTATTTGCATATTGGACGATTACGAAGATTGCATGTTTGTGTTATTTGCTGAATCAAGGTTTGAATTTGTTTATTTCCTTTAGATGGTTTTCAAAATTTATTTAAATTAGCTAAAGATCCGAAAGATATGTGTTTTAGAATGTTAATACTTATTTAGAGTTGTTTTAATAGTTTTAAAGTTTTCATTTGATGTCAACAGTAAGTTTGATACTAACATCTATGTTAGTAGTTATTAAGTTATTGTTGAAATAATTTCTGACATTTAAGTCATTATGACATTTCTTTTAAGTAGTAAATTTTATTTTTATAGTTGGTAAATGTTTTCCTGAGTTATTAAGTTGTTGTTGAAATAATTTCTGACATTTAAGCCATTATGACATTTCTTTTAAGTAGGAAATTTTATTTTATAGTTGGTAAATCTTTTCCTGGAGAAAGACAAGGAGGTTTAAGTTAGGTTATGTTTGGAATGAAATTAATCAAAATTCATATGGTGTTTTGTTTTGTTTATTTTGGATACTTTGATATTTAGTGAGATAGAACAATAAACAACAGATAAAAGAGAGGTTGTAAAATTGGAAAAACAAATTTAAGAAAAAAAGAACAAGTGAAAATTAGGGAGTGAAGAAGAAAAATAATAAACAAGGATTAAGAATTTTGAAATTGAATGGAAAGTCAGAAATTGCGGAGATCAGCGAAGAAGAGAAAAATAGACTGTAAATAAGAAGGTAGAGGTGTTATTGTGGTTTGGAGTTGCAGAGGAGATAAGGATGAGATAAGGTGAAGAATTAATGAAAGGAGAATTGTTGGATTTGGAAACAGAAGTGTGTAGCTACGAAGAAGGAAGGTTTTTGTGTGTTTAATTTTGAACAAGGTCGTATATTAAAATTTAAATAGTGTACTTATTAGACTTTCGAACCTGTTATAAAGCTAAATTATCTAAATATCAAAGAAAATAAATTATTTATATCAGATTAAAAATTTTACTTTAATAAAAATTTCATTTTAAATAGGAACTGAATTTGAACCTGCTCCTGAAGGGAAAGCATAAGCTAGCCGGTCCATTAAATATTTTGACATACTTTCGGATCAAAAGGTAAGAGATTTTAATTTGATCTTTTGGTTTTAAAGTTTTTTTTTATCTATTGGAAATAAGCAAGTTAAAGTTTGATTAGTACTGCAAATTATTAAGTACAATTAAAAGTGGAACAGCACAATATATATATATATATATATATATATATATATATATATATATATATTAATATGCTTATGTGGAAAAATAATTCCTATAAAAATAAAAAACAAAATATAATGACCTAAAATCGGCCTTTGAATTGTACACATATGACTTAAAAGATCAGAGTCCATATTTCTTCTATTGCAGTTTTGGCAAGTGAAACGGGAGAAAGAAGAAGAAAAACTTTATCCTACCGCCATGGTTTGAAAACATAATGAAGATATTTTTCCAAGTATTGTTGCTTTGTCATTGATATTAGTAACTCCATTGAGCGCAGTTTCTGTAGAAACAGCAACCTATGTGTATTACTCCTGATTTCAGTTGCGACAGACGGCAACGTCATGCGTCATAGAGATTGTTTGTTGTATATGTGTTGTAGTTGAATGGTGGACTAGATATGGTTGGACTTCGCAAAACCGTTAATGTAAACATATACCTATTAGAACCAATACTGGTATGTTCCTATATCTCCCATGCAATATTAGGCCAACACGTCGCATACCGCGACCCTTCTACTCATGCACCAAACTTTTGGCGGTTGGATTTCAGATTTGTAGTGTATGCGCATTATCAAATTAGAGACGTAAGGTACTCCATTGTGGCAAGAATACTGTAAAGTATATCATTAATTTGCAATTAATCTTAAAATTATGCGAAGAGTTTGTTTCATATGCAATAAAAACAAGTTACAGGATTATCGATGCATAAATAAAGCGATTGGAAATTATCTGTTAGAAAATAATTATTTCTTGTCATAACATAACCGAATTTATATGTGAGAAATGTATGCTGGCAAATTACTTTTACATTTTAAGGTCTCCCATCAATAAAGGAACATTACAAAAATGGAAGACGGTGTGTAATTTGATGGAAGGTATAGCGAGATGCCTCAAAATTATTTTTATGTTCAAAACATTTTACTACTGATAGTTACACTAACGTTCAAGCCAGTAATACAAAAAGACTGAAGTTTGGTGCCTTGCCCTCATTATATCTGCCTGTAGAAATTCAGGAAAATAATCTGAGAATTAGAAACCTAATCAAATGAAAACTTACATAAAGGTAATCTTTGTTGGATATTTTCACACTTTAAATTTATATACTTATTTTAAATATATTGTAGTTGAACATTTCTCGGGGCGAGCGTGGGTCCGTCTTTACTATGTACATACTTCGATATGCGATGTGTAGCAATGTACGGTGCGGTTAGTAGTTGGATGGGTGACCGTTCCAACTGTTATAGTTCTTCTCGTCGATCAGCCCTATAAAAAATATAAAAAAAATTAAAATTTCAAAAATAAAACAAACTTTACATACACCATGTTAAAAGTAACAAAAAAAGTCATTACATTGCTCAAATTACTAGCATTCTTAAAAAATAATTCTGGCAAAATTCAAATACAACCGATAATTCTCAATTAACACAAATTCATCGTCAGATACCACCAAACACTCCGATTCGCCATTTCAGGACTCGAACACCTTCAAAATTCCATCTTAAAAATATCAAACCCAAATAATCCTGAAATTCATCGAAACCACTCTTCGTACCTATAGTCAGGACATTTTATCTTAATTCGTTACCCTTCCATAGACAGATTTTACATTTTAAATTTCACTACTTTTCAACCGCCCCTCGTATACATAAACTTACTCTCCTCACTTCTAACAACAACGTTCTAACTCGATTCATCAAATTCTACCACCCGCTTCTCATTTCCAATGTTACTATTTTTCGATCGCCCCTCGTATACCGCATTCCATATCGGCATTCTCTTTGCAACCCATATCTTATCTTATTTTCATTCCACGCGTATTGGGAACATTTTCATATCTTACTGTTATTCACTTCGTACCTATCGGGAACATTTTCATATCTTATTTCATATCTTCCAACCGTAAAACGTCGGACCTTCGTTTCGACTTTACGGGGTCATTTCTGATTCTTAAATTTTCTATCAATCAAACTTCAATAACTTCTAAACCCGATTAGATATCAATTTCATTTTTATATCAAAAAATTCTCCTTTCCAATGCCGATTTTTCCATATAAGTTTTATTTCGAAATTTCATACTTTTGAAAAAACGTTGCGCAATGTTGTGCAATATTACGCAATTGTGCCGATTCAGACTACATGGTACCAAATCCAGCACTAAATAGGGGGTAAAAACGTCCCGGCCTAACTCACGGAGCACGAAAAACGCAACAATGGTGTAGTATAAATAGCCGAGCTCCACGAGCCCAAATCAAGTTAGTTTCTTCCATGTTACTCGTGATCTAATACAGTGCCCGCGCTACTTCCAAGGCCGAAACCTTGTAAAAAGAGTGTTATTTTTTTTTAATATTAATCAGCTTTCGCGCTTAAATAAATAAAAATAAATTTTTCCAGAATTAAATTACGCTTCAATAAATAAAATTAAATAAAACTGTCCAGTCGAAATTCCATTGTCGAAAAGTTACCCAAAAATATTCTATTGTAAAAAATTAAATAAAATTCGTTCTAAACTCTGTTAGTGATTAAATAAAATTAGTAAATTCGTTTTTAAATCAGTGTCGTTATTTGATGTACAGGGTGTTACTCTCGACCCTGCCAGTGACTTTCAAAATTACAAAAAATTAAATTAAATAAATTCTTTAATAGAAAGTGATCCGATCAATCTGATTACATACAGGGTGTAGCTTTTGACCCTGTCCAGCAGTTTTAAGGCGACCCCCCCCGAACTTCAGATTCGAAACAAATAAAGTGCATCAACGCCCTCAGGAGTCTCAGCTTTAGTTTTCCACGGAAATTAATTTTCTCGCCGAAAGAGAAGTGTTGGTGTTCACAACGAAGACCGCGTCCTCGCCTCACACATCTTCCAGCGGCTTGTATATCAGTGTATGCGCGGAAGCTATACAACCTTAGGCGAGGGTTGTATAGGGGATATACCATCTTTCGGAGGGTATGTAAAGCTATCGGCCCCTTGTCTATTAAATGTTAGGCAAGTAAAAGATACTTACTCTTCTTAAGGAAAGAGGTTCGGCAAAATTCCTGGTTAAGGGTAACTCGTCTACAGGCGCCGGTGTTAGGCCTCAGTAGCGGAAATAGGCCGACGTTAAATAAATGTATAAAAAAAACAGGATGTCTCTGCACCGGCAACTCCTCCCTCAACTAGAATAATTCGCAAACCTAGATATATAGGAAATATTAATTCTACAACACCCAGAATATCGAAAAGGGCCCTAAAGTTAACCAAAATAATTCTATTAAGAAAAAATAAATTAATCAAGAAGTGATATCAACAAAACAGCACAATTGAAAAAAATTCAATCGTTACAAAATCTTCTTACCCAATTAAATAATAAAAAATTAATAACGGAGGATGCACAAAATGCAATTATGGTTAGTTCTTAATTCTGGTGTAGGAATTTATTTCGCATGTAAACGCTATCCGATGTACACACTTGCTTGCCGCTTACTGTATATACAAAGTATTTTAACTTGTAAGTTAAGGCCCTCAGCTCAATATGTACCAATTTAAGTCACTACTGCGTCGAAGCTTGAGGAAATATTTCACTATGTTTTCACACTTAAGTGTGATATTATGATCTTAAACATATAACTTGAGAAAATGCTAGAAAAATTTTTCCAGCATATTTGTTATTTTTTAGTGAATCATATTTAGAATTGTAATGTCTTTATTTTACTAAGAACATAATATAATGTAAAATGTATATTGTTTATTTATGAAAATTAAAAAATTTCTCTATCAAAATATTTGCTTTATTTACAAGTACCTATATCAATCTTATATTATATATTAGGAATTACATTATCGACCTTTTGCAGAATTAGTCCGGCCTTTGTTTAATTATAACTTCATTAATAATAGGGATGTGAACAGATATGAACAGTATGTTGCGGACAGCAAATGAAAAACCTACTACGTGTCACATTTCCATGGAAATTTTGTGTTTATATAAAAAGGCACATTTACACATATCGGATCAACTTTGACAAATATTTCACTAGTAAATCAACGCTAAATATAGGATGAGCTTCCATCCGGTCATCTGATTAATGGGATTTATTGTTAAACCAAACTTCAAAGTGTTTTAAAAAGATACTTTCCAGAATCTCCCAGTAGAATTCTTTTCAACTTTAGATACAAGAATTACTTAATTTTATACTTGCTGTCAATTATTACCAACTGGAACTTGCTTGCTAGTGAATGTGTATGTAGTCCACAAGATCAATTTGACTGGAATGAGATGCAAGGGCGCATTGCCTGAAATCCACAATATTTTCAGCCCATTTTAATTGAGTTTTTTAAGTTTGGTCACCACTTCGTTGTTGCTATAAAGGAGTGAAATATCTACTGATAATTATCTATGGAGAAAAAATATTTAGGACTATAGTTGCATTGTTGCGATAATTATTTAAGTGTAATATTATTAATTAGAATCATGATTTTATTTTCATTTAAAACATGGAATTAGACCCATCTAGTCCGCCGTCTCGCCCTAAGCTTGGGCTTCATAGGCTTGTAATGCACCTCTGAAGATGTGGACGTGATGTAGACTTTCCAATACAGTATTTAATTATAGTCACAAATAGTTTGTTTTAATGAAAATTTTAAAATTGTTTTTATTAATTTTATACTTGATGAAGATGATAATACACATCCTGATTTAATTATCCGTCATCTGAAGGATCAGTACAGGCGCATAAGTTATTGAGTATGCCTAGTCTTGGCCTAACAAAATATTCTGAACTAGCAGTATTGGTCTAATAAGTATATGATATAAACAGATATAACTTAAAACAGAATAGCGAAAGATCGACCTATTGGACTCGCGTTAATATTCACAGAAAGATAATCATAATCACAACCGCAATCATAACCAACTATAATCGCAATTACAGTTACAATGAAAATCACAACCATTGACCTTTGTTGCCATAAAATAATGAATAGGGTACGTCATACGATGTACAAGTTATATTGTATAAAAATAAAGAGAAGAAAACACAGTATTAAAAGTATGAACAGATATTTAAAATTCAATAATTCTTGATGTCGTCTTCATTTTTTAAAATGTTAATCTCTTGTCTTTGAAGTTTTAAGATGATTCAAATGCCTCCAGGGTATAGATGGAATTTTCTATTAGGCATAGACTTGTAGTTTTGCTCTTAAAAAGAATATATTATATATCCTAATATTTATTGAGTTGCGGTTAGTACTTAGATGGATGATGCCAAGGAAATACAGCCATTCCGCCCCACCTTCTAGCAGCTTGTATATTAGTGAATACGCAAAGTAGCTATGCAATCTTCAGAGGGAATGTAACGCGATCGATTCTTTGTTTATTATGTTAAACAAGGAAAAATCTCTATTTTTTTTACAGATAACATGTTCGGCCAACACCTGGTTGGGAGTAGCTCATCTCCAGGCATCGGTGATAGGCCTCAGTTGTGGAAATAGGCCGACGTAATTAAATATATGCATAATATTAATCGATAGTAAATTATGAAAGTCGAGCCGACGTGATTTTTATAGTAGCTAAGGGTAAACTCATTTTTGTATATTATCTCTATTTCGAATATGGCAATTGTGAATACTATTATATTTTTTAAATTATTTTTATCTGTATGAATGGATGTTAGCAATTTATATAAATTATATAATTTTATAAGGTAGTTTCTTTACATACACATTTATGTCACTACTTGCACTCGATATTGATATACTCATTACGATCTTTGAAGATATCCTTCTAAACAGATCTTATAAATATACACAACTGGTCTCTCAGCTATAAACATTTGAAAAGAGGTAATTACGTAGAAAAAAACATAACATCAAATCCCTAATAAAATAATGGTAACTCAGGTAAATGACATCAATACAATACAATACAATACAATACAATACAATACAATACAATTCAATTCAATTCAATTCAATTCAATTCAATTCAATTCAATTCAATTCAATGCAATGCAATGCAATGCAATACAATAAAATACAATACAATACAATATTTATTTATTTCAACGAATCAGTCTTACAAAAGCTAATAAAATGAAAGAGACGTCAGTAAAAGGACTGTGTGATACAGTTCAATAAAATTGTTAAAATAGTCAGACATATAAAAAAAGACAACACAATCGACATATTACACATAATATAGAAATGATACAAACAATAATAATAATTAAAATAAGTATAAAAAATTATAACATGTTTTACATTGCGGTTAAAAATTCAAGTTCATTATAAGGTTCAATAGCTAAAATAATATTAAAAACTTGTTTCTTAAAATTTCTGTGTCGTTAACTCCTTTATATTTGTGGGTAATTTGTTGTAAAATTTTATACACGAGTAAGCAGGGTTTCTCTCAGAGAGAGTTAGTCTGTGCTCTGGGGTATTATAACACAACGATCTAGTATTATAGTTGTGTACGATTTCATATTTTGTAAATTTTCTTTTGTTTCTAAATAGAAATAATAGACACTCATATATACATATACATATATATATATATATATATATATATATATATATATATATATATAAACCAGTTAATGTCAAGAGACCTAGTTCCCGGAATTGTCCTCGACATGACTCTCTAGCATTTGTATGTACAATGTCATTTATATAAATAATGAAGAACAATGGACCCATTATGCTACCCTGTGGGATTCCAAAGCTTATTAGCCTTCTTTCAGAAAAATATTTTATATGATATTTCTCGTTTACCACCCTTTGATAGCAATCTGTTAGGTAAGAGCAGATCCATTGCAATGCTATGCCCCTGACACCATATAATTCCAATTTTCCTACTATGACTGAGTGATCTAAACTATCAAAAGCTTTTGACAAGTCCAGAAATACTCCCATGACTATATTCTTTTGTTCTAGATTTTGTATTATTCTTTTCCACAAAGTCATACACTGCACTACCTTCCGGATAGCCATATTGACAGTCCTCAAATAGTTTATGAAAACGAAAGAAATTTTGTAGTCTGTTCGCCATTGCTATTTCAAAAATCTTTGAGAAATATGGTAACAAACTAATGGGTCTATAGTTATCTAATACTTCAGGATCGCTTTTTGTTAATGGGTTTTACCAATACCAACTTTAATTGTTCTGGAAAGATGCCATATACAGTCTATCTACTGAAATGAAAGTATACGTATTAAAATATTTCATAGAACAATATATAAAAAAATAGAGCAATACGCTGATTAAATCATTTCTCTCGCGCGGTACAAAAGCACTTAATAACTTAATTGTCTACAAAACTTTTCTTTAGATTTTCATTTTATTTTTGTAGCAGACACATTCAGATATCATTTTTGTTACATTCCATACGCTCAAGTTTTCAAAAAAGAATTACAAAACAACGCTATGTATGACGGCTTGCGTTTATCATCAAATGCAATAAGTACATGGTTGGAACTAAAAACATATTTTCATTCTATATTGTCATTCTATAGCTTGCGTATGATTTTTAATATATTATTCCCAATTTTCATATATCGCTTGATGAATCGGCTTAAAATTAATTTGCCAATTGTAATCGAGACTCCCTAGTGAAATCTTATGACCCGTGAAAGATTTAATCTGTCTTATATGATCACTCAGTATGAGAGATTGCAAAACTTTGAGGCAAATTCGATTAGCAACTTTTAAAGGAGCTTTAGACATGAAAGCAATTTATATTGTAGCTGTGGTGCGAAAATATAAAGCCCTCTGGAAATATATTTACAAATCCTGGAATAAATGCATTCCGAAAGTTTTGTTACTTCAGAAAGGTGTACGAGAAGTTGAGAAATTGTATGACTATTTATTCAAATTATTATGTATACAGTGCCAGTGTAACATTTAAACATATTCATTAAAATTATCTCGGCAATAATTTTTTCAACATAACGCCCAATTTTTTTATTTTTGAATCTTATTTTTGTTCATAATTAGACAAAAATAACATTTATAGAAAGACTAGATAACAAAGGCGTTTAAAAAAATTATTCTAAGCAGTGTAAGTAAAGAACTGTGAGGGCATGACAATAATAAGCGAATACAATAGTCAGCATAATAGGACAAAATGTGCCTCAAAATAATCAAAATGATATGATGTGTTCTTTAACGGAAACTTCTCATCCTAAGTCTTTTTTGATTTTTCTGTTTTCATAACATAATAAATAAACACCACAGAAATTAGACAACCCCCAATTCCAGAAGCCAGAGGCTTGTGCGCATGTGGGTTACCGAGTGGGTTACACATTGAAAAAACGCAGACAGTGCCAGGGCCGGAGCCGTGTATTGGGGTTGTCTTGTTCTTCGTTTAATTTCGCAACTTATTTTCGTTCCTTCTTTAAGATATTTTGATTACCTATTTTATAAGCTACTTTAAAAAATCTTAGGCTAATATCTTATAATCGGTTATGTAGTCTGAGGCAAGCCTGTCTTCAGTTAAGTCAAAAGTAGCTTGTTTATCAAAACCTATTTAGTGTATCAAAATGAGCGTATTTACTCGCACTATGGATCGTATTGTTATATCCGATAATTAAATGGTAATCGAGGGGCGTGTTAGAATTTTCTGACTTGAGACATCTCACAGATTCAAGAATCGTAGATTGAGGTGTATCTTTCAGTGATCGTAAAGTGTAATTTAATTTTATGCAGGTTACAAGAGTCTTCTAACATAGCGTTGCTGAATTCTATGACGAAATCACAGATGTTTTTGTTTGGGAAACCGTTGGATAAATCTTATAATTTTGCGCATAACTTCGATGCCTGAAATAGTTTCAATGGGGTAAGTATGTCCCATTTTTAGAAAGGTATGGATAATAGGTAGTTAGATCCTTAGGAACTTTTATTTGGGATGTATCAATGTTAATGCCTTCTAAAGATTTAACAGAGATGAATATAGTTTAAAATTTAATGTGAGGTGGATGTCTATTTGCCTCAGCTGTTCGACAGATTTTGCACAAGTTTATATACAGATTCGGTAAAAGTAGTTTTACAGATCCTGAAGTAAACGAGTGCGAGAAGGGAAACAAACATCGCTTACGTGAAAACAAGACAGATGATTGTCATATTATCAACGCACGAATGAAAGTTTCTCGACCTCCCGTCTCACCACGACCGCATTCCACTATACCATTTGCCGCAAAAATGCCGATGTTCTGCGTTGATATACGACAAGGTGATAAAAATAAGATTTCACTAAATGTGGAGCGTAGGGGGAGTAGTAGGTATATCAGACTTTTTTTCCTAATTTTTGTTTCCTTTCTCACACTTTTTTACTTAGGATATATAAAACTAATTTTGCCGAATCTGTATAAAACTACTTTTGCCCAATCTATATATACTCACGTTCATACTAGGCTAGGCCAGCAACAATATTTGAGAAGACTATTTGATGTAACTTTAAAATCTTTAGAAAACACAATACACGTGTTTTCTATTGGACTCGTTATGTAGGCGATATTTTTTGCATATGGACCGGCACAGAAAAAAACATAAG
This sequence comes from Leptura quadrifasciata, assembly GCA_963675555.1. NCBI lineage: Eukaryota > Metazoa > Arthropoda > Insecta > Coleoptera > Cerambycidae > Leptura > Leptura quadrifasciata. Next base: position 75,467,129 of record OY776674.1, on the reverse strand, counting down.
TAATTACCTTAATTTCTTGAATTCCCTTAATAGTAAAATTCAGTTCACAATGGAGTTTGAACAAAATAGACAATTAAACTTTTTAGATATTAATATTAAAAAACATAATAATCAGTTAAAATTCAGTATTTACCGTAAACCTACTACCACAGATACAGTCATTCATTATAATTGACAACAATCGTGGCAAATTAAACTCTCACCTTTCCATAATCTAATACATAGACTTACAAATTTTCCTTTAGACGAAAACGATTTCGTTAAGGAATTGAATACAACTAAACAAATTGCAAGAAATAACGGATACAGCGAATTGTTAATAGATAATATGGTTAAAAACAAAGAACGCCAAATGCTTCAAAAGGAATTTTTCAACTCACCCAACAAATTAACAACATATAGTTTTGTTAATTATATCCCAAAATATAGTGACAAAGTTTCTAGAAAATTAAATAATTTAGGTATCTCTACAATAAATGTGAATAAAACGAATTTAGGAAAAATATTGGTCAATAATAGAGGAAAATTAACTAAACTTAATAAATCAGGTGTATATGAAATCAAATGTAAAGATTGTAATGTCATCTATATAGGTCAGAGTGGTAGAGGCATAGAGAACAGGATAAGAGAACATAAAAATCAATTTTAAATAACAATAAAAATAGGAGAATGTCAACACCTGTGTTGAAAATAGCCATCTCATACACAGTTAACATAAATTTGCTTCATACAGAAGGAAAAGGTAGACAAACTTCTAAATCTTCTTGAACAATTAGAAACTAAAAAATCTCTTAAAAACTATCCTTTTACCACGAATGAGCAGCAAAATTTCTTAAATACTCCTATACTAGATAAAATGTAAACAATTATTTATTGATTGACATTACTACGTCGGGTCTACCCGAAAGATTCCCACGACTAAGGTTTGAGTCATAAAGATAGTAAGTCATAATAAATGTTTTTAAAAATCTATATTTTGGAACAACCACTTCTGTTACTTTAGTATACAGTTTGTACTCTCTTGATAAAGGCCTAATAAGCCAAAACATTTTTTTTTTATGCATTTATTTAACGTCGACCTATTTCCGCTACTGAGGCCTAACACCGACGCCTGTAGACGAGCTACCCCCAACCAGGAATTTTGCCGAACCTCTTCCCTTAAGAAGAGTAGGGATCTTTTACTCGCCTAACATTTAATAGACAAGGGACCGACGGCTTTACATCCCCTCCGAAGGATGGTATATCTCCTATACAACCCTCGCCTAAGGTTGTATAGCTTCCGCGCATACACTGATATACAAGCCGCTGGAAGATATGTGAGGCGAGAACGCGATTTCCGTTGGAATGGTCACCATCCAAGTACTAACTGCGCCTGTCGTTGCTTTACATCGCATTCTAAAAGCAGTGTTTACTTATAAACAATTAGAATAATAAAACTGTATTTTTGGCCACCGAAGCAATTACACCATATTCATCGCAAAATTACGATCTTGTGCCATGTCAGCGAAGCTATAAGAATCTAATGAGTGGTAAAATATATTGACATATTTTTGTACATATTTTTATATCTGTATTAGGGAGAATGGCGCGGAATTCGGGGGCGATTATGATGAAGCAAAAATTAGTGAAGACGGGGCACCAGTAAAAAAAAGTAAGTATTATTCAAATTAAATTAAAGTTAAAAAGTCAAAGCATGCGTGGAATCAGTACACACCAAAACATTTAAATGAACCTACTTATATCCAGAAAATTGCGACCAATAACGGCGAACCCGCTTGTGGTGGCAAAAGAAATATATTACAAAAGAAAAACATGTTATTGGAAGAGGAAACGCGGGCTAGGTTGAATTGAGACAGGAGAGAGGAAGAAAGCCATCAACTGAAATTTTACGAAATATTTATAATAAAGTAAAATTTTGTCGTTCTTACTTTCCCATTTACGTAGTATATAAAGAAAGTATAAAACCGAGGAGCTACATTACCTAAAACACACAAACCAACCATTATCAATGAGACCAATAGTGTCCACGATAAACTGTCCTAATGAAAACTCGGCTAAATTTCTAACAGACATTCTAACAAACGCTCATAGTATAGGCAACCCGTTTTACGTTAAAGGTTCGTTCGCTTTCAATAATTTTATTAATGATTATGAGCTTCCGCCGATTTATGTTGTTGGTTTCGATGCAGTGTCTCTGTATACCTTACCTTTACAAGTAATAATAGCCTAATAAATATTTGGGATATTATTTCTAACTATTGTAATCTAGATTGTAACACATTAATTAATATATTTAAGTTCATTTTTGATTCAAATTACTGCCTACTTAATTATAACTACTATAAACATATCCCCCAATGGGATTCAAAATATCCCCTATCATGGTAAACTTTACTTGGTTGAGAATTATACAACTAAAATTCAAAAAGCTCTACGCCGGAAGAGCTTCAAGAACTTTTAGATGTGTATGCCCAGAGCTATGATTCCTTGGGACTTAAAATCAACATTGGAAAGACTAAGATTATGTCAACTCCTCATCAAGTGAACCAAATAGACATTACACTTAACGGAAATTCTCTTGAAGTGGTGGATCAGTTCAATTACTTAGGCAACGTTGTTAATGACAAAGCAAACATGGACAGCGAGATTCGCAATAGAATTAACGCTGCATCTAGAGCACTCTGGGGACTTAGAGAGAGAGTATTTGACAACCACGACCTTGCTTTGTCAACGAAAATGGCTGTCTACAGAGCAGTTGTCATTCCAACACTGCTATATGGATGTGAAAGCTGGGTCACTTACCGTCGTCATGTGAAAGAATTAGAACGTTTTCAGCAAAGACACCTCAGAAGTATGATGAAAATCCGTTGGTTCCATCACATATCAAACGTGGAAGTACTCAGGAGAGCAAATAGCCTTCCAATTGAGGTGCTTATTTCAAGAGCACGCCTAAGATGGGCAGGTCACGTTCATCGTATGCATGATAACCGCCTTCCTAAATGTCCTGACTGCGGTCGACATGTGCTCTCCCGAATTGGCCTCTATAGCCATAGTCGTGTGCACCGTAGATGAATGAGAATTACAATAGACTACACCTTTTACTTGTTTTTTATTGTACACAATCTATCGACTGTAACATTTTTATACTCGGACTCGAATAACGGCTAATAAAAATAATAATAATAAAAACATATGTAGCTGACTTATTACTCTCTCAGTGGCATATGATAAAATAAATGATGTATACGTTTTAATACTTATCAAGTGGCAACTGTGTAGAAAGTGTATGTAGTAAACAACCAAGATTTGTAAAGTAAGATAGGTAGCATGGTAACTTTCGACCAATCAGAGATCACTATTTAAAATGCGGGAACGCGTCACTCTTCCTGCTCATTCGAATTTCTGGCATTCAAACCATTACTATAGAAGTATAATTAGTTATTAATTTGAATTCCGTATTTTGTATTTTTTAATGTATAAGCACAAATTAATAAATTGACTTTTTTGATTAATGATTATTAACATCGATAACGTTTTCCTTGGAATTTAAAATTGACATTACTATATATCAAATTTATAACTAATTAATGTATGCAATTAAAAAAGTACATTTTATATCAAGGGACTGAAGTAGGTTCTTTTAATCTTGTGTACAATTTCTTTCCCGAGACTTCAGTCTTGATTTCATTGCTTTATATAATTCTTAGCGAATTTAATAAGGTATAAGATAGATGAAGAAACATACATGATACTAATTTTCGCCCTAACGAAAAGAGTTACTTAGAAAAGTTTCTTATTTTATGACGTACTGAGTAGAAATTTTTCCCCAGGCCAACCTTTACAATTATGTAGTATTAAAAAATTTTAATGCAAATTTCTTATTAGAATTAGATGTTCATACAATAATTTATTAATAAAATTTAACAAGAGGGCCATTAAATTTTATCATGTCATATTAGACACAGCAATTAATAAGAAAAAAATCACTCATTGGTTTTTTCTAATATTTCTTTGTATCATATGAAAATAAATTTTATTTCCTGTATTAAGTAATTTTTTAGGGAAGGAAAAAAAAATCAACATCTCACCACTCTCTTTTTCCTTTTTTAAGTTGTTTTTGCAAACAGCTACACTACAAACCGTTCCTCCAGTCATCTAATAATTGTACGTAACATTGTTATTTGTTATTATTATGAACGGAAAATAATAAAAACTGTTTACCGAAAAATTATTTCTGTAAATACACAGGTTACAAACTTCTATATACTAAGAGTCTTTTCTCTTTAACAGTAATTGTCAATTAGATTATACACTAAATAACTATAACTGCACGATTATAAACACAAAAACAACAAATCTTTCGAAATAACTCAACAAATAAGAGCAACATTGCTACGTCAAATTTTAAAACTCAATCTGACGTAACTAGTTGGTCGTTGTCTGTTGACATAACGGTATTTGCCGGCCGACTAACAGTGGAGATGGTCGGGGTTCTAAATTACTATGATGTATCAGGGCGCCAAGTAAATTTTTCCTCTCCAAATACCAGCTCAAGTACAATGTAACCTTAAATTTACTAAATAAATTACTTAGCGAGACGATAATGAAAAATTCAAATTCAGTTTTATCTTTTAATAACAATAAACGAAGTAACTTTATAACATTCAAGAGTACAATAACGTAGGGGATGGTAGACAAATTCACACAAAAAAAAAATATATCTAACTGGGTATACGCGTCTTACGTAAGTGCTTAAACCCCCAACAAATATCATAGATGTTATAATTAGTTGACAGAATATTTTCATAAAATGTTTAGCAAAATTTAAAAAAATATATATATATAGGTACAGTGGTGAAATTTTTTTTAGTAAAATTTTTAATATATTTTTAAGAAAAATTCAATGTATATATGGCGCAAGAAGGATACAAACTGCAGGCAGCAGGGCTTCAGCTTCGGTTCAATTTTCAGGAATGGGCAACTTCCAGCCTATCAATTAACCCAAAAAAATGGATGGCTCTCCACAAAAAAGAAATTCCAGTCCAGTAAGGAGAAGTAACATAAGTACGTGTAGACCAGTGGAAAAAAGTTATTCGTTCGTATCAGGAGACAAAAAAAAATCGTATGAAAAACTACGAAATCCTAGACGAAACCGTAGGTGAAAATAAAACCCTAAAAATAAATTTTTACCATTGAACAATTTACTACAAGTGATATTTTGCTAGTTTGAATATAAAAATAAAATAATTACCTCGTTTCGGAGGGTTTTCCTAGAGAAATGTTGTTGACCTTGGATGTCCTTGGCCTCGTGTAAATTTGGCAAAAATGGCTTTTACGTATAGATCCTTCCAATGAAGACAATCGATTTCCAATACCATAAAAATATGCACTCGTCCAAACATAAATGGAAAATCGAAAAGTAACGTTGCGAAAATATCCCAAAATGGTGAAATTACTTGTTTCAAAAATCGCAACGAGCACGTAAAATTACCACTTAATAAATTGCCAAGCGTTCGAGCAAATTACACGTGAAAAGTGACAGACTACCGGAAGACAAAACCTAAGCCAAAAACTATTGTGAAGAAATAAATCTGTGTTACCGATCGTCAGTCGGTTATAGGAATCTACCTATAAACTCATTAAAAGTTATTGGTTTCCTAGCTTAAGAATTACAGAAATAGAGAGCTTAAGTATATGCAACACGCTACACAACAAAATGTATAAAGCCATGCCTATACCTGCAACAATTCCTTACAATTGCGAATTCATATAGACAACTAAATAATAAATATTACGCGTGACGACGGATAACACGAATTCGTTAGACATTAAACGTAAGAGATAAAGTAATGATTTAGAAATTTTTTTTAAATAATGTATAAATGTTAAATTGAACTGTAACAACCACCCCCCTTCACAAAGGAATTTACCCCGTAAATTTCTCCAAAAAGAAAAAAACAATGAAAGACGCACACAATAGGTTTATACGCACAACCATCTTAACACTATGAGGCTTAAAATGCTTGGGGTTACCTCACCTCACAGTTAACCCACTTGCAACTAAAACTTGCGGGAGTGTTCTCCTAACTGCCACAGCGGCCACCCTTCCACCAGCAACTAGATGACAGTCACGTCAGAGCACTGCACTGAGGGACTTGATATGGTGTTGACCGACCTCGACCAAGCCAACCAAAACAAAGACCCATGGCAAGGTGATCCCCAGCTCAATGACTGACCCCCTGGCATCCAGTTTGCCATTTAAGACAGCCAGTGAAATGTAACCGCTCCCAGCAAGATCGGAGTCCCTCTAAGCATTCAAAAACAAAAAACTAAGTGGCCGTTCAGGGGGCTTTTACCCCACATAGGACAATCCCATGGTGGTAGAATTCTTTTTACAACCCCCTCACCACAGAGGTTAAAAAAAATGACACCTTACTTAGTGGGTTCCAGCCAGCTAAGTAAGTTATAGTAAATCCTAAAATCAAGAAAGAAAACCTAATCAAATACTATAGCTCGCGACACCCTACAGATAGACAGGCACATTAAAATCCAGTAACAGGTAAACAAAATGTTATAATAAATTTAATTACTAGATGAAATTACTGATTAGTAGATCAATGTCCAAAGGGACGTGAAATTAAATAACTTACGGCCATATACGACCTACGACACAAAAAATATTTCACTGTTAGTAGAGACTAAGCGAAAATCCCTTACTAACCCACTACTATGGCAATAACATTCATACTCAAGACAAACAAGAGATCAAGATCTGAAAAGCTTTTATTTTCCAAAAATGATCTATCTAATGGCGGTATATGAAACACCAACCAAGGTAACATATTATAACTATTATACTGGATCTAAGTGCTCGTCTGGTTCTATATAAGGTTTTAAATCCTTAACGTGCCAGCTACCATTACACTCTGTACCAGATAAATCTTCTAAAATATACACGCAATAGCCTATTTTCTTTTTGACTTTATAAGGTCCCTCGAATTTCCCTGCTAGTTTGGCAGTGAAATAATTTGCAGCATCAGACTGTGCATACTTTCGTTTCCAAACTAAGTCACCAATCTTAAATTCAACTTCTCTACGCCGTAAATTATATTTTTCTCGAGATTTATCGTAAGCTTTTTCTAATCGTTCCGCAACTGACGTACGCATTTTCACAAGAGCAGCAAATCTTTCCGACACAGAGGGTGAATTATCATTGTCGTTATCGATATTATTATGTTTATATTCTGAACCATGAATACACATTTCTTTGCCAAAATTTATGAAATATGGCGTTTGACCCGTAACTTCATGACGTGCAGTGCGTAATGCGCAACCTAGTGCACTTAAATTTACGTCCCAGTCTCTTTGATGTTCTTTAATGTAAGCGGACATCATAGTTTTCATTACTCGATTATATCTTTCAGTGGTATTCGGAGCAGGATGATAATTTGGGTTAAAAAGAATTTTTATATCGTATTTTTCAGCAAGATTAGCAAAGTCTTTGCTCGTGAATTGTACTCCGTTATCACAACGAATGATTTGTGGTACACCGAATATATGAAATACTTGTTCTTCTAGTAAAGGAATGAGTTTATTAGCTAAAGCTCGTTTAAATTAAATTTACTGAAGTTGTCAGTTACTACGAAAATATGCATATTACCTTTCTTACTTTTGGGTAATGGGCCAAATAAATCCATACTAATAACTTGCCAACAACGGTCAGCTATTACCCTCTTACCCATCAATCCAGCAGGTCGTTTTTGTTCCGGTTTTATTCTCTGGCAAATCTCACACGATCTTACATAATTACTAACGTCAGCTTTCATTCGTGGCCAATAATATAACCGAGCAATACGACTAAAACTTTTGAATATCCCGAGATGTCCTGCTGTCTCTAAATCATGGTTATTATGCATAATTTCGCGCCGTTTTTCTTTAGGAACAACTAATTTCCAGAAATCATTGTTACTGCGTAGTTCAGGGAAGTCAAGTTCAGTATATTTATACAATTTATTGTCTAATATCAGCCATTTAGGAAATTTTAAAGGACTGTTTTTGACATTTTCTAACATTTTAAGATACCATTTATCCTGTATTACCTCGACCTTCATGTTACTCACCACAATATCGACATTATCCTTATCTACTATTAAACGTGACAAAGCGTCTGGCACTACATTGTCTTTGCCTTTACGATGAATTACTGTATAGTCAAACTGTTGCAATCTAAGTGCCCATCTACCTAATCTACCCTGTGGATTTTGCAGATTATCCAACCATTGTAAACTATAACAGTCTGTTACTACCGAAAACTTAGCTCCTTCTAAGAAGCAACGCAGCTTTTCTATACTCCACAGCACCGACAATAACTCTCTTTCGACAGCTGAGTACTTACGCTCTTGTTTGGTTAAAGTACGTGATAAATAACAAATAACATGCTCGCTATCTCCGATTTTTTGTGTGAGAACCGAGCCTAATGCAAATGAAGATGCGTCTGTTTGCAATATAAAAGGATACTCAAAATTTGGACACGTTAATATAGGAGCTGATACTAAAGCATTTTTAATATTTCTAAAAGAATTTTCACAATTTTTATCCCAAATAAATTTAGAGCCTTTCTTTAATAAATTAGTTAGCGGAGCTATCAAGTCAGAAAATGCTGGTATGAATCGTCGATACCATGAAACCATACCGATGATTCGACGAACTTCGGTAACTGAGGTAGGAGCAGGCATATTTGAAATGCAGCTAACTTTTTCGGGGTCAACATGTAGACCATCACGATTGACTACGTAACCTAAATATTTTAATTCTGGCCTACAGAAAAAGCATTTTTCACGATTAAGCGTTAATCCAGCTTCATATAGACGTTTAAAAACCTCTGACAAAATTTCAATATGCTTATCAAAATCTGGGGCTATAACGATAATGTCATCTAAGTAGCAAAAAACGAAAGGTTCGAGTTCAGGACCTAATACAGTGTCAATTAGTCTTTGGAATGTAGCAGGTGAATTATGCAATCCAAAAGGAAGGCGAGTAAATTGATACAACCCTCTACCAGGTACTGTAAATGCCGTATATTGTTTACTGTCTTCACTTAAAGAAATTTGCCAAAAAGCGCTTTCAATATCTAAACTGGTTAGATATTTTGCAGAGCTTAATTTTGATAAAATCGAATTTATATACGGTAATGGATAAGCGTCTCTTTCTGTTACTGCATTTAATTTCCTAAAATCAACGCAGAAACGTTGGCTACCATCTTTCTTTGGTACCAATAACACAGGAGAAGACCAACCTGACTTACTATGTTCAACAATACCTTGCTTTAACATTTTATCTAGTTCTTCATCGATAATTTTCTGTTTGAAAGGTGAAACCGGGTAATATCTTTGTTTAATTGGTGGACTAGAAGTAATAATTTTGTGTTTTACCAGGGTGGTACAACCTTTTTTGTCGCCAATTTTAGAAAAATAATCATTCACGACTTTATCCAAGTCTGCTTGTTGTTTATCGCTTAAATTAAATTCAATGGAATTAACTACAGGTACTTCCAAATTTTCGGACGAAAAATACCATTCACCACGTCTCATATCAGGTACTATTCCCATATTAACCCAAAAATTTATACCCAAAACTAAACTGTGCCTCAGCGCTGGTACAACATATAAATCCATAACCTTTACGATATCACGTAATCTAATCGGAATGGTAACTACTCCTATACATTCACATAAATCATTATTAGCTATTGTGCACGAAATATTACAACTATTTAATTTAACACCTAAAGACTGTAAAATTTTCCATCCTGAATTACCTAAAAATGATTTGTTTGCTCCCGAATCCAATAAACCAAAGAAATCTTGACCTAAAATATTTACTTTTAAATATGGACATTCATTGTCACCAACATGTGCTAAAATGTAATCAAGTACAGGGGATAATTTATTTTCAATACAAATGGCCTGGGCATCCGTAGAAGGCAGAATTTGGCCTAGTTCTGTCTTCTTGATCCGTTTCCCGAATTACAGTCAGGGCAAGTGTTCTTAGTGAAGCCTGGTTTATTACATCTAAAACACTTAATGTCTAATCTCATTCTACAATTACGCGCTATATGATTTGGTTTACCACAACGAAAGCAATTTTTAGGTGTTACTTTTTGTACTTGTATTTCATGTACAACTGGTTTATTACTTTGTGGTTTACTAAGTACTGGTAGTTTATAATCTAAGTCAGGTTCACAAGTAAGACTACCTGGAATTGGAGGTATAAATTCATCAATATTCTCTTTAATTTTCTCTATTTTCCTGCACGATTTAACTAACTCATAAGAAGATTCTATATTATCAATGTTAGTGCTTAAACGTTCTTGATAAAAAGGTGCTATATTTTTGCGTAATATTTCCATACGTTTATGCTCTGGTACAGCGTAAGGCATTCTATCAAACAAATTAGACATCGTGGCAATATAAATACCAATAGGTTCATCCCCTTGGGTACGTTTTTCGATTTGACGCCAGAGTTTTTCTGAAGACGGTGTAAATTGCTCCCTCATAAACTGAACTAACTCATCCCAATTAGAAGCGTTTTTCCCAACAAAATGATAAAACTTTAAGGCATCACCTTCAAATAATTGAGAAGCATTATAATATAATTGTTGCTTATTTAAATTATAGGCTTTACTACTATCATCAACACGCTGTAAAAATGCATTAAAACTAAGAAGTCCTTGATCTCCGGAGAATTTTAGACCCCATTTGTGCACAGGTACAGTGTTAAAGTAATTTGGAATTTGTAAAACTCCCGAATTGATATCCAAATTAGGAGACGTTATATTTTCCTCAACTGTATTGCTACCCGTTGCACTATTATTGGCAAGCGTAACATCTTCCGGTTTAGGATCAGATTCAAAACTTTTCGATTTTGAGGTATAATTTGAAACTAGTTCAGTCACATGAGTGAGTGCTCTACAACGTCTTGCAGTTAATGCTTCATCTTTACTCGATATGCGTTCCACTCTTTTTAAGACATGTGTTAATTTGCATTCAATTTTTTTAATTTGAGTAGGTGAACCAGAAAATGAATTAATATCTTCCTCAATATCAAGCAATTTTTTCTCACATTCACTCAACTCTTTCTCAGCATCTAACTTTACTGGACTACGTATGACCGTCCCAGCTTTTTCTAAAATCAAAGCACCACGCAAACATTTTCTTAACGTCTCGACATTACCTATTTCAGAAAGTCCTCTTATACGTAACTCATACTCTAATTCATCTTTCACTAGTCTATCTACGTCAAGCTTAAACCTACCTGCCATTTTTAAATTTTAAATATTTTTTTTTTAAACAAAATCAAATTTATACCAATATATGTCTATGTAAATGAATATTTTGCTTGTTAATACTATTTTTCTCTCTGCCAACTCAACCCTACGTCATGTATTCTTGAATTTCAAAACAAATAAATTGAAAAAAAAATGTAATATAACTAAACCACGTTGGTGCGCCAAAACTGCTACGTCAAATTTTAAAACTCAATCTGACGTAACTAGTTGGTCGTTGTCTGTTGACATAACGGTATTTGCCGGCCGACTAACAGTGGAGATGGTCGGGGTTCTAAATTACTATGATGTATCAGGGCGCCAAGTAAATTTTTCCTCTCCAAATACCAGCTCAAGTACAATGTAACCTTAAATTTACTAAATAAATTACTTAGCGAGACGATAATGAAAAATTCAAATTCAGTTTTATCTTTTAATAACAATAAACGAAGTAACTTTATAACATTCAAGAGTACAATAACGTAGGGGATGGTAGACAAATTCACACAAAAAAAAAATATATCTAACTGGGTATACGCGTCTTACGTAAGTGCTTAAACCCCCAACAAATATCATAGATGTTATAATTAGTTGACAGAATATTTTCATAAAATGTTTAGCAAAATTTAAAAAAAAATATATATATAGGTACAGTGGTGAAATTTTTTTTAGTAAAATTTTTAATATATTTTTAAGAAAAATTCAATGTATATATGGCGCAAGAAGGATACAAACTGCAGGCAGCAGGGCTTCAGCTTCGGTTCAATTTTCAGGAATGGGCAACTTCCAGCCTATCAATTAACCCAAAAAAATGGATGGCTCTCCACAAAAAAGAAATTCCAGTCCAGTAAGGAGAAGTAACATAAGTACGTGTAGACCAGTGGAAAAAAGTTATTCGTTCGTATCAGGAGACAAAAAAAAAATCGTATGAAAAACTACGAAATCCTAGACGAAACCGTAGGTGAAAATAAAACCCTAAAAATAAATTTTTACCATTGAACAATTTACTACAAGTGATATTTTGCTAGTTTGAATATAAAAATAAAATAATTACCTCGTTTCGGAGGGTTTTCCTAGAGAAATGTTGTTGACCTTGGATGTCCTTGGCCTCGTGTAAATTTGGCAAAAATGGCTTTTACGTATAGATCCTTCCAATGAAGACAATCGATTTCCAATACCATAAAAATATGCACTCGTCCAAACATAAATGGAAAATCGAAAAGTAACGTTGCGAAAATATCCCAAAATGGTGAAATTACTTGTTTCAAAAATCGCAACGAGCACGTAAAATTACCACTTAATAAATTGCCAAGCGTTCGAGCAAATTACACGTGAAAAGTGACAGACTACCGGAAGACAAAACCTAAGCCAAAAACTATTGTGAAGAAATAAATCTGTGTTACCGATCGTCAGTCGGTTATAGGAATCTACCTATAAACTAATTAAAAGTTATTGGTTTCCTAGCTTAAGAATTACAGAAATAGAGAGCTTAAGTATATGCAACACGCTACACAACAAAATGTATAAAGCCATGCCTATACCTGCAACAATTCCTTACAATTGCGAATTCATATAGACAACTAAATAATAAATATTACGCGTGACGACGGATAACACGAATTCGTTAGACATTAAACGTAAGAGATAAAGTAATGATTTAGAAATTTTTTTTAAATAATGTATAAATGTTAAATTGAACTGTAACAACATCTCAAAAAATGCATATGTACAATTAAGTTTCAGCAGGCACGATGACGCGCAAGATGGCCGCCTTCATCGTAACCCCTCCATTCCGTTCAAGTTACCATGCTACCTATCTTACATTACAAATCTTGGTAAACAACTTTGAATCTGTGGTGTTTATGTACTAGATAAATTAATAATTATATCTCAAAGTGGGTGTGATCACTTTGTGAAGGTCTGTAACTAATTATCCACATAAAATTTTCATGATAATTGCATCAGTGTACATAGATAATTCCAACATAGCCCAATAACACGTGGTGCTCGTCAAGTAGTCGGCAATGTTGCCACAGTTATTTTTTTGTCTAAATTTCTGAGAAATCGATTGTTCTTCATACCACTCATTATATTCCAAATTACAATGCCCAACTTAGCATGTGTATGTTGCAAAAAGCCCAGTGAGGACCATAAAATGGTAATATGCTGCATCTGTAACGGCCAGTTTGTTCACTCTATCGTTGACCTATCTACGGCTGAAGTTAGATCAATTAAATCGAAAAAATGTGTTAAGTTGACATGCCAAAAATGTGCCAACGTTGGTGATGGCATTAACGACTTCAAAGCTATTGTAATTGCTCTCCAAAAAGAAGTTGAGGCACTTAAGTTGATTAAAGCAGTTCCTCCGAGTAATAAATGCAATTTTGATTATGAAGTAATTATTCAGGAGATCTCAGAGAAATGCTAGAAAACGGAACCTAGTTATTTTTGGGATACCAGAAAATGATAACAATATACCTATTGCCGAGAGAAAACGTAATGATTTAACCAATGTTACCAATGTGCTCCAGCATCTATCCCGCAACATTGATACAAGTTATATTAACCATTTCAGATAAGAGAAATTTGATCATCCAGACCCATTAAAGTCACCTTAAATGACGAATAAGTGGTACATGACTTCCTTCGAAATGCTAAACAATTGGAGAATCTTGATGGATATCCTGGAATTCGCATATCGCTTTATCGCACTCCGAGGCAAATCGAGTACTATTGCTCTTTGAAAGATGAACTTAACAAACGAACTGCGGAAGGGGAAACTAATTTGCGCATTAAATATATAAGGGGATCACCAAAAATCGTTTCTTTAAATTAATTAAGTAATAAAATTAATAATCATAAACTTTACTTTCAAAATATTAGAGGCTTGAACACGAAAATAAATTATTTCTATCCTTCCGTGATGGCTGCTGATTACGACTTTATAGCACTAATAGAAACATGGCTCTCGTCTTGAAAAATGCCTGATTTAACAGTTTTACATTTTTTTATTTTTTTCATCGAAAATCGCAAAAAATTACTTCCGATTCCTAAACAGCACTCCCATTTCACTTTATCTCGTGTTTAATTTTTGTTTTTCCTCTTAATTATAACCTTAACCAAGGCAAGGACCAGACGGGAATTTTACCGGCTGGTCCTTGCCTGTTATTAATTTTTCTTTTCAAAAAGGTATTGGCACCAGCCTATTACCAGAGTGTGAATTACTTATTCACTTATGCGTATATTAATTAATTAGCTCCTTGGGTTGAATAGTTTGATGTTGACTTTTTTTATCCATTTTTTATTTTAAATATTTGACTATTTATTGACTTTTTAATAATAGGTAATTTTTTTCTCGAATTATTTTCGATTGTTCAGAATAATACTGGCGTGCTGGTGGAAAAATATATTGGGTGACGCATTTCACTTGGGACAGGCATTTTTCTCAAAAGCAATGTAGGTATTTCAGAAAAATATTTCAAATAAATATTGTTTGATGTCGAAGGGGAAACAAAGTGATGATATTGGTTTTGTCCTTGGTTACGTTTTTCAAGTCCAACTTATTAAACAATAAAACAAACAAAAGTAACTTCGGTATGTTGTTATCTTCCTAAAGTTAACAATTTAAGATAAAAAATAATATTTGTCTATTGGATATAAGTTTGCCTAATACGTTAAATTTTGAATGCTCAAACTTTATAACCAGAAAGCATAATATTACTTTTTCTGTTATTTACTAAAGTAACCAAAAATCTTGTTAAGCGATTAATATCTCACAAAGTTGCGGTCGGAAAAAAATAGTTTCAGACATAAGTCACTTTTTTCTTCAGAAACATAATATGTTCTGCAATGAAAAATAAAGCCCTCGATTAAAAAACAAAATTGACTCCAAAATGACCTTGAGAACGTGGCCAAACCAATATCATCGCTTTGTATCCTCCTCGACAAAACAATTTGTATTTGAAATATTTAAAATGCATTACAATTATATTGATGTGATAGAAATATGCTACTACTGACATTAAACGGTAAAATAAAAATCCGCATGATCTTATTACTTCAAAATTTATTTTATTGTGATTGCTCATTTTGTACATCCTCTTATATCTAGTGTCATAGGGATTCTTTGAAAATATTTCAAATGATTAGAGTTGTCCTTCTTTTGTTTATTATTTTAGTACAACTACAATAATTATTTTTTACCACTGCCATTAAAAACTGAAATGATTGCGGCTGACATCTAATAAAGCGTAGTTATCTTATGAGATGGGTCCGATAACCACCTAACAATAGCTCAAGTTCCTAGTTAACAGCTTCAACGTACGAGCAAGGTGCGTTTGATAGAAAGAAAATGGCGGAAAATGTAAAGCCTGATGTATTCCCCATCGAAACGTCCCTTATTACAATTTTATATTTTAAATTTCACCAGTAATCATAATGTGATAATGATCTCTCCTGTTTAAATATTATCATTTAGTGTCTATTTATAATTTCACACACATATATCCATCCAATACCATGTTATACACCCTCGTAAACCACTCCAAACCATAGCAGACACATTGAAAAAACGCGCACATACAACCATTTCCTCCGACAGTGCCAGTGCTGGAGCCAGGGTTCGAACCCGGTGGTGCGATGTCCGTGTGATTAATCGGCGATTGCCACCAATTCAATTCAATTCAATTCAAAACAAATTTATTCAAATTAAAGGGGTAAACATGTAAAAATGTATAAGCTGCTTCCTCGGCACCCATCCCGGGACCGACCCTACGACCGCCGCGTGCGTTGCATCGCAAGGCCGGGCCGAGACGGGACACCTAAACTCCTTTTTAACAATACTAAAACAAAAATAGGTAATCTGACAAAACATTGCTTAAAAAAGAAAGCTTAACATTAAAAATGGAACTACGAACACTTTGGCTTTCGCCGTTTATGCGTACTTTCACTTTTTTTAATTTTGGCACTGACGCTGACACCATAACTTGCACGAAGTGCCATCCGCGAATTGCTTCAACTACGGGTTGCGCAAGGCAGGCCTAAACTGTGGTTCTAAAAATTTTGATTGTTCTAAGATAAAATTTGGATTCTGTTACAATATTAGTGACGGAAGAATGAATTTACAGACAAAAATGTACAAACAGAAACGAAGGAACAACAAACGCGATACAAAAATACACAAAAACAAAAGAAGGCGGGGACAGGAAAGAATTAAAGGCGATGAAAGGTATGAAATATGAGTGAAAAGTGGATAGTATTAGAGAAGGTATAGTAGTTGAAAGTTTGGCTAGAGTGGCTGCCGGAAGATTAGCAACGTCTGGTAAGGTAAAGGGTGTTTAATCCGAAATGGGGCATTATGCTGTCTAATTTGTGTAATGTGTCTTTTTAGTGGACTATCGCCCAGCTTGAACGAATAGAAGTTTTGAGAGATGTGTTGGACGTAGTTGGCTATCGGGGTTATGTCGTTGCAGCGTTCGTAGAGGTCTCTGAGGGAGGTGTACCTTCCAGAATTTGAAATGAGGCGCATGTACTTATGTTCCAGTACTTTCAGTTCATTCATTGTCTTGGCCGACGTGCTGCACCACACCGGCGCCGCGTATGTGATAGACGGCCTGACCACCGTCGTGTACAGCAATTTCTTATTTTGTCTGTTTAGTCTGCTATCCCTGACCATGAGCGGATACAGACTCCTGGACAGGGAGTAGACCATCCGTATGGTTTCATTTATGTGCGTATTAAGCGCCAGTCTCACCCCCAGATACTTCACGCATCCCTTTGGTTGCCCCTGATCGAAATTGGTGTGAGAATACGATTCTCAATGAATCGACGCGTGAAGCATAGGCGATTGCCACCTCGCACCTTAACCCACTCGGCTATCGACCAGACTGCAAAAACTAAATCCGTTTTTTTTTTTTTGACTTGGTCACATTCGTCAATAAAAAATGTAAAATAGAATGAAAATGCTTCGAAAAAAATATGTATTATGACATTTAAATTTACAATTCAAGATAGGTGTGAATATGAATTAACTAACTAAAAATTTTCAAATACGCCCTCATTTTATTTGATGTTATGTAAGATGCTGCCAATTCAATTTTCTTAAAAAAATGTTTAGGCATCGATAAGAAAAGCAAAGTCTGGGCGTCGTGATGCCTATCGTCGAAATGACACAAATGTAAATTGAAGAATTTTAAGTAGGCAATCGAACACCATTCATTTTTTGTCTAATAATTTGCTTTCATTCATCATTTGAGAGTTACTAGCAAAAATTGTAATTTCCTCTGTTTTCAAAATATCTCTGAAACTACTGAATTTTTAAGCGGCATTTTAACGAGCCACAGAATGCACAATTTTCCCCTAATTTAGCAAACCCTCTATATCTTACGGTTTAGAGGTTACCAGTACAATCTCTTTGAAATAATGAACATTCTGTAACCTGCATGCTTCGATTTCTAAGAACTTCGATTCCTGCAAAGGCGAGTTTGATTCTTCGTAATTTTTTTTGAATAAATTAGATGAGAAGAAGTCAGTTAGATTTGTAGCATTAAAACGATGTTCCCATTTGCTTATAAATCTTTTTTTTGCACTTAAGGTTACGTACCCAAAGAAAGTATTAATGCAGTTTTGAAAATATCCACCTCGTCTATCATATAGAAACAATGTCCAAATTAACAATAATTTTATCTGTTTTAACTTATTATTTGTCTCGAGAATCAATATTTTGCGAATATTCGTAATAAAGTAAATGTTTGGAATTTTTTCTTCAAATTTGCTAAATTTTAAATACATGCACGTTTGTCAGGAATACAAAAACATTTGTATTCCTATTAACATTTTTTTTTTAAAGTTGCCTATACCAAGGAATTCATCATTAAAGAACGAATCAAGAAGGTCCCATTAATTTTATATAATATTTATTAGATGCATTATAAACGAGTTATTTAACAACACGCCAGGAACGTTTAGTCATAACTTGAATAATTTCTATCACCAAGAGATGTGATAAATTTATAATTTAGAAACATGTGTTATATGACATGGAATATATGATTTTTGAAGAAAAAATTTGTAACGACAAATTTCATATCGTAAACAAAATTCGCAAGTGTTCCATATAATGCAGAAACTACGCATTACGTAAATAAGCCATCGTTTAATATATTACTGTGCTTTTCTCATTTATCTCAAAATGATTGTTATCGTGAGACGCATACGTCATGCGGGAATTTAAAATATTAATTCTTTTGTTATTTTTTCATTGATACAGGGAAAATAACCATCAAATTTTATTTTGAAAATAATCATTCATTTATTTCAACTCGTCAAGTCATTTCAATATTCAACTATCTATATTTTACCAATGATCTTCGGGTGAGCTGTTTCCAGCAGCAGGAAGCAGGTACTAATCTTTAACCAATCAGAAGGTTATGTTCAATTTCAAGAAATCATCAAATAGAATGTTAAAAAGCACGCCAGACCCTCGAAAATTTTTTCGAAACTATAACGAAATCCGATATATTTTTACATGAAACGCGTGCTCCACGTAAAAACGCCGCCGGAGGGTGGTTTTTGGAAGTATTAAAAAGAATCGCTCTTCGGAGCATATTTTTACGTAAAAATAAAAATGCCGCTACATGGAGTGTAATTTTAGAAACTATCATAAATGTTGATGCATCGGGGCGTAACGTCGCGCGGCGATCAAATTTTGGGAACCGGGGTGTAACGTCGACCCGGCGATTAAATTTTTGGAACACTCTTAAATATCGCTGCAAGGGGCGTAAGTAGCATCGCTCCGGCCACCAACATTTTAGAAACTATTATGAAATCCAAATTAACCGCCTTTTTATTAACCGACGTTGTGCTGTACTGCAACTCATACATCTTACTAAATATGAGGTGGGGTTAAACAGTTTCTATTCAAAATTTTACGGGGAATTTGGCGTGACAGACAAAATTTTTTGAGTGTACATTTTCATTCTTTACAATCAATTTTGGCGGAAAAACGATATGTTTTCCGCGTATTTGCCTTAAACCGGTTCCTTACTGATTCGGTGGCAAAAATGTATTATTACCATATAGTCACATGTTTATGGGACCACCTTGTCTGAACGTACGAATATACAAAAGCCACATTATTATTCAAAGTTGTTGCGATTCAAGCATTTTTAACCTCTAGAAAAGCCCCCGAAATTACCATTGTGATAATTTTGAAAATACGTAAATAGACAGACAAGCAAAAGCCCACCGAATCATAAACATTGAATTTTTGTAATGAATCTTTTTGTGTAATCGTTTGCTATAAACTAAACATTGCATGGTAGTTGGAGACATTGTCTTTGTCGTTCCGTTCCTCACTATGTGTGGTACACGAGCTAAACTATTGTTATCGTATACACATTTCTTGAGATTTTGTAAAAATATTTTTTAAAAGAACAATATATATTTTGGGTAGATTTCTCATCTGCCTATTGCAGAGTGCAGCATGTCACGACTTTGGGAATATTCCACTAAAGTTTCTTCGATTATGCTCCCCAGACCCCAAAAATGCCCCCGCTCAAAAGTTTATATATCTCTATACCGGGTGTAACAGGATCATGGTATACCCCCATTTTCTCCTTTAGTTTTGAAGATGATTGAAATTTAGGATATACTACATACATAATAAACGGAACTTTTTGACATACAATTGATTTTTTTCACTTCCGGTTTCGCCGGAAGTGACACTAACTACCGATTTTTAAATAACACCCTGTATATTATTGCATTTTTGAATTCTGCATAATGTTCTGAATCCAACGAAGCCAAATAAGTGACAATTCAAAGATCAATTTTTTTTATAATATAATTTTTAGTTTTCCATTTAAATGTGCCATGGCGATTCTGATTTATCCTAAATGACCCGTGTAATGCTACAAAAATCGAAATCCCGTTAAAAACACTAAATTACGGGATTTATGAGCAAATAAAATTCACCAAAATTATTTTTGGGACAAAACTCAATTTTTTCAGATGGAACCGTATCGGTACCGTGGTACCATTTATTAGTACTATTAATAAGGAATTTATTCATATGTCGTGTACAATAAATACAAACAAAATTACAGCTAGAAGAAAATAAGAAAATACAATTTTGTTCTAATTAAATGTCAAAGAGTAACTAAGGTGGGTTTGAAAACAATAAAATATTTACCTTGTCAAACATTTGTTGGTTTAACGGTCTTTTTATTGTGTCTTTAAAAATTGTTTAAAATTCTTGTTAATTGTGTTCAAATTGCTGCAAATTTATACAAATGATTAACATGTCCACTTTTTCATCTTTCGCCCTATAAGGTACAGGTATAGGTATAGTATAAGGTTACTGTAAATACAATAATCTGTTGCTTTATATTTAGATCTCCCTATCCTTCCCCAACCCATCTGCTTACAAAAGCCCAAACGCTGAAGAAAATGAAATATATATCTCAAATTTATGTACTTTGGTTGCCAACCAGTTGCAATTGCAAATTTTGTATGATGTTTCTGTTTTCTGAAAAAAAAAGAACAATACGAATACAGCTATGTGGTTGTAAGGAATGCAGAAATCAAGGCTAATACTTTTTCGTATTGGTTTATTTATTTAATAAAGTAATTGTTTTTCCAAACGTCAAACGGAAATAACTTTAATGACAAATTTTCTGACCTTAAATTGTCATTTCTCTAACATGTCCGTCTGAGCGGAAGTAGAAATCTTTTACTGCCGCTCACTAGCGACACTAAAAGAATTAGAAGAAAATATAGCAGTATTATTTAATTCATGTTCGACATTTAAAGAAAAAATAGCGTGTTTTATGAAGAGTAAGTGATTTTTTGTGTTTCGGTTGTTCTTGCTCGCTTCGTTCGCCCATCAAGTATACGCACTCCCAGCTACTTTTTCACCCATAAATAAATACAGTCTCAGCAAGTTAGAATCTGCGGATAGTTCAATTAAGTTCCAAAATAAAATTAGTGTTAATGTAGCCCCCAATTTTGTAAGTTGGATCAGCTGTCTCTTTTTCTAAATAAATATAAATATGACATTTGATGCTTTTCTGAACACTGGTTAGATTTATCTGCCATAAAAACCATTAATTTACCGCATTACAAACTGGCTGCTTACTTTTGTAGAATAGAACGAAATGAAATGGAATGGGATGGAATGGAATGGAACAGACTAGAATTAGAATAGAATAGATTTATTTGACCAAGAGTACAAAAATTTGTTTTTGGCAAGTCACAAAAAGTATATGGTACAGAACACCATAAATAAACAAATATATGAGTATATAGAACAGTCACAGTGTATAAAACAACATACAATATAAAATAAAATAAAACAAACAGAAAAAATGTAACATCAGGAAATTACAAAATAAAAGAAAAGACTGGGTAGAATTACCACACGTGAAACCAGAGCATCCGAAACAAGTTGAAGGACAAATTTTATAGTAATCCATACAAAAAATTGTCTATATAATAAAATTAGAATTAAATTAAAATTGCGTAGTAAAAAATTCCTCAACGGAATAAAATCAGTACCATAGTCTAAGAATATTTAGACTATGGCAATACTTTAGAAAATGGTGTTTAATTTTGCACTGAAAAGAATTAAAATTAAGAAATTTTGCTTGATTTTGTTAATCAAGGCCTAGGCTTTTTGAGTTGAGTGGCAGTCCTCGTGTCATAATTGTGAAAATCAGAATAAGTCGAAAAAGAATATGTGTTCTTGTGGATTTCAAGGAATATGGTGTACATATGCAAACAGAGAACTTGCATTATACCTGCTTTTTTGAAAATTGCTTGACAATGGTCACTCTAGCCGGCATTGTCAATTAACCTAACTGCTCTATTTTGTAACCGAAATATTTTTACTGCATGAGTTGAGCCGCCCCATAGCAGAATTGCGTAACTAATGTGAGAATGGAATAGAGAGAAATAACAATTTCTTAAGGTGCTAAAACACAGTACATTTTTCAGTCTGCAAAACACAAATATAGTGCTTGACAGCTTGTTGGAGAATATTTCCACGTGATTGAAACGGCTGAGGGTGTCATCCAAGACAACGCTAAGTATTATTATGCTGTCGCCTTTTACTACTAAGTTGTTTGTAGAAATAACGAGCCTCTGAGTCTTATCTTCATTAAGTTTAAGATTATTGGAATAAAATCCATTACTAGCTTGCTGTATTTAACTAATGCTGTCCCTAATGATGTTAGAATTAAAATCCAAAATCGAGGCGTCATCGGCATAGGCAAGGCATTTTATTGGAAACATAAAATGAAAGAAATCATTCAGGTATAAAATAAACATTAGGGGCTCCAGCACAGAGCCTTGAGGCACCCGTGCCATATTGTTAAAAGTTCTAAATTAAAGTTATTAATAACAACAGGTTGATGTTTATGTTCCAGATAGGAAT
Organism: Leptura quadrifasciata; assembly: GCA_963675555.1. Lineage (NCBI taxonomy): Eukaryota > Metazoa > Arthropoda > Insecta > Coleoptera > Cerambycidae > Leptura > Leptura quadrifasciata. The sequence goes on along the minus strand of OY776674.1, from coordinate 75,444,375 downwards.
TTAACAGACTCAGAAGTAAACCTTTTATGCCATAAAAGCTTAATTTTTCTACAAGCAACTCATGTGAGACACAGTCGATTGCCCTAGAAAGATCACGCAGGCTTACAGCCAAATGCTTACCGCCACATCCTTACCGCCCTCAAGGCCATCGATTATGTCACTGACTATTTTAAAAACCGCTTTCGTGGTAGAACATTTACTTCTGAAGCGAAATTGGCCGCAGTTTAAGATATTGTTAATCTCATGATAATTGACAAGCTTTTTTGAGAATGACTTCAAAAATGTTTGAAAAAATAGGAATTATAGAAATGGGCGGGTAGTTATCGATAGTGTTAATATCTCCTTTTTTAAATAGAGGTAAAACCTTCGCAACTTTAAGCACATCTGGAAAATGATCTTCACTAATGCAAGCATTGATCTGCAATGTAAGTGGCAGTAGAATTATATCAATGATTTCTTTAAGACTTCGACTATTTATACCATAAACGTCAGTGTAATTAGAATCTCTTAAAGTTTTTACTGCCTCGGCAGCTTCATGTGTTGAAACTGGTTCAAGAAAAAACAGTGATGTGAGTTTTGGTAGTTTTTCAGGTGATCTGTTGCAGTGATGTTCGAAACAGGTAAGGCATTAATAAACTGTTCGGCTATAGTAGAAAAATATGTATTAAAATACTGTGTTTAGAAGAATTAGATGTTGATTTATTACGTTCGAAATTGATCAATTTCCAGCTATCACGGACCTTATACCATCATACGCAACTTTTTTTATCTTCCACTAATTTAGGTTTATACTCCTTTTTAAAAATATTATACAAATTGAAATCCTTAGTGCAATTTGAAATGGTCTTTGTACAAGAAAGACCCTCATATCTCTGAGTGAGTCATTAAATCATTGAACGGGTGGATTGTGATTAATTTTGCATTTATTTAGTGGAAAATGATTTTCTATAAGAGATGAATAAGTGTTTACTAAAATCTCTGCTAGAAAGTTTGCGTTATAATTCGAATTCTCAAATAAACCCCAATCAACATTATTTAAAGAGTGTTTGAGCTTATCTATGCCTGCCATAATTCTAATTTTTTTTTCCATTTGCCACCCATTTTATTATTAAAGGAAATAAAATATTGTAGATTGTAGATAGTGATTCCTTGGGCAGCGGTTTTGTAAATGGTTTAATTAATGTTAAGTCTAATAACATGCTATATTTTTGTAAACATTTATACATTGCGCAGTAAATCATATCCAATTCTATTATATTATATGTATATTTTATAAAACATACTTCTCGTAAAGGGTGCTTATAGTATGCATAAAGAGTTTTCTGGGTTTCTTGGCTACCTGGTAATATCTACGATTTTTTAAAATTCGAGAATGAATTTTGTCCTCATAATATAAAGAACGCTGTGCTGGATGCAATGTTTCAAACCAATCAAATAATTTCAATTTTATATTTTTAAACTGATACTGTAATGATGTTGTTAAAAATTCAGGCAAGAACATGAAGTGTACAATATACATTTAGAAATTCATTTGTAAAAAATCAATAATCATCAGTTTCTGGGATGACTTTCTATTGTCGGTTGCCTGATTTCAATTTAAATCAATAGCGTTGGGAAAAGTTTACGGAAACTTTAAAATTAGATTGTACTTTCTTTACTTTTTTGAAGCCACATCACATTGGTTGTCTTATCATTTTACTCCATCTGCTCTTTAATAGAATTATGTTTAAATGTGAACAAATTCTGTGTTTCACAAAATAAATAAAAGGGTTTATGCAAAGAAAATTCTATTGCTTTACAGAGAGTGGCAGCTGCATTTGCATGTAAATTACTAAGGATGTATAAATTTTATAACCGTAAATAGCAATTTAGTAACACCAACAACTTGACTTACTTCCACGCTACATTCGTAAATGTGGGTTATTCTTTTATTATTTGTTCATTTTATTAGAAGCCTCGATGGTAATAGTGCAATAATTATGAACAGAGCACGGGAATTACACGTAAGTTAATATAAATGGTAATTAGAGCTAGGTGTTTCATATACCGAAGTCGTTAAATTGTGACTTGTATTTCCGGATTTTTATTTTAACTATCTTTTATTTGAGAAGTTTATCATATTGACCTTTGGAGACTATGATCAAGAATTAATTTGAAATTATTTATCTTATAAAATTTATTTAAAAATATAAGCTCATTTAAGCACATATTGGCACCGTTATACAATTAGTTTTAATAAATATTTGTCATTTATAATTTGAAAATATGATCCCAAAGTTTCTCTAGAAATAATTGATGATGTACGCAATCAAATGCACGGGAATAATCAATAAATAGACCAAGTGTATACATTTCTTTATCAAGGGGATTTATTGTTTATGATTTACACATGAAAATTACTTAAAGCTGAATCCATACCTCAATTCTTTACAAAACCATGCTGGGCTGAAAACACTAAGGTATATTATTGTTGATACAAAATGTTACTATACGCGTTGAGCCGCCTTTTTCATATAGTGGGCATACTTCAGGAAGCTTTAATTTTTCTGGGAAAATTCCTTGTTTAAAGGAAATATTTATTATTTATGCAATTGTTTGATATACTATTATCTTAGCCACGGTAATGAGACGATCTATAGTTATTAATTATACCGGGTGTAACAGGATCATGGTATACCACCCTTTTATCCTTTAGTTTTGAAGATAATTGATTGAAATTTAGGACATATAAAGGGTGGTCCCTGGGAACGAGAAGTTCTGAAAACATCAAAATTTTGAATGTAACTTTATTTATTTAAAATAAGATATAACAATGGCTAGGTAATTATATGCATTTCTTATTTATTAAAAATAGTTTCTGGTAAATATCTTCCCCTTATCTGTATGCACTCTTGAAGCCTATTGGTAAAATATTCCATTACAGAATGCAACATGTCTAACAGAATATTCACAATTTCTTCACGGATTTTTATTTTCAACTCTTGAATATTGCTTGGTTTGTCAACAAAAACCTTATGCTTTAAATAGCCCTGCAAGAAGTAATCGCACGCCGAAAGGTGCTGCGACCTTGCGGGCCATTCAATTTTTCCACGCCTGGAGATAATGTGATCAGGATATAATCTCTGCAAGACATTTATTGATTCTCTTGTGGTATGTGGAGTACCATCTTGCTGAAGCCACCAATTTTGAATCCCTGGGAACATGTTTAATTGTGGCGTCAAAAACTGGTTGATCATTTCGGTATAGCGTGCAGAATTGACTGTAATAGCATTTCCATCATTGCACACCAAACTGTTACCCTCGGGCTATGTAACGGTTGTTTGTGTACTTCTTGTGGATTTTCCGAAATCCAATATCTGTAATTTTGATTGTTGGTGTAGCCTCACAAATGAAAATGAGCCTCGTCAGAAAACCACAAGTTGCGATTAATTCCATATGCTAAAATAATTTCAGAAAAATGTAGACATCTTGGGAAATCTGTTGGTTTTCTTTCTTGAACTATCTGGATTTTATACAGATGAAGATTCAGATTCTTGTGAAAAATTCAAAGCAATGAAAATTAACCTAAGCGCAACGCCTGGGCTCGTTTTCTAACTGAACGTTTTGGACTGTGCTCAACAGATGCTCTGACTCGTTTAATATTTTCAGGGGTTTTAACACTTCTATTGGGTCCTTTACGTTTGAATTTATTGGTTGTACCTGTTTCTTCATATTTACGAATTCACGATTTTATGGCATGAGCGGAAGGAGCTCTCCTGTGGCGAGAAATCTCAAAGTGACATCGAAATTGCCGCCGCACAACAACTGCACTGTTGTTATTTTTATTGTAAAAGCACACTGCTTACCGGACCACTGTTGCATGATTATTAAATGGCATAAAATGATAGGCAATATGACAAATATATCCATGGTCAAGCATAGCTGCTTTCGTTCGACACAGTGATTCGTAATCACAATGAACATGATTCACGTGTAAACGTTCGTTCGCTTCCGATTATTTTATTCCTACCACGAAATTCGAATCATGATCCCCTTGCCTCTCAGAAGCCTAGAATTTTCCTGATTAGATATTTGAATCCTGTTTAGTTATATTACCCTAACCTCGCAAATCGCAAATTCCCATAGGTGACGCGCACAATTTGACAGTTGGCCTACCCTGCAGGTAAAATAACCTGTTGCTGACATAGTATTTTTATGTAAACAAACGGTGATTAAGGTTTATTATTAACATTCAATATTATTTAGAAGGAGCTTTATATTATTGGCGAAATATAATTAATAAGTATTAATATGCCTTCTTTTTGTGCTGTTTTTAACTGTGGTACCATTGCAGCACGAGATGTAGGAGTCAAATTTTTTCGAAAATAAATGAATTTTTTAAATGGTTATATGTTAAATTACTCTTAAATAAATAATATGATATTTCTGAATGTGAGTACGATCCTTCCCCAGATTATAGCACAAGCAGGAGCATGAGAAGTTCCAATGATTTCAATCATCGTAAATATAAGATACATATGTTATAGAATTTCTAAATATATCTTCTATCTCTATATATCTATCTTTTTTTAATAAGCCGAACTTTCACCTTATTGTGTTACTTTGACTCTGTTTTGGTTAGAAATGCAATACTTTTAAATAGTGCTTTATTGATCAATTATGTAATTTGAGAAATAAAATATAATAAATGCATTATTAAACCAATTATTACTCAATCAAAAACGTTGTTACTATATAACTTATGAATATTTTCAAAAATATGATCTTATAATTAAAATAATAATGCTTTCTCCACATTCGGATTTAACTTATGATAAGATAGGGGTAGGTAAATGTTTAAATGAAACAAAATTTTATAAAAGACATTTTATTAAATAAACAGGATAATAATAATAATAATATATTTATTTCTCCATTGAAAAGATATACAAAAAAAATATATACAAAAGATCAACGAAGAAACTGTCCAAAAGAGAAAATCATTGAAAAAGAAAAATTGATCAAATATTTCAAACGTATTTGCACATATAAACTATTTTGTACACAAGTCAAGTTAAAAAAAAATAACATATAAATAGATAAAAACATATAAACAGATATTCCTTATCCTATATCTTTTTTTTTGCAAATTAACTAAAAAACTCATCAATACTATAACAGTTTTTCTCGAGTAACAATCTTTTGAGTTTGTGTTTGAAAATGTCTATACTGCCAGAGACTTGAATGTCTTCATCGAGAGAGTTGTATAATTTACAGCTCTGGTACAGAAAGCTTTTCTGGAACATACTTGTTCTATGAGAATCGGGGAGTAAAAGATCTCTGAATCTTGTTTCATGTAAATGTCTGGCTTGATTTCTTAAAAATATAGATTTATTTTTATGGACATATAAACATACCTCAAAAATATATAGGCTAGCAACTGTTAGAATTTGTAACTGTTTAAAGGCATCACGACAAGTATCTCTGTAACTCAGACTGGACAAAATTCGGACAGCATATTTTTGTAACAAGAATACTCTATTTACGCTTACACTATTATCCCAATTCATGATTCCGTACCTGAAATGGGAATGAAAATTGGCATAATAGAGCGTTTTAAGAATGTCTTGGCTGCAGTGTTTTGACATGAATATTAGAGCGTAGCAGCTAGTTCTTAATTTTTTGCACAAATTTTCAATATGGCATGTCCATTGCATGTGTTTGTCAAAAGTAACACCCAAAAGTTTATTAACGTCACAGGTTGCTATTTCAGAGTCAGTCCCCTCAAAGAGTTTGAAGGTTTCGGTATTGTTAATTAGTGAAAATTGAGTTGAAACCGTTTTTGTTTTGTTTAGATTTAAGTTATTTTTTTTGCCCAGCATATTATTTCGTCATATACCCTTTCAGTGGTCATCTTTGCCTCAGTTAGGTTATTTCCTGTAATTAAAACATTAGTATCATCGGCATAACAAACAACATGAACATTAGGTATTTTTTGTAAATAATAAATTATATCATTAGCAAATAGTATATATAGAAGTGGTCCCAGGATTGAACCTTGAGGAACTCCTTGTTTAATGGCACAAGCTTTACTTTCCACTCCCTCTTCCATTTTTACCTTTTGAGACCTATTGTCAAGATAGGAGGTAAATATTTGCAACGCCGTTCCTCTAACACCATACTGTGCAAGTTTAGCTATGAGCAACTAATGAGCAACCAAATCAAAAGCTCGTGAGAAGTCTATAAAAAGACCTACAACAATTTTTTTATCATCTAACGCTTTAACAATTTTATGATGGAGACTCAGTACTTTTGTTTGCGGTGAAACCGTGTTGCCCGGGAGAAAGCAACTTATTTTTCTGGGAAAAATTTGACAACTGATCCTTGAGATGGAGTTCAAGAAGTTTTGAAATGCTGCATAGTAAACTGATAGCTCTATAATTATTATAATCATTTGGATCTCCCTTTTTGTATAGGGGATGCACAATTGCCAGTTTAAATTTACTGGGAAATATACCTTTTTCAATGGAGAGGTTTATTATATAGGCTAGGGGACAGGCTAATGACATGTTTACATTTTTTTATTAAATTGTTAGAAATAATGTCATGGCCGCTGGAGTTTGAAGACTTTAATTTATCTACAAATGATTCCACATCAAGACCACTGACTGGTGACAAATACAGAGACTTGTTGCAATTGGGAATATTAGATTCTAAAAAGTCAAAATCATGTAACTCATCAGTATTTGTTACATTGGAAAAATGTAAATTAAAGTTGTGAGCTACATCTTCTATGAGAATTTCAACACCATCCTTAACAAAACGCATGTCTTTGGACACAGAATTTGACCCCTGTATTGTTTTTATTATATTCCACATAGTTTTAGTTTTGTTGTCCGAATTACAGATTTCCCGATCGTGATATACGTTTTTTGCTGCCTCTAATTTATTACGATATAAATTGTTGAAGTACATACTAATATGTTTATAATTTCCATCTATTTTAGAGAGATCACTATATAAGGTTACCTGGTCTCTTAGTCAGTTTAGTTCAGGCGTAATATATATATTATTTTTATACTTTTTATTTCTAAGGCCGAAACGTTTTATTGGATAACTGACTTCAAAATAAAAAAAAATTACGTCGTAAAATTTGTTTAGGGCAATGTCAGGGCTATTTTGTGTGAGAACATCTTGCCAGTTCTCTTTTTGCAAATAGTTATGAAACAAAAGAATGTTTTCTGCACTAAAATTTCTGCGGTATACACACTTGTTATCATTTTTATTGTTCTTTTGTATTTGGATGGAGAGAATTTGAGAATAATGATCAGATAAGTATAAGTCAACAACACAAGTTTTAAAATTATCCATATTTGACGTGATAAGAAAATTGTCCAAACACGTGCTAGAGAAAGAAGTAACTCTTGTTGGGGAATTGACCGTAGTGTGGAGGTCAAAACACAAAAGCAAGTCTTTAAAAAGTGACAGATTAGTACTATGATTTAAGAAATTGATGTTAAAATCTCCGCCAATAATGATTGATTTTTCTGTACTATACAATTTGTTCAATAAACCATTGCATAAATTCAAAAATAAGTTAAAATCCCCAGAAGGCGGTCGGTACATTACAATAATAAAAGTTTTATAATAAGTAAGCTCAACACAGCAGCATTCTAAAACACCTTCTTCACAAAATTCATTTACAGAATGAGTAATAGTATTAGATCTAAAAAGTTTGTTCATATAAAGGGCAACACCACCATGCTTGACGGTTTTTCGACAGAAGGAATCCTTCAAAATAAAGTTGCTTAACTTCACAGCACTTAACTGGTCGCTGTTTTGCCAGTGTTCCGTAAGTAGGAGAATCTCACAGTCATAATTTTTACTTAAAACATTATCAAGACTTAGGATTTTATTAGCCAGACACTGAATGTTCTGATGTATTATATTTAAATTGTCCTGGGCGCAGAAAAAACTGAAAGTTGTCTGTGGGATTATGAAGGTCATTTTGTACGTCAGCTACTTCATCCAAAACACATATGCTTTCTTCACATTAATGTAATATGCTTTAAGTTTTTATATATCTTCATACTATTGTTTGTTATAATTTCTTTTATTACTGATTCGGTTTCTTGTGGATGTCGGACATCCATGTAATAAATAAAACCCTCACTATAATAGTTAGCTTTTTGCACAAATGTTTTTAATGCTCAATTAAATTTGTCTATTTTCTTATTAAAATGTCTATTAGAATTAGACTGCGGTACGGACGATAAAATAACATTAGTACTTGGACAAGATTGTATCATGCTGCTTATATACCGGAATGCTGGGTATTTATGATTTGAAAAGTCATATGCACCTGCCGATATTAAGATACTATCACAGAGAGTAAAGTCCTTTGCAAGATTGCTGATATCACATGTGACTTGATTATATTGAGCTCCGGGTTTTTTAAAAGTAAGACAGTTAAAACCATTAGCCCTAAAAGTTCTTATAGTTCGACGAATAATTTTGTTATTTATACCATCACACAAAGCGAGTAGTCTTTTGTTAGGTTTGTTACTCTGAACTTTAAAAAACTCCTTTTGACCCCCTATAACTATATTACTAATGATGGGTATATTTTTATCATTTGGTCTCTCCTCGAGTTGTGCTCCCGTACTATTAACATTTAAAATGGTCTGCGTGCCAACATGTTGTCTTTGGTTATCAATTTGCTCTGTTTGTGTTGATGTACTTTTATTGAGTTTGAAATTAATTGTTTGCGTACTTACAGTTTTTACAGGTTTTGTTTCTTCAATCATAATTATTAGTTAAATTTGTTTCTGAAGGTTTTTTATTTGTTCATTTAATTCAGATATGAGTTTTCCTTGCCTACATATTATTTCGGCCATGTCCTCTTCTGTTTTCAAAACCTCTTGCATAGATATGTCCTTTTCATGTTTCAATTTGTCTATATGCTTGTCCTTGATAATACTGTCCTCCATTAGATCACTTATGCTTTTTTCTAGATTAGAAATGTCCTCATCACTGGCTTTGTCAGTTTCCCTATTACAACATATTATTTTATTACCATTTAAAAATTTGATCTGACTTCTAAATCTCGGTAAACAATTTTTGTGAAAAATACTGCAACATTTTACACACACAAAATGTATAAATTGCTTGCTCTTACAACATTTAAAACAGTTAACACTGGAGCTACGTTTACTGTCACCCATATTGCTACTATATATTATTATTATTCTGAAACATCTGAGCGCCAATGGTAATTGTTAATTAAACAAAACCAATTGCCCTCACGCATTAAATAAAAAGTGAATTTTTTCAAACTCTTAATCCAAAACTAAATAAAATAAATAAAATATTTTTTTCCCAAATCGGAATTTCCGTATCGCAACGTTATCATTTTCACAACTCGTGTAAAAAATTAAATACCTATCTAAGTTGAAAAAAAGAGAATTACGTACTTTTTTTTTAATGGCAATAAGGCACAAAACCATACAGCCAACCACAGTTTAAAACAAAATTTATATTAATTTCGTACTTTGTTAATTTATCTAAATAAATATTCTTAATTTCGTTTAAAACAAAAATGTTTTAATTCAAGATACTCATATACAGGCTGTTCAAAGAATCCTGTTACAGACATCAATTAAATCAAAGTGTCTTTAAATTAAAAATTTAAAATCAAGTGTGCTTAAAGCTCAAAAAGCTTCATATACTGGGTGTAGCAATTGACTCTACCAGAATTATTAAAATCAAAACCAGTGCTTCTCGACGCAGACAAATCAAAATGTAAGCCAAGATCCAGAGGGACTTTAGGCGTAATCCCCCGAACCTTCTCTCAGATCAAAAAATAAAGTCTCAATTAAGCTCTAAAGCTCAATCTAATTGTTTTATTTCTCAATCTACGGGGCACGTTGTGTTCACCCAAAGGAATTAGTGAATGATCAAACTTAGTTACTTGTTTTAATCGGAATTAATAAGAAAAACGAAAAACGACGGGGGTGCTCTCCCCCCACTAACTCCGACTGTATTAAAAATACAATCCTATTAAAATCAACTTGTCCAAAATTTGTTTTAGGTTAGGGTCAAAATTCACTTAATTCTACTGGCCTATTATGCTAACATTAATTGAATTATTTAAATTGTCTATTCTAGCCAGTCTTTAATCTACGGGCGGACTTTTGTGGGCTTACTTCTGAGAAATTACATCTCCAAAACTTTCTTCAGGGGAGAGGCTTATACCTTGAGCCGTCTTGCACCTATGGCCACCCCCTCTCGTAGCATAATGATATGTATAAACTGTTAGGGAAAAATGTATAATGTTGGTAACACTGCCTTTAGCCTGTACATATTGGTTTAACCAAACTTTATTAACACTCCCGCGATTATTAGCGTCTGTTGTGATTTTGATGTTGATTAATAAATCTTTTGTGCTTCAGTTAGCGGATTTTATTAGGAAAAATATTGTATGAAAATTTTTGTTATTATCAGGATATTCTTTAGGATTTTGGAAACATAGAATAGTAATTTAAAGGATATCCTGTGGTATTTAGTATATTTTCTATAAATTTAATAGGTCAATACCAAAATCTTATACTTTGGGTTACATGCCTGTCTCGTACCTTTGGCCAGCCCAAGGTACAAGACCTTTTATTTTCTGTAAAATACAGTTTTCAAACCTAAAATATTATCCTACTTTACTTGTGTCATGGTTTTTTCTTTGTAATTTCCAATAATATAAGTGATGTAGTCCTTAAAATCCAATAACCATATTAGGGCCCAAGGTACAAGACGATCTTGTACGTTGGGCCAATTGTTGATATTTTCAAAATGTCACATATAATATTAAATAATATATTTTTTTAAATTATCATAACCAGTCCAGGTAAACACTACATACTATCATATGTTAATTAAAGTTCACATATAGTTTCTTTTTTAAGATATTATTAATTTTTTTTTAAAAAGTGGTCCAAGGTACAAACCTCTCCGTTACTTACATGAAATATTTTTGTTTATTATACTCCTTGTTATTTTTATTGTATTCTGAAATATACATTTGAACAAACATAAAGCACAATTTATTTATATGGAGAGGTATGATAGTTCTCCAGTTATTTAAAAGTAGTCAAAATTTCATTTTATATTTGAGCGTGACAAATGTAATGAAGTATGAATATTGACCAATGAAGTATAAGACTGAAAGTGCATTCAGTTGTCAGGATTTCAAGTAAAGAATTCATATTTTGGCATCTGTTAGAATTCGATCCTTCTAGTCGAATCAACATATATCTTATTCGGTAGCAAATATAGGAATATTTAGGGATTAAGGATCTCTTCACAAATACATTATTAGAATATAAATCTTAACTATAATTTTATATGAAAATAGATGTGAACGAAATGAATCTTAACCTGAAGACATACGTGTATATTAATGTGTAATTTCTATGTAGAAACTTTTTACTTAATTTGAGTAAAATAATATAAATACAATAAGAAATATTTAATTATTTATTGAAAAGTACCAATCCTACTAAAAATACATTTAGAATCACTTGAATAATCAAGCGATCCGTCCATGCTATATGACTGATGAACGAGAGGTATAGTTGGGAAGAAACATATACGAGACTGTTTACACTTCCATAATTAGCACAAAAAGTCAAAACTGAAGCGTGCCGCTCAAAGTGCCCCGTTTGTTGCTATACCCACAAGCCGGCCGGACTCCGCCGGAGTCCGCCAAATTTCATCAAGATCGGACTTTTAGTTTTTGCATAATAATGTTACTATCTGAATTTCGCAAAAAATTTTTGAAAATTTTCAAAATGTTGCTGAGGCTAAACTAAAGCATTTAGAAAGTTGAAAATTTTTTGACATATAAAAGCGTACTCAAATTTTCAAATCCATTTTGAAATATTAAAATCCGTTAATTGGCAGAGCCTAGGGAATTGTTCCAAAATTTGGTTAGCCCCAGTTGAGCCTAAGCTCCGCCCCCAGAATGAACCCTCTTAGGATCTTACTACGTTTTAGCGTTTTTAAAACCCTTCCTCATTTGTCATCACTTAACTATTTAATATAATGTGGCCTATTTCCTATTTAGCATTTGTAAACCAGTAAACATATTTTTTACAAACTAAAATTTAAGTTGCATTTCAAAAGTGTTTTAATGTCCCGCTTTTTCGTTTAGAAAATCTGGTCACTTTATATTAAATAGATATAGTCTAGTATACTTTAACTTGGCGTGTGTATGTATGAGTTAATATTTCCCTACGATTTCATTTTCTCCCATATTGTACACAAAGTTAAAGCAATAGTCCAGAAACATTGTCTACGTGGACAATATTTCTGGACCTTTGTGTACAAGAGAAAATGAAATCGTACGGAAATATTAACTCATACATACATACGCCAAGTTAAAGTATACTAGACTATATAAGCCATGCAACATAAATCGCAAAATTCCAAATTAGTACTCATGCCGCCATCTATCGAACAGAAGCTTAATTTTGCTTAAAATATGTGTAAATTATTTAGTCCATTTTATAGTTCCCAATTTATTCCCGTTTATTCATATCTGAAAATTTGTAACCTCAGACTAAGAAAGCTTTTGAGTTTTTTTCAAGTTCAATCCAATGATCCTATGTCGCACTTTCACTGATCACTATTTGGGTTGTAATCACTTTAGAATAAATGTTGATGAGATATATTGAATTATTGAAGATAAATAACTATAATAAAAATAATGCATACATGTTAATAAAACTTGATTATCATGAAAATTTTCGAACTATAAATTTAAATGGCTCAACAAAACATGACAAAGTCTGTAATTGCATCAAAATCGCGTTTTGCAACGGGAATTAAAAAGCTGTAATAAAAACCGCGGATATACCAAAAGTACTGTTTTGATATAAACAATATTTTTCATGCACTGCGTTTATTTTTAGAGTGAAATTGATGCAAAATTATTTGGCATTTGTGTTGATTTTATAATAGCCAGTATTTTATATTCTACTTAAGTACTTAACAAATGCAGGAACAAATAATTAGTTTTATTTGTATGAAAACGTGCGCTAAGTGCTAGTGTGCATTGTACATTACATGAATAGTGAACCACCTCACATTAAAAATATGTCAAATCTAAGGGGTAAAATCGTTTTTAAAAATGGAGTAAGCCACAATCAATATAATACATTTTATTCAACATACATAATACAAACTAAATCTCATATCATGTGCATTGATTGCAATTACATTACGTTGAACTAACATGTTATATAGGGTGTTACTGAACCCATCAAAGCCATCCAAAAATCGTCCAAGGAAAAGAATAAAAAAAGATACCTGAAAAGACATTTTTCGTAACTACCAAAGAATTTGTATTAGAAAGTATGCACAATCCTTGTTATGGGGCGTAAAGACACTTCTCGGACGAATTATAGAAACTACAAAGAAATAATCGACTTGGTAGAGGAGTAATTATTGCAAAGACGTCAAGAAACTGTTGGAAAAATTTTTTTGAAACTGCAAAAAAAACTATTTCGCTGTTTCTCTGCATCTTTTTCCGGATGACGTTGCATATCTAGATAAGCAAAATTCAGTCTCTGCCGAGTATGGACCTGAACGCCAAAAGCACTTCTTACACTCGAAGAGGATTATTTGGAAACTACAACGAAAAGATTGTAGAAAATTCGTGGTTACGTGTAGCGTCCAGTAACTACTCCTTTGGAGCTGTATTAGGAAGTGTACTCAAATTTTACCGGTAAAAAAGATAATTCCTATATTGGCGCAGCCACCCCAATATAGATATGATATAAAAATTTCATTTTCATCCTATATAGACCATTTAAATCCGGTCGAAGTGTGATCCTGTTCAACATTACTTGTATATTTCCATTTTATTAATGCGAGGTTATTTATACTTTTTATCGACGTGTGAATATGTAAATATTTGTTAATTTTTATTGGTTTTTAATTTTGCTGCCTCAATTTTTTCAGTTGCAAGGTTATATTAACATGGATATATGGTGTAAGCCTGTGACTTTTGTGAGTTGTGTAAGCTAGGTTAAGGTTAAAATGAACGTAGATGTTGAAAGGAAAATCCTTCATCTGAGTAGAACCGATTATGATGAGCATAGCACCTATATAGTCGAATACCTATATTGAATGATTTAACTGCCTTCCTTTAACTATTCGGGGCAATACAGCCACTGTTAATGAAATTGCAAATTTTATTTATTGTGTATACTTAGTAATTACTTTCACGTCCAGTGGAAGTATAGTAAAAATTTGTTGAAATAGGCTTAAAATCATGAAACGTCGAGGTTTTTACAGTATTTAACTACTACTCTTGACTGATGCATATATTTTATCATATTACGGGGAATATTGATATAGGATAGGTACAGCTTTTATCAAGGGTTAATATGAAAATTACAAAAAATTGTACTGGAGACAGCAGATTCATGTCCTCAGTACACCTGATAGTTGTCAAAATTTAGAGAAATTTAATCTTAAGTATAACTAATTACTTTGTCAATTGCTCCTAAAAGTTAATTTAGTTTATACATAGTGTTTACTTAAATAAATATACGTTAATTTCTAGGTCATATTTTTCCTATCTTTTTATTGACATAATTACTTTTTTCCTGATAATAATTTTGATACCTTTTTACCTACATTTTTAAAAAAAACCTTAACACATTTTATTTTGAACCTTGTCAAAATGGTTTTTTCCAATTTAAATATGGATTTTATGCATATATCGATTTTCTGACTGACTGGTGGAGCGCACTTGCCTCTCACCCAAAAGTTCCGGGTTCGATCCCCGGTCGTGGCAGTGGAAAATACTGTGAGAGGGATTTTTTCACTATACACGGATATTGGGTGTGTGTCCTTTGTCTCTAAATGTGTAGCCCCCTCCCACACAAGGCTCTTCTAGAGCCTTCCGGGATAAAGGGGGTCGTAATTACCTGTGGTGTTATTTATTTATATTACTTATATTTATTATTTATTATGGAGATTACATAAATATTTTTAGCATGCTCCAAGAACATAAATTTTTCTGAAATTATGATAAATAAGGAGTTGTTCTGGAGGTAATAGAATCTAAATTCAGATGCTGAACTTTCAAAAATACTTAAAACTTGTAAAATTGAATAGCATACACATTTGTGCGCCGTCAGAACAGGGTCGGTTTAAAAAATTGGTGGATAAATCCACTGATGATTGACACAATTATATCGAACGAAATTATTTATAGTGTATATTTAACAGCGGACGTGTAGCCCTATACTGCCCAACTATGGAGAAATGCAGTAACTAACAAAAAATGGAAAATGCGTTTTTTTGTGCTGTTGTATAACCGTAGTAATTTTGAACTATAATTCAGCACAGAAAGGCAGTAAAACATTTTATATATTTTAAAAATGAATAAAATACTTACTGCTTTTTGTTAAAACTTAGTATTTACAATCCTAAAGAGCATTAAGTGCAATATACAATTCAAGAAGGTAGTATCTTTGTAACGCTAATAAGATGCTGCCTTTTTGTATTGTATCAGGTGACATTTTATCTGTTACTGCCTAATTTACATGTATAATATTTACTATTTAGTTAGAGTTTGATCTGCTTCCGAGAAAGACAGTGATATGACATTGATTTGTTTTAATAATTAGTTATTACAGTGATTATAATTGGCAAGATTAAACATGGTTAACAAACGGTATGAATGAAAATATTATCTATGTGTTGTTGGTTGTAGGCAATAATAAAATTTACGATTTAATTTAATTCACATACTTACATAACATGAAATATGTTTATACTGTTGCAGGTTATCGAGAACTGAACTTATGTTAAAAATTGTTTCTGAAAGCCAAGATAAAAATAATAATAAAACCCAGATATGAATTATGTAACGTTGGCAGTATTATCGAAGAAGCATCTAATCATGCTTTTATAATGTTGCAGGATGAAACTGGAAAGTGAGTAGGTACCAAATTTATGTATGTACAGGGTGTTTAATTTTCTGAGTTTGAATCTGAATGTGCAACGCCTCCGTAATTCTCCACAATTAGAGAATTGCGGTTTTCAAATTTCGAATACTATAAAGTTATACACGATGGCAGACACAAAATTTTACTATTATATAAGATGAAAAAAAGTCAGTTTTGTTGGTACTTATCTGAGTTAATTAAAAATTCCAAGCATATAAAAAGGTTAGTGGTTTTTGAGTAGGATACAGTAGCATGCTCATTTTTTGGGTTACCATTTTTTGAAATTTAATATTGAGCACTGCTTTTTCTTTAAATGGAACAGCCTATATGTTTTATTTGGATTGTCTCATTTATTTTTTGATCCTCAAAATTTTGCTTGCAACTGTTCCTTCAACATATTTTTTACAAGAAATATTTTATTTTTTTAGATAATATCGCAGCACCGAACACTACAATAGAAACAATGGAAATATGTGAATTTTTTGAAGGTGACTTAGTAGTTGTTCAAAGTGAGCTAGATACTAAAAAAAAGACTAAAAAGACGCTTTGTGAAACATTGGTATTGTCGCAGTTCACATACTGTGCCCCAGTTTATGGCCCTTGTTTGGACAGGGATTGTAGCAGTCGCGTATCAGCAGATTTGGAGAAAATTATGATTCTTAAAATGGACACTTTTAAAAAGGTTTTGTTTACTCAGAGGTTGGTTGTTTACAATGAAACGTTTGTTCCTCTCGGTGTTAAAAATAAAGAAAGAATACCTTTCGCAGTGCTCTGGCACGAAGCTGTACGTAGGAGAGGAAAAGAAGAGTTGATAAGCACCTTTCTCCAATTCATTCTTCATTATCGAGACGCTGAACATTTTATATTTTGGCTAGACAATTGTTCAGCGCAAAATAAGAAATGGGCATTTATGACATTCCTTATTTACATTGTAAATTCATAGAAGATAGCTGCTCGGTCGGTGGAGTTATACTATTTCGAACCAGGACGTACATTCATGTCGGCAGACTCTCTACATCATCAAATTGAATTATCACTAAAACGACAAAAAAAGACTTCTGATTTTAATGACTTTGTTACAGCTGTACAGAAGTCAAACAATGGAAAGGTTACAACTAAAGTGATGAATATTAACGACTTTTATGATATCAAAGATTTATCCTCAACTTACAGAAGAAATTCCATCAATAAAGAAAAAATTCTTTTGGCCAACAACTGTCACGTAAAAGTTCTTTATGGTTGTTTCGAGTTACAGGTAAAGTGTGATTTAAATAGCGAGGAATATAAGACATTAAATTTCCTCAAAAGCGACATATGTAAAATGAAAAAAATTCCTGATCCAGTGTGTCACAACATTCCTTGTGGTGTACCTGAAGAAAAAAAATATCCATAATAAACAATTTATTAGACCTAATGGAAGAAAATAGAAAAGAGTTCTAGATACTGAAATTACCCTCCCCCAGGTGTGTTAATTAATATCAAATTCCTTGATCGAGAAGCAATCAAGAATCTATTTACTCCCACCCAGAAATTATTCATCTCAATTTTATGTCAAGATAAATAAACAAATTAGCCATATGCGTGATCGTCTAGTTTTATGTGGTTGTGTGTGTGTGTAGTAACCCTTTATTATTAACCCAGGTTCTTTGATATAAAGTTTGGTATTACTTGTTTCTGTCTGATACTGTACCTGAGAAAATTAATCACTGTATGTTTGGATACACTGGCTATTACTTGAGAAACATAGTTAATGTTTTATGTTATTTATGTGGTGTTTTATTACGCAAGATTGCACTGTATATTTATAGTTGAAGTTTGTTTTCTAATTTATTTGATTGGAATGAAATCATTTATTTAGTTTATTACTTGTAATGAAAAAGGTAAAGGGGAAAGAAAATACAATAATTGATGGGAAAAAGTAGTCAAAAAACCCATTTTATTTTATATAAATTGATGCAACAATAGTCGAACATGAAATCAAAATAATCCAAATATTTGAGACAATAGCCTAAATATTATAATAGGAAAATTTGCGCTGCTATAGTAATGACCATACTATAGATATACTGAGTGTTTTGATGCAATAACAAGAACTTATACAAAAGTGTGCTGTATTATTTTAATAGTAATTAGGGTTGTGGCAATGGCCTGATAATGATAATCTATAATAGAGCTGTTAGCAATCGCTAGGTAATAATGGTTTATAATTAAATAAAGTTGTTAGCAATCGCTAGATAATAAATCGAATGCAAAACAAAGGACAAGAATCATGTCATGTTTATACATTATGAAAATTAAGTTGAGAAATGAGCATTAAATACTGAAGTAAAATATCATAGAATGTTGAGGAAATATCCTTTAATTATACATTGTTTATTGATTGAAATTAGAGTAGGAACAATCGTTCAGATAATCATATTAATCTTGCTGGGGTGAGAATTTACACTCACATAAAATCCTTTAGAATGCTGGGGAAATCTCCCTATGGTAATTAAATAGAAAAGCAACCAGAAGATTGCCTATGATTGTCAAACGTACGAAGCCGCGAATCCGCGAAGGTAAGAAATTGCGGTTGCATCACTCTTCAACCGAACAAGTGACCAGGCAACTGCCTGAAATATTGACATCCCTCGTTGTAACTGAGCCCAACAGGAGAACAGAACCAGCCAATTGGCCGTAGTCAATGTTTCAAACCTTTGTTAACGCAAAGTACCCCGAATTCATGTGACGATAATATTCCATTCTAGGTAGATGTTAAACAATTAGACAACCTTGTGGTTACAGTAGGAAAACATTCCTAGTGTACTTTAAATATAAAGCATTCTTGAAAAATCTTACGAGAGATGAGGTGGACATAAGAGCCAACTATTTCTTTTATAAAAACTGCGGAATAATTATTAACATGAAATTTGACGAGTCTATGATAAAATATCTTGTTATTGCAAAGCTCTAAATATATAGTTCTTGAATATAAACTTGTTATTTTGCAAACGCAAATTTCCCTAGTGAAACATTCAGAAAGTGAAATTCTATGAATTAAATTCGTGAATGAAATCATAACTGAATAACTGTATAATATTCTTTATAGTTAAAAATCAAAGCTAGTATTTCATAAAAAACTAATATTCTTTTAGTACCACAAATAAGAATTTTCCCTATTCCCCCCCAAACCAGAATGTAAAATCAATAACGCAGAGAAGTAAATAGGTTTGATACTTAAATATCATATACATACATATACAATATTGGTGAAATTGTTGTCGTGTAAATTGCCAAGTTATGTTGTAGTAGTACAAATCTTTTAGTAGCCAGATTGGATTTATTCGTAGAATTAATTGATGTCCTTAGAGAACTAAGCGGGCTTGAGTATTTGATCGTCGACAAACGTCCTGCAATTAGTATCTCTTAGCAAATTCAGAGGGTTCGAAAATCGACGACAAACATCCTCGATGAAATTTGCTACTACTGGAATAAGTATTCTTCCGGGCAAACCGAGAGGGCTCGTTAAACGTCGGCAAGCATCCTCTATCAGTTCTGCCAAGAGGTGCGCCAATATCCATTGGCTTGATGACGGTCTCGATAACTAGGGCCGAGTAGGACTACTACTCTTTGCTCCTAGATTATCTCTGTAGACCTGGACCGGCCTTCGTGATAGGGCGACTTTTCACTTCGTGCACCATTCTTCCAGGAGTGTGGCCATTTCCTGGAGTTTTTTGGTTGCGTTCCTGGCTTTCCAGGATCTGGCAATTATTGCTGTGTCGTCTGCATACAGGGCCAGGGCTGTGTGGTCGGTCCTGGGGAGGTCTGAGGTGTAGATAGCGAACAGGTGCGGTGACAGCACCGAACCTTGCGGGACTCCCGCCTCCACGGTCCTGTAAGTGGAGAGTTGGTCCGAGATTTTGACCCTTAGCTGTCTGCGGTGCAGGTAGGACCTCACTAGTTTGACGAGTTCGATGGGGTAACCCATACTCATCATTTTAGCTAGGAGGCCGTCGTGCCAGACCCTGTCGAACGCTTTGGCAACATCTAGGAACAGCGCCGCGATGACTTGCCGCTGGTTGAACCCCTTAGTAATCTCCTCGGTGAGGCGAAGTACTTGGAGTTCGGTGGAATGTCCTGTTCGGTACGCGAACTGTTCATCCGGGATGATATTCAGCTCTTCTGTCTTTCCTGTGAGCCTCTTCAAGATGACCCGTTCTGCAACCTTGCTCATGGCTGGGAGGAGGCTGATGGGCCTGTAAGAAGACGGGAAAATTAGTTCTTTCCCTGGTTTAGGGATCATAATGACGTCGGCCTTTTTCCACCTGGCTGGAAAATGCCGTAACCTTAACATCGCGTTTACGATGTTGACTAGCGCCGCTACTCCTTTCCTGGGTAGCTTTTTGAGAGCGATGTTTCCTATCTTGTCACATCCCGGAGCCTTTCTCGGCTTTAGGCTCCTAAGGATTTCCTTGACTTCCTCGGGGGTAGTCGGGCGGATGTGGTCGTCATCAGGCAGGCGGTGGATCCTACGTACTCTGCGCTCGACATCGTCCACCCAGTCCTCGTCCTCGTCATCGAGCTCGTTCTCTCTACACTGCAGTTCTAAGCTGTCGGCAAACGCCTCGGCTTTTTCCTGGTTAGTGTAGACGATCCCTCGCTCTCCGTGAATCGGGGGTATAGAGGTTTCCTCCGGTTTCGCAGGGCACGTTGGGTATTCCACATACTTCTGTCCTGTGGATCGAGTGACTCAAGGTGGCGTTGCCACCCCTCCTGACGGTGTTCTTGGAGGGCGGCTTTCACTCTTCGGCTGAGGACGTTATACTCCCTTCTGTCGGCGGGGAGCCTCGTCCTCTGAGCCCGTCTCTTGGCGCTTCTTCTATCCCTTATCAGCTGCCTGGTGACCTCTGGTAGGTTCGCCATCGGTGCTGGGTGTCTTCTTACTTCTGTTTCTGTCGTGCTGGCCCTTATTGCTCCCAGGATCTGCTCCTCTAGGGTAATGACGGCCCTCTCAACGTCCCCCACGGTATCTAGCCTGGGAATTTGTGCAATGTACTGCTGCAGGTGCAGCCGGTACGATTCCCAGTCCGTTCGTCGCTTCGTGAAGGTAGCGTTGTCGTCACCCGCCTGTCCTCCTAGAGTTAGAAAGATCGGGTTGTGCTCGGTAGATCCCTCCGTTCTGGTGGAGATCTCCGCTTCGAGGGTCATCTCCTTTAGGAAGGCTATGTCCAGTACGTCTGGCCTATTTCTACCGTTGCCAAAGGTGGGCTGGACTGGTCCTACCACCAGCAGTTCGCTGGCGTGCTGTCCCAGGAACCGCAGCAGTTCTCGTCCTCGAGTGTTGGTCACGCCGCTGTTCCATTGCTGGGATTTGGCGTTAAAATCGCCAATTGCGACGACCTGTGTCCTAGCGGGTAGAATTGCGTCCAGATCCCCCTCGGTTAGCGTGCTGTGGGGTGGCTGGTAACATGAAACCACTTGGACGTCGCCGTTTCGTGCTGTGGACACTACTACGGCGGTGGCATTCATATTTTCTAGCTCAGGTAGTACCGTCGGATGGTGGGCTATGGTCTTTTTAACGAGTAGAGCCACTCCTCTTGCGGGTCGCCGAGGTATGTTTACCCAGTCCATCCTGTACGTGTGGTATCCTGGGAAGTTGATCTCCTTGGCCGGGGTCATCTTGGTTTCCTACAGTGCCATGACGTCTATATCGTACCTGGTCAGGAGCTCTTCGACTTCAAGTCTCCTTTGTTTCAGGCCGTTTACATTCTAGGACGCCATCTGCAGGAATTCCGGTTTAATCTGTAAAGGCATTACAGATTAGTAAAGTTTGGCATTTGAGCAAAAAATGCACTCATCGCTGAGCACATTTGTTGCATCTGTGCTAGCACCGCTGTGAGGTTTTTGGCCTCTGGCGATGCTTGTTGTTTTGAGGCAGGGACGATGTTCTGTCCTGCCTTGCTCTGGGCTACTTTTGCGTAGCTAGTGCCTGGCGCTACGCCGCCCTTCTTTGTTGAGGTCGTCGTCGGCCTCTGTACCGGCCTTTGAGTGGCGCTGACTGATTGCTTGGGGTATTTTGGACACCCCTTGTAGCTGGCCGGGTGGGCCCCTTGGCAGTTCGCACACTTGGCCGGTTCGTCTGCCTTCTTCTTGCAGTCAGTCGTCCGGTGTGCCTCGCCGCACTTCACGCATTTCGGCTGCGCGGTACACCTGGATTGTCCGTGGCCGAAACGCTGGCAGCGATGGCATTGGGATGCCGCTACCTTGGCTCTCTGTCTCTCTGTCCTTACGACTAGAGAGCAGCACCTCGTGATTTGGAGTATCTTGTCCTGGTCCTGTGGGACTAGGACAAGTACGAGTGGCACCTCCTGTTTCGTCCGTCTGGACGTCATCCGTTGCACTGCGGTAGGTGCGAAACCTTGGTCTTGGAGGTCTTCTGCCACCTCTGTACAAGTAACGCCGCTCGGGATCCCCCTGATGACTACACGTAGCAGCCGTTCCTCTGGCAGGGTGTACGTGTGGTACTCCCTTTTCTCGTTTGCGAACATCCTAGTCATCTTGCGATAATCTTCGGATGTCGCGGGCTCGATGGAGATTCCCTCCGCGGTAACTTTAGCCTTGCTAAAGTTAATGCCGGTTTCGGTTAGACGACGGCTCACCGTTGTCCATGTCTCCTTGTTTCTCAGCACTACCGGCGGTATGCGCTGGCTTCTTGTTTTTGTTTGAGGGGCCTCAGTCTCCTCTGTCCTGGCGTTTTGTCTGGGGACGTTAGCCTCCTGCTGGGGAGCTCTAGATCCCGATCTGCTTCGTCTGGATGGCTCTGGGGGGCACTTGAGGGGCTCTTCAGCCACCTTCTTTGCCGCCTTAGGGGCCGCTTCGTCGGAGTCCATATTAGTGGCGGGTGGGTTTTTCCGCTTCCGCGTTTGCGATTCTCCTCGAATCGCACGCAGAAGTTCTTCGTGCTGGGACTTTTGCTCCCTCTGCATTAGCTCCAACCTCTCGGTGAGCTCCTCTATTTTCTTTCTGAGGGTTTTGTTTTCCTCTGTGAGACGTTTTATCGTCTCTTTATCGTCCCTTCTGTCATCCCTTGGGGTTGGGGTATCCCCTCGGGAGCTACCGCTCTGGGACGTTTCGTCTTCACTGTAATCCATGCTACCGTCCTCCACGGTAACGTCGCTGTGGGTGTCCTGCAAGGGAATACCTATAATATTATTGGGAAAAGTTATGGTTAGTAACAGTAAAAATGGTGTCTCCAAGGGAGGGAGACTTTATTTATCTTTTTAGTACACCGTCTTGAAAAAGACGTGTATACTTCCTCTTCTTAGAGCTGTCGACGACGACACTAACTGTGGGGCTGCCACTTCACTGTGCACTTTCTTGGCTCGGTATGTCTGCACTCGGTCACCTCTCGATGCACACTGCCAAGAGGTATAGCATCGCCTGGCTTTTATTCTGTTCTTCCAACAACGCGGTTCCAAAATCACAGTGCCAATTCCCCCATATCTTGAACGTGGTCTTGTATATTTGACACATGAGACGTGGCTCCGGTATACTTCCCTATCTTCGTCTTATACGGTTGCTTAAAGTCGCCCTATTCACTTCATACACAACTCCCGACGCTTTGCTGGTTTTACTAATGCATTAGTCTTGTTTTTAAAACTGCCAAGTTTTAGATATGAATTAATAACCATGTTACAAGCTATTTTAAAGTGGCATTTGACATATGTACAACTTTCTACCCCAATAAGTTAAAACGTAACGGCGCCCTGAAGTCGGCTATCATTTGGTATTGACAAAATAATTTCTGTTGTAAAATTAATATTTGCATAAATTTAGAAATGAAATTAAGAATGCAATGTTTAAATAATTTCTTGTTAATTGTAGTTATAAAAGTGATATTTCCCTGAATTTAAAACAAATTTAAGACTTACTTTTAAAATAGGATGGCCTCAGGGCGATCCGTTTCAATACATTTATCTGTTACAAGTATTTCTTGTAATAACTCTGAAAATATGAAGGAAAAGTGTAGTAAAGGAAAACGTTCCAAATAAAATATATATTGTTTTAAACTATCTCTTTATTTTGTTCTCTGGTGCATTTTCTTTTGTTTTGCAATGAAAAAAGGCTGAGCAGCTTATTAAAAATAAACATAATGTTACAAGTTACTGCCTTTCTCCATAGTTGGGCAGCAGACTATTTACATGTCAATTATTAAATTATTTCTCAAACTAATTTGTTCCTGACTCAGCCAGTAAAAGATTTTGCAGCAAACAATACAATATGATATAAACACAAAAGTAAAAGCAGAACCAACTAACCAGTCAAAGAAGGTAATAGTTAAAAAATGCACTTTTTGCTAAAAATGAATACCTACTGGACCATGACTGAACCAGTCGCGTGAAATAAACTGATTAATAATAATATATGTATTACCTATACAATGTGCTCTAACCCATTGCGTTACTATGGTTGGCATATCGTGAGCTGAGAATAATATATACTGTTCTATCTGCATTTTTTGGCAAAATTGGGTTATATGCAGTAGTACTGATTAGATCAGATCATTTATGTTATATCTTTATAGTTAAATTTGTTCCACTATCATTACTTTTCTTTTAAATCATTGTGCTATTTTGTTCTATCTGAATTCAGTTCTACATTTAAATGCTATAGTGGTGTATCTGCTTAGCCAATAGCATTACACTATGTCAGTATATAGAATACTCTTGCGTGATAGTTACTTTAAATTTCTATATATTGTAGAGAGTATGTAGAATCCAAGTTTTAGACCTCCAAACCCTTGGCAAATTTTTGTGTGGCCTAAATGAAAAAAATCATAGAATGAAAGTTATATAGCATGTAATTCCAAGTTCATATATTACCTGGTTTTCCAATTTCAATCAATGTTAAGCAAAATACACTCAAAATCCAAGATATTCTACATATAAATATATTTATTATTTTCTTTTATTCCTTTTCATTTAATTTTTCCACATTAATTTTGGGGCTGACTAATGGTATCGTGGTGCATCCTATATTCCTGATCCCTTGCAGTAGCATCGCCAACTTCCTCAAGCTGGAAGCAATCTTCGTTGTCATCTTCATCTTCATCCAACTCAATCTTAGGAGCGTTCTAACATGAGAGGCCAGAGCAGTGTCTACAGATCAAAGAGAAGTTCAAGCCTGATTTCCGACAGCTGCATGCTGCAGTGCAACCTTGTTTGCATGTTACACGAAACCATTTTCAGCAGCATGTCGGATGCGGCATTCTTTAACATTGGCGTAGGTGTGTTACGTTTCCCAGCCAAGTTTGCATTTGGTGGTATGCGCGCATCGAGTGCCACCTTGCTGCATCCGATGTTGATGGCAACCATGCTAGGTTGAACGATTTTTTTGAGGCAGATTTTATAAAAAGCTTGTATCTCAGCTCGTCCAGAGGCCCACTGTGCATCTGTCCGTACAGTGCCAAGATCAGTTGTTCCCCTGACTGTTTTATCAAGTCAAACTGTTTGATGTCGTGTGGGAAAGTGGTCAAGCTCCACAGGAGTTTCGTGATACACTTTTAATCAACCTCTTCAAAAACAAAGGGAGCGCTGCGGACTGTGGAAAAAAAATTACAGGGGTATAGCTCTCCTGGCTGTTGGAGGGAAGATACTCACTAAAGCGATGGCAAATAGGTTAACACCTGTTATGGAAAAGTTACTTCCTGAAACACAGAGTGGCTTTAGACCAAACCGAGGCACATCGGATTTAATCTTCACACTTAAACAGCTCCAAGAAAAAGCACTCGAACATCAAGGAGAAATTCACAAGGCCTTCATTGATTTAACAAAGGCGTTTGACTCGGTGGACAGGGAAGTGCTCTGGAAAATTATGTTCAGGTTAGGTATCCCTAGAAAATTTGTGGAAGTATGTCGCAGTCTACATACAAACAACAACGCCCAGGTTATGTATAATAATGAGGCAACCGAACCTTTCCAAACCCTCACTGGAGTTAGGCAGGGATGTGTCCTGGCACCCCTACTCTTTAATTTGTTTATCACTGCTCTAACAATTATTGTTGACAACAAACTGACAGTCAGAGGAATAAGTCTCAGATACCGTTTTGATGGCGGTCTCTTTAACATAGGGCGCTTTAGAGCTTTCACGAAGACACGCACACGATTCATTTGTGATCTCCAGTATGCGGATGACTGTGCACTTTTAGCCTCTACGCCGGAAGAGCTTCAAGAACTTTTAGATGTGTATGCCCAGAGCTATGATTCCTTGGGACTTAAAATCAACATTGGAAAGACTAAGATTATGTCAACTCCTCATCAAGTGAACCAAATAGACAGGAAATTTTCTTGAAGTGGTGGATCAGTTCAATTACTTAGGCAACGTTGTTAGTGACAAACCAAACATGGACAGCGAGATTCGCAATAGAATTAACGCTGCATCTAGAGCACTCTGGGGACTTAGAGAGAGAGTATTTGACAACCACGACCTTGCTTTGTCAACGAAAATGGCTGTCTACAGAGCAATTGTCATTCCAACACTGCTATATGGATGTGAAAGCTGGGTCACTTACCGTCGTCATGTGAAAGAATTAGAACGTTTTCAGCAAAGACACCTCAGAAGTATGATGAAAATCCGTTGGTTCCATCACATATCAAACGTGGAAGTGGAAGCAAACAGCCTTCCAATTGAGGTGCTTATTTCAAGAGCACGCCTAAGATGGGCAGGTCACGTTCATCGTATGATAACCGCCTTCCTAAATGTACACTTTATGGTGAATTGCTAAGCGGTAGAAGAAGGCGTGGCGGTCAACGAAAGAGGTTCAAAGACGCTCTCCATGAAAATCTAAAATCCTGCGGTATTGCAGATGAGCAATGGGAACAACTTGCAGCGGACAGAACCGAATGGCGAGAGGTTGTGGCCAGCTATCAAGGAAATGTTGCTGCAAGAAGGCCGAATCCAAGACCTAACCAGGTCTATGTTTGTCCTGACTGCGGTCGACATGCGCTCTCCCGAATTGGCCTCTATAGCCATAATCGTGTGCACCGTAGATGAATGGGAATTACAATAGACTACACCTTTTACTTGTTTTTTATTGTACACAATTTATCGACTGTAACATTTTTATACTCGGACTCGAGTAACGGCTAATAATAATAACTATCAAGTCTTGAGAAACAGATGGCTCGAGAAATGTAGCTGATTGTGCTTTCAGGTATGGATGTTGCTTAACGAGGGATAAAAATGTTCCTTTCCCGGGCCCAAAATTGATGACGTGATGTCACATCTAGCAAATGCATGCATGAAGAGGACATTTGAAGGAAGTGTTTGAGTACCATAAATCTGCTTTTTTCCCTTTGCCTGGTTTGTGGAAGTACAAGTTCTTGTACTTGTTTCCGAGGCCGGTCAGGAAAATGTGAACGTCAATGTCCTCGCTAACAATTACCACACTGTCAGATTTTGCTGCTTGGGAAATAGCTGTTTCTACAATTCATAAATCTGCATCTTCTTCTGCCTGTTACACTTGGATTCCTCCTTAAATTTTTATATAAGCATAAAAATCAAATGGTTCTTGTTGCTCTCGTTTGCAAGAAACTTTTCCTGTGACACTGCAGCATTTGTTATGTTATTGTTGATGTCTGCTGAAGAACCTGATGTCTTCAAACGACGAGACCTTTCAGATGACTTTGTTCCTCTTCGTGAAGTATCACTTGGGTATCCATCGAATATAACTGTGATGTCGGATCGGTAGTGCTTTCTCAAGTAGGTTTCATATTTTCATTTAGATTATCCGTTTCAGAATTGAAGACGTTTAAAGAGTTACCCAGTGTAAATTTTTTACAAGTTGGTAAAAATTGCTGTTATTTGACTGACAATTACGCCCATACCTCTTGATGAAATTTCAACTTTGAGGTACTCTTTCGAAACAAAATATAATGCTCATTAATTTTGATAATAGATGACTTTTCGATTGGATGCATTGTTTTTAAGTTATAGGCCACAAACTGAAAAAAGTGCCAAAATTTCGTTTTTTTCGGCCAAACAATAATTTGCCAAGGGTTTGGAGATCTAAAACTTGGATTCTACATACTCTCTACAACATATACATTTTTTAAAAATCTACTATCTCGTTTGTTGTAACTATAAAGTACCCCGTTATTAAACTATTTGTTAATAACAGAGACTTTACTACGTTAGGTAGGAAAAAGTGCTGAAAATGAATACAGAGTAAGTAAAATAAATATGTTTTATAATTTTTTGGAAAATTACATTTGTTCGTATTTTTCATGAGCACATAGAACAAAACATAACATAATTTGACCTAATACCGTATTGTTCAGTAAAACAACTTAAATATAATCGTGATGAACCCTTTATCGGATTGGATTATTCCAACGAAAACGTCGACTTTATGTCGGCTCGAATCACTGTAAGTACAAGGAATAACACAGCGTGCAATGGTGAATTATTGCCTAAACTTAAAACCTTTACGGAAACAACCAAATGCCTCCTCTGAAGATAAAGTCTTCCACCTTTATAAATTATTTAAGTTTATACCAGAAGTGGGCAGAACATATTTCAAAACTTTATTTTATGAATATAAAATAATATAAAAAATCTCGCGAAGAAGATAATGAAACCAAATGCCTCCTCTGAAGATAAAGTCTACCACCTTTACAAATTATTTAATATTATACCAGAAGTGGACAGAACGTATTTCAAAACTTTATTTTATGAATATAAAATAATATAAAAAATCTCGCCAAGAAGATAGTGAAAGAGAACCTGACATCCGGAAGCCAAACAAATAAAAAAGTGACGAAATCCAGGGAAAATAGTCAGATGGAGAAATGGAAGAAATAAAAACATTGCAGACAATGTCGGTGTGGGATAATATGCGTTACAAAGGAAAAAGTGCAATGAAATATTTTAAATATTTTTGTAAACAACAATTTGATATATTAACATTAAAAATTTGTTCTTCTAACTGAATGATTCGTTTTTATTATGCAGATAGAACAATAAACGACGATAAACGGTTTGAATTATAAGTATTTCGGATTCAAATTGTTCCAACTACATTTCTCCGATTTTTCAAAAATTCCAAAAATACTGTGAAGAGTGGTTGCCAGTTTCGGATTTGATCATATTCTACTTATTATACTATTGTATTATTTATTATTACAAAAGGTACTGAACTTGAACTTAAATTCTGTATAACTAGAGGGCCATATTTTGAAATCGCTCTCCTGTAAAATTGGAAAATTTTCAGTTAGACCACTATAATTTTCAGCTCGCGTTATATAGCGTGTCACTAATTCATGGTCATTATTTAGAATAATTTTTAAATTTAATACCTACAGACATTGACAAAAATGATTAAATGTTATAGGTACCGTAAGAAAAAGAAAATAGATAATAAATTATTTAAAATTATTTCATGAACACAAATTTTATTATCAGCGGCTAATGAAAAGAGTCAGTCTTATTTTATAGATAGGTAATATAACTGAAAGTTGAAGTTAAAATCAATCAAGCTATATTTTTCAGTTCCAAATTAAGAGTGAAATAAATTAAATTTAAAATGCATTTAATACCGAATAGCATCTGTTACACTTCAAATAAGGATGGATTTTTAAAGAAGACTGGAATATGAAAAGAATCCATTAACTTTGGATTTGTAAAAGGGTAAATAATATTTTTAATTAATCTCTTTTGCTTTTCATACAAAAAATAATATATTCCATGCAGACAAACGTGAACATTTAATAAATCTTAACGTTTTAGACCATAAAAATTCTCTCCGGTATGGATATTCACAAATACGTGGCTTAAAAACATCTAAGTTATTACATAACGAATCATAGTTGGAACATATACAGTGTAGGAAGAAGACAACAGCAAATTTGTTCATTAAAATATCACAGTTTTAATTAATTGTAGGAATACATACGTCATAGCATCTAAAAATATTAGTGTCTAGTTAAATCCGATTGTACCATATATTCTTTAGTTTGTTTAAATTACATTGGTTAATGTCGCATAAGTGACTAATACTGTTGAAATTAATGCACATTGTGTGTATTGGTGAATTAAAAAACACACTTGTTCTAGCTGTAACGATACGAAATGTGAGATTTTCGCTCGACTGTTGCCTTGGAACTAAAAAATTTAATGCAGCCAGAAGGTCAGAACAATCGATTTCATTGTGTAAGAGTTTGTACAGGAAAGCTAGGAAGTTGTATTTGCGACGAGTTTCTAAAGATTGAAGATTAAAGCATTAGAGTAAATAATCATTATCTATTTCCCACTCAGGATAATTATTTATTAAAAAAAGTTTAAAATCTCCTTTGCACGCTTTCTAAGTCATATTTGTGGCAATCATAATGAGGATTCCAAATTAAACCGCCGTATTCCAGTTTAGTTCTTACGTATGAGGCATATAGTATTTTTAAAGCAGAAGTATTAGTAAACGATAAACAGTTGTATAATAAATTCAAGCATTTTAACAGTTTCAGACGTTTATGTATTTATATGCTGGATGAAAGTCATTATTTGTGAATCAAAAATCACCCCTAAGTATTTTATCGTGCATTCTCGGACTGTGTTACCATAAATAGTATACTCATAAGTTATATTTAATTGTTTCCTAGAATAAGTTATTACTGTAAATTTCGAAACAGTCCTAGATGGCATGGATATTTGTAAAGATTTTTAAGTCATCGGCAAAACACAATTTATTACAACTAATATTATTAAATAAATCGTTAATAAATAATAGAAAGAACAGTGGTCCAAGATTGGAGCCTTGGGGGACCCCAGAGGTAGCAATAATTATTTGAGAGTTAAAACCATTGTATTTAACAAACTGTTTACGTCTATAGAAGTAGGATTGAAAAAACAAAATTAGTTGATTGCTGCAACCAATATTTAAAAGTTTTTCGCACAATAAGTTATGGTCAACCTTATCGAAGGCTTTTGAAAAATCTGTGTGTATCACATCCACCTGACTTTTATTATCGAGTTCTTTGCTCACAAAGTGAGAAAATGTGGCGAGATTACTAACGGTAGATCTATTACTAACAAATCTATGTTGAAAGGGATATAAAATGTATTTAGTTGAAAGGTAAATACGATTATATAAGATAGTAGTTATAAAGTTCCAAATGGAACGGAGAAGTAGCAACAGTAGCTTTGAACAGGCAATTTGTGGTAGTCACAACTTTGTTGCTTCTATAAAGTGACGCTAAAGCCCCATTTGGTACTTTGCATTAAATATAATTTACGCTATTTCTGTGGACAAAACTTACAACGCTATTATTAAAAAATGTGATCCTTCACATCACAATTACCTAAAACAATTATTTTATTTTTATTTATGCAACAAATAAAATCAAATAATGAATAATAATTAGTTTCAAGTTCCAAAGAGCAATAAAAGATGTTTTAATACCTCGGGTGTCATATTTTGCTATGAAGTTAAATATTTTAAAGACAATATTTTATTTAAAAATGTAAAATTAAGTGACGTGCGCCTGATTTGTTATTGATGTCATCATTATGTTTGACAATAAACTTGCATTTATTTTAATTTCGACACTCAGACCATCGAGAAATTGTACAAGTTTTTCTTTGTAATAACATTACTCTTGTAACATTCCATTTAGTTTCTGAGTTAAGAAAATAGACAAACTGAAGCAGGAATGAAATATAAGTATACCGAAATGAATTCCAAGACAAAACTAACAACACTATTTATTTATTTATTTATTATTATTTATTTATTTACTGCAACAAAGTTAACAAACAAAATGTCTTAACCTAATTTACATAAAGAACAAATGTGACACCTGAGGAGACCTCGTATTGTGTCGAGCAGTATTTACATTCTCGTTTAGTTGTCCTAATACATATAAATAAATATGTATCTAATAATTTGTAAAACAGTATATAATTTTGATTGAAGTATAATAAGTTGATAATTAACAAAGTGGGCATAGAAGTGGTGTGAATATTTTGAGGCTGTGTAGGAAAGAATGCAATAATGTACAGACAGAGGTAATAATTGTGCGATGGGAAAAGATGGATATATAAAAAGAGTTGTGAGTTTTAATGTACATTACTACTATTGTATATTATTAACCTACATAATACATTAACCTTTATAATCTAATTTTGTAGAGATATTAGCCATAGCAAATAAATAATATGTGGCGTTTGTATTAAGTTATGCTAGGATGGACAGGAGTGTAGTGTAATTGCCAATCAGATATTTTTTTGTTTCTATTCGAAACCGTTTTTTCCTCATTTCTTTAATACGTGATGGAAGTTTATTAAGAAGTTTGGTTCCATTGTATTTAATGCATTTTTGGGTGACAGTTTTGGTATGTAACGGTAGTGTATATATGTTGTTTGTCCTAGCCCTTGTTTCATATTGGTGTTCAATAACAGATCCAATGGTATCCTTCTTGTTATGTGCGTAGGATATGGCAGCATGCATGTATATTCCCTTCACATCAAGCAATTGTTTTTCGATAAAGATGTCTCTGCAGCTATCTCTGCTTTTTTTATTAAAAATTATTCTTAAAATATAGTTTTGTGTTATTTGCAGAGGTTGTAAAGTTGCTTTATAAGCTGAGCCCCATACCGTGACACCATACCTAATTATAGATTCAACTAAACTGTTGTACACGACTAGGAGAGTTTTACTGTTTAGTATGCTCTTTAGGCTATAAAATTTATAGATTAGTTTCCGTATTCTTCCATTTAGGTAAGCGACGTGACTTACCCATTTCATGTGCGGGTCTAGGATCAACCCTAAGTATTTTATGGTGTCGGCACTATGTACACAATTGTTAACCGATTTATTAACAAGTATAGGTTCTTGCACTTGAGGCATTCCAATTTTTGTTGGGGAAAATGACATATATTTAGTTTTCGTGATATTTAGTTTAAGGCGATTGTTATCTAACCAAGTTTTTACTTTGCTGATTGCATCGGTAGCTTTTTGTTTTGTGAATTCCCATGTCTCCTCTGCACAAATTAGTACTGTGTCGTCTGCATATGATATAATATTGCATCCGTAGTTTTTTCGTAAGAGATCGTTTATATATATAAGAAATAAGCTAGGACCTAGGATAGTTCCTTGTGGAACGCCAGTTCTTATTTTTTTTGCTTCGCTGTACGAATTACCTATTTTAACTTGTTGTGGTCTATTGGCTAGGTATTCTTTAAACAAATCGTGTACTCTCCCTCTGATGCCTATTTTGTTTAGCTTGTTGAGTAGTTGAGTATGGGATACCGTGTCAAAAGCCTTTTGTAAGTCTAAAAAGATGGCTAAAACTTTCTTGTTCGATTCGAAATTAGTTAGTATTGTATCTGTTAACAATTGAAGAGGTTCTTCAGTGCCAATATGCTTCTGAAATCCATATTGATGTTTTGATATTATTTTATTTTTATCTATGAACGATCGGAGTCTATTATTTAGACACTTTTCAAAAATTTTTGCGATATTATTTATTAACGATATTGGACGATAGTTTGTCATATCATTTTTGCTGCCATTTTTAAATATTGGTACAACAATACTTTCTCTAAAACTTTCAGGGACGGTGGCATTTTTAAACATAAGATTAATAATGTAAGCAATATGGTTACTGATGTGTTTAGATATGAGTTTTAAGGTTTTTGTTGATATACCGTCTTTTCCCGGCGAGGCGTTATTTTTCAGGTTAGATATTACCTCTTCTATTTCGCGGTCATTCACGTCCTCTAGAAACATTGAATTAACATTTTCATTTAGGCTTTCGTTTCCTACCATGTTATGTATTTGTTCGGGAATATCTCTTGTGATTTGTTCGCCAATTTCAATGAAAAAGTTGTTGAAAGCATTAGCTATCTCTTTTTGATCAATTATTTGCTTATCGTCCTCAATAATTTTGTCAATACTATCCGTGCATTTTTTATTTAGATTTGTAACTTCATTGATGCAATCCCAAATTTTTTTGTAGTTATTTCCGGAGGATTGGATTTTTTCCTTGTAGTAGTTATTTTTCGTAGCTCTAATTAGCATTGTTACGGTATTTCTATAGTTCTTATAGTACTCTTTTAGTTGTCTGTTTCCTTTGTCTTTCATGAGTTTCCGCTTTATTTTGTCACGTTTTAATGTGGAATTCAGTGTGCCTTGTGACATCCATGGTTTAAGTTTATTGTTTCTGTTTGTTAATTTCACTATTTTTGTTGCGTCCTCTATTTTTGAATTTATATTGTTATAGAATATGTTAACCGCTTTATCGGCTTTGCTTTCTTTGTATAATTCATCCCAATTTATTTGCGCGACCCCGTCCAAAAAATTTTTTTCGTCTAGTTTTTTAATTTCCTTTATCTTTTTTGTTTTTAGCTTTTCATTATTTTCAAGTTCTACATTAAAGATTATTGGGTAGTGATCAGTTATATTATTATGTAATACTGCAGCTACACTATTTAGTTGCGTGTTTGTATTTATTTTAGTAAAAATGTGATCTATTATCGTAACACTGATATCATTTTCTCTAGTAGGTAAGTTAATTTGTGAACAAAAACCATTCTGCTCCAACATATTTGCATACCTTAGGGCAGGAAGGTCTGTTAGGTCCTTAATATTTATATTTATGTCTCCCGCCAGGATTATAATATCATTATTATTCACCGATTTTACATAATCCTCAATATACTTATAAGAATGATAAAGTTCACGATTACTGTCGTGTCGCCACCACAACGTCATTGGAACGTAGCAAAATTAGTTCCAGGGACGTCGCCGGAACATGGTAATCACCGAATAGTTATTCGTCATTTTGGTAGTAAGCATGTAATTGGAACCTTCTTGTTATATGGTGCGACTAATGGTATAACACTCCAAAGTCCCCACAATAGTTGCTGCTACGTTCCAGCGACTAATTGTGCTATGGGATTGTGCTTTTGTGTTCCTTCAATAAACCACTGATTTCAATTAATTTTTGACCGTGTGCTAAACAATTTTTTAATCCTCTGCAATAGTTGTTTGTGTACCTACGAGCATAGCGTAACTTTTCCTCCTGCGGATGTTTTTATTTAAACCGTTTCCAAAATAATTTAGTACAAACATTTTAATTTCTGTGAATGCCTTTCAAGTTTAAGAAATAAACGGATTGGGATATTGAAAGTGATTGTGAAAATATCCCGCAAGATATTCTAGAAGAGGAAAATAAAGTTTCATTTGATTTGTTGCTGAAAGGAACTCGCGAGATGCAGTGGCGGCTCGTCAGGGATGGCAGGGTAGGCAGTGCCCACCCAATTACATAAGCGGTGGTTATAAAGGTATATTTATATTTTTATATATTTTTGTAGTGAAATTATCAAGAAAAATTTTGCGGTTAATTAATTGTAGTATTAAAATTAAAAAATTTGTATTTTTATAATATTATTTTTAATGCATATTATTCTGCCTCATATATGTATGAATTCGTTTAGAAACCGGGCGTAATGTTCTCTGGCGTAATAGTGTCGAAAGTGTCATGAGCCAAACCAGGGCGGGCAAGCATCGCTCAGAAATCGTGAATTCAATCATAATACGTCTACGTGCATGTTGGTTATTCACTTTGATCTTGCGCCTGTAATGCATATCAAAGCGAGACGTACGTCTTGCATGCTTAGGCTATTTACAACTTAGAGTGGGCATGCCATCCCTGAGCAAAACTTGTAATAAACAATATGAATGTTGAATAGAATACACAATTGAAAAGAAACAGGAAAAATAAGTAATGTGTTAAGATTGATTAATCAATCCTTTATGAATATCAAGTATGATAGCAATTTCTTAATTTGATAAATAGGGACAAAAAGAAGTTAATATACATATCAACGGTGCCATACAGTTAAATTACCTATGTAACTATAATTTTATTTTTGTTTGCGTTTTAAGGTATAATGTATTGGAACACATATGCCTCTATATTATCCAAAAAATACTAAAATAATGTTTAATTGTATGTTAGCAGTTTTAGACGTGAAATTAATATAATATATAAATGAAATAAATCTATAATATTCAAATATGGGATTTTCGCGCTTGGTGGGATGTGGACACAGTCCTCATCCCTTCACTTTTTTTTACAGTGTTGTGATGTTTCGCCGAGAATCGTTTCATTTTCGGACGTGTGGAGTCAAGTCAGTATTCACGAATCTCAGACTTTGGAAATTGTTGCTACTGTTTTAGAATTAGAAGATTTTGGTTTTTGGTTAGGTTTTTGTAGTGTTTTATTCTCTCAATTTTATGTTTCTTTAATTTGTAATCTGTGATCTTTGTTGGTATTTAGTAAATAGTTAAGTGTCTACTTTAGCAGAAAAAAGTGTGGTGAATGGACAACTGACAAATTATTAATATTAAAATATTTGCCATGGCCGACGTAAGACAAACGGTGAGCGATAATTCTGATATTATACATTTTTTATTAGAAAACAGTTTTGCGTTCCCAACATACGACGACAAAATTTTTGTAACTAAATTAGAACGACCTTGCCCCACTATGGGAATTCTCATTAATGTAAATTCAAATTCGTCCAATAGAAAATTTTGTGTCACAGGGTATCAAAAATCTTTATGGCTTTCTGGAAGTGAAATAAAAAATAAACTTTATTGCTGGCCTTGCATGTTATTCAATAAAAATAATAAAAGTTCGTGAAATTCAATAGGGATAGATAATTTACAAGGCGATTGAATGGCCAGAGGCATTATGGAATGTTTTTTGTGTGATTTTTACACCCACTAAATTTCTGTAGAGAAGTGTCATTATTATTCGGTTCTATCCCCTATCCTGCCCACCCAGAGCTAAAAGCCACGGACTGCCGCTGGCGAGATGTGAAAAATGACATTCGTATTTAAAAAAATTAATGTTGAAGAAAACTGTTGCAAATATTATGCAGTGATCTTGGCTTCATTACCCTGTATATTAGCATACCTAAACCTAACAGTATATTAAACTAAAGAACATATTGTTTGTAGTATTTTTTCAGTGATAATATAAGCTGATTTTATCGCATTGTTTTACTTACCTATCCCAAACGTTTCCCAGATAGTGAATACAACCTCTCAAATGTTGTTGAAATACAAATGATTTCGTTGGAAATAAAGATAAAAGCATTTCGCTATAGATTGGAAACATCAGTGTTGTATACCCTTGATCACGGCCCCAATTCTTTGAAAACGAATTAACAGAAAGAACTCGCAATTTTTATTCGCCTTTCCTTTATAACGGAAATTTATGCTTGAATACATCCTTGACGAAGAGCCTTTCTGTCATAATACTTTTATCCTAGGCTTCACAGCTGCACTACAGATTAAATATATTTACTTTCAATCCTTGTGTACAAGTAGAAATAAGATGAAAAACTGTAATTACGTTAATAATTATATATGTTTTTTAGCAAAAAATTAGTATTACTTTATTTTACTTTTACTACATAGTAAAAATAATATATATTTTTCATATAAATAAGAGTAACCGCACAACTTAAATATAATATAGAAACAAAGAATTGTGACTATCAAAAAGAACAATAAAAATAAATGATAATATTAACACGAATACATGATTATTTAAATTTAAAAAATAATTGACAATGAAGAGGAATAGAAAAAAGAAAATTGGATAGGATTCAAACCCGAATCATCTTTGTGAGAATACTAGGTAAATATCACAAATTTATTGTTACGTGCTTACACTCTTCAGTAAACACTTTGTGGATTCGAATAACTTGCAACAAGAATCTTCACAAACCACTGATTTATTTATCACTAAAATACACTAGTAAATACCTAAAAATCACACAA
Source organism: Leptura quadrifasciata (assembly GCA_963675555.1). Taxonomy (NCBI): domain Eukaryota; kingdom Metazoa; phylum Arthropoda; class Insecta; order Coleoptera; family Cerambycidae; genus Leptura; species Leptura quadrifasciata. The sequence goes on along the minus strand of OY776674.1, from coordinate 75,406,557 downwards.
CTAATAATAACTTAATCTAATATAAATTCACTACTTTTAAAACACTATGTACTTTACTTTTCTTCTTAAACTTGTCAACTCTTGTCTAACCTAAAAACTTTCACTGAACTGAACTCTTCTGTTCCTTATACTTCACTAAACTGTACTGTTCTTCCATCTGCTGGATTTACCTCTTTATATACACCCATAGAAATGTACCAGAACAGTATTCCATAATTTTCTGGAACCCTACAGAGTTTTCTACTATGTGACAGATGACTGTTCGTCAATTGGCTCATAGATGGCGCCACCCTACTACTGGCCATGAACACAATACAGGTTTCCCTTAATCACATCTTTCCTGGTTAGAGGGCAGCACATAATATTATTAATCTTATAAGATCCTCCTCGAACCAGCCAAATCTCCACAATACGCAGCTCCGTGGCAATTCAGGTACCTACTGGGCGAGTCTGGGTGAGAGGCGTCCTTGACGAAATAAAATCCTTCATGGAACTTAAAACTACCGTTGTGCGTACATTTTCAAAATTTAATAATTTCAGAATTAACGCCTATTCGAATAAAGGGACGTATTTTTTAATTTGTGTTCTAGTTCTACGAAAAAAACAAAGAAATGATCAGAGATAAATATTTTATTCTTTAAACCACACCCCCTGCAACATCCCTTCCTTAATTTTCTAGAAGACTAGACGCGCCATCTTATATACTGATACTAAGGAAGTATCCATGTGTCAAATTTAATTAAAATCATTAAACCCGTTTTAGGGTTTACCCCACAGACTCCATTCCTGCATTTTTTGGGAGTAACGGGTTCTATGTGTTAAATTTGATCAAAATCGTTAGAGCCATTTTTGAGAAGAAAATTATTTTACGTTTTTTTATCGGTTTTCAGGGGTTAACTCCCCACACATTTGATCCATTTTGCGACTTCACCTCGAGGTATGGCCGTCCTCAATACGCATAAAAATTGAGAGCAAAATCGATCCAGTAATGCCACCACAAACGGCAGATATACATTTTTTATAAACCACTTTTTTTGCTTCAGGGGACCGAAAAACATGTAAATTCACCAAAAACTCAAAATAGATTTTTTAAACGACCACAATACTTTCCTATAAACTACGTGTATAAGAAGATAAAATGAATTTATAATATGAATTCATTACTAAAAAGTACTTGCCCTCATTGGATGACGGATGTATACTGGTAAGGATCGCAAACCATTTAGTTGCAAAGGTACCTACTACAATATACCAAATGGCGCACCAAATGGCGAATGGTGATACCGAATAAATTATTCTATAAATTGCATGTTGCATACACACGGTTTAATTCAAATCGGAGACTCAAAATTTCTTTGCTTAGGTAATTTTATTGTAAACTTCCACGAGATAGGCAAAATATATACACGGGCTTTCGCAACATGCAATATAGAATATACTGAAAAAAAATTACTACTTATATTAGTCTTATACCCGGGGGCGAGCGTAGGTGCGTCTTCGCTCTACACATATTTCGGCGTTCTCCAAAGATAGTGGAGAAGCTCGTCCTGATCAGACTGGATGCTCAGGAGGAACTCCACATCAATAATAAGTGCCAATTTGGTTTCAGAAAGAGTAGAAGCGCAGCACAAGATCCTTAGGATAGTTAACGACGTCAAAATATAATACAACCTCGGGAATAGCGCGCGCACCTCAATATGTTACTCTTCAATATTGAGAAGGCGAGTGAATAATAAACTGTCAATAAACGGGACATTCGCGTAAGAGTCATGTTTATCATCGAAGCTGTACAACTTGTACGTCTTCGACTTCTCATAGTTACCGAATACTAAACTGGACAAGTACGCCAACTACACGGCCATGTATGTGCACTGGAACAATGTATGGGCAGCAACTTATGCTTTTAAAGGCGCACATGGCCCATTCCGTCGCGTATTATGACCGGTGAAATTTTCAGGTAAATCGATAGTCTTCATGCGCTGATTTACTGAAAATAGCGTCTTGGCACCATACTTGTGGTTCGCGGAATCCAAATTCCAATCAAAGATGCGTGAAGTACTTGGGGGTTAGACTGGACCAGCGACTAACGTTTAACACACACATAAACAAAAATGTAAGAAAAGTGTACCCTCTGTCCAAGAGTCTGTATCCGCTCATGTCCAGAGGTAGCAGACTTAACAGACAAAATGGAAAACTATTGTACACGTTGGTGATCAGACTAGCCATAACATACACGGCACCGGCGTGGTTCAGCACATCGGTCACGGCAATAAAGAAACTGAAAATATTAGAACATAACTTTATGCGCCTCATTTCCAATTCTGACTGATACATCTCCCTCAGAAACCTATATGCACGTTGTAATGACGTTACCACACTAGCGGACTACGTCCGGAACACAAATTTTACTCCTTTAATCTGGACAATAGTCCGCTAACCACTAACCAGAAACATAACACAAAAAGACAGCATAATGCGCAGTTTCAAATTAAACAAACCCAAACTTACCAAACGTTACTGAATTTCCGGCAACCTCAATTTCATACCTATATAATTATTTAAACCCCTTTTCTATCCCTTGACTTTTCTGTTTGTACTTTTTTGTTCTCATGTTCCGCTTCTTTTTGCTTTTTTCTTTTGAAATTAAATCGTTCTTCGTTACATTTTCAGAAAACAAAATTTTTTAAATCAAAATTTTGATATACTACAGAAGGCCTTTGCGCAGTCCGACATTTCTGCATCTTGTTGACGGGTTCTCTCGTTTATGTTGATGAACCCACACCAACTTCCAAATTTAAATTCAGTGAATTGGGCAACCAGTGTTTGTTTTAGTAGGTATTAATTGTTTTAGATCTCTTTTGATCAATGTTATTGCCTATTTTAAGTTGTTTTTAACAGGAGTTGAGCCTAGTAGGTTTTATTTTACCGAACCAGATCTGCCCCGCTCGGTTCTACAATGGCGCAATGATGTTTCGCCATCACTTATCTATCACGTGGCACAGGTAGCAGAGCTTTTGCATTTGCATTTGTAAATCTTACTTTGAATTATACCCCCTCCAAATTCAAACACCAATAGGCTTTGTTATACGCACTGATCATGTACATTTATTAATCCTCCACGGATTAATAAATGCGGATACGGATTGGCGGCGACGTATTTTCCTAAGGGCGTATGGTTCAATCGCCCGGAGTGACCGGTTTTGGCGGACACCTCCCATCGTCCTCGGCGGCTGCTAGAAATACGTCCTTGCGGATTGCGTATAAGAAGCTACTTCGTATAGTTTTGAAATATATTATTTGTAACATGATAAAATACAAAACATTCGAAGTATTTCATAGAAGCCTAAATGAGGTAAAAGCCAACTATAATAGTGTAAGGATTGAATATTTATGTGATATTTTTATTCTAATATATTCTTAGAAAGATAATGTATGTTTCAAGAGAAATTAATCTATTTCGTAAACGTTTTAAAAGCAAAAAATATTTATTGGGATTGTCATAAGGCGAAAATCACGCTTCAATAGATAGTGCTGCTGATTTCCGAATTGACAGTACCTACCAATAGTGAACAACAAAGTTTTACCATTAGCTATATAAGTAATTCAATAAAGAAAGCAGTTTTTTGAATGAAAATTGTATTTTGTGATAGATACATAACTTCCTAAAATATTTAAAAAGACAAATAAGTAAGAAATTATGCCTAGCATATTTTTAAGAAATGGAATTTCTGAGTTTTTTTTGATAGTACCTATTTGAAAAGTAAAAATGTCGATTTCGGATATTTTGATGATCGTGTGTTGTAGTACTAATCGTGTGAGGCCTTTTAAAATAAGAAGAGGCCGTTTCCAAAGGTGGGCATATCATTTTATTACGTGGCTTAGATGCAATTTAAAGTATATTGTCCAATATTTTGACAGTCTGCGTAAACTGCACATTATCCAAAATTAACCATATCCAGAAGAAAAGTATCTGTTTCAACTGGACTCGAATAATGCAGATAATGAGGAGGGAACTGAGGACCGTCTTCACCCACAAAGAGGTAAAAGAATAGCTTTTAATCAGTATGTGATAATAGCGAAAATAAGGACATGTCCTATACCGCCAGAACTAAAATTGAGTTGGCTTTTCTATTTTTCAAATATAAGAAAAATGTGGAAAACGATACAACTACTTCCACACTTTACTAGAAGCATCCTCTCCTAGTAATATGATGCAGGCCGGAGGAGAAATGATTGGATATCTTTTTGGCGAAGACGTCCTTAGTTTTACCCATAGTGTTTTGTGACGCTCTTTTTCTCGTACGTGGCGAGAACTAAGGCTGTCACTTTGACACTCGAGCTTTATTCAGTACTCGGGCGCCAGTTCAAGTTTTAAAGTGATTGAACAACACTACCCACAAGTCGAATGAGCGAGACTAAGCAGCTCAGTGAAGACACAGATAATTCCAGTGGGTCAAATAAGGGAAGTTAGACTTTCACAAACACAACAGTAAGTTTGTGTATATTACATAAGCCTGTGGTTACAGTCCTAAATGAACAGAAAAATCACAATTAACACAAATTTATGTACAGATATATATGTAAGCAGTAAGAATAGCAATCAATATAACAATATTAGCGGCAAAAGCGGATAGACGGTATAGTTAGGGAGTTTATATAAAAAAAATGGCTATTAAGCAAACAGTGTACGGACACCAGGAAATGCGAAGCAAGCAGACTTATTTACAGTGTTATAAACAAGCAAATTATAAAACAAACCGGAAACTTGGCTAGTGTTTTACGAAGTTAACAGTACGTAGAAATAAATATTGACGAGCAAATATTTTGTCACAAGGTTTTAATCCCGGACTCAAGAAAATATGCATGGACGTGAAATTGACAGTAACGTGACTAGACGTAGATAAAGTGGACAGAAAAGAAATAACCTGCTGTCGCCGCAGGGCCAAAGTCAGGCTAGGAAAATAAAGAACGAACCTGCTGTCGCCGCAGGGCCAGAGTCAGGTTGGTTAAGAACAGAAAAAGAACCTGCTGTCGCCGCAGGGCCAAAGTCAGGTTCAGAAAAGCAAGAAACTTGCAAAAATGAATAATTTACAGTAAAATATTGAAACAGTAAAATATATCAATCAGAAAATAAGCAGAAAATTTACTAACAGTTAATAGAAATTTCATCAACAGTAAAATATAATTACACTAGCCAAGTATTTAAAAGGGTCTTACTCTTTCCAACTGGGGCACTGGTGGTCGACTGGTTTCTTCAAGTTGCAGGAGAACTAATGAATGAAATTCCCGGTGCTGTTTAATTTATAGCCGTTCTCTACCAGGGTCCCCTCTATTTCAGACTCGCGCAGGAATAAGTACATTGACTACAAGATAGCGAAGTCTGCTGCTTTGAATTATTTAAGGTGCCGGTGAATTGTTATTACGAGCGTCGGTTAGTATAAGCAAAGTATTTTGACTTTTATAATGCATGAAATCGGTTTCAGATAATTATTCTAACCAACTGCGAAAAAGAAATGGATTTAATCGGCCATAGATAACCAATTATTGAATTAATTATTTTAAAGTATGCACAATAATTCCTAATATACAAATAGTCTGATTTTAAATAAATATTCGGGTGCTCAAATAGTAAATATTGTTTGCTAAAATACTCTCGTGCGCTTAAGGCGGTACAATATAGATTTTATATTAACAGAAAATTTTATACAGATTACAAATAAATATAAATCTCATACAGATTTCCGTAACGAAAAATGCTTCGTTACAGTTTGTGATAATTGAAAACAAATCCGTCAAGTACCTGAAATTGAATCGAAAGGCTGGAGCGAGATATAGTAACAAGCTTACAAAACTTATTGCATGTATAAATGGCATCTTATAAAAATTACTTGCAACTATTTTTGTAACATTTCCTCCCTCTATAACCACTGAAAACGTTATATCACACTATAACCAAACAAAATCAATACAGATTGTTGCAAAAAAATCCATAAACTCAAAACTTTTTATAACGTTCAGTGAAGTAGGTACCGATTATTTTAATCTGCGACTAGCATACTTACCTGAATTTAAAGAAAGTCCAGGATATAGAACTAGATGTTGAGCTATATGGGGAACGAGACTGTAAAGAAATTTTTTAGGAACACAGAAAATATTAAAACAATTTGTATGTTGTATGCAAGTTATAAGTTTGTCAAGGTTCATGTTATTTGTTTTAAAAATATAATACAATAAATGAAATTATAGCCTTGGCTTATTTTTAAATTTTAGTAGGTTGTTATTTATATTTTTGTAAATAAATATAAAATGAATTCAATGAAGTATCATTTTGTAAGAGACATAAACAAAGCTTTTTGTTTTGGGCAAATCTCTTCCGCTAGGTGGGCAAATTTTATAACTGGGTGGGAATTTTCCCATGCAAGAATATATCTTAAAAAATGGCTTCCAAGTTTCTCCACTGGTTTTCACTCTAATTTGAATTTGATCCAATGTTCTAGAAAAGTAACTAAGAACAGTAGCTCAGTGTGCTAAAGCGTCTGGCTAGCAAACTGGAGTATGCCTAGCGAAGCGGGTTCGAAACCCGCAAGGCGAAACAATTTTGCATTAAAAAATTTCTCCGAGAGTGGTTCTGAGTCCACAGTAAACTGTAGGGCCTCGTCTCTCTTTACCTAGCACGAGTTCCCTGAGACCTTCCAGAGAGTTACTTCGGTAAGTTAAGAGGCAGTTAAGAAAACATTCAATTCAAATTAAACAATTAGAATATTTCAATAGAAAATAAAGGAATGCCACGATTCTTGTGATAAAGACAATTTATTATCAATAATAATCCATGCGCATTCGGTTTCATTAAGTAAAAAATATAATAACCACGTTGTTTTATTTATAACATATTTAATAATAGCCTCAAATCCTCATTACATTTCAAAAAAGAGGTATAAATCCAAATCGATTTTTTAAATGATATATAAGACATTCAAGCAATACAAATAAAAAATTACACTAATCACAGATTCTTAAAATAGTGGAAATAGGTCATTAATTACAAGAGAGCAAGACACTATTTTTTCCAGTCGGTTGATATTTCGTCGTTAAATTTATTGACAATTAATTTACTTGGAGTGAACACTTAATTATAACAAATGCTACTTGCATATATATATACACACACACATAAATTTACTAATAGGCTTTCAAATTTTCAATATATATTTCCATCTTAACGTAATTTTGGATCTGCAGGGAAGATCAGCTGGAACACTGACGAACATAACAAAACGTTCTCGATTTCACAGAAATAATTTTGTTAACCGTTTGCATCATTTTACCTGTAAAACTATTTAGACAAAATAATACTTAATAATGCACTTTTACTTGAAAAATCATAGTAGTTACTTAGTTATCACGTCAACAAAATTAGGCTCCATTTAACCTGAATAGTAAATTGATTTGTTGTTCACTTTAGATATGGTTATACTGTCAAAGTGTAGATGTCGCACACTTCGTGATTTTCGCCTATCACAGCGTAAAAGAGGTAATGGTTTCATAAGCCAGTAAGCCAAAACTAATACACGGAAGAAGAAGAAGAAGACAACATTAACAAACTAACCTATAAATACGCAAATCTAGAGGCGGGAATATAGAATATATTAGTCCGGTTTTGTGGAATGTATCCATATTAGTAACACATAAAGAAAGATGAATAAATGGTATAAATTGCTGTGCAAAAGCAGTGAACTACAATTATTAGGAACGTTAAATGGTGGTCAAAGTTTTAGGTATCTATATTATTACATATTTTCGTAAATTTTTTAATTGTCTGCAAACTCGTTAAAGGTGGAAGAAATGTTTACAGGACCATAAAGAACGTTGGATTGGTGTATTTTCTAACAGAGTGTGGATTTTGCAGCAAGAAGATGACCATATATTATATAAAGTCTATGAACCCAACTTGGAAGGATCTATCAGAGACGAGGAGTTTTATAACAAACTTCTACAAGATTATTTTCAGTTGGATCTAAATTTAGAAGGATATTATGCAGATTGGTCAAAAACGGATAATTATTTCAAGGAAGCCTCTCAACAATTTTATGGCATTAGAATATTGCGACAAGATGTTACAGAAAACATATTTTCATTTATTTGTTCGTCTAATAATCATATTACGCGGTATGTTAATGTAGAATAATGCTCTAAGGTAAAGCATTACTTTAATTTGTTGAGTAGGCAATGATAGAACATTTGCAAAACATAGTAAATGATATGCTATAAGTAATTATTAATATTTGGGAACAGCAGTACAGGAAGTTGTACATTTAAAAATTATGTAAACCTGAAATAATATTAGATAAGATATATAGTTTGATGCTTTCAAAAAATTATTTGAAATTGGGCCTAGAAATTATTTTGATAATATATTGGATAATTGATTTTATAACAGCCTTTTGTTTATATATTTCTATAAATATAGGTACGTAATATTTTTTCATGAAAAATATGAATTTAAAAAAAAAACCTAAATGATGTTGTTTTATACTAATGTGGGTTTAGTAATTTGTGTTACTATATTTTCTATGTATGCTACGTATTTGTGTAAAAACTAAAAAGAAAAATTGAGAATATGCGTTAAAAGTTAAAGTTAAATGGTAATTTTCAACACATCGGTGACACGAGTTAATGTATTTTTAAACATCTACGGATTTATGGAGATTTCTTTTTATTTATATTGATTACTTTTTTGGGGTGAAACCAAAAAAATTCTTCACCACCCTTATAGATAGGTACAAACGGAGTACTCAGGTGGCTAGATTTCCTGATTTGACTCCATTAGATTTCATTGTGGGGTTACTTTCAAAAATGAGATACATTAGGAACCAATAGAATGGCCGATTTTCATGATAAAATATATACTGGTGTTGCAGCCATAAATAGGAATACACTAACTAGACTTCTTTAATTGTCTATTTTAATTTTTTCATAAATTAACCAGAGATGTTTGATCACGGTCAATATTGTACAGTCGACTCTTAATTTTTTCAATGCAGTTTTAACATTTAAAATCGAACCAGTAGAATAGACACTATAAAATTCTAGTTAATACTAGCTGACTGTTACTGCTAAATGTAAAAGTAAAGAGCACCTGATCTCATGAGCATTTGATATAAGTATGTTAACTTTTAAACTAGATATGTTGTTCATTTCAGAATAAGTAGCATGGTAGAAAAATTAGCAACATTTTATGGAAATGAAATTTGTGAAGTAGATGGTGAGAAATATTATACTTTTCCAAATGTTGAAATGTTAGCACAGGGATCTGTTGAAGAAAAATTGAAATCGAATGGGTTTGGTTACAGAGCAAAATATATTAGTAAATCAGCCGAGTTAATTGTAAATGGTGGAGGTGATGATTGGATAGATAAACTTAAGCAAATGACATACGAAGATGCGAAGAAAACGTTAATATCTTTGATGGGGATTGGTGCTAAGGTATTTTAATGTTTTCTAAATTCATTTTTCTGTAGGTATATTGTACATTTTATTATATTGTACACGAGATTGTACAATAGATGTTACCTACCTTTACATGTTCTTAAATTTAAAATTGACATCATTTTTCATTTACTTGATTGATTCTCTTTTTTACAGTTGTATACATTAGTAAGCATGTGTACTTATAAAAAATTTACCAGTTTGTTTTTTGAATAGTAATAATAAAGTCTTTATTGAAACAAGGAAGTAATACAATGTTTCATGGACAAAGCTTGGCATAAACTATTCTGCACTTGACTCCAAAATAGCTTCGATATTTACTAAAATCAAATCTTTTATAACCCACGCCTTTTGCCAAAAGCTGTCATTGTAGAGGTCATCTTTTACATCATGTGATCATGTGACCAATCTTGAACGCTTTATTTTAAAACTCCAACTTAAATTCTGGATTAGATTTGGTTTTTAAGTATTTTAAAACAGCATTACAGGCTTTATATCTTTTTACTCTATTTATATAGGACCACAATTTTCTATTAACTAGTTTCTTTACTTTCGGCCACATCATCAACATGCCTATATTTTTCTTCTATTTTTATTTTTTCTCCACTACCTCTTGAAATTTGGTTTCTTTTTTTTTTACTACTAATGGAAGTCGCTTCCCTCTCTGCCTTTGTTTTAAGTAATTGAAATTGTGATTGGAGCAGTTGCTATTATTTTGGTTTGAAATTTACTATTTTACTTTATACTGTGGAGCTGCTTGTGCTTTAAAAGCAGGACTATAGTCCATGTGTTTATTTGTATTTGCTTTTTTTTGTATTGCCACTTATACTTTTTTCCACTATCTGCTTTTTTAACTCTTCTAGTTTTTCTTCAATAGGTTATTGTATTTCCCTTTAATTATTTTCATGTAATGAATTGCATTAGATCGGTGTTTTGTAAAGAATTTGTTTTAGCGTTTAGTTTTCTAATTGTTCCATTATATAATTTTCTTCCTTATTTTCTTTTTCATTTGATGCACTTAGAGTAGTTGTCTGCTAACAGACGATTCTAGTTTCATGAATACCTCATATGAATCCTATAATTCTTCGCACACAGGATTTGTGTAATATCCACAAGTGGCACATACTGCACTTACACTTAATTTGGTTTTATAATATTTATAGTACGTAGTTTTTAGCTGGATCTTCCTTATTACCATCAACTATGCTAGCCATCTTGATTTGAACTGTTTTGAAACTGATGAATAAAAGAGAAACAATCAATTTTTTTTTTTTTAGGTGGCAGACTGCATTTGTTTAATGTCGTTGGGACATTTGCAAGCCATCCCAGTAGATACACATATTTATCAAATAGCCAAGAGACTCTACATGCCGAAATTACCTAATAACAAAACAGTTACTGAAAAAATTTATAATGAAATTGGAGATTATTTTAGAGAGCTATATGGACCTTTGGCTGGTTGGGCCCACACAGTGAGTAAAAATATTCATGTATATCTCTTACTCTACCCATAGCTTTTTATATCCAGATAAAAGATTTCGTTTCGATTATTCAATTTTTAAACAATGTATTTGTCTATCCTTCACTATTCTTTTAAACTTTTGTGTAAATATTGATGCTGGGGTCTGCCACAATGATTTCATTTATGTGTTTCTTAAAAATATTTTCCTCAACTGCCTCTCAGAGGCCATCAAGGACTAACCATTACTTTAATGTAATATTTTTTAGGTTCTCTTCTGTGCAGATTTAAAAAAATTCCAAGGGAATAATATTGACGTGCATGATTCAAATGATAATTCAAAGAAAAAGAAAATAAAGTCAAAGAAATGATATTTTTTAAGAATTTTTATTTATTTAAAAAGAATTTATAGATTGTAATATTGTGTATTTTTTCAATAAAAACCTTTTTGTTTTATATATTTGTATTTGTAAATATATTACTCCATCTCTCCACAAATTAAAATTTGACAGAGCTCATATTTAGTGTGGTATTGGTCGAAGGATTCAAGATTGGTAAGCTTTATAGGTATATTATAAACATATTAAGCTTAGATTATCTTTACTTTTCACACACACTGTTACGGTGCCGTTAACTCTATAAGTATTAAGCACTGGCCTGAAATAATCTGTTATTAGTAGTACACAGTATCCAAAAGGTTTATGCTATATTGTTTCTCGTGCATTATCCACTTTTTTTTTTTTATACATTTATTTAACGGCGGCCTATTTCTGCTACTGAGGCCTAACACCGACGCCTGTCGACGAGCTACCCCCAACCAGGAATTTTGCCGAACCTCTTCCCTTAAGAAGAGTAGGGATCTTTTACTTGCCTAACATTTAGTAGACAAGGGACCGACGGCTTTACATCCCCTCCGAAGGATGGTATATCTCCTATTATCATTAGCCGTTACTCGAGTCCGAGTATAAAAATGTTACAGTCGATAAATTGTGTACAATAAAAAACAAGTAAAAGGTGTAGTCTATTGTAATTCCCATTCATCTACGGTGCACACGACTATGGCTATAGAGGCCAATTCGGGAGAGCACATGTCGACCGCAGTCAGGACAAACATAGACCTGGTTAGGTCTTGGATTCGGCCTTCTTGCAGCAACATTTCCTTGATAGCTGGCCACAACCCCTCGCCATTCGGTTCTGTCCGCTGCAAGTTGTTCCCATTGCTCGTCTGCAATACCGCAGGATTTTAGATTTTCATGGAGAGCGTCTTTGAACCTCTTTCGTTGACCGCCACGCCTTCTTCTACCGCTTAGCAATTCACCATAAAGTGTACATTTAGGAAGGCGGTTATCATGCATACGATGAAAGTGACTTGCCCATCTTAGGCGTGCTCTTGAAATAAGCACCTCAATTGGAAGGCTGTTTGCTCTCCTGAGTACTTCCACGTTTGATATGTGATGGAACCAACGGATTTTCATCATACTTCTGAGGTGTCTTTGCTGAAAACGTTCTAATTCTTTCACATGACGACGGTAAGTGACCCAGCTTTCACGTCCATGTAGCAGTCTTGGAATGACAACTGCTCTGTAGGCAGCCATTTTTGTTGATAAAGCAAGGTCGTGGTTGTCAAATACCCTCTCTCTAAGTCCCCAGAGTGCTCTAGATGCAGCGTTAGTTCTATTGCGAATCTCGCTGTCCATGTTTGCTTTGTCATTAACAACGTTGCCTAAGTAATTGAACTGATCCACCACTTCAAGAGAATTTCCGTTAAGTGTAATGTCTATTTGGTTCACTTGATGAGGAGTTGACATAATCTTAGTCTTTCCAATGTTGATTTTAAGTCCCAAGGAATCATAGCTCTGGGCATACACATCTAAAAGTTCTTGAAGCTCTTCCGGCGTAGAGGCTAAAAGTGCACAGTCATCCGCATACTGGAGATCACAAATGAATCGTGTGCGTGTCTTCGTGAATGCTCTAAAGCGCCCTATGTTAAAGAGACCGCCATCAAAACGGTATCTGAAACCTATTCCTCTGACTGTCAGTTTGTTGTCAACAATAATTGTTAGAGCAGTGGTAAACAAATTAAAGAGTAGGGGTGCCAGGACACATCCCTGCCTAACTCCAGTGAGGGTTTGGAAAGGTTCGGTTGCCTCATTATTATACATAACCTGGGCGTTGTTGTTTGTATGTAGACTGCGACATACTTCCACAAATTTTCTAGGGATACCTAAGCGGAACATAATTTTCCAGAGCACTTCCCTGTCCACCGAGTCAAACGCCTTGGTTAAATCAATGAAGGCCACGTGAATTTCTCCTTGATGCTCGAGTGCTTTTTCTTGAAGCTGTTTAAGTGTGAAGATTAAATCCGATGTGCCTCGGTTTGGTCTAAAGCCACTCTGTGTTTCAGGAAGTAACTTTTCCATAACAGGTGTTAGCCTATTTGCCATCGCTTTAGTGAGTATCTTCCCTCCAACAGCCAGGAGAGCTATACCCCTGTAATTTCCACAATCCGCAGCGCTCCCTTTGTTTTTGAAGAGGTTGATTAAAAGTGTATCACGAAACTCCTGCGGAGCTTGACCACTTTCCCACACAACATCAAATAGTTTTTTGAGGTAGGGTATGAGCTCTGACGACACAGCTTTAAAGATCTCAGCTGGGAGTGAGTCGGCGCCGGGAGATTTGTTATTTTTTAGCTGCCCAGTTAAGATCTCTTCCGTTGTTAGTGGTTTATCTAAGTCTTCGAAGGTGTCATATTGAGGGATAAGATTTATAATATCGTGATCGGCTTGACTTTGCTGGTTAAGAATGTTGGAGTAGTGTTCTTTCCATCGGGCTCTTATTTCCTGGTCTTCCTTGAGGAGATTTCCATTTAAATCTTTAATAGGGCACATATTTTTCCGACTGGGGCCGTACACTGCTTTTACTCCTTGAAAGAAATTCCTGTAGTCGTGTGAATCGGCGTACCTTTGAATTTCTCTGGCCTTGCTTGCCCACCACTCGTTCTTTATTCTTCTGATTTCGCGTTGCGTTTCATACTTAGATTGGGTAAAAGCTTCTGCTTTTGATGAGTCGTTGGGGTGGTTGATAGCGTTTTGGAAGGCAGTATGTTTGCGGTCAAGAAGTTCTTGTATAAAGGCTTCATTATCATTGAACCAGTCCTCCTGTTTTTTACTTGCTGCAGTGCCAAGAATTTCCTCACTCGCACTTTTTAAACTGTCTTTAATTTGTGTCCAGGTAGCAGCGACACCTACAGAATTGGTTTCTTCTAGTGCACTCAAATTCTCTTGAACTTTTTGCTTTAGCTGTTCGACGGTTTGTTGGTCACGCAATTTACTAATACAGAGACGGAGTCTACGTTTTACTTGAGTTCTTCGGTGTTTGGGTCTTATAACAATTTTCATTTTAGAGACAACAGGACGATGATCGGTCCAACATTCGCTATCAATGCGCGCCTTTGTAATTTGGACGTCCTTGAGATGCTTCCTACGTACGATAACATAGTCCAGTAGATGCCAGTGACCTGATCTGGGGTGACGCCAGGTGCCTTTAAATTTATCCTTTTGTCGGAAAATGGTGTTTGTTATAACTAGATCATGTTCGGCGCATTTAGTTAGGAGTAGTTGACCGTTAGCGTTCATGTTGCCCAAACCATTCTTGCCTATGATGCCTGGCCAGGTGTCTGCATCTCTCCCTACTCTAGCGTTAAAATCGCCAAGAATAACGAGTCTTTCCGTTTTGGGTATTCTACAGAGGGTTTCTTCCAGCTGTTGATAGAAGCTTTCCTTGGTCTCGTGACTTGCATCCAGAGTGGGAGCGTAGGCGCTTATTAGATTTACCACGTTGCCATCTGATAGCTCATAGCGTAGCAGCATTAGTCGCTCGGATAGGCCTTGTGGTACTTGTGTTAAGTTGGATACAAGTTGATTCCGAACGGCAAATCCTACTCCATGTTGTCTTCTTGAATTGATGGGAAGACCTTTCCAATAGAAGGTGTGGTACTTTTCTGTGAGAGAGCCTTCCTCCAAAAATCGAGTTTCGCTGAGAGCTGCAACGTCAACATTGAGTCGGTGAAGTTCTCTATCTATTAGAGCAGTTCTTCTTTCAGGCCGATCGGTGCGAGTGCTGTCGTTCAAAGTATGAACATTCCAAGCGCCGTAGATGAAAGAATTAGTTTTGTTGGATTTAACTTGTCGGTGTTTTTTCGACATTCGACGAGGTGTCCCTGTGGGCACCCTCCCCCGGAGATCCGATCGGGAGGGTATTTTACCTCCGGATGATTTTGTCCCACTTGAACGCTCCATCATTTTTTTAAAGCCTTAATCGACTGAAAACGAAGCTGCATTTGAAGTTTTAGCTGGAGCAGGTATGCAACTGACCAGCTCGGTTGCGGAAGGCGAGTGGTGTGGTCCCATGGCACAGAAGGAGACTGCGACGATGGGGTAACCAAACGATTCCAAAAGCAACCTTTGTGTGCGGTGGGTTATTTTTACCGCAGTCTTCGTGAGAAGGTGGATGTGCTCACGGCAAAAGGTAAGGGTTATTCCGCCCTTACTCTCCTATACAACCCTCGCCTAAGGTTGTATAGCTTCCGCGCATACACTGATATACAAGCCGCTGGAAGATGTGTGAGGCGAGAACGCGGTTTCCGTTGGAATGGTCACCAATTTATCCACATTTGTTTACTTCTTATAACATTATACAAATTCTTACAAATGTTTTGGAACAGAACCTACTTAGTGTATTAGATACATTTATTGGTCATAGTTATACTTACACAAATAATGTTTTGACAAGTCTGGTAAGTACATAATACATTATATACAGGGTGTTCCTTAATCCTGTTCTAATATTTCAGGGTGTGATTCTTTAGGTCATTTTATAAAGAAAAGTTCATATAAATATATCTGTAACGACTTACTGGAACTTATTTTATCGCTCTACCAGTAGCGTCCCTGCAAACAAGTCCTCTGATATTTTTTGCCAAAAAAGTAGTACACCTCTGGCATTTTTCCATATGGATATCTTTTCTGATTAGCTTGGTCAATTCTACAAAAAAAAACCGCTGCCCAAGGAATCACTACTTCCACATCCAAATTTTGTCTTTAAATCCGAATGTAATATTTTACTTCCTTTAATAATAGGGAGGTGATGGCTAGTCAAAAAAAATTTTTTTTTACTCGCTTAATAGTGTGGGCGGGTGACTGATGCCAAAAATATTTTGAGACCTTGACTTTTCGTACATGCCCTAAATTGCAATTTTATGGACTCTTACCTGCTTGCTTTGCCTATTTACCCCCGAACCCTTCAACAGAATTAGATCAAAATAGAATCTAGTTCCAGATTTCGGTTATAATAATAATAATAATCTTTATTGAAATAGGATGATCCTAATATAAATACATTTAAATTACATACAAATGAAAACGAATAAAATACACAATAGTTGAAGTAATCAGTCCCTGGCAACAAAAACTTTACGACCTCATTAAAATACCGGTACTTTTTGTACTGCTGTTCGCAAATTGACTTGCTTACCTTTATATGTTTTTAATGTGCGTCGGTTCGTTTGATGACAGGCATGGCCCGCGGCGATATAATTATGTCATAAAGTTTTTGTTGCGTTTTTTGAGTGTAGGGAAGTCCTTACTTGGACTATAGATATATTCATCACAAATATCAACATAAAAGAAAAACGGAAAAAAATTGATAATAACAAAGTAAAGCAAAGAGTGTATGAAGTGAGATCATGCCAATAATCACTTAAAATTGTACTATATCATGACTTAATATGTTTAATAATAGCTTTTTTAAATTGATTTACATTATTACACATATTAACAGATGCAGGTAACATATTATACTTGTTTAAACCCTTGTAAAATATAGAATTCATAGCGTTCGAGTAATTACATCTGACCATGTGAAAGTTAGTAATATTCCTGGTATTGTAGTCATGTATTTCCGAGTTACATACAATGAATTCATCAAAATAACGGGGCAGAAGATTATGTAAAAGCTTGAAAATAAATAGCATTGCCATATAAAAGAATCTCTTTGAAACACATGTCTAACATTACAGAAATACATTACATTTCAGTATGATTCTCATTCCACGATTTTGCAGTTTTTGAAGTGATGTTATTTTAATCAGTTTAAGCGAATACAATAACATGGCACAGTAATCAAAGTGAGGCTGTATAATACTATTGTATACTGTAATCTCAGATTCAACTGATAGATTTTGTGAAATTCTACTAGAAGAACACATCTTGTTTATTATCTTTTTATATACATAAATAAAATTAGCATCAAATGACAGAATGTTATCTAGCATAAATCTTTAAGTATTTTATTTCAGTTACAAACTCTATAGTTCTATTACCAATGACTACGTTTAATTGAGTGATACCTATATCAACTGATATTTATGGTATGTTGTGAGAATCATTGCTTTAGTTTTCAGTATGTTAAGTTTATTCATATTAAAATAATTAAAAACTGAATCTAAAGAATTGTTCATCTTATTAATGGCTTCATGTAGATCTGAACTTAAAATAGATAATAGTGTGTCGTCTGCAAACAAATTATTAAATTCACACTCATGATATAAGTTAATGTCGTTTATATAGATTAAAAAGAGAAGAGGCCCCAGCACACTGTCCTATGGAACACTAAAATCATTAAATATTTCCGTTGAATACACATTATTTATTTTAGTAATTTGTTTACGTTCTTTTAAGTAATCTTTAAACCATTCCAATACAATACCGTTGAGGCCATAACATTCCAATTTTTTTATTAATATTTCTCGATCAATGGTCTCAAATGCACATTTAAAATCCAAAAACACCGCTACTACGTATTGACCACTATCAATATTTTGTTTCCATTTACTTACAGTCAGCTGTTGTGATGCTTCACAAGAGTGGTTGGAACGAAATCCCGACTGATTTATAATTAGTATATTATCATTTAAATATTCTGATAATTGTTGATAAACTGCACTTTCTAACATCTTCTCCATCTCGGGTAAAGTATTAATGGGCTGAAACTCCCACAAGTCCAATTCTGATTTAAGTGTAATAGTGATACTATATCTATAATACTGTATAGTTATAAAGTAATGATTGAATTCTTCTGCAATATGCTTCTCATTTTGAATCAGTTTTATAGTTTCATCGATAGATTCAAATTTTATACCATTTATAAAACTATTGTTTAATGACAGCATTAGTAAAGCTTTTTAGTGTTTTCCACATCAAATGGGGTGTTTTTATTTAAGTCAATTTTTTGGAAATAGTACTGCCGTTTTTTAGACTTTAGTAGATCCACTACAGTATTTCTTTTTACTTTGTAATTTTCCCAATGTTACATTATTGGTCTTTTTAAACAATTTATATGCTAAATCTCTTCCTTTAGCTTTACATTTTATTTCAGTCATAGTCATATGTACCAAATTTCAAATCAATATCATAAACGGTTCCAGAGTAAACGTGCGCACAAAAAAAAGTTACAGACAGAAATTTTTTTTCGGTCAAAGGACCCCGCACAAAACCAATGGAAAAAAAATTCTGTCGAATTTGCTGAAATTTTACAGAAAGATAGTTTTCAGCATGCTGATCAAAAGTCTTATTAATGGGCCCAAAATCCGGCTATGCATAGTTTTCGAGATATCAGGCCTCAAAGTGGGCCTTTTAGGGTTCTCAGAAGAGGGACAACTGAATAACTCTGACAAGTCAACATCTCATTTTAATAAAATCACCATACTAAGTGAGGACACAGTAGAGAATAGACTCTCTACTGTGGTGAGGATATACGAGGGTTTTTGGGGTCGCTGTATTTGCTTGTCCATGCAAGGTCACCTAGAGGTCGTTTCATGATCGATTCCAATGACTTCAGAATAGTCATTGATCGATTCAAAGTCCAATCGAGAAAAAGTGCACAGGTGTCTTCAATCTTCATGTACACATGTTTGTGCGTGTGTGTCTTTTGATTTCCGCTCTTTATGGAAAAAAAAATGTCTGTCGATATTTCTGAATAAACTTCAGAATTGAGTAGATTTTTGACTTGAAGATCAATAGTCTCCGTAG
Source organism: Leptura quadrifasciata (assembly GCA_963675555.1). Taxonomy (NCBI): domain Eukaryota; kingdom Metazoa; phylum Arthropoda; class Insecta; order Coleoptera; family Cerambycidae; genus Leptura; species Leptura quadrifasciata. Next base: position 75,387,525 of record OY776674.1, on the reverse strand, counting down.
GTCCAAAGCCATAGAGCTCGATTATGTATAGTTTCCGAGATATCTGCAGCAATTTATATGTAAATACAAGCATCATATACTTCGCAGAAGACGTGCAGAAGACCTATCCCACAGAAGCGTCATAGCATTTTTTATGACGGTCGCGAATTTTAGTGCGCATGATCCAATCTCGGCCATTTTGCTGGTGGTTTTTAGTTCAACCTAATTTGTTTATGTGATTTCAGTTTGTACTTTAATTTAAAGTAGTGTAAAATAGTAATTTTAATTGCTCAAGTTTAAATTCATGATGAGTTTAAAAGGTGGAACAAGTTGTGCAGTGCGTAGTTGTGCTAGTTGCACCTCAAAAAAGACTATAAGTTTATTTAGATTTCCTCATAATGCAGAAAGGTAGGAACATAAGTAAACAATCTTATCATTAGTAGTAGGTAAGGTACTTTCGTTCTTGAACAAACTAAACACAATTACTAAGCAGCCAATTGAGTTTTTTTTACAGATATTTTTCAAATTCTTGATTTCTATTGGTTCCTTACTAATCACAATCACTTTGTTCACGACGAACGGAAGCAGCTAGTGTCTAAAAATGTAACAACAGACAATAAATAATTATGTCAATTTTCATTAATATACCGGTAAACTATTTATTTCTCTATATTACACTTGTTTTTTCCAATTTTCCAGAGCAAGAACATGGTTAATAACTTGCAATCGAAAAGATCTGTTGCATAAGACTGGTGACAAATTGCATAAAAATTATAGATTATGTGGTCTCCACTTTGAAAATAAGTTTTTCCTCAATGACATGAGAAATCGATTGCAGCCGAATGCGGTCCCTACGATTTTTCCTTCTCTAGAAGGAAGCAGCACATTTGTTGAAAAGAGGAAAAATTTGGAGTGTGTAGAGAATGTACCGAAGAAAATAAAAGTATTAGGTATTTTGTTTTTTTTTTTTGGTCATTCCTGGAGGATACCGACTTCTATGCTAGCAAAAAATTAAAAATACTCATGTGTCACATGTTACGTCCGTAACAATTTCCCACCTACTAAATGTTGTGCAAATGCTGTATAACCCCACAAAAAATTCATAAAGTTTCGCCATTCACTATTTACATTGTGCACCCGCCATCTTCAAATCGACATCGCACCACAGAACCATCGCGAGCACTTGTACTTCACATCATCGTTTCCAGTCCAAATGCGCTGTTGCCACGTATTATCTGCTTTTTACTGTCTAACGTGCCTGTTGTACATCTAACCCAACAATATCCAGAAAATTTTCCTGGCCCTTCTCGCAAGTAAAAAAAAAGCCACAATAACCCAAATTTGCTATTGGCAGCCGTCTCCTCTAACGTTCTTTACCCCACCCAGCATCCCTATTCGCTCCACGATCCCGTCAATTTCTGGGGTTACTATTCATTTGCACAACATTTCGATATACACAAATTACTTCTTATAATGAATACTACATGAACCAACCAAAAAACCGTGAAAAAACCAAAAGTCGGTATCCTCCAGAATTACCTTTTTTTTTAAGTAGGTACATTTCACAATTTTTTTTATTGCTGCAACTGTTATGACAATGATTCGTTTATTCTAGATTATTGCGTACTGCCACTACCATCACCAGAAAGACTCATTAGCACCGAAGAGGTTCTCCCAATAACTGAAGGAAATATAATTGATTGTGTTACTGGTAAGTAACTATATATTATAACCTTTATGCATATATCCACGAGATCAATTTTTAGAAATGTTGATTTTATTTAAATGTGTATTACTCTCTTGAGAAATAACGCTTCACCAGATATAAAGTTAATATTTATTTTGTCTTTGTGCCTGTATATAAATATTTACTAGGTTTTTATTATTTCAGGTATGCCGGGAACATCAAGCAATCTTGTGATGCTTGACTGTCAGTTGAATATTCCTAATGAAAAACCTAGTAAGTTCTTTTTCTATTGTATAATGTTATTTTTTACGTCCAACATAGCTTTTATGACTTCACACTGTTCATACTTTTGACAGGTGGGCGTGAATAAATTACGTAGATAAAGGAACTTGTAATGTATATAGATGGACAATTCTCCTTCCTTTTTGTAAGTGTAAGAATGTCTCTGGCTGGAGTCGCCAAAAGTTTTTCGGACTAATTATTATTATTAATTACTGTTATATATAAATCAGGGGTGAAAATTTTGTATAAACTTATTAGGACAGTCAACCTCGAAAAGTGAAGTACAAAGAGGCACTCATTTAAAAACTTTTACACTTGGTTTACATTTTTTTAGTAAATGTAGTAATATAATATTAAACTGGCTTGTTTTATTTAGAAAAATTCTAATCGATTTGAACTAAATATTGATGTACACAATCATAACAAAAGGAGTGCTAGGGAAATCCACATTAACAATTGTAATTTAAGTAAATTTAAAAAATCGCCTTAATGTGCAGGTAGTTTAATTTTTAACTGAACACTGCTTCTATAGTCTGCAGGAGTTTTACGATTTCAATAAAGTTAACTAATTTGTACTTCGTACTTTAAGTTTCTTTTTATTTTTTATAATCTATGTTGTGTGTGCATTTCGATTCATGTTAATATTAATTGACTTTTACATTTTATTGTTTATGTGTATTTTGTATGTATATATATATTTTATATATACCAATTCTATCATTTTATTGTATTATTCTATTATTTTTATTTAGACAAAGCCTATATTGTACGTTGTACTACTTAATAGTGAATAAATTATCTTCTCTTGTCTTATGGTAAAATTGTTTCAGGTGGTAGTAAGGTTACATCTCCCGTACTTTCATCTGTCTCGACACAGACCAGCTTAAGTGTGTCAGCTCATACACCCCGCAAAGAGAAACTTCGGAGAACAGTTAGAGAGCTGAGAAGGAAAAATGTAGCTGTTAAGAAAGTGGGAGAAATAGAAAAAGATCCAACCCTCGAAGATTTTGAAAAGCTTTGTGACAAATTTTTACACCCCGATTTCGCAAAATTTGTAAAATTCCAGGCCCTTTCATATCAAACCAAAAGTCGCAGATACACAACTGGTATTACAAAGAATGACAGAAGGAATTCTGTGTGAACCGGGCTTAAATAATGAGGAGTTGTTTAAGTGCATTGAAATAAAAGCAAAGAGTTTAGCACCTGAAGACAAACACTGTATTTTGTGCTTAGAAGGAATGTCTTTGAAGTCAAATTTGTACTATGACATTGGAAGAGATGAAATTGTAGGCTTTGATGACATTGGTGAAGAGAAAACTTATCTGTCAGCCCATAATGCCACTGTACTAAAATGTTGAGAGGCTTACCTCTTTGTCAATTCAGCTTGTGAAGCAAACTCTTTGAAAAATATTATCGAAAGTGCCATCTCCAAAGTTATTAAAATTGGATTGGACGTCGACGCACTAGTTACTGACTTGGGATCAATTTTTATTGATTTGGCATATATATTAAATGTAGCGCCTGAAAATCCACATTTTTTGGTAGAACAAAGAAATTTTTTTTATATATTCGACACTACGTTTACTAAAAGCTACACGAAATAATTTACTTCTGAACACATTTTGCTTTAAAGCAAAAGTACATCGCGGGAGTACATAAAAACATTTTATGAAAGGGACAAATTATTACCTAATAGATTTGCACCAAAATTAACTGACACTCATGTAAACCCCAATAATTTCCAAAAAATGAAGGTGAAGTTAGCTGCACAAGTATTAAGTCATACGGTTGCTAGTGGTTTAAATATCTATATTAGTTTAGGTGCTCTTCCTTTACAAGCGATGCCCACAGTAGAAATTATCGAAAAATTTGATAAACTAGTTGACATGCTAAACTCATCTCTGTCAAAAACATGGAAAACTCATCAGAAAGTTTACAGAGGTGAAATATTTCTTCAAATACAGTTCTTAAACAATATGAAATTATTTATAAAAAATCTTACAATACGTGGACCTGGGGGAAAAGATGTGACGAATAATTGTAAATTTATTAAGGGTTGGTTGATAACTATTAATAGCTTTATGGCACTTTGGGAGTATTTAAAAGGTCAAAACTTTAAATTTATTATGGGGAGGTTCAATCAAGATGCACTTGAAAACTTTTTTGGTAAGGTCCGGCAACAAGGAGGAAACAGCATAAATCCTACCCCTGTCCAATTTAAAAGAGCCTTCAAGAAATTATTTTCTTTAAATTATTTGAATAATTTAAATACTAATTGTTTAGAGGATTTCGATGCCTTATTAACAAGTTTAGAAGATATAACAAATTTAAACGAAGACATAGAATTGAAAAATACTACCAGCACAGAAAATTTGTCACTAGCAGGTCAAGTTACGGATTATAGAAATTTGGAATTACCAGCCCAAAATATTTTGACGTATATAAGTGGTTATCTAATTAAGAAAACTTTAGCAGTCCATTTGAGTAATGTTTGTAATGAGTTTGCCGAAGAAGGAAAATTACGCATGTATCAGACAAATTTGTTTACGTATTTTAAATCGTACGAAGAAAATTTTGGAAAGTTAAACGTGCCAGCTGATCAATTTGTGATATATATTTACAATTTTGACAACTTTACTCAGTTTTCTGTGTTGAAAAGAGTGGGGCATCATTATTTAACACTAATAGAAGACAAATTTTAATCATCCCTGTCCTAATTTTCCTGTATTATTTCTTAAGAAACTATTTATTAGATTAAGAATATTTTATGCTTTAAAATTTGCCAATCAACACTTTAAAAGTGCCGATAAAAGAAATAGAAAGATAATAATCCTGTCACATTTATAATTTCTCCCACATAAAATTATCTAGAACCTCTGTTAGACCTATTTTTTGTAAATATATTTATTCTTACTGATTGTAAACCAATATTTTAAAATTCAAAAATGTATATTATATATATTATAGTTGTATCTGCCTTATTGTCTTCTATTTACTTTTGACTAGATACTTTCAGACTGTGTTGTTCATCTTGAATATTTTATATATTATGTATGTAACTATCTTACTCTCATAAATTTGTCATTTTGCCGACATCTACATATTTATAACAATAAAACCATAGTTATACTTGCCTTATTGCCATGTAATTATAATTATTTTCAACTTATTATATTATACTGTGTTGTTCGTATTATTATGTTTTGTGTTATTTTATATATCACTTTAATCTCATATTTCTTTTATTTTTACTTATTCTATCCAATATTGTAATTGACATACAGAATCAATAAAGAATCTAATCTAGTTAGTTGTATGTTGAATGTGGATAAATATATATATAAATAAATAAATGTTTGATTTTACTTGACAATGTGCAAATTCGTATATAGTGTTCACTGTTTTATGAAAACTTCCATGTGTAACGGTTCCATGTTCATTTTCCGTTACAACAGTAAATCGGAAACTCAATGATTAAACCTTAATAAGGGACTGGACTATGAGTGCGCTATAAATTAAATACTATCGTACTGGACTATGACCTACAACGCTGTCCAATGCTAACCAGCTGATTGCGTCGGCGCTAAGAGCCGAGAAAATCCTCTCATAAATGTTCCATTTGTCGTTATTTCTCAAATTATTCAACAATTTGTTATTTATAATCATAATTATCTTAATTAGGGTCTATGAAAGCTCCTAAAAGAATATCAAAGACGATATATTTTGATATTTTAGAATAACATAATTTTCCTACTCCATTCAGTGGACAAGTAGCGATCGGGTATCTTCGGTAATGTCTGATCTTGGGTTGGTACGGGGGTAGTCGAAAATTCAACAGGTGAATTTTAAACGGCTCTTTCCGCTTCTACCTGCCTAAGAGCAACACGCTTGTGATAAGTTAGCTGTATGTTATTTAACACTTGTTAAGTACTCATCGATAGATGGATTAATTAGCTAATAATATCATCGGCGAGAAATTCGAAGAACCTTATGCTAATAAGGTAAGAACATAATCTTGTTAAATAAGACAACCATCTTATTACTGTCAAATTGTTACTTTTAGGTTCTCTTTTTTTTACGAAAATCTTTTCTTCTACGAAGATTAATTCTTTGTACGAAGATTAACTCCTTCTATGAAGATTACTTTATGCAAACTCTTTTATGAGGATTAAATTCTTTTTTATGGTTTCTTCTTTTTTACGCTTGCAAATTCCACATGGTTCTGATTGAGTTCAGTTATATTATATGGGAACATTATTTTTGGATATGAGATGCATAGTTGAACAACTGGAAGTAGTTCGACTGTTCAGACCTAACCGTGGTTCTGATCACCCTTTCACTCTAGGAATTAGAGACAGTCTTTAAGTTAAGTATTTGTGTTCTTTATCTTACTAAAAGACGCTTACACTTCATAGTGAACAGAGTATTATCTCCATTTGGTAACTGTAAATTTCTCAAGACTAAAAAAAACAAAAATAAGATATTTCATTTTTCCCTTTTGTAACTTTTGTACTATACTGTTCTTTTCATGCCTTAAAATTTATTAGTAGTTTAAACATAACTTTTTTTATTATCGTGACCTTCAGTCACATTCCAACAATTTTTTAGACTAGCTTAAAAATTTAATTTTCTCCATTTTGTAATTCTCATCATTTTTTTAGAACATAATTTCTATTTGGTTTAAATAGTTAAATTTAAAACTAACATTTTTTTGGGAAATACTAATTTACAATAACTTTTAAATTTTAATGTTGCAATAGTTCTTTAAAAAATTATTTTTATATACTGTATATAGGTAAATATATCTTGTAGGTGATATTTTTAAACTAAGTGTATTTTTTCTACTCCTTTTCTGACCATACTAAGTGGTCTGGCGCCCGCTTTTCACGAACCCACCCCTTGCTCTCCTCAGCTATAAATTGCCTAGCCGGCATTGTGTATCCTCCATTTCTTAGGGCAGTCACCACCGTGATAGGTTTGCTATAAATTATATTTTATATTCACTTAGTGCCTAACAACTTTTATAACAGCAAACCGGAACCAAAAAAAAAAATTAACTGAGGAGGTTATACAAAATGGCGCCCAACGTGGGGCGGGGGGGTATAACCTCCTCAGTTAATTTTTTTTTTTGGTTCCGGTTTGCTGTTATAAAAGTTGTTAGGCACTAAGTGAATATAAAATATAATTTATAGCAAACCTATCACGGTGGTGACTGCCCTAAGAAATGGAGGATACACAATGCCGGCTAGGCAATTTATAGCTGAGGAGAGCAAGGGGTGGGTTCGTGAAAAGCGGGCGCCAGACCACTTAGTATGGTCAGAAAAGGAGTAGAAAAAATACACTTAGTTTAAAAATATCACCTACAAGATATATTTACCTATATACAGTATATAAAAATAATTTTTTAAAGAACTATTGCAACATTAAAATTTAAAAGTTATTGTAAATTAGTATTTCCCAAAAAAATGTTAGTTTTAAATTTAACTATTTAAACCAAATAGAAATTATGTTCTAAAAAAATGATGAGAATTACAAAATGGAGAAAATTAAATTTTTAAGCTAGTCTAAAAAATTGTTGGAATGTGACTGAAGGTCACGATAATAAAAAAAGTTATGTTTAAACTACTAATAAATTTTAAGGCATGAAAAGAACAGTATAGTACAAAAGTTACAAAAGGGAAAAATGAAATATCTTATTTTTGTTTTTTTTAGTCTTGAGAAATTTACAGTTACCAAATGGAGATAATACTCTGTTCACTATGAAGTGTAAGCGTCTTTTAGTAAGATAAAGAACACAAATACTTAACTTAAAGACTGTCTCTAATTCCTAGAGTGAAAGGGTGATCAGAACCACGGTTAGGTCTGAACAGTCGAACTACTTCCAGTTGTTCAACTATGCATCTCATATCCAAAAATAATGTTCCCATATAATATAACTGAACTCAATCAGAACCATGTGGAATTTGCAAGCGTAAAAAAGAAGAAACCATAAAAAAGAATTTAATCCTCATAAAAGAGTTTGCATAAAGTAATCTTCATAGAAGGAGTTAATCTTCGTACAAAGAATTAATCTTCGTAGAAGAAAAGATTTTCGTAAAAAAAAGAGAACCTAAAAGTAACAATTTGACAGTAATAAGATGGTTGTCTTATTTAACAAGATTATGTTCTTACCTTATTAGCATAAGGTTCTTCGAATTTCTCGCCGATGATATTATTAGCTAATTAATCCATCTATCGATGAGTACTTAACAAGTGTTAAATAACATACAGCTAACTTATCACAAGCGTGTTGCTCTTAGGCAGGTAGAAGCGGAAAGAGCCGTTTAAAATTCACCTGTTGAATTTTCGACTACCCCCGTACCAACCCAAGATCAGACATTACCGAAGATACCCGATCGCTACTTGTCCACTGAATGGAGTAGGAAAATTATGTTATTCTAAAATATCAAAATATATCGTCTTTGATATTCTTTTAGGAGCTTTCATAGACCCTAATTAAGATAATTATGATTATAAATAACAAATTGTTGAATAATTTGAGAAATAACGACAAATGGAACATTTATGAGAGGATTTTCTCGGCTCTTAGCGCCGACGCAATCAGCTGGTTAGCATTGGACAGCGTTGTAGGTCATAGTCCAGTACGATAGTATTTAATTTATAGCGCACTCATAGTCCAGTCCCTTATTAAGGTTTAATCATTGAGTTTCCGATTTACTGTTGTAACGGAAAATGAACATGGAACCGTTACACATGGAACATTTACGTACATATTTTAAATGTATCGTGACATAATATGTACCAGTAGCCTGATAAACTCCTACAAGATGCATTAATATCCACTATATTTCCATGTATAGTGGAAAAAATGGTCTCTTGCATTTTCTCGTCAGACGCACAGTTCTTGATTAAAACAATTAAATTTAAATTGAAACTAATTATTAACATTGACAGTGATAAATTTTGCTTTAAAAAATTTTTTGGAAATGGCCACTTTCACTTAATAGACATGCTTCCACCCGTCTTTGCATCGAATTGCGCACTTGTTCAAATATTCCTGTTGTATTCTGTATGAGCTTAATGAATGTAAGCAACGGTTAGATATTTTAGTAAATTTATCAAAATATGACGTTCGTTACAAGGAGATATACAACAGTACAAAAAAAGAATATGATAATATATTACAAAAAACTTGGGCAAAAAAATATGAAAACAGAATTAAAAATTCTGATAATAAAACAAAATGCATGTGGGCCATATGCAATGAAATTGTTAAAGAACGCTATAACCCCGATATACTTTTCGACGTTGTAACAAAATCCGACTTAGGAAATATTTCGTAAGAAAAGCGTGCTTCACGTAAAAACGCCGTGGAGGAGGTTTTTAATTCTTGGAAATATATTTTTGCTCTTCGGAGCGTTTTTTATGCCAAATTTTCGCTAACTCTTCGAGGAGCGTTAATTTGGTAAGTGTAGTAAATGTCGCTGCACAGGGACGTAATGTCGCCCCGACCACCCAATTTTGGAAAGTATTCTAAAATTGGACTTGAACTTCCAAATTTCCAAGATTAAAAACCCTTTTACGAATCCACGTTGTCAAGCACTGCAACTCTTACGAAGTGTTGAATATGAGGACAAGTTAGTCCAACGACTATTCAAAGTATATCGGAAGTTATAGCGAAAATAGCCCTTAGCGACATGGGACCCCCATCATTTCCTAGCAGTCGATTTTGACGGGGAAATGATGCGTTTTGACGGGGTTTGCCCTAAACCGGTTCCTCAGTGATTCGGAGTCAAAAAAGTATCTATACCATGTACTCACACGTGCATGGGATCTGCCTTGCCTGAACGTAAAATTTGTTATTGCATAATACAAACGAAGTAGATACGCTTCAAGCAATTTTAAGCTCCGAGGAGCGACCAAAATTTATGTGAATTAATAAAATACGTTTATAAGACAGGCAAGCATAAGCCCACCAAAATTTCAGTTACATGAACTGTTCCTTGAATCTTTTTGTGCATCGTTAGCTTTTCAAACTGCATATTGGATGGTAGTTGGTACCGTATGAATCGTCCCGTTCCTCACCATGTGTTGTACACGGGTCAGACCATTGTTTGTTAACATTTTCTCTGAAGAAGTTGTTGTAAAAACATAAATTTTTTAAAGATTTAATATACATTTTTTGAACTTTATATTGTCTTTTACTTGTGTTTTCTAACAAAATTTCCCTTTCAGATTTAAATTTTAAGAGAGTGTAAAACAGACAGTGTTAGATTTATAGTGTTACGACGTCTTCCAATTAATACTATCAGAGCCGCAGTTAAGCATAAACGACAGTAAGTATGATTTATCCATTAATCTCCGTCTGAAACAGTCACTTTGAACCCTAAAAATTTTGTGAACGTAATATTTTTATTTAGTAGTTAGAAAAGGTTGAGGAAAAAGAAAATTAATTTTTTTCTTTTTCCTATTTTTTTTTTCAATTTTTCTAAGTTTTCCGAGCAGAAAATACGTCCTTCAGACTTCCATCAAAAGCATGGATCGTTCACAAAATCACTGGAAAATCTAATGGTTCTGATATAGGAATAAAGAGAAGTGCTGATGAAATACCTGATAAATATAATGAATACTTACTGTCTGTGATCCCTGAACTTCTAAAGAATCTAGAAACATGCCCTTTCACTAGTAATATAATAGAAAACGACCAATCTATGTATTTAACACCAATAACAGTACCAGAAATTTGTGAATTGGCAAAACAAATTAAAAATAATCACAGTAGTGGAATTGATGAAATTACCAGTAGCATAGTAAGATTTTCAGTAAATGAAATAAGCAGTGTGTTGTGCTATGTGATAAATAACTTTTAAGTACGGCATATTTCCAGATAATTTAAAAATAGCGCTTATAAAACCTCTGTATAAAAAGGGCAATTCTGAAATGATGGAGAACTATAGACCAATTAGTTTATTTCAAGTTTCTCAAAACTATTTGAATTAATTATGAGTAAACGTTTATTGATTTTTATGAATAAGTGCAATTTATTTAGCGAAAATCAACATGGGTATTTAAGGGGTCGCTCAACACAGACAGCAATCTTTCAGTTTATTCAAGCAGTTTTGAGATATTTGGAAAATGGTGATTTAGCTCTTGGAATGTTCCTAGACCTTTCAAAGGCCCATGATTGCTTGGATAAAGAGTTACTTATCCATAAGATGGAAATGTATGGAGTAAGGGGAAATGTTTTAAAATGGTTTATTTCATACTTAAATGATACGACAACAAAGAGTAACTATAACAAAAGGAGGACATAATTATAACTGTAAAATTATGCCAAATAAGGTAGGAATTGAACAAGGGAGTATTCTAGGGCCAATCTTATTCATTGTGTTTGTTAACGACCTGCGATCTGTAACAGATGGACCTGATCAAAGTATAGTCAATTATGCAGATGACACTAATTTAGTATTAGGATGTAAAAACATCTCAGATATTTTAGTCAATAGCAAAAATTTCCTTGGAAAAGTAAATAATTGGTTCACAACAAATAAGCTGATTATAAATAAAGAAAAAACTAATATAATCCTGTTTAGAACAAAACTTTCCAGAATCGATAAACCAACACATTTAACCATTGAAGATGATATATGGGACATTACCGAGAACACGAAGTTCTTGGGAATACATATAAATGAATTTCTAGATTGGTCATGTCATATAAACCATTTGTCAAAAAAGTTAAACTCTATCTGTTATGGAATCCGTCTAGTGAGCAAATACATGAATGAGAAAACACTTAAAATTATGTATTTTACAAACTTCGAGTCAGTTATAAGATATAGAATTGTTTTTTGGGGAAGAGATAGTCAAATTCAAAATACATTTGTAATTCAAAAACGTTTAATGAGAATTATAAAAAAAATGAAATATAATGAAACCTGTAGAACTGTATTCAAATCAGAATCCATAATGACAGTTTATGCTTTATATATATACGAATGTTTCTTTTTTTAAATAGAGAGAGATTTAATACAGCAACACACCATCAACACCACACTAGAACAATATCCCTAAATTACCCCATTCATCGTCTCACATTAACAGAAAAAAGCCCACAGTATATGTGCATAAAACTTTTCAATAAATTGCCTGACAATATCAAAATAATACAAAGTCAAAAACTGTTTAAGTCACGTATAAGAAAACTTTTAATTGATCTTGAACCTTATGGTCTAAATGATTTTTTAAATAGTTAAGTACATTTCTAGAATAAGGTGAATATTTTAAAGAATTTTTGTTATTTACTTTGGTAGCAGACATCAAATTGATGTCCTTGCTCTGACGCCTTTTCATTTTATATTTGTTTATATTATAAATGTAATGTAATATGAAATAAAGATTATTATTATTCTGTATTGTTTCACACGAGGTAACTATTCACTCTCTTAAATCTTCCAAAGTGGTAATGGGCGTTTTATACACCAGGGTTTTAAGATCACACCACAAAAAGAAATCCCAACTATTGAGATCGGAGGATCTTGCTGGTCATTACTGAGATCCTCCGCCACCTATCCAACGATTAGGATAAACCATATGTAAATGGTCGCGAACAATTACACTGACATGAACAGGAGCTCCATCGTGCATGTACCACATTTGATTCCTTAACGCAATTGGTACATCTTCAAGCAATACAGGTAGTTTTTATGTTTCCGTAAGCTACAGAACGTCCCAATTTTTAATGGGTTGTGGATTATTCGGAGTAATCAATTTCCAAATTTTACCCTTTTCGGATATTTCCAATTTATTTGTATATTTTTTTATGTTCCTTTATATGACACAAATAGTGATAATTTAAGAAATAATTGCAAGACCTGTTTTTGTACTTAGAGAAATTTTTTCTACGATTCTAGATGTAGACACAATTAGTTGAGGTCATGTGAAAAATAGCCATTCTTCAACCCGTAAAAATGGCTTTGAACATTAATAACTTTTTAATCAAGGTAAATATTATTTAAAAAATAATTGTTAACACCACCTTCTAGGGATTTATGTTTAAAATGCGATTTTAAACGTATTCTTTATAACATTGACCGAGTAAATTGAAAAAAAAAAAGAAAAAAATCAAAACCTTGAGAATGGGGCATTATTTTAAAGGAAACAAAAAGATGATTGTGAAAACATTTGCTTGTCGCAAACACAACCGCTTTGCTCTAATGGACTGAGAATCCATATACCTTACAAATGGACAGTGGTTCTGCCAATGAGTCATAATTCGAAAATATTAATATAATATATATAAATTAATTTATATATATGAAATACTCTTAACACATTCTAAGTACCACGGCGGTAACCATGACAGACTGCAGTGAATTGAGCTCACAACTTACATTACATTGATGTCAAAAGCTGTTAGGGCTGTTTTAAAAAATGCAATTTTGATATTAATAAAATGATTGTCAAAAGTATCGTCCTAAGATAAATCCCTTCTGAATCTATAAACCTGTAAAAAATTACCACTGATGCTGCAAATTATTCAAATTCTATTAAGATATGAATTTCCACTGTCATTGGAGAAATATGTGTAACTTCAACAACGTAGTTAGGGCTCGACCAAAATTTATCACGATATAGGCGTACTTGAGCACAAACTTGTTTCTATTAACTAAGAGTTAGCGAATACCTTCCATCTCATAAATAAGAATAGTTTTTGCAAAGGTATTACTAGCTCACACGAGCGAAGTGGCGCGCCTGAATGATGCAAGGTTCATCAACAAAAATGGCGCAACAGTTCGCATGTATATATAATGAGTAAACCATCCGTGTTGGCAAAACTCCATCCAACTGCAATCATTTAACAAGAAATTTTTATTTTTAGTTTGAATTCCTTTTTTCAATTAAATTTTTTATTTTTTAATATATATGTTTTGTTTTTATTCAAGAAAGGAAATAACTTGGAACATATAAATAATAATAATGCACTTTATTAATTTTATCAAGTTGCAACATAGTATTATGAAAATTAATCACAAAATTGATATTGAAAAATTAGTACGAGAAAAGCAAGTTTATTAATATAAGCATTCTATAAGGCAGTTATTAGATCAACTAAGATATTTAATCAAGCTGCATTTGTTCGTCGTCATCATCTTTCTTGTCCTTTTTAGAGCCTTTGTTATCTTTGGCTTTCTTATCAGATGAGCTCTTTCCATCGGAAGACGCTCCACCCTTCTCCAAAGCTTTGACAAAATCCTGCATGTTTCCTTGTGCCGCTGCAGCTACAGCATCTGAATTAACAGATAGTTGAGATACCACTGGGCCCAACTGTCCGGATTCCAATGCACTTGAGAACTGAGAGACAGCCTAAAAGAAGATATATACATAATATAGATACATAAATAATCAGGGTTCGTCTGACTTAAATCAACGATTCTAATCAAGTTTTTTTTTCATTTTAAACGATGATCTAAATTAAAATAAGACTGAAATAAAAATACTATTACAAATTATAAATAACAAGGAATATTCTTAATAAGAAAAAATTTGCTACAGGACAAATAGTTTTTAAAACAATTAACATTGATTTCAATTGTATGTTTGTATGGAGATACTGATATTCCTGTTTTTCTGCTCCCAATTTATTTCATAAATTGAAGTGAATGAGCCTAAATGTAGAAAAGACTCTTCTATATCTTGCCCGTATTTTATGTTGATCTTTTTCTTCACAATTTTTCCATTAACGTGCATAAAATTAGAGTAAAACTAAAGAAGAAATTTAAAAATCATGAGTTTTTTTTTATGCGAGTTTGATTTTGTAAATAATAAGATTTCACATTAATTGGTTAGGTTGCTTATTAATTCAATAATTGTGTATTGATTTTTAACTTTGGTTTTCAACATTTAAATTAAAAAATTTTACCTGTTGAAATTGCGGGGAAGCCAAAGTTGATCTTAAAGCTTCTTGTGCACTACCTTCCACAGCTGGCAGATGACTTTGAAGGTGCTGCAGTGTTTCTGGATTACTTAAAACACCAGTTAGAGCATCACTAGTCAGAGCAGTGGACAAGTCAACTGCAACCAAAGTGTTGTATGTTAATTCATAATTCATACAAATTACGCATCCAGTAGCATATAAAAAGACCAAAATGTTATTTTTAAAAGTTTAGAATCAATGGCAAAATGAGACTCTTTGACTAGCACTAATTAAACCATCGAACTAAACCAAGTTATTTTCGACGGGAGTTCGATTTTTCTAGCATTACACGGGTCACTTAGAATAAATTGGAACCCATATGACACACTTAAATGGAAAACTGAAAATTAAATTAAAATTAATATTGACGTCTGAAATGTCACTTATGTGTCAATAATGCGATAATATGAAGTGTTCATTTGAAAATCAAAAGTTAGTGTCACTTCCGGTGAAACCGAAAGTGGGAAAAAATCATTTATATGTCCAAAAGGTGACGTTTGTTAAGTATTTACGATGTTCCAAATGTCAATCATTTATCTTTAAAACTAAAGGAAAAGGGGGGTGTACCATGATCCTGTTACACACGCTGTATATCCAAAAACTATGAATACCTGTGTAGAACTTAATGAAAGTAGAACATGAATTTTCACTCATTGAGAAAATAAAATTTTAGATCTATGAAAAAGAAATTGACGATTTTAAAAATTCTAGTAACTAGTAAACTATGATAAATAAAAACCAATAATATTTACTATAATTACAGTCCTAGTTAGACATTGCTGCGATATTTGGTAATGAACGTATTATATGTTATGTGCTGTCCTCTGACGGATAGAGATGTAATTTGTCCCTGGTCAGAGTGAAGGAAGACCTGTTTAGTTGACGGCCGGTATAATATAATAATAATAAATTTATTTACCAAAAATGTGTTTACAATAAGGATAAATACATACATATATAGTCGTGTCATTGGCACAACTTGGCATCAATTATTGGCGATTTAAATAGATCGTTAACATATATACAAAATAAGATTGGTCCCAAAACTGTACCTAACATTTTTTATATTGCTAATTCAATTATCAATGATAAAATTCTACCTAATTTCTCTAGACTGGTAAAAAATCTAAATTTAATCTCTTTCAAACAAAACTTAAAGCAATATTTAAAAAATAAAGCCTTTTACAGTCTTGATGAGTTTCTCAGAAACAATTTTGTTGATTGGGCTGCTTCAACTAGATCGATTTAGCCATGTAGTTTTATAGTATTGTGTTATTAATTGTCCGTTACTTTTTCTCCACTGGATTTTAATCTACTTTAATATGTCAATTTTTAATGTTTTTTATTTACCACTTTTAACTTGTATACCTTATTGTATGACTTGTGTAAATGCTTTGTGCATGTTGACACCAATAAATTTTTTTTTTTTACAAAAAACCAGTCACCCTACTCTGTGGCTCCGACCCTCACAGAGGGGAGCTGGTAATACCAATAGCCACTCCCCACACCCGTGGGGTGAGTGACTACGGGGTCCGCGAATCGTGTGCCCTGAGTAGATGCAATGAACCGAGGACGACAGCCTTCTGCATTCTACCGGTTAAGATCTCTGCCGAATCTCGGCATGCCGGTATGATCTTTAGTTCTGAAAGCAGCGTCTGTCTCATTCCACCAAGGGCTCCTATAATCAGTACCACTATTTTAACAGAATGGTCTGGATAAAGCCTGCGGAGTTCGAAGAGCAAATCTCGATATTTTGTCCGTTTTTCCTCCTCTTTCAAGACAATGTTGCTCTCAGCGGGAGCTGAGAATTTCACGACATACATTGTCTTGAGTTGGTGGTCGAGGAGTACTATGTCAGGCTTGTTGGCTTGTATTTGCCTGACGGTGGGAAACGAGTAGTTCCAATAAATTAGGCACTTCTCATTCCCCACAACGGACTCAATATCCCCCGGAACGTAAGGCAGCACTGGTGTTTCGTCTATCCCATACGAGTGCCTTAGATGATAGTAAAGCACTCGTAATGCTGCGTTGTGTCTATGAATATAGGCCGAGACTGCGTATGTCGGGCAAGCCGACAGTAAGTGCATTACAGTCTCCGGCGCCCTGCGGCAGGCCCTGCAGCTGACATCAGGGACCTCCATACCCATGACACGACGTCGATAGACGAGAGTGTTAAATACACCATCCTGGCAAGCCATTATGAATCTTTCGGTCTCAGACTTCAGCCCAGCTGACCTTAAGAAGGCGAAGGTCAGCCTTTCGGATAAGCCGAGGTCTTCTATATTTTTATAGAAGACCCCGTGCAATGGCTTATCCTTATGGAGCTGCAGAAGGATGTTGTGTTCTGCAGCTCTAATGTGGGCTTTTAGTCGAACGGGTTCCAACTCGGTGACAGAGTCGGGGTTTACCCGCTTGACGTCGAAGATGAGACCAAGTTCATGGCTGCTCTCCGTGCTGCCTTAAAGAGAAAAGCTCCTACCTCTGCATTTTCATGGTCTCGGACCATGCAGAGGAGGGGATCCGAACTCCTGATGACCTTTAGACATACATTTTGTTACACAGAAGGAAAGGTAAGAAATTTTGAAATACTGACCTTACATGCTCCATCCAGAACCATCCTGCTATGGAGACTCTCCAAGCTCAAGAGTCCACGGCCTCCCCGATGTCGTGGGAGATATAACCGTGGAACGGACGATTTAGGATGCAAGCTCCTATTGAGATGCATCTTCTTGCGGGTTACTACATCGAGTTGACGCAGCTCTTCTCTAGTCCACTTCACTACTCCAAAAGAGTAGAGAAGGATCGGAACGGCAAGTATATTTGTAGCAGACACCTTGTTCTTCCCCGACAGTTCTGAAGACCAGATCTGTCGGAGTAGGTGCTGATACTTGCTGCGGAGAGCGTTTTTCACTACACTCACTTCTTGGGTGGAGCGTTGCTCGACACCCAAGTAAGTGTACAACTCTCCGGCATCTAGATGGTGTAAGATGCTTCCGTCCACGAGCTGCGCGTCCTCTCCATAGTCACCGCATCGTCCTCTCTTGAGATGGATCAGTGCGCATTTGTCCAACCCGAACTGCATACCGACAGCTTGCGTGTACTCCTGTACCACCCTAAGGGACTGTTGGAGATCCCTCTCTCCAGAGGCATAAAGTTTAAGGTCATCCATATAAAATAGATGGGTGACCTTATGCCTCCTGTCGCCGGGGGTACCGCAGTTGTAGCCACGGGTTTTCCGGAGCGAGACGGATAATGGCAGTAGTGAGATGCAAAACAGAAGGGGGCTGAGGGAATCTCCCTGAAATACTCCTCTTCTGAATGTTACCGACTCTGTTTGGACTCTATCGTTACCCGATGTTATGGTAAAGCGAGTCCTCCAGAGCGGCATCAGTTCTTCAATACATCTCACTCCGGGACCAGGTACCACAAGACATCGGAGCAAGTGAACAATGAGCTCATGTGATGTCATGTCAAATGCCTTGCGGTAGTCGATCCAGGCCATAGAGAGGTTCCGCTTATACTGCATGGAGTCCTGCGTGACACATCTGTCGATCAACAGGTTCTCCTTGCAGCCAGCGACACCTCTCTTCGACCCTCGTTGCTCATATATCCGTTCGTAAACCGGTTCAACTGTGTGGAGCACCCGCATGTACAAAATGCATGTAAACACCTTGTAACATGCGTTTAGGCAGGTTATCGGTCTGTAATTCTTTGGGTTGGACAAATCTCCGTTCTTGGGGATCAGCACTGTCCGCCCCTCAACAACCCAAGAAGGGATTTGTTGCTCCCCATTTAACCAGGAATTAAAAATTCTGGCCAAATGGTGGTGGGTGCTCGATAACTTTTTCCACCAAAAGTTATTTATCCCATCGTGGAGCAGCAAAGTTCTTAGAGCCCTCAAGAGGCCTACGAACCTCTTCTGGGGTTATTGGTTCGCACACTTCCTGTGGTTGCTGAAGCCTTTGACAAAAGGTTTCAAAGTGTGCAAGGGCAGGAGAATCTCGGTTGAGTGGAAGCCTCTCCTCGTACAGCGTTTTCCAGAAGTTCTCCACCTGATCTGCAGTCGGCGGATTGTCTACAACACGCGGACGCGGTTGGAAAAGGCGCGAGGGCTTCTCGCGGAACAGTTTATTTTCCGCAAGCCCCCTCGCTCGCCTCACTAGTGACTTTTTGCAAGTCACTAGCATCCGTATTTGAGTGTGTGATGGACGCGTCTTAAGTTGGCGGCTAATCGACGCACTTTAGGCGTGAAAGGCCTGTTGGCCGCCATATAGTCCATCACACATTGGATACGGGATGCGTGTTGCCTCGCCGACCGGATCTTGGCTTCCATCTTTTGTATGCGCCGCTGCGCTCTCTCCTGTGGGGAAGAGGTATTTCGCCTCTCCACCTGAGACGAGCATTGAGCAGCGGCATACACGGCACAATTTATGTGCCAGATGTCAGCCTCTTCTGGTAGCGCTGTACGGAGTTCAGCGTCCACTTTGGCCAGGTCTTGTGGCCCGGGGGTTTTCAGACGGTGTAACCCCCTTCTGGTACTGAGGCCCTCTGGCGGAACGAGGAGAGCTACGTCCTCAACCGGTGAATGTGGCGGCTCTTCGGCCACCTCATTCACCGGTCCAGGAGCAGCCCTCACGTAGCCCCTACTACGAAGGTGGGATACATAGTCACGCAGATTTTGTGGCGTGAAGGCGCTATGCTCTGGTAGCCTCTCACACCACAGAGCATGCATCCGCGCCATGTATCCCCTCCGCGCGGGCTCACTGCTTTCATAACAATGCAGAAGTTCATCCCTCAGTTCATCTGTCCACTCTAAGCGTCCTTGGGCATTGCCATTGTTATCAAGGGGCGGTCTGTCCGGTTGGGCCCCACCACCTTGCCCTTGACCCCTATCCGCACGGGGTCGATCGTGGGGGCCCTGCCTTCGGCCTATTGGAACCAAGGTTTAGGGCCTGTGGGTGGTTAGCCCAGCAGGCCCACGACCGACACCAGAGGGGAAGACGCTTTCCCCTCCCGGGTGCACTAGGGCTGCCGGTTCGGTTTTGCACCCCAGCTGGAGTAAGTGGTGGCGCTACTCACCAAAGGCTTGATAGATGGAAGTCAGCCCCTCCTGCTTATAATGATTATTATTATTATTATTATTATTATATATACTAACGAACAGTTTCTGATTTTTTAGGTAGCTTTTTATTACATTATAGAACGTTCCTCGAAAGCCAATATTTTCCAAAGCAACTAATAAATCATGATGGCTCACAGTGTCCAAAGCTTTCGGTAGGTCAACGAAAACATAGAATGAGGGCTCAGCAGAGTCGAGTGTCGTGTATATTTTAGAGGTAAAGTCGGTTATTGCATCATTCGTTGATCTATCATCCATGAATCCGTATTATAATAATAATAAAACGTCTTTATTTAAAGGGCTATTCCTCCACTTAACCCTGTAATTATAAGTTAAGTATGTAGATATAAACAAGTAATATAAAAGAGAAAAAGAAAGAAAAGGTGAAAACAGTGGCAATTAGAAAGTAATAATGAGAAAGTAATAATAAGTAGTAACAATAATAATCATATGACACTAATAAGTAACAATGAAAGCCGTTTCATCATTGCGCTGCTAAAAAAATATTTGCGGAAGGTAAAAATGTTATATTTTTTTATCTCTGAATTTAATGAATTGTACAATTTAACAGCGTTATATGTAAAAGATTTCTGAAACATTGAGGTAAAGTGATGCGGCATGGTGAAATTGTCGATGTGACGAATATTTAGATTGTGCATCTGGTTACGAGTAATTAGTTTGTCTCTAAGATAGGCAGGAGAAGACGTGATACAAATTCTATGTAAAAACAAGAAATGCAATTTCCATGTACTGTCCATCTCTAGCCAATTTAACTCAGAGAATTTTTCGCTAATGTTGTCGAACTTTCTTAAATCAAATATTAGTCGACAACAAGTATTTTGAACTTTTTGGATGAGTTTTTTGTTAACTGTATCCAAAAATGGATAGTACATAGTTTCACAGTAGTAAAAGATTAGTAAAATAATAGTTTCGCACAGCTTTTTCTTGTTTTAATATTCAGAAACTGCTTGTTGGCATATAGTAACTTTAAACATATACAAGATTTCTTAACTAAGTTGCTCACATGTGCGTTGAAACTTAATTTATTATCAAATATAAAGCCAAGGTTTTTCGCTTCTTCTACAAATGGAATTATCATATTATCAACTGCTATTTCTATATGGTTAATTGCATAATTATAGCGAAATCTGGAAGAGAATACCATAGCAGAACACTTTTCTATGTTTAATTTTAAATTGTGATTGGTGCCGCAAACGTTTAGGGAATTGAGATCACTATTTATGTCTTTCAGCTGCGGGTAGATTGTATATGTTAAAACTATACTTAAGTTGTACATCGTCTGCGTAAGATTGAATTTTCATATATTTAAGGTTGTTGCCAAGATCCATTGTATATAATATGGACAGAAGTGGTCCTAGAACCGAACCTTGTGGAACACCAGAAACCACGAGTTTTGACTCTCTATGTATTTGACATACACAGCAAAATAAGAGTTCTTCCAAAAAAAAGCTTTGAAAACGGAGAGATTACTTTCCGAAACGTCAGCAAAATACATTATTTCTGTGTTTATTCCGATTTATATTATTTGCAAAACATAACCTCTGACTTTTCCTTTGGCGTAAACGTCACGGGCGCAGAGGCTTTTTTCCAATAATTCTATTATTTTGTAGATTCGGTGATTTGTTTTGAAGAGGATAATAATACATGTGGTAGAAAACCCAAATAATAGGAAAAAATACTTTGACTCTGATGTTCCAGACTCGGTTTTAACCCTCTGGGAACGACCAATTAAAACACTTTTAAAAAACCTAACACATACATTATTAAAACCATAAAATTGTAACTTTGCGCATAGTAATGAATGATCAACTGAATCAAACGCTTTTGAATAATCAAGGAAAACTAAAATGTCAGCAAGTTTATTATCCAAATCCCGTAAAATATTGTCCGATATATTGGTAAGTGCTGTAGAAGTGCTGTGTCCTGCTCTAAAATTGATATTCTGGGAATAACTTATTTTTGAGTAAGTATGTTTCTGTTTGAAAATAAACTGCTTTTTCCAATGTTTTACTAAATATTGCCAATAGATCTAATGATAATAATGATCTGCAATTACATTTTTATATAATTTCTCCTTGCAAATTTTTTATGCTTGTAATATTTACTTTATTTTTTAAGGTCGCCATTTTTATCTAAAATACATATTGCAAACAAACTATAAGACTACCTAAGTAGAACTATAACAATAGTGTTATAAATTTTCACTCAATAATTTCAAAATATGCGAAATAGTTAGATTTAAATTTGGGAAATATGAAGATTGACATAATTTTTAAAATGAAATCCAACTATTTTGCAAACAACTGAAATTATTGAATGAAAATGCATATCACTACATCTGTCATAGTACTACTTAGGCAGTCCTATACTTTTTTTAAAAAAAGTTAAAAACTTTAAGACACTTCTCAACTTGTTATAGTTAATGTAATTTTTAAATTCAGTTTCTTTATTAAACTTATGTGGCCGTCTCAAGTACTACATTCATTCATATAGATTCATTACCAAAAACTGCAGCGATATCTAAGTAGGATTTTACAAAAAATAAATATTCTTTCTTAAATAACCTCATTACTGGTAACATTACCCATACATATATTATCTTCCACAGCAAAATGATCGAGGATGAAACTTCTTAATGAAATCTAGCACATACCTGACTGTTCTTGAGCACCTTCTGGAGCAACAGGGGCAATACCTTGCAAAAAATTTTGTAAATCAGACAGCTGAATTGGATTAGTATTTCCAGGTGGTGGTGTGGCTTCCGACGAACGAGCAGTTGAGCGAGGTCTACTTGGTGCATCAGGGGTAGCAGCAGGGATAGGAGCAGTTTGGGGAGTGGTTAAGCCTGCAGAAGGAGTAGTTTGATTAGTGGAAGTGTTAGTAGTAGGGGTACTGGGAACCGTACGGTGGGTTATAGCAGGTGTTGTACTTGTGCGTGCGCTTCCGCTATTGGGATTTCTGAAAAATTGTAACACATTATTAAAATCATTTATAAATACAGAAAATAGAAAAGAAAGGATTTATATTTGTTATTCTCTATTAGGTAAACATGAAAAATATAGTTCCGCTCAAGTAATATGGGGTGGCACACAGGAACCTGGCATACTTTGAATGAGTAGTACACGGTAGGTAGTCAGCGGAGAGGGGCAAGGTTTGCAGCATTCTTTTGCTTACCGTATGCCATGTCGGTAACAATGGAACATTATATTCATCAAAAATCTCTACAAGTTATCGCGTTACAATGCGGTGTGTCCTTGCTCCAAGCAAGACCTGTAAACAATTTTACGTCCAATCAATCGAAAATCATTTCAAATAAAAATTGTCCAGCATGGAAAGAAAGTTTTATCGAAAAGACACACACACGTTTTCAACTCTTCGGGCTATCATAAGGGGGTGGCTCTAGAGAGGGTACAAAAACATGTTTTTGTTAAATCAAAGGAAGTACGAAAAATGTAAATTGCAAGTTTCTCATCAGAGCACCAGGGGTGACTCAGAAAGGACCCAAAACAATTTTTCATCAATTCAAAACTGTTTCAACTAAAAAAATGTTTTTCTTTACATTTCATACTAGAGAAATACAGGTTGTCCATTTTATCAGGGCACTTGAGAATCTCTCACTTAATATCGGTCATACAAAAAAAATTATTTTTACGAAAATTGTGCCGATTTATATAACCTACAAAATGGTTTAAAGACATTTGAAATCCATGGCCTACTTTAAGAGTTATGGCGGAAAATATCGAAAATGCGGAAAACGTCTAGGCCAAATATCTCCGTTATTTGAAAAATGATTCTAAGGCGAAAGTGGTTTGCAAAACAGTGTTTCAACGACGTTTTATCTAATTTTTTTCAAAACCGCTGTATTCTGAGATTTACTCTTCAGGCTATTAAAAAAATTATTTTTGAGTATTTTCCTCTCTATTCAACGATATATCACATATATTTATTCATTGGTACTACGTTAGTAATTATAAAAACATTTTTTTTTAAACCAATAAAAAAATTTTTTAACGAAGTATTATACTTGCCGTGGAGAAGTATGATTAGATAAGACGATAAAATAATTCAATAAGTTGTTCAAATCTTTGCTATAATAAAACATTAACGCAATTAAGAAGAATAAAGTAAATTGAGGTAACAAAAACAAAATAATAATCAAGAAAGCAACATGGAGCAATTATGGAAAGAGTATTCTCAGTTATGCCTATGTATAGAGGTCCTCCATAAAAGCGTCACTCCTTGCTCAGAAAGTTAAAATGTCTTTACCAATTAATTTAAGTATAATATCCATTTGTTTGTATTTCATGATTTCACTATTATTTCAATTATTTTAAAATAGTTGGCTATGAACAAACTTTTAATTTTTTGACAGATCATCTCAGTTAATACTTAAACTCTCACTCATATTCTGCTTTCAAGATGGCTGACAGTAAGATATCCGAGAAAGAGCTCTGCAATTATTGCCATTATTGCAAAAAGAAAACATCCAAAAAAATCATTAAATGTAAAAAGTGCAACAAAGTGTATCACAATAGTTGTGCAATAAGAGTTGTGTGTTGTGAATCTACACTAATAGAACAAAAAACCATATATTTAAGTGATGGTATGATTGATGAAGAAGAAACGAATATATTATCATTGTCCATTTCTAATGAAGAATTATTAGCAGAAAATCAAGAGCTAAAAGAAATCAATAAAAACTTAAGTGAACAAATTGTGCAATTAAAACAAGACATTAAGAGAATTCAAAAAGAAAATGATTCATATAAAATTGAGGTAAAAACAAATAATGAAGACAAACAAAAAGTAGACATGAAAAATTTCATCTCGGCTGAAATTGAAAAAAAGTTTTCCATCTATTTAGAAGACTTAAACGCACTCAAAGTAAAATTAAATAAATTTGAATCCATGAGGGAATGTGATAAACCAAAACCAAATCTAAAAAACCAATTAGAAGAAAAATCACAAGAGATAAGGAAATTATTTCAGTTAAAAAACATCAAAACAACTTTACGACAAAAAATGACCAACCAGGAACATCAAAACAAACAAATCTACAAGAGTTACAAAATAAACAAGTGCAAATTATGAATAAAAGAATTAACCTAGAACCCAGCGTCACAAGAAGCACAAAACCAGACACAAGCAAAACTGCTCCAACAGAGCAGAATAAGGAATTTGTCCAGAACAATAATAATACAGATAACCCCAAAATAACTGAAAACGATAACGATGGATTTACTTTACCCAGACAGCGGAAAAGATTCACCCAAAAAACAATTATTGGAGAAAATGAAGACTCGACTAAATTGAAAGCAGTTAATCCACTTAGTTGGATATTTATATCTAGATTGGAACCCGAAACTACAGTAGAAGATGTCACAAATTACTTCAAGGACTATGATGTCAATGTCCTACAGTGTTATAAGCTTAAAACATTTTCAAATGAAATTGCAGCTTTCAAATTGGCGGTGAACAAAATAGACGAAGACAAAGTGTTTTGTGGTCAAGTATGGCCAAAAAAGACAATTGTTCGACCATATGATTCACGCGGACTAAAAAATTTTCAGAGAATTACTCCTGCCTCATTAAACAGGTAACTTATGATGGACAAAAACCTGACAATATTGCAGAACATACTGGTATTTATTTATTACACCAAAATATACAATCTCTGAGACATAAATTACTTGAACTTGAAATAATAATAAACAGTCTTGAACAGCCCCTTGATATAATATGCCTCACAGAGCACTGGTTATTACCAAATGAAATCCACACAATATCCATGGAAAATTACAAAATGGTATCTTCATACGCAAGAGAATCTACTACTCATGGTGGGTCCTGTGTATTTGTAAAGAAAACATCTGACTTCGCAGAAGATATTAAATTGAAACAAAAAAATGTAGAAGGACATATAGAATCCTCAAATGCTGTAAGCGGGACCAGTAAAATAGTAATATGTATATATAGACCACCAACTGGCGATATTAATACTTTTTTTAACTCATTAATCTGCATGTTAAATTATTTCACAGACAATTATCATAAATATAAGTTGATCCTATGTGGTGATTTTAACATCAATTTACTAAATCTCAATAATCACACAAAAACTTTTCACGATATTCTTTTGTCATTTAATCTGGATCAGACTATTTTTCTGCCAACCAGAATCACAAAAAAATCGAGTACCCTCTTAGACAATATATTTGTAAATTTTAATACTATTTTACCGTTTATCAGTCAAACTTTGCCAACAGCTATCTCCGACCACTATGGTCAAACCATATACATTAAAACGACACCAAATAAAATTTGCAATGATAAACTGTTTAGAAGAGTATTTTCAGATACAAAAATGCTAAATTTCAAATATGAACTACAAACTGAAAATTGGTTTGAAGTCTTTAACTCAAATGTGTCAAATGAAGCTTACAGCATATTTGTTAATAAATTAATTAGTTTAATGTCAATAATCTTTAATAAAAAACTTGTTAACAATAAAAGATCAAACAGTTGGATTACAAAGGGTATTAGAATATCTAGTAAAAGAAAACGACATCTATTTAAACAAAAAGAACAAGGTTTAGTTACTTGTGACCATTACAACTTATATTGCAGCATTCTTAAGAAGGTAGTCAGAGAAGCAAAGAAACTGTCTAACATGAATTATATACAAAATGCGCAGAATAAAAGTAAAGCAGTATGGAAACTGGTAAAAGATTATACAGGCAAACATGTAACTGATAGAAATTCTATTCTTATTAATTTGAAAGGCGAACATAAAGACCCCAAAGACATTCTCAACAATGTGAATACTTTTTTTAGTAATCAGTGTCCAGATTTAATTGTTAAAAATGAAAATTATGCACTGTACAATATTCAAAGAAATATCAACTCATTAATTTTATTTCCTACTAACTTTAATGAAGTATATAATGAAATTATGTCACTCAAGAACACAAATTCAGTTGGCGAGGATGAAATACCTGTAAAACTCCTCAAAGTGATAGCCTCTGAAATAACTCCACCTTTAGTACATATTATAAACCTAACCTTTGATACAGGTTATTTTCCAGATAGGTTAAAAGTAGCAGAAATAATCGCTTTATACAAAAAAGGAGATAAAAATCTGATCTCCAATTATAGGCAAATTGCATTGCTATCAAACATCAGCAAAATATTTGAAAGAATTATTTACAGCAGATTAATATGTTTTTTTAATCACTTTAATGTTTTATCCCCAACACAACATGGGTTTAGGAAAAATAAATCAACAATCACCGCTATATATCAAGCTCTGTGTAAAATTATTGACTCACAAAATAAGTGTCAAACTACATTTCTAATGTGTTTAGATTTATCTAAAGCATTTGACAGTGTTGATTATTCAATATTACTAAACAAACTGGAATGTTATGGGGTAAGAGGGGTATCGCTGCAATTAATGGAGTCGTATCTTCGAAATAGGGTACAGAGAGTGGTTGAACGTGATAAGGATGGAGTACTCATAAGATCAGAGAGCATCACTGTTAAAAGGGGTGTTCCTCAAGGATCTGTACTGGGCCCCCTCCTTTACCTTATCTACACCAACAATCTCTCTTGCGCTATTAATGAGGATGTGATTCAATTTGCCGATGACACTTCTTTAATTTTTAATGACCAATCAACAATAAATCTCGATCAAAATATTTTTTCTACACTTGAAACACTAGAAAGTTGGTTTGCTGCAAATAATCTTTTACTTAACACAAATAAAACCCAATTAATAAAATTTGATTACGGTCTGAAAAATAATGAGTTGATAGTTTCTAATGGGAATAAACAGATCACTACTGTAAACAGTGTGAAATTCTTGGGGATTCACATTAATTCTCGCTTAGATTGGCGATGCCATATTAAAACGCTTGCCAGCTGCTTAGCACGATACTGTTATGCACTGAAAGTGATTTCAAACATGATTAATGCCAAATCAGCCCTAATTGCTTACCACTCTTATATACAATCCAGAATAAGATATGGAATCATCTTCTGGGCTAATTCTCCAGATATGTTACGTATCTTTACATTACAAAAGAGGTGTATAAGAAATATCTATAAATTACAAAATCGCGAATCCTGTAAAATATACTTTAGAAATAACAAAATGCTTACCCTACCATGCATTTACATTTATGAATCTGTGATATTTATCTGTAATAACAGGGACCTTCTTGAGAACTGTGATAGGCAGCACAGCCACAACACCAGAAATAAGTCTGACTTGATTAGTGACAGAATGAAATATACTTACTTGCAAAAAAATGTGAAATTTTCCATAATAAAGATCTATAATAAATTACCAATTCCTATCAGAAATCATCCAGTAGAAAAGTTAAAAACAATACTGTATAACGTCTTAATAAAGAAGGCCTACTACAGCATTGGAGAATTTTATAGTGATCCTCATTTCTGCGCCAATTAGGCATATTGCATTTTATTATTATAACTGTAACTTTAATGTAGTTGTTGTATATGTAATATTTATTATGTTTTATACATTTATTACGTTTTATACACTATTATGCTTTATATTTGTAAATGTTAGACATGTTCTACACCGTAAGGGTATTTTTTTCGAGAACTAATAAATATCTATCTATCTATCTATCAATCACACTCGTTTAAGAATTTAGAATTTTCAAAAATGATTTTCACTCACATTGATCATTATAATATGTTCGTTACATATTGCCAATGCAATTTTAACTCTGGGTTAGCTCACGTAGAATATAGAAACAGATTTCCACAAACATACAGCCGAATAAAACTGTTCAGAAAATTAGCTATGAAAGTGAAAAATAATGGTTCATTTTTAAAGAAGAAGACAAGGTTGAACAGTGTTACTGATAATGTAAATAAGATAAACCGAGTTATTAATTATGTAAGAAATAAAAATACACAAAATTTGGAAACATCATTAAGAGAAATTGAAATTGCTTGTCATATACATAAAACAAGTGCTAGAAAATTTTAAAGAATGGTACCTAAACTTTTTGAGAAATGAATTTAATGAATTCTTAGATGACCTACCTTTAGAGAATCGACGCAACTTTCAATATTTTCAATAAGATGGAGCTCCTCCCCACAATTCCCTGATTTGCCTTGATTATTTAGACGAAATTTTGCCTCAACATTGGATAGGTACCAATGGATTTATTCGATGACCCCCTCGTTCTCCAGATATAACCCCGATGGATTTTTTTCTATGGGGTATATTAAAGATAAGGTGTTTTCGACGACACCGCAAAATATAGAGGACCTAAAAGCTCGAATTCAACAGGCGTGTATTACAGTTACCCGCGAAATGCTGAGTAATGTTTTAAATGCAGTGCCTCGCCGCGCTCGATTGTGCATAAGAAATCGCGGTGGACACTTTGAACACTTGATATGATATTTTAAAAATTATTTTGAGTATTAGATAAATATTAATGTCCTGTGTGCTATATACTTTTTATTAATTTGTTTTTGTTATTTTGTTATTCTTCTTAATTGTGTTAATGTTTTATTATAGCAAAGATTTCAACAACTTATTGAACTATTTTATCGTTTTATTTAATCATACTTCTCCAGAGCAAGTATAATGCTTGTTAAAAAAATGTATTGATTTAAAAAAAATGTTTTTATAATTACTAACGTAGTACCAATGAATAAATATGGCATGTGATATATCGTTGAAAAGGGAGGAAAATACTCTATTTAATGGCGCCATTTCCCGCCCGTTTCAAAATAATTTCTTTAACAGTGTTAAGATACTTTTGGGTAAAATTCTGAAAATTATTATTTTTCCGTGTATATAAATCAAAACAAATCTAGGTAGGATTTGAATATCAATTATTCCTTTTTTTACTTTTTTTTACTTACATTTTTTACCGCGGCATTTTTATGTTCGCCTGCTGAACCACACATTCGTTGGAAAGTGACAGTGAAAACCGCTCGCAGATATCACGTGTGTAATTGTTATCGCATTTTTTTCTACAAAATTTGGTTTATCCAACACTGGAACCCAGGGATGTCCCTTCAAGAACTGAATATCATCAGTAAAGGTAGGCGAACATTCGTAATTAATTAAAATCATTTTTTTCATCATTATTATTTTTTTTATAATCATTTCTACATAATTTCGCATCCGAAAAGAACCAGATTACTATTTTACAGTCTAAAATTATAATAGTACAAACAGCCTGAAGAGTAATCTCAAAATACAGCGGTTTTAAAAAAAAATTAGATACAACCTCGTTGAAACACTGTTTTGCAAAAAAATTTCGCTTTAGAATTTTTCTCGTATCTCTTCAAATAACGGAGATATTTGGCCTAGACGTTTTCCGCATTTTCGATATTTTCCGCCATAACTCTTAAAGTAGGCCATGGATTTCAAATGTCTTTATACTATTTTGTAGGTTACATAAATCGGCACAATTTTCGTAAAAATAATTTTTTTTGTACGACCGATATTAAGTGAGATATTCTCGAGGGCCCTGATAAAATGGACAGCCTGTATATTATAATTAAGTCTTAAATAATATATTTCTTTAATATATATATATTTTTTTTATTGGAAAACTAGATTGTATCAATAAATTTTTAAAATAAAAATTTATTAATAATATGTGCTATTGTATTGGAAAATTAAAAATATATTCAGGATATGGAATGATGAGAAAGTACTGTCGAGGGGCCAAGATCCTGTTTTGGCAGTTTTTTCTATTATTTTCAATAACCAATTCAAATACTTTACCATCAAGTTTATCGTTTATCCACTCCCGTTTTCATGTACCTCTTAATCTATATATATTAAAATCGTGTTGGTGCGTGCCCCTTGCGTTTTGCGATTTTGCTGGCGCATGTTCTCCGGTATGCGGCAGAGCCAGAGGTCGGGAGCGGGACGAGCGGAAGCGGGAGGACGAACTACGTCCCAAGTTCATATTGGCGACGAGTGCCTTTCGGGGTTGATATTTTTAATTAGGCTAATAATGTCGGCTATCTCTTTCCCTACACGCTTTTACGACCCTCAAAATGAATTTGCGTCGCTCCTTTTTGATGACGTAGGCGCCCGCTTATTTTGGTAAACGTAAAAAATTTCCGTTTTTGTTTCGTTCCTGGCGGCCTTATAATTCGATTATGCCGGTGGGATTTACGATTTGCTTTCATTGCCATTCATGTACTTTCCATATCGACATCGTACGGCCGTCTGCGAGGTGTTTTTCGCCAGATATGAGCGTTTAAAAATTGCGTGTTTGGTGGTTTTTCACGATTCTGGCGAAATACGCACATTTTCGGTTTTCCTTCAATAACTTCTAAACCGCTGGAAATTTCTTAAAAATAAAAACTCCCAAAGGACAAGATTATTTAATGAGGAATCGTTTCCATTTTTCAGATATCACCTTCGACGAACCGTTTTCGAGCTAGAGCGTTTTGAAGGAAACGACGTCGGGTGGCCAAAATACGTAGCGTTTTCGTTAAAAGCCGAATATCTCGGCAAATAGGCCGTTTTCGGCGAAAATGTTCGTACCTAACGAAAATAAAGCTAAATAAATTATCTACCGCTATGCAGAGTTTCATTTCTCTACTATAAATATTAAGAAAGTTGTGGCCTTTAGAAAATGCTACTTTATAGTAAAACGGAATATTTTGTTGCCGTCAAATAATTCCTTCTGAATCTCATGATGTACGTGAAACATTTTGTAAAGGCGACGCGGTAGCCGGACGGTAATAGTCGACGTGTTCCAAGCGGCAGGTCCCCGGTTCCATCCTCACCCACAGCAGCTCTTTTTTTTTTTGCCGTACATTTTATCTTAATTGAAAATTCATCTTTATTTCTGTCTTTTAAATTTTTAACCTTATTATGTATATAACAGATAGAATACCCTTATTTATTTTTAGAACTAATGATTAATTTAAGTAGGTTTGAATAAATTTTCCTACACAATAAAATGATAAATTAAAACAACAATAAATAAATCTAAAGCATATTGATTTCGGCTACCACCAGCCAACCTGTATCTATGAGGAACTACCTATTTTAGAACAGGATAATTAGTTTTTGTATGCACATTGTGCAGGTTTATAAAAACGTTAGCTCAGGGAAAAATCAATATAAATAGAATGAATTGTACTTATAAAACAATAAAAAAAGCTTTTAATTGGTAATTGGTTCCATCCTCACCCACAGCTCCTTTTTTTTGCCGTACATCTAAAATTTTGTCTGTATAATGATTTAAAAAATATTTTCAGTGATATACTGTTTTTTGGGAAGATTAGCTGTGATTGACTGATTTCATATCCATTCTATAGACTGTTCGGCAAACGGCAAATTTACGCAAGGGAGTAGAAAAAAATTTAAATAGATTTTCCTTATCTTTCATTACATTTTATCGATATTTCTTTCATGAATTCGTGCCTCGAACGATTCGGGGAATGTCGTTTCAATATTTTATAACGTATACGAACTTAAAATATATGTTCGGTTAATATTGAAAAATGAAAAACTGAAAAATGAAATCCTGAAAAATGAAATGCTGAAAAATGAAATACTGAATATTGACTTTGATATTTATTTTGATAACGGTTTTGATATTGATTTTAATATTGACTTTGATACTGAATTTGATGTTGATTTTGATATTCTTTCATGTTCATTTCGACATCCTTTCATGTCGATTTTGATATTGATTTTAATTCTGATATTGATAATAATAATGATTAATATTGAGGCGCATTCAGGGACAATTCCTCAGAATTTTGAGGCTAATCCGAGGACCGATCCTAGAATTTTGAACATATCTCCGACTTTCATGCGTCCTCAACTCCCTCCGGTCGCATTCCCGCGTGGCGCCGCAGGCGCCACTATGAGCGCGAAGCGCGAATGCCTCTGCAAGAGCTAGAAATGGCCGTAGGCCATTTCTAGTATAGATTTAGAATCTGCCTTGGGAAATGCAAACTCTACTTAACATTATTCTTTAAACAAATTATTCAATCTAATTATTTCACAGCTACATATAAAAAAAAATAGGCAAAAACCT
The DNA here is from genome assembly GCA_963675555.1 of Leptura quadrifasciata. Taxonomy (NCBI): domain Eukaryota; kingdom Metazoa; phylum Arthropoda; class Insecta; order Coleoptera; family Cerambycidae; genus Leptura; species Leptura quadrifasciata. Next base: position 75,354,394 of record OY776674.1, on the reverse strand, counting down.
TAATACTAAATATTTTTAAAATAGGATTCATACCTCATAGTACCAAGAAGACTGCTTAGACCTCCCATTTGACTAGCACCACCAAACAATTGCATCAATTGAGCCTGTGACATATTGTTCAATAGAGACTGCAAATCTTGATCTGGATTTGGAGTAGACTGCACAGCACTAGAAGGATTGTTCAGCAATTCATTAATTCTCTTGCAATTTTCTTCATCTTTATCAGCACGAGGTTCCTATGTTGCAAAAATAACGAATTATTTTATTTAGCGGCAGTGTGGACAACAAAAATTGCTGTATACAGTACAATCAAAAATAGTTTTGGACAAGTAATTGCTTATGAAGGAATATTAACATGTTGAGTTCGGGTATTGAATGATAAAATTTGGTTCCCTGGGACATCAACGCAATATTATATTGTATTCAACTTGTTAAGAATAAATATATACCTGTAGCCAAAAGAAGAATTTCTTATTGGAAGATTTAAATTTCAACAAGTAAGCCCTCCCAGTAGTACACTGTGGTATCTTGACATATTCACAATCATCAGGAAATATTATTAAATCATCCTCGACAATGCCTGTAAAAATTTTATTAGTAAAATAAAAAACATTATCATTATTTTATTTTTACCTGTGGTACGATCTTGCCAGCAAAAGTGCATAAGAGAGTCCTCACTTTGGTAAACATATAGCAGACCCTTGCGTTTGTCTGGATAGACCATGCGTCCTAAAATTAAGAAAAAAAATATTATTATACACTAATAAAACAAAATCTAAGATGATAAATACAAAATTATTGATTGGTTGTTTGAAAATTTCAGACTTTCTAGAAAAACGACGTGTTTGATGTTTTCCAGAAGCTACTTATATAGCAAATTGAAATAAAAAGTTAAAATAGACATGAAAAATTTCGGAAACAGAAATTTTCAGTGATAATTTTCCGAGAATATTCACAAAATTGGTTAAAAAGTGGAGAATAATTATTATTTCTCCAACACGGCTCCAACGATTTCTATGGATAACACTGACCTGTTTCCAAGAGAGCAGACGATTTAGAAATCCGCCCGGTAAAAACATTAAATTCTTTTTAATGCAGTGAAAAACCTCATCAAATGAGATATAACTTAATCAGGGCGTATCTATAGAAAATCCGCAAAATTTTAGAAGAAATCAAACTGAATAATTAATTAAAAATTGCCAGTTAACGATTTAAGTGGTGTATGCAGTGTAATGCACTAGTCCACTCATGTACTGTAAAGGGATCAGGTACCTAAACATCAGCTATTCAACAATGTTTAAGAACAGGAACTAGGAACACAGGCAAAATGGGATGGACTGTAAATCACCACTGAGGTAAACCTTTTATTCATGATTAGGATAGATACATTTTTATGATATTGTGTATAACAGTTGAATTGATTTCAGTAAATTGTGCACAGAAGGATAACTGAATTTTAAATTTAAATATATTTTTGCTACTTGTTTACAATCTCCAGTAAACACCCTGTACGTACGTTCAAATAATTGCAACAAGAATTTTTACTAACCCCTACTTTATTTAATACTTGATTACAATAATTAATCGTTATTATAACACACTAAGTACAACTATAGACATTAATACAATTCACAACTTATTACTGTTCTTCTCCCATATCATCAAATGCAACATAGAGCCTTCCAATGCTAAAATATGAACTGAACTACGTCCCCCTAAATATTCAATAACTTTTTCATTAATGCATCAAAGTCTATTATGCAAAATATCATACAAGTTATATAATAACAATTTTACTAATGCATTGAATAGTAACCAACACACTTCTCAGAAGAGAAAATTATCTAAGTTAAGAAATGATCTTTTGCAAGACGTGATGATATGCCAAGCAATATTTATCCAGATTTTAGCTTGAAGAAATTAGCAAATATATATTTATTTTAAACCCAGATGAATAGTTCTAAAGACACGGCAGTTTAAAGATGGCTCTTGAAAATTTTAATTTAAGTATATTATGTAGTACATCTATGTGTTAAAAATGTATATGATAGAAATTAAAAGACTTCAATTCACTTTAAAATCCTTCTATCGATAATTTTAACACGGCATTCAAAGTCATTTAAAGGTGAGACTTATTACCATTATAGTAGATAAATTTATTGACAATGTTTTCCCAATTTTAACATCTTTATGGAAACGGTATCATGAATTTATTGTGTAGATATAATAAACTTTATCGACCAGCAGTTTCAGTTGTTCATTGAATATAACCAACACATATTCTAGTGTAAATAGAAATTTATCATTATGAATTATTTGACAAGTGGAGTTCGAATTTCTTATCAGTCACGTGGTTCAAGCAGAAATCAACGAGTTATAACAACCACAAGTAACAAACCATTAAACTATGTAGGTAGTAATATTTGATTTCATTATTATCTTTAGGCATTAATCAACTCTAATGAGACAAAGGATCAAAGATGTTGATAATGCTGTATGGCTTTGCATAATCCGGCAATTCAATTTCATCTTTCTGAGGACAATGGCCATAATAGCCCAGGCAGTATTTGTTTGGCTAAGGTGAATCGGGTAGTATGGTAGATTTTTTGCTTAATCGCTTCTAAAAATCATAAGAAATGATCATTTCACTATGCGCTACTTTGAAAACGTGGGCGTAATTTTTTAGTAAGCAAAATGTGAAAAAATCCCTAAAAATTCCATTTTTTCTTCCTATTTTTTCATATATCTCAGTAACTATATTGCTTTTAGAGAAAAGTTATAAGAAGTGAAAAGTTTTGTAATTAAATTTTAATTATTGCAACAATTGGTTGCGAATCCAAAAATTAATTTTTACTATTGCAAAAATAGTAAAAATTGCAAAAAAAAATTATTTATTTGTGGAATTTTTCTCAAATACTTATATTATACGTAGGACCTTCATACTTGGCTAAAGAAAACTTTATAATATAATAAATTTTCCCACCAAATGTCATCAAGATCGGCCTAACTTCGCAAAAAAATTTGCAAATTTTCAAAATGTTGCTGAGGCTAAACTAAAGCAATTAGAAAGTTGAAAATTTTTTGACATATAAAAGAGCACTCAAATTTTCAAATTCATTTTGAGATATTAAAATCCGTTAATCAGCTAGCCCAGGGAATTGTTTAAAAATTTGGCAAATTTTTTGCTTTTAAACAAATGCAATAATGCAATTTTCAACGGATTTTTATTTTTAAAATATATGTTGAAAGTACTCTGAAAGTCCTTCTTAAAAAAAAAAGCACGATGATTCATTTATTAGAACCGGAGTTATGATAAACCAAAGTTGAATTCAATAATTTACAATAAAACTATAAGGGTATAAGGGCTGTTTTTCGGGAAATAGCTTTATTTATCCAAGTACTTACCAGGTATAAATTTTCAATACTTGCGCTCATGGGCAACCTTGTTTGATTGTTAAATAAAACAACTCAAGCCTGCACGAAATCCATGAGAAAAATACGGGAGGCAGTGGACGGGATAGCAAAGAGCTTGGCCTGTCTGCCATCTCGAAATTGAAATCTTGCGTTCAAACAATCGACGCGCTTAAAAATTTTAATTTTTTCAGCTTCTAGTGGACCAATTTTGACGTTTTTTTTTTTTTAATCGATGTCTCGCAAGTTATTATGTTTAATTTTCAAAAGGGTATAATTGTTTATTTTCGACCTTTTAACATACTAATAGTCATTATTTTATAAATTACTTTAACAATCATTTTTACTATATTTAAATGCAAATACATTTATTTCAATTTTTTTAAATTGTTTAAACAATAATAATTTACAAATATATATTATTATTCAAGCAGTGGTAGCTCAGTGTGTTAAAGCACCTGGCTAGCAAACTGAGTTGCCTAGCAAAGTGGGTTCGATTCCCGCAAGACGAAACAATTTTTCATTAAAAAAATTGCCCCAAGAGTGGTTCGGAGTCCACATTAAACTGTAGGGCCTCGTCTCTCTTTACCTAGCACAAGATCCTTGAGATCTTCCAGGGGGTTACTTTGGTCACTTGAGAGACGGAAGAAAACTTTTTTTTTTAAGTTATTTTAATTAAACGAAAAATATTCTGCTTGTAGTAATAAAAAACAACAAAGTAATTTTTCAAATGTGCTTTTAGAGGACGGAATATTAAACATAATATTTTTAGTCGCAAATTCCTCTATAAAATCCTTATTTTACTATAAGGAACGTAACCAGACTGCAAGCAACAGCTACTCTCCGGGCTATGTGCCCCGCCGAGCGCTGAATTACAAGTTACAAGTCTGGCGCGTTAAGTGTAATAATTGCATATTACCATCAAAACGCTAATGCTTCGATTGCAACAAACACCAGCCGAAAGACTGATCCTACTTAAAGGAGCTCCCTTGCCAGTCGTCACACACCACTTGCAGACTGCAGTTTCGAGCTGTTGGCTCTCGTCAGTGCAAGGTAGGCATGTGACCGGCACGAGGATCTTCTGACTATTTGGTACATCCCAGCATTTTTACAATAGTGACATGTAACTGATGAGAGCCAACAGCTCGAAACTGCAGTCTGCAAGTGGTGTGTGACGGCTGGCAAGAGAGCTCCTTTAAGTAGGATCAGTCTTTCGGCTGGTGTTTGTTGCAATCGAAGCATTAGCGTTTTGATGGTAATATGCAATTATTACGCTTAAAGCGCCAGACTTGTAACTTGTAATTCAGCGCTCGGCGGGGCATATAGCCCGGAGAGTAGCTGTTGGTTGCAATCTGGGTACGTTCCTTATAGTAAAATAAGGATTTTATAGAGGAGTTTGCAACTAAAAATATTATGTTTAAAGTAATTTTTATTTATAAAACGTAATAAATGTTCAACTTTGGTCTATCATAACTCCGGTTCTAATAAACAAATTATTGTGCTTTTTTTTTAAAGAAGCATCTTTCCGAATACTTTCAAAATATATTTTAAAAATAATAATGCAAAATTGCAAAATAGGTGCTTGGTTTTTGGAAGGTCAATGGATTAGAAAAAAATTTATTCCATTGTATTTCATTTAGTAAATATTTAAATAAATAGACATTATCCACAAAGAAATAATTATTGTTTACTTTAAAATAGGTAAATGGTAAAAACAATAGAAATATTATTTTATTTGATGAAATTAAAACATGAACATATTAGGCAGCCAGCAAATTTCATTATTATAATTATGATTTTATCTATGAAATGTAGAACTCTGCAAATAAAATGGGTAGAAATATAGTTGAAATCACAAATGTTGACGTTCGCGTAATCAATTTATGTACTTATCAACGACATGCGATTTTTCTATCTTTGCATGCAAATACAAAGCGCATATTATGTGAATAACAGAAAGTCACGACTACTGAGGCTACGATAGAAGATCTGAGCATATCGATTTGTTTTACAAATTAATATTACAAGTGTAAGTCGTAGCCGCAACCAACGTTGAGCATTCTGTCAGTTCTCTGTCAACTCAGTAATGTGCATTGGATAGAAGTTTGAATGCAGTAGCCAGAGACATGGTGGTGAAATTAAACGAGTGCTTTAATCAGGAAAAACATAATGGATGTTCCCTTTTACCTTTGCAAGAAATCCATGAAGTGAACTTTAACAACAAACAAATACACCACAGGTAATGACGACCCCCTTTATCCTGGAAGGCTCTAGAAGGGCCTTGTGTGGGAGGGGGTTACACATTTAGAGACAAGGGACACACACACCCAATATCCATGCACAGTAACTTTGGGGCCAGGGGCGCTCACCTTTTGACCATCAGTCATGTAAAATTAAATGCAGCAACGAATATTAAAATTCATTGTATGGCATGCTATCATTGTCCAGATATTTTCCTCGCAAAATACTTGTATCTTGCATACATTGATACACCCATGCGTGCCATTCTGTGTGACCTTGAGATGAATTGATTTGGAAATTAAGGCCACCTTGGCACGCACCAGTCATTCATGAGTAAATTTGCAAGTAATGGAATTACATCATCCTGTCGATAACACAGAAGCCACAGTAGTCTAGGCGGCATACAGGACTGTACAAATGTAATCGCGACGTGATTTTATGTTTATACGTACCAGTTACAAACAAAACCTCGGTGACACACTAAACATATTAAAGTATTGTGGGTTGCGCGTATTTAATTGGCATAAAAATCGAAATATTAGTAAATAACCGAATTTAGCCATCAGGAACATATAACATGTTTATTTACATAAGATACCGCCACTCGAAGCTCTCAAGGTTAAATGAAAAATTATGAGCCCGACCCTGCTTTTAGCAATGGTCATCGCTATGATGCTGCCTCTAGTAGCAAAACGTCCAACTATTTTACACGAAATTTAACAATTTCGTATTCGACATTAAACTTTGATAGGAGCAAATATTATCAGTGGCGGCCGGTGCGGGAGGGCTCTAGGGCGCCGCCCTCCCTGCTAAATTTAAAACAATAAATACCAATAACCTATCTCCCGATAACCTGCTTTACGACTATTTTTTTTTAAATAATAAAAAACAAACGGCATACTCTCCTCATTTGCGATCAATTTAATTTAACTTCCGAATTGCATGTAAAAACGTTGAAATGGGCTCCAGATATTCCGCCTAAAATATGTACAGCGGTCATCATGGCAACAAGTGAAAGAATTGGAAGGGGTTACATGTGGTTTTGTTAGCCATTGGAGCTCTGGTCAGTCCGCCCACAGCTGTGTAGGAGTTAATTACTTCGTTGTTTCTGTTTTCTTTGCTTTTTTACGTATGAAATTGTTTTGAGGTTATTGCATTTTTTTAAAAAGTTTATCGATTTGTTGCATATATAATGTAATGTAATTTCTCCTTCTTTTTTCCCAGTAACTCAAGCTGCGTTACCAAAAGCTTGACAACTAGATCACCAGTAAATATAACAAACACATCAATGGATGGAATGCAATATTATACATTACTTTATCTTAACATACAATCTATAGGAAACAAAAACAACATGCTTGAATTTTTTCTGAGGGATACTAATGCTACATTTGTGTGCTTTACTGAGCATTGGGCAAAAAATGAACAGCTTGAACAGGTAAGCTTCTTAGGTTACCAGAAGGTCAGTAGTTATTGTCGACAAAATAAACTGCACGGTGGCACGGTAATATTTGCTGAAAATAATTTGGCATCCTCTTGTAAGGAATTGCCAAATATTTGTAATCTATCCTTGGAACTTCACTTTGAATGCTCAGCAATCTCATTCAAGAAAGACACTGTCATTATCTGTATATATAGATCTCCTAGTAGTGATATAGGCACATTTAATCATGAAACATTCTGATATGCTAACATTATTAGGTAATAAATTTAAAGATATCATTGTCTGCGGGGACTTCAACATAGATAAACTCTCCTCCGTCTCAAATTCGGTATTCCTACACGATATTATTGCATCTAATGGCTTGACATCACTGTTTTATGAGCCAACTAGAATAGCATACAAAGATAACAGTCCAACAATAAGTAGCATTGACTATGTAATTACAAGCATAAGCATAGAAAATGTAACTCTAAATAACTTCGATCCGGGTATCTCCGATCATTTTGCCCAAATAGTTACATGGATAACAGGAGCACTCCCTACTGTCGAAAATAAGGCACAAGTCTGCACATTTCGGAAGATAAATGAATTTTCGGTAGCAGAATTTACTTTAAACTTTACATGTCCGATTCAACATATTTTGAAACTCTATATCACAGTACATTCGATAACATTAACACTGCCTATGAATTTTTCTGGGAACATCTTCATTGGTGTATGGAAGCTGCCTTTCCATTATGTACAAAAAAAATTTACAATAATACAAATAAAGTCAAAACTCGATTCACTCCTTCCTTGTTAAATAAACTCCAAAACTTAAAAGACCTAAATTACATAAAAAAACTTGTTAACTCTGAGGAACTAAATGCAAATTATAAACATCTGAAAAAACACATCGAACTTGAGATTAAAAACGAAAAAAGGAGCCACTACATCAGTAATCAGTAAGATACAACAATCAGAAAATAAATCACGAACTGTATGGAGTATAGTTAATGAAAATAAAACAAAAATAACCGAAAACCGTATTTCACTAGTACATGAGAATAGGGTAGTATCTGATAAATCAGAAATAGTAGAGCTTTTTGGAAACTTCTTTTCAACTACCATTACAGACAGATTACACAGTCATTTCCATAAGAACCTATCTGAGACCTGTACTACATCTAAGAATGTAATCTCAAATATGTTCTTCACTCCCGTAACTAAACAGGATGTACAAAATGTAATCACTAACCTAAATAACAAAAAATCCACTGGAGACGACGAAGTCCCAATCAAATTAATAAAAATCTGTCGAGACATCCTATCAGAACCCATTGCACACTTAATAAACTTATGCCTGATATATGGAGAATTTCCAGACGCACTAAAACTAGCAGTATTGATTCCAATACTAAAAAATGACTGTCCATCAAATATAGAAAATTATCGTCCTATTGCGTTACTTAGTGTAATATCAAAAATAATATAATCGGTCATCTCTCAGAAAATTCATGAGTACTTAAAGTCCTATAAATTGTTGACTGACTGCCAGCATAGTTTCAGGAAGTCATATTCAACAGAAACTGCCACTAATGAATTTATCCAACAAATTAGTGATAAAATGGATATTGGTGATATTGTGATAGGAATATTTTTTGACTTGTCAAGAGCCTTTGACACCCTTCATGTGGATTTCGTTTCAGATAAACTTAATACCTTAGGAATTCGTGGCAACATCAATAAATGCCTTTCGTCTTACTTATCTAACCGAGTATTTTATGTTAAGCAAGCTGATGCCAAATCAAAACACTTTAATATTAACATTGGGACCCCACAAGGGAGTGTCCTCGGACCATTAATATTCCTCCTATATGTGAATGACCTTCCTAACCACATAAGCGAAGGCAAAGTTTTTCTATACGCGGATGATACATCGGTTGTTGTCTCACATCACGACACAAAAGTAGTGGAGAACAAAGTTAAAACCACTTTATCTCAGTTCCATGACTGCTGTCTTAAAAACCGTTTGATAATAAACAATGAAAAAACAGTTATAATTCAATTTCATAACAAATTTAGAAAACCGCATAATTTTAACTTTGTCCTTAATAACATACCCATACAACTTGTACAACACTCGAAATTTCTTGGAACCATTGTTGATAGCCAGTTAACATGGGAAGATCATATTACCTTTCTTTCAAAAAAACTCAATAAGGCCTACTTCGCTATTAAACAACTAAAAGACAAACTTAACTCTGACTATCTATTGCCTGTACATTATGCTCTGTTCTACTCAGCCATTGGCTATAATATCGTCGTTTGGGGTAGATCCACCCACATGGAGAGAGTGTTTATCCTACAAAAACGTGTTATTAGATTAATATATAACCTTGATAGTCGTACCTCCTGTAGAGAAATCTTTAAGGAGAAAAATATCCTAACAATCGCTTGTATTTATATACTAAAATGTCTATTATACAGTTATGACAACAAAAGTAAATTTCCATCACATGTTGACATGCACAACTATAATACTAGGAATAAAACCAATATCTGCCAAAACCAACACCATCATTCCTTTCATGAAAAATCGCCTCTCTATTCAGGCCTTCAAATGTATAATCTGCTTCCTGTGGATTTCAGGAGCTTACCTGTCCAAGCTTTTAAGAAGAAGCTAAAAAACTATCTAGCAAATAATGCATTCTATACCATTGGGGAGTTTGTTCTAAAATTACGAACGGACAAAAATATAACCTTCTAGTATTTTTCATCTAATCATTTTATCTTTTAATGTAGCTTTTTATGAATATTTACCAATGTATGTATATTTTATAGTTTTTATTTATATATTTTTTCTGTGTTTTAACTTTTGTATGTAATGTTGTGTGACTTATCTTATCTACAAATGTATGTGGCCCCAGAGATGAATAAAGTATTATTATTATTATTATAATTTACATTACAGATTCTTTTTAGTTTTATTAAACATTAGACTAGATGGCAAAAGTGCAAAAGACATAATTAATTATGAAAGTGAGTGAAATTAAAAAACTTACATTTAGCCGCTTGAGCATAAACGAAAAACTTGAAATAAAACAAAACGGCCGTCCAACGCCAGTTTTAAATATAGTGCAAGAGCAGCGACAGTGCAAATATAAAAATGCTTTTATGCGTAAGATTGACAAAAAGATATACATTAAAACTATTTGGATTTGTGGTTGCAAGGAAACAAATTCGTTCTTTTGTTTTGTATGTCTGCTTTCTGGGGGCGATGATAAGTGGACAAAAAATGGGGTAAACGATTTAAAGCACATTTCTATAAAAATTAAAAAACACGAAAATAGTACGAAACATCTAGATAACATTGTCAATTTTCAACTTTTAGGAAAGACTAATATTGCTACATTTCTAAGTACGGCTTATGCGGATCAAATTCGTAAGCATAATGAGACTGTGATCAAAAATCAACATGTACTCTCAAAAATAATAGACATATTAAAACTGTGCGGAACGTGTAATCTTGCCCTTCGCGGTCACGACGAGAAAAAAGTCTCTTCAAATAGAGGGGTACTTCTAGAATTGGTTGATTTTTTAGCAAACGCTGATATTGCCTTTAATAGCCATATTCAAGAAGCAACAGTGTTCAAGGGCACATCAAAATCAATTCATAATAAAATTTTGCAATGTATGTTCGAGGTTTGTCGTGAACATATTCTTGGAGAAATTCAAGAATCTGCGTATCTCGCACTTATGGCTGATGAGACTACAGATGTATCAACTCAAACTGTAGTTGTATTACGTTATGAACTAAATGGAAAAATATTTGAGAAGTTTTGGGGGTTTGCAAATCCGAAAAGTCAAGATGCAGATGGACTGTCTCAACGAATTTTAGAACAGATTTCGCCGATTTTGCCAGATTGTCCAGAAGAACTGATTTGTCAAACATATGACGCAGCTGCTGTTATGAGTGGTCTTTTAGGTGGTGTTAACGTGAAAATTCGCCAACAGTACAAATATGCGCATTTTGTATATTGCTACGCTCATCAGCTTAATAAAATACTAGAACAAGCAGTTTCAAGCATCAGTAGTGTACAAATATTTTTTTCAAATTTGAATGGCATATCAACTTTTTTTTCTCAATTGCCAGACAGAATGGCAGCTTTGCAACATGTTTGTGACAAACGCATTCCAAGAACTTCTCAAACACAATGGAATTTTAACTCTTGTATAGTACAGAGTGTGTACATGAATAAAGACAACCTTACTGAATGCTTTGAAAATATAATGTCAGGAATTCCAAAACAATACAACTCTGAAACAGTGACTCAGGCGGCTGGATTTATTAAATGGCTAGAAGATGATTCATTTTTATTTTGGTTAAATGCCACATGTTGATATTTCATTTAGCCAGCTACAAAAAATTGAAATAGACATTATAAAAGTCCAGAAATGCATAGATAATTTTGAAAAAGAAATTGTATAAATTATAAATAATTTACCTCCCTTAACAAGTGAACCAGTGAATACAGAAGTCCCAAAAAAGCGATGTAGATTACTTCAGAAATGAGAATTCGGTTTTCTTTTAAAAATCATTTATGTGGTGCAAAATTATTTTTAAAGGAGAAGTATAAGGAATATGAAAAAACACCACCTTTAGAAGATATCAACCAATTTTGCGAAGCATACCCTATGATAGCTAAGGAAATTCTGAAAATGCAACTAAGTATATTTTACTCCAGGAAAGAAATAACAGGACAAGATTCAGAAAATTCTAGTGAAATTCAAAGTTTCTCTGGGTGCTTGCAAACATTAAACTTTTTCATATCTTTCGGTTTGGACGTTGTTTTCGGGGAAGTTGTTAAAGTTTTGAAAATTTTTGTTACTATTTCAATGACGACATCTGAAACGGAAACATGACTTGCAATGCTTTCAATTGAAAAGTCAATGGTACGAGAAATACCAAATTTTAATGAAAAAGTTATTGAAAAGTTTATCTTCGACAAAAATAGAAGAATGGAATTTCACTTCAAAAAATAATGGTGAGTACTTAATTAATTGCTTTAATTTATATTTGCGAACTTTTTAATGGTTTAATTAGAACCTCAAAAATGTTTCGCCTGTGATGCTTTTGTTTATTGACCCTATTACTTTGATACCCGCGAGACGCCACTGCGCCCTACATAAGGCACGAGCCACCACTGAATATTATGCAGACTTTTCACTTTTTTTCATGTTATTTTATACTACATCATATTATATTTTATTTGAATATTTAAGTTCCTTTGTAGAATATAAAACAATTTATGGTGAATTTGACACAAATGAGTGGTACGTTCGCATTGAATAATCAAGGAGAAAATTTTGAAAACTTAATTTTAACTAGGATTACAATATTAAATATAAAAGTCCTTGTCTTAAGTTTGCCAATTTACATAATGAAATCAATTCTGAATTCTTCTACGAATAAGGAATTTGACATTTCCCGGTTGTCTCCAATGAAAATGCAGCTAAGAAAATTCACTGCGTCACTTGGGAAACCTTGACAAGCCACTCCTGATCCTATGCTATGGAGATGGCAAAAGGAAAATGAAGAATTTCAGCCAATTATCAAAGATCTGAGCCCTGCACCAGATAGACTGTTGAATATGAAATCCATAATTTCTTTTTCATAAATTTGGACCTCTTATTTGTAATCAGTGACCACAAGAGACAGGCAGTCTCACCAACCAATTTGCAACAGTTTACCTATTCTTTTTTTGTTAGTTGTTAGTTTGGGTTTTTATTTTTAGTATCATAATATGAACTGCCTATGAACTATGACCATATGTCATATGTCTAACAAAATATATTCTTTTTTCCTTTTTTGTACATTTCAGTAAAAGCTTGTTTTATGATTTTTTTTAATGTTTAACATTATTTTACACAGTCTTCAGTAAATTTCTTTACAGAAGTTTTCAGAACACTCCTGAACTCAGGGAAGAGTAATCTGTTATTTCATTAATTTCTCTTCCAAATTTTATCAATCGAATGACTTTGCTGATAGACTTATTGATGAGGTTATGAAGAAGATTCTTTTGAAATTAATATAGATAAATCATCAGTATACCTACATTGTTATTTTGTGATGTAACAAATAGAGTCGGGTACATTCATCTGCAATTTTACTCTGCAGATAAAAAAAACAAAAAAAATTTATAAGCTCATTATTAACACCGTTGAATCATTCGGTATGGTGTCATCAAACAAGCCGATGTATTAAAAACTATAAAGGTAAGTGACTCCATTTGTGGACAAAATGATACAGAGAATAGTGGTATTTTAATGAGATCGTAAAGTTTTTGTTGCATTTTTATTTGCAGAGTAAAATTGCAGAAGACTATACCCGACTCTATTTGTTACATCACAAAAAAACAATGTAAGTATGCTGATGATTATCTATATTAATTTCAAAAGAATCTTCATAACCTAATTAATAAGTCTATCAAAATCAATTGGCTGATAAAATAGTAAGGCTCAGTGGCTTTCTAAACATTTTCTAAACTCCAAGTAAAACTGAATATATGTTACTGTTTCACAATAAATAAAAAAAGTAGAGAATATCAATTTAAAAAATAGTAGAAAATATAAATGTAAGTCCAGCTGTAATATTGTAAAATTTTCATGTAATAATCTCGTATCAGACAATAATATATATACATATACCTAGCCAGATAAAGAAATTAAATGCTAAATATCAAATAAGAGGCATTAAAAATTGGATCAAGTAATCCAATTCGAGTAATTTCAATAAATAGCACCTACTTGTTAGTTATTGAAACTACAATAAAAAACTGTTTTGCAGAGATACTAACAATCCTAAGTAACTTTTGCTTATATAAAATGTTCGAAAAGCTCTATCCATTATAGTATGGTCTAATTGGAGAAAATATTGCGGAATGTATTTTGAAATTTAGAAAATTGCTGACGCATCAAATGAATGGGCGAATAAATAAAGATAATTATAGGTATTCCTTACCTTTCAAGTTCATTTTTCCAGCACGCATTTCCACCAAATGCTTGTTTCCGCCAGTGGAACCAAGTCCAGTTGTAGAACTACCAAAAAGAGCACCTCCAGCCGGCATTTTATAAATTCTGCTGTGCTATTAGAAACAACATAGTCATGAAATATTTTAGGTTAGAAAAGTCTCATAATTTTTTTACTTTTAAAAAGTGCATTGATGCTTTAAAAAATCTTTAGTATTGTCCATAATTACGCATTTTCATAATACGACTTACCCTGACTAAAAACTTCACAAAACAAGAGGTGAGTAGTGACTACAGATGCTACAAATTTTCTGAATTTCTAGTTTCTTAGTGAGCTTACGTTGACAAGTCACTAAACAGCATAAACAGTTCAGTGTGACATGTCTCTGGTGACATGTACAAGTACGGAAGGAGAAGGAGGGAAGGACGTCACACGTTGCCACCATTTATCTCGTTGTGGCCAGAGAATTGGAATAGACTAGAGATATTATCCATGATCCGTGTATGCCGCTACTTGAATTGTTTGGTAAGTATATACGATTGGAATTGAAACTGGTCAGTTTTAAAGCACAAGACCGTGCGTACTGAACTTGATATTTTGTCCTCTATATTTGGCAATGGTATTGCGATTCGAACGGTAGTTGAAACTGTGCAGGCAAGTCCGAGACTGGCAATGTAATCAGCCTGAATGAACCGTCTACGACTGCACTGGTTTAAAGGTAATAAAACGGACAGGCCTACTAGCACAAAAAAACTCGAAATCGTTTCTTTATCTTGGAACGTGGAAGTCTAATATCGTGCTGTCTATGTGCCAGTGCAGCGCATAAATACCTATTATAATATCAAGCGTAGGAGTTTAGTTACTGTTCATATTTATAAATATTTACTACTGTGTGAAAGGTAAAATATTTTAATTATTTACTAATTTACCATGGCTTTCTGGAGACCATTTGAAACAGAGGATAATATAATAACGTCCGAAAATCTTATCATTTTGTTATGACAAGCATTTGTATTTACCTCCGCCCATGTACAATAAAGAGATGCCGACTGTTTTGCCGGCTTTTAGTTTTTATACGGTTTCAATTCCAATCGTATATACTTTAACTACATAAATTGAATATATGGAGCTGCGGGGCGATGGCCGAACTATTTTCCTACTTCTTATCGCATACTATCAATGCGGTTGTTTTAAGTAGGCAAACAAATTTGTCTCGGGGCCAGTTGTTACGTTCTATTCCAACACTGGTTGTGGCCATTTTCAGGTGATAAAAGGGGGATTGAATTATTGACAAATTTATTGGAACTGTTCCAGTATTACCTATGTATTGGTAATACTCAATCTATAAAATTAAATATCCGCACCTTTAGGTATCCATTCTCACCTATGTACTTGGTACAGTAAAAATTCGAATTTCATTTACAACATTTTTTTGTTCAATAAAACGATCCAAAAACTTTTCAAATGGCGACTGAAGCAAAAGGGCGGGAGGTCACCTTTTTGGTTTTTGATCTTCTAAGTGGACCTGATAACACTGAGCATGACAAATTCGAGTGTGCAATTTTTTCCAGATCAAAGTACAAATTGATTGTACTAAACTGTATATTTACGTAAACGAACGTGTATTCGTAAATATTTTGTGACTATGCGTTTTATGAACCAGACTATAATAATAGCAAGGCAAGTTTTTAAACTTTTAAGTTTCAATCAATGAACCACACGCTTCACTCCATTTTTCATAATTTCGTAAAGTCTATGGATTTGGCTTTGATTTAGCACAGATTGTTCTACATTCAATACAACTCTGATCATCTATGTTCTACTCTACATTCATTGGAATAAGTTAAATATCTGGATGACATCGTACTAACTAAAAAAAACATTTAAGACTAGCTGCATTGTTGCGATAATTATTTAAAAAACATTGAATTAGACCTATCTGGTTCGCCGTCTCGCCCCAAGCCGGGCTTCATATGCTTGTAATGCGCCTCTGAAGATGTAGACTTTCCAATACAGTATTTAATTATAATCACAAATAGTTTGTTATAATGAACATTTTAAAATTGTTTTCATTAATTTTATACTCGACGAAGATGATAATACGCATCCTGACTTAGCTATCTGTCATCAGAAGGATCAGTACATGCGCATAAGCTCTTGAGTACTCAAGCGCCTCAAGTCGTTTAAAATATTCCAACCTTAGTCTATGGTTCTAAGTATTTCACCTTGCTGACATCTGTGAGATACTGGCGCAAGTAAAAATATATCGAAGTCGCGTTCGTCCTGTACTCGTAGACGTATTAACTTATTGCCTGCTTTCTATCATCTATGCTTTCTATATAGCAATTTCGGGGGATTAACAAACAGAAATTTTGAAATTAATGCAGATCTATGATATAATATTAATATCGAGACGAGTGACTGTCTTTGTTATAGATTTGGTGGTGATAGAAACGACAGCTGAGCTATTCTATTATACATACTTTTTTTTACTTCTAAATTGTCCATATTCCTCCATATTCCCTCTGTTTTACAGGTAAAATAAAATGGCCCCGTCTAAAACTAGAGTATGGAATTTCTTCGTAAAAGTTAATGGAAAAGAAGTGTCGTGTAAGTTGTGTTTTAAGACAATTTTAAGTTCTGGAAATACTTTAAATCAGTGGCGGCTCATGGTATTTAGCTCTGGGTGGGCAGGATGGGGGATAGAACCGAATAATAATGACACTTCTCCACAGAAAAATCACGCAGAAAACATTCAATGATGCCTCTGCCCATTTCAACCAACTTGTATGTTTTTAAATTATCTTATCCCTGTTGAATTTCACGAACTTTTACTATTTTTACTGAATAGCATGCAAGGCCAGCAATAAAGTTTATTTTTTATTTCACTTCCAGAAAGCCGTGACACAAAATTTTCTATCGGATGAATTTGAATTTACATTAATGAGATTTCCCATAGGAGCAAGGTCGTTCTAATTTAGTTAAAAATTTTGTCATCGTATGTTAGTCTCCCAAAACTATTTTCTAATAAAAAATGTATAATATCAGAATTATCGCTTGCCGTTTGTCTTACGTCGGCCAGGGCAAATATTTTAATATTAATAATTTGTCAGTTGTCCACACTTATTTTTTCTGCTAAAGTAGACACTTTACTATTTACTAAATACCAACAAAGATCACAGATTACAAATTTAAAAAACATAAAATTGAGAGAATAAAACATTACACAAACCTAACCAAATAACAAAATCTTCCAATTTTAAAACAGCAGCAACAATTTCCAACATTTGAGATTCGCGAATACTGGCTTGACTCCACACGTCCTAAAATGAAACGATTCTCGGCGAAACATCACGACATTGTAAGAAAAGGGAAAGGATGAGGGTGGCAGTGTCCACATCCCACCGAGCGCGAAGTCCCATATTTGAATATTATACATTTATTCATTTACATATTATATTAATTTCACATCTAAAACTACTAAAATAAAATTAAACATTATTTTAGAACTTTTTGGATAATATAGAGCCATATGTGTTCTAATGCATTATACCTTAAAACGCAAAGAAAAATAAAATTATAGTTATATAGGTAACTTACTATATGGCACCGCTCACCGCTGATATGTATTTAACTTCTTTTTGTCCCTATTTATCAAATTAGAAATTGCTATCATATTTGATATTCATTTTGATTAATCAATTTTAACACATTAGTTATTTTTCCTGTTTGATATCTTTTCAATTGTGAACATATTCTATTCAATATTCATATTGTTTATTACAAGTTTTGTTCAAGGGTGGCATGCCCACTCTAGGTTGTAAATAGCCTAAGCATGCACGACATACGTCTCGTTTTGATATACATTACAGGCGTAAGATCGAAGTGAATAATCAACACGCACGTAGACGTATTATGATTGAATTCACGATTTCTGAGCGATGTTTGCCCGCCCTGGCTTGGTGCATGACACTTTAGATTGTATGACGGCAGAGAACATTACGCCCGGTTTCTAAACGGATCCATAAGCGTATCTATACCTATATGAGGCAGAATAATATGTAGTAAAAATAATATTATAAATAAAACTATTTTTTAAATTTTAACACTACAATTAATTAACCGCAAAATTTTACTTGATAATTTAACAACAAAAATATATAAAAATACAAATATACCTTTATAACTAACGCTTATGTAATTGGGTGAGCACTGCCTACCCTGCCATCCCTGACGGGCCGCCACTGCTTTAAATATGTTAAGCATATGAAACAGATTTCTACCCAAACGTTTTTTATGCTGATTGATTTTATCTTAAAAGTATCGATACTTACTGGAATCGATACTTTTTCCTGATAAGACACCGATATCGATACTTTTCATTCGATACCGGTATCGATACTTTTGTGGTATCAGAACGTCCCTGTCCATTCTGAAATAGTTCAAATATACCGTTTATCTTTTGTTCATAGATATAATAAACCAAATTACAGTGATGGCATCTTGTTAAAAGAAATCAATCTAATAAATTTGTAGTAATTAATACTTACGTACAGTATTAAATTTATCGTAACATTTTTTCCTTTCCGATTTACTTTTCTGAAAATGAATGAAGTTGCATATATAACTTGGAAATTATTTAAATATATTAATTTTGATGGTTAAGTTGGCAAATCGTACGTGACGCTAAGCAGTTAAATAACCTTACGTCATTTGACGATTTTGTTAAAAAAATAACTAAAGGAAGACCGTCGTCGTCCATTGGGGACCAGCTGATTTGAGTTGACAATAAAATGTTCCGGTCTAGACAGCCCGTTTTGGCTGGTAAAGTGATTAAACATTGTGCGGTTTTCGCTAAAAACAATTGAAAATTAACATAGAATTGCTGGTTACAATGGAAAATGAACAATGGACCGCTAAATATCAACAATCTGTGCCGACGAGTTTGGAAAAGACAGAGGATAATTTAAACAATGGCAACACAGAACACCTCACGGAGGATAGTGAATCCTCTAAAAATGCCGGTAAAGATGAATCTGAAAATGGGATTAAGGCAGAGCCTAATCTAGATAGCAATCCAGCTAACATTACAATTAGGTTAGTGATAATTAGATTAATTTATTTATAACTTTGTGACAGATATATATCACAAGCATCCCAATGAAGATTCACCATCCGCTAAAATAAATATACAGCACTTTTATAGTCAAACGTTATATATTTTTTTAACTTAAACCATACCTATTAATTAATGTTTTTTATTTCTTATAGTGAGAAAGCTAAACAGACAATACGAGTTATTTTGGAACAAATTAAATCATTGTCTCAAATTGAGAAGTTTCTTTTATTTTTAAAATTACCAGCTGAAGTTTCAAATGCAGTTGATCCTTTTCGACAGCCCTTAAATCCACTGGGTAGCCGATCAGAAATTTATAGAACGATATCTTGGATTAAGACGCATTTGAAAGAGGATCCTGATATTTCACTACCAAAACAAGAGGTTTATAATGGATACTAGTAAGTAACTAAGTTATTATTTCATTTGTGGTTTAATTAGGATGTACATTTGACCATATTTGACTTTAATGAGTGCAAGACAGGTTTAGTTAATAAAGTGAGTAGTAAGTATGAGTTACTTAAATTATTTGGAAATAAAGTAATTATAATAATCATATTAAACTCATATTGAAATATAGTAGATATGAAATCATAAAAGTATAGTTCAAGCAGGAAGAAACTGAGACATAAAAAACATAACAAGGACTTTACAACCCCATTAAAATACTGGTACTCTTTTTTGTGCTGTTCGCAAATGTATTCACTTACCTTTATAGGTTTTTAATGTGCTTCTGGAATGTTTCATGTCAGGCTTGGCGCCATGGCCCACGGCGATATAATTATGTCGTAAAGTTTTTTTGCGTTTTTTATTTACTGGGATCTATTTATTTCAACTAGCACCATAGCCCGTGGCGATAATAATTATGTCGTTAAAATTTTTGTTAGGTTTTCCTGTCTCGGGAATTTATTACTTGAACTATACCTACCTGCTATGCCTACAAATAATATTTAGAATGAACCTGAAATTAAAAAAAGATATATATTTAGAACACTCTTAAGTAGTTGTTTAGTGATTGTCTTAATTACGATTTTCTTGAAGTTTTCTTTTAATTTGTTTGCCACATTTTTTGGCGTGCATTCTTCACCATATATATCAATTTTTCAGTTTTTGTTTGCTCCTATTATTTATTCCATAACGTCCTAAAAACAAAATATGTCATCGTGTTTCTTCATGTATATTGTAGCATACGTGTAGCTATATTGTAATAAAGACATTCTAATTGAAAAACAAACTTTTAATACACATAATCTATTAGCTGATTTATAAAACTTTTCTATACTATAAAAAAAGGTGGTAATATTAGAATATACATATAAAAGCCTTGCAGGTGATTTAAGTTCAACATTTTATTGACTTCTATTAATATCAATTAATTTTTATTGTTTGAATCTTGTACTATTAAATTTCCTATTGTTTAATTAGACATACATTATTTTCTTTTAACCAATTATGTAAAATTAGATAATAAAAATATACTATGTTTTTGATTGTTTACCCTTTAAAAACATACACTCGGCATTAATTTTAGTCATTATGGTAAACAACTATATTGGTTTCTACTTTCATTTTAATTTTTTCTTTCAGATTGCACAAAATTTTGACAACTAAAATGTTTCATTTCATGTAAAATACAATAAGAAATGCATTTCTCCACCATTTTGTGTTAAATATTTGTAGTTTTACTTGATCCTAAACTAAACTTAGGATCTCATATTTTTACATGTTTCAAAAACTATTGGTTTTATTTTATAAATAATATACTTAAAGGTAATAAAACGTTTTGAAAAACATTTAATGATTATTGGGATGGGCAAAAGTAAAAAAAATATATTGAATTATGGCCCCACATGCATTTGCTGTAATATTCAGTAGCTTTTGAAATATAGAGTAATAATAATAAGTTTTTATCATCCCGATAGATGATTATAACAACAATAATTTAGATATAACATAAAATAATATATAATATAGGGAACGAAAACTGATGTAATAATGGTAGAATATAGTAAACATAATACTCACACAAGTCATAAAGAATTGAGATATCAGAAAACAGTTAAATGATGCTGTTTACATTTTGTTAGATATTTATTTCTAGCAAAGTATTTACAAATATCAAAATCCTGGAATCACTGAAATCTGGCCAAAACACTAGCCTTGGAAATCCCGAGATTGTGTCTGACAAAAGCTGTTTATGGATTTTATTGAATTAAATATAAATTCGTGTTATTTCAATAAACATTACTGGTGACAGATGGTGGTGTAGTATAGCGAATAGTAATAATTGACAAATAACAAAATAGTTATTTGTGTATCAAGGCCGTAAAGTAGATCTTTCTTGACTGGATTCGAAGTTCGCGGCTGAGGCATAGCCGAGGCTAAGCAAACTTCTGAAAAGTCCGAGATAGTTCATTTGGCTGAGGTGCACAAATTTTCGTTTTCAAGCTAATAACGAAAACAAATGTAAATGTCATTATAGACAGTTTATTGACAAGCCATTACATATTTCAAATATTAATAATGATCAAGTAATATATGAGGCCGTGAAGTAAAAGCGGCCAAAAAAATAAGATTGACAAATGAGTACAAAGAGATGACACTTTAGGAAAGCTGTCAGATCCAATAAATATCATTTCTTGTGACAGTTGCCTAAAAAATATATATCATTATGTAAACATGCCAACGTGACACTATTACATGCTTGGAATTTGAAGAACAGGGGCGTATTATGACGAAACCAAATACTAGACCAAACTAACATTTTGGAAAACTACCATTTATACCTCAGTTTCCTCAGAAATATGTCATAGAACCGACATAGAATAGCGGTAAGGATCAATGGCGGTTGTGTCTCTGTTTTTATAGTTATACCACCAATATATAATAAGCGTTTGCAGCATTACCGATTAATAATTAAAAAGAATACTGATAAAGGCAAAACATATTATACCGAATTGGCCTTTGAAACAGAACACAGAACTTCAATTTTTTGCAGGATGCCCAGTATCAATCTATTCTTAGTTATTCTTAATTAAGACTATGAAACAAATCAATTATAATAAATTAATAAATTGTACCTTTTATTATTAACAGACCCAGATGTACGACAGGGCAACCGGGGCGGCAGCCCCAGGGCCCTCACATATTGAGAGCCTCCACAAAAATTTTATTACAATGAAAACGTCTAACATATCTGTCATTGCTCAGTATAGAGAGTTATTTGCTTCGAGAAATGTACTTCGGAGAAATCATTAATGACTTTGCCTCTAAAAAAAGCATTTACATACATAAACCTATCAACTGTTCTCCATTGCTTATCTGCTTATCACTCGTTACAAAAAGTAGTATCTTAATAGTGAAAATTTGTTTTTTAAATGTAAAAATAAAATTATCGAAAGATATTTAATGATTAAGAGCCTCCACTTTTTTCATTGCCCCGGTCCCCCACACCCCTGCATGCGGCCCTGATTATTAAGGTTGGAACTATCTAAGGTGGCCTAACCAAGTTTTTCTGAATTTATTATTTACGAATGAGTTATTGTAATAATAGTGAAATTTTTCTTTTAGTCAATTTAATACTTTAATAGTTCTTTGTCAAATGTTAAAATCTAAAGTCTTAAAAAAAATTTATAACCTAATCTAATACACTCTGATGGAACTAGTGCAAATAATTGTCCACTCCACCTATATGTCAGACAAATAGGCACACTTAATTCTCACTGGGTACGTTGCCTCAGCGTATGCGTATTGCAAGGTGTTTATATTAGGTATTGCGCCCACTGCCCTTTAGGACATTTAAGTTTGACATTTTATTATAGAGATATGAAAAAATACAGAATAAACCAAGACCATATGTAGTAATTGAATAATGTAATAGATGATATAACATAAATAAAATATATTCATTTAGTTTCTCCATTGGTTTTATTTTCTTAATAGATAGTCCCATAAAATAAATATTTGTTTATCTTTTGCACTTTGAGTTCTTATTATAACAATATATGTGCTCACTTGTAAGTAATGAACATTATTTTAAAGGTAAAAAGCTGTTTATTTATTACCTACCAGAAATAAATACAATAATAGAGGTCAAAGTTTCTTATTTTATAAATCCAATTGTGATTCAATAATACATTGAATATGAAAATGTAAAAATGAGATTTCATTTTTCTGTTTAAGAAGTCAAACAATACGTTTTTAACTTTTAATAAATAGAGAAATGTACAGGGTGTCCCAATAGTGCGTCGACATCCTTATATTAGAAGACTTTCGAAAAATTTTTTTTATGGAAGTGGATATTTTTACATTTATGAATCCAGCGTAAAATTACCTTTCTAACGACCTCCAGATTTTTTGTTTTTGTCGTGGTGTTGCCGAGTTAGTCGAAAAAATATGAAAATTTTGGTCAGAACAAAGTTTAACAAATTCATTTGCTGTGTGTGTATTACTATTAGTTAAGGAGATTTATTTTGCAATTATGTAGACAAGGGATGTACTACAATGACACAACCACCGAATATTTATTATAATTATACAGGGTGTATTTTATACTAGCGCTAATTGGGGACATTTCAAAGTGAATTTTCTCAATTTTTCCAAATGGAACACTCTGTGTATTATTGTATTTTTGAATTGGCACGTTAATTCTCTACGATTTTTGTGAATATCCTATACTTAAAATCGATATTTCCAGAGATATTTTTACTTTTTAACACGCTTTTATTAGCTTCACCTGTATATTTATTTGTTTGTAACGGAATCTTTAAACGTGATTCTCACCCACTTCAAAACGTCAGATTAAACTGAAATTTTGTACACTTATCAAGGACCGATGACAAAACAATAATTTGACAACTTTGTCCTAATGTCCTCATCAGGATAAAATTTTAAAAATGACTAATCTATTGTTGAGATTTTTCCGGAGGCGCCGCTGTTATATATATAATTTATTATTTTATTAGCTTCACCTGTATGTTTGTTTGTAACGGAATCCTTGAACGTGATACGCACCCAAACTGTCTCAGCGGTAAGCATAAGAACGACGCGTACATAGGTGTGCACTTTTGCGCAACCTTCTGCGCATATGCGTTGTGCGTCTAAGTGAACAGCGGTAATTCACTGCAGACAGCCACGCAACTATCCGCCCTTGCTTAAGCTAATATTACAGAACGCAAAAACGGTATGAGTTTTGGACATTTCACGTATAATTATATAAGCATCAACACGCAGCGCTCGACGAGAGCTAAGCAACCGCGGTACAGTTTGTGATCATTGCATACCAGAGTACATATACATAAGTTCGGAAATGTCTATAACATATTTGCCGTTGTATAAGCCCTTGTTAAATGCTAGTTCCAACTTTGATACATACATTATGATGTAATATTAATTATGTACTAGCGGATACTCAGCGGTTTCGAAAAGTAGGCGGGTATCAGCTCGTTTCTATATGTATCAGTGTTCATGGTGGGTGCTAATTCTAAAATACACCCAATCCAATACATTGGTGAGAAACATGCCGAGGGATGAATGGCAAGGGGGTGACTAAAAATGTCATGTCGCTAGCTTCGACCTCAGGGAGCCAGGCACACCCTGTTGTATAAGAGCCTTACCCTTCTATCGGACCTCTGGGAGGGAGCAACAATGAAAAATGGAACTACAACACAAAACAAATTATAGTTTAAAATAACTAAAAAAACACGCTTTAATAGCAAACCGAACTAAAAAGTAAAAAATAATGTTTAAATATTAAGAGTTTGTTCAACAGTGATAGAAAGTCCACTAACTCAATATAATTAAATGATTTTATAACGTTAATTTTGTACTTTTTGATGTCTCCCCGTATAATTGGTAGAAAGGTGTATTAATATTTAAAATAAATCGGCAAGTGCCGGCCTACTCTGCGACTTGCGTGGATTCTATACGGCGATAGAAATCGTTCCAACTGCGTTTTTATCGAAATTAAAAAAGAGAGGATCATTTTGGTTCCCGTCGCCATAGAGAAAGAGTAATTTGTAAAATCGCAAATAATAAACATAACAGTGAAAATAAGGCCATTCGTAACGGAAGGTATGTTAAAATATTTCTAGATAGATTCTTCATTAACTTCCCATGTGAAAATTAAATGTTCACCGGGGTACTTGTGCAAAATTACATAAAGTGCAATTTCAGATCAGACGGCATTATTTTCGCCAACATAAATAACGGAAAGCTGTTGGACCCAAAGTTTACATCTTCCAGTATTTTGAGTACCTTTACACCTCGACGTCCAAGAGTGAAAAACCCTGCTTAGTTAGATGAAAATTGTAATCGGAAGAAACCAATTGATAGTTTAATTGGACATTTTAATGCTTACCAAGGGCTAGTGAACGTCAGTACCTAGGAGGACGGTATAGAAAAGGTCAGATCCAACCAGTTATTTTAATTCACACAAACATCAAGTAAATTGCTGTTAAATATTGGTTCCAGTTGCATAAAATCTGAAGTGTTTCCATGTGTGGAATTAGTAATTTTTGCAATAGTTACCTAAAGTCATTTGGGCTTATATAATTTCAATTAAATATCAGACTATGTATAGTTTTCTTACTAGTATAATTATTAACTAAGATAAAAATCCGTTACAACAAAGAAAAAATTGTAAACCGTTAGTAGTACTACCAACGGGGGTAAAATTTGGGAGTAGATGTACAACTCATAAACATCAAATTATCTCACCATTCTTCAAGGTATTTATTTACTGTAGCTTAAACCTGATTATACCATTTTAAGAAAACCTCATTCTTTTATTTTTCGTATTTAGAATCAGAACTGTAATTTTTCATTTTCCCGAAATTACTTCAAATTTAATTTTTCTTAGTTTAGAAAAACTAAGTGGCGCCTAACATTAAAATACATTTGAAATTAATTAACTCCTTACCCCGAGCCAGTGCCACCAGACGAAGAGCTGCCGGTTGCATGTAAACGCCAAAAAAGGCGGCACAATTTTTAATAAATTATATTTTCAAGTGTGCTTTTAGAGGACGGAATATTAAATCATAATATTTTTAGTCGCAAACTTCTCTATAAAATCCTTATTTTACTATAAGGAACGTAACCGGACGGCAACCAACAGCTACTCTCCGGGCTATATGCTCTGCCGAGCGCTGAATTACAAGTTACAAACCTGACGCGTTAAGTGTAATAATTGCATATTACCATCAAAACGCTAATGCTTCGATTGCAACAAACACCAGCCGAAAGACTGACCCTACTTAAAGGAGCTCTCGTGCCAGTCGTCCCACACCACTTGCAGACTGCAGCTTCGAGCTGTTGGCTCTCGTCAGTGCAAAGTAGGCATGTGAAGACTGACACGAGGATCTCTTGACTACTTGGTACATTTCGGTATCTTTAGGATAGCGACATGTAAAATAGTCAGTAGACGCCATCCAATTTACCTAATGAAATAAATAATACCTAGTGTTTATAGGAACTATTCAAAGTTGCCTCCCAGTACATCTATGCATTTCTGAAGACAATTTTCGAATGGTCTACCGACATTTCTTGAAATATCTATAGCAATTTCCCGAGAAACTTCCCTTATTCTTTCTTTCATATTTTCTTTTGTAATTATAGGAACTTTGTACACTTACTTCTTAACATAACCCCAGAAAAAGAAGTCTATTTTGGTCAAATTAGGCCAACTATGGGATCCTCCTGTTACTATCCAACCATTTGGAAAAGCGTCGTATAAATGTTCGTGAATAGCTGCAGTGTGGTCTCTCTCTAATATCCCTGAGGACATCCTCCAGTAATTCTTCCAAGCTGTCTTGCAAAAATTCCAGATAAATTTGATCCGAGGGGTACACCGCCATGAAAATGTATGTACACTAATTCCTCATTTGCCTAGTAATGGCCACTAATGTCCCGTAAATTTCCCATTAATGCCCCTAGAATTACCACCAATCTCCACAAAATTGTCACCAATAATGGTCTCATCTTTAACCATTACTCCCTTAATTTTGTACCGCTGTATTATAATAATAATTATTATAATTAATAAGTATAGGATTCTACTTTTAAAAAATACTTTACTGTTTTATAAAAGTTTATTCATGTTTACATAAATGTTTACGCGTAGGAAATGTTGGGAGTTTTAACAAAATAATTTTTATTATTTAACAAAACAAAAATAACAAAAATTATATCCATTATATGACAGTAAATTATATGAATATGAGTATTAAAAAATAAACAGCATAAAAACGAACACAAAAATAATAAATATTCATGACAAAACATTTTCTCTTATATTGTTAAAATAAACTAAAATCGAAGTACAAAAGTAATCTTGCACATACCTATTCAAATAAGTTATTTTTTCTTAAATGATTTATATTTTTGCCGTATGTTAAGCAAATCATTTCGTTTTAATTCCAGTGGTTCAGTACAGATCAACTTGACAGGGCCATAAAATATAAATTTTTCCTGCACAGTTTGTATATCTTCGTTCTTTGGCCAAATAAATTTGTCAAGTTTTGATTTTAAAATTTTTACTTTGTATGAGTTTTCATCACACTTCTCTATTACACGACCTAGTTACCAATTTATATCATAATGTATGGCGTAGTACTTTTATAGATTTATTTCACTAATGAGTTCATTAAGGACTTCACTCAGGAGTTCATTTTGGGATTCATCCGCTGAATTGGTCATGGAAACTTCTCCCGGAACAAACACAAAATGATTCAGCTCATGTTCCTCATCTGTAGTCTCATCTGTGGTAGTCTCTTCGAGAATCTCTTCTTCACTAAAACTACTTGACCTCTTTCTTTTCAGTTTATTTCCTCTCTTATCTGCTACTTGCTTTGATGTGTTAGTACCAGTCAGTGGCTTTTTAGTCTTTGTGTTTTTGCTGGTATTCACTAATCTGCGTAACCTGTCCATGCTAACTCGTTAGATTCGTTTAGTAGCCAACAATAAGATGATTTTTTTATTATAATGATCTTATTCACGAGATCAATTTTCAGAAACTGGGATTTTTCTGGTAAAGTGTTGCCATGGATTTTTACAGAATAAGTTCACTCGATTTTTCAGTTGAGGTGTACCCATATAAAAAATTAATTCCGGGACGCTGTCAATATCATTTGTTGTGTTCGTGTGTGGTTGACCCTGAGCCTGATCCTTGTCGGTTTCCACTTCATTGTGTTTCATGGTCTTCATCTGTAGCTTCAGTTTCTTCATCTGATCCCATTTTTACGTTTTCGTTGGTCTGACTTTCGGATTTTTCTGGTTGTTTTAGAGGAATGTTCACAAAGTTATAGTCTTGCCAGTAATACCTATTTTTTTTTTAAATCGGCTGTGACATTAGTTTGAACTTTCTCAAATACCTTTTTTATGTCTAACACGGTTATTTCTTTAACAGTGGGTGGTTTTACTATTTTGGTTCTACTTTTTTGTCGACTTTCCTCCTGTGGAAATGAAAACGCTCTGCAGGTCACTGATTCACTGGTCATTGAACGAGCGGCCCGAAATAAAACCTCACAGTGCTGACTGCTGAAATGGAGTATGTTAAACATTTCTGGGGAAAGATAACCATCTTTGAGCTGCAGGATAAGTTTAATAAACGTATGTGCATTAAGTTAGATTCAAAGGTATGAGTTATTTGAGAGGAAATTACCCTCATTGCCCAAAGTTTGTTATTTTTTATCCAGGAACGCCACACACATAGAAAAAATACCACATACCAGATCTTATACAATCTAGTCTCTAAAGTGACGTTAGATTCTAAAAATGAAGATGAAATAAACTGCGTCAATTTTATTTATGCAACAGTGCCTTCATTTCCAAGAGCCATCTTCAGGTACTCTAGTGTTTTTTCCGAACACATTTTCTGCGCAGATGAAAAGTTCATTTTGTCCTCTGACTGAAGGTATCCCCATCTACTGAATAACAATAACAAACCTCACCGACTCGGTGGTTAGCTTTACACATTGTTGTTATCTTTTTTCAATTTCTTAAAGTGTTCGGTCAACACAGCAATAAATACTTGTTAATGTGAAAACAGCTACTCAAGTGGTAGATATGCATATTATGTATTTATTATTATATAATATAATATCCTCAGTAATGAGTGTAATGGCAGTGAAAAAGTCTAATTTTACGCACACGCTAAAGGAGTGTCACTTTGCAGACATTACTGTGTGTTTTCAATCGACATCGATACAGCCTATATAAAAAACTCAATATTATTGATTTACTTACCGTAACATTAGAGACTAACACTGCACCATAATAACTGTTTAATTAATTATTAATTACTTATGTATTGTGTTGTGAAAGAACTAAACAGGGATGGTATTATTTCAACCCCGATCTTAAAACAACACGTTGTCACCTGCATGTACATAGTGGACTAATGGAGACGGGCCATCCTCTGATTCCGGTGACGTCACATATACTCAACTGCGCGCATATGTAATGTTCGTGCACAATGCTTTCATAATACTTGAACTCCCTCAATAATGTCCCAGTAATGTCTCAATAATGCCCCCTAATTTCCATCTAATGTTCACTAATTCCCCACTATTGTCGGCTAATGTCTACTAATGTTCACCTAATGCCCCCCGGGTCTGTACACCATTATTACCCTCGCGGTTTACCCCTCAATTTGACCATTTACACATTCATGAAAAAAATGTGGTTTTATCACATAATCCCCAATAATTCCTCTCCAAACATTCAATGATCATCTTGTTTGGCTATTTGTTCGTGAGATGTAAGGATTGGTGTTGTAATAATGAAAATTATGACGATTTTTATGAAAAAAGTCAAAAAAACTTCTTTCTACATAATTGCAAAATAAATCTTCTTAATTAATAGTAATACACACAGCGAATCAATTTGTTAAACCTTGTTCTGACCAAAAATTTCATATTTTTTCGAATAACTCGGCAACGTCACATCAAAACAAAAAACCTGGAGGTCATTGGTAAGGTAATTTTATGCTGAATTCATAAATGTACAAATATATAGGGTGTTCCATTTAAAAAAATGACCTCGAAGATGCTCCGCTGTAGCGAGCCATCCTGTATATTTCAAAATATTTTTAAAATGTGCACCTTTTAATACTATACCACTTCCATAAAAAAATAATTTTCCAGTCTTCTAATGTAAGGCCCATATTAGACTTTGACGCACTATTGGGACACCCTGTATAAGATACATTACTCATTAGGCAACAAATATTTACAATTTATACATTTTTGCAGTATAAGTAAAATATAAAAATTATTTTATTTCATTCCCCTTGCTAATAACTAATATTCTATCATGTTTTCCCAGTATTAATATAACATAATATACAGGGTTACTGGTAATTCGATACATTCCTTTGGAGATGTGATGGGGCATGAGCTAAGGAGTAAATCTAGCCCTAACATACATTATGCAAAACTCAATAGTTTTTGAGATATTTCAATTTTTTTGTTTTTCTCAAAAAAGTAGAATCTTAATGTCTTAAAAGTTAATTTCCGAAAAATCTACTTGACATTTTTAATTTTTTTTTTACTGGATTACTTGTCCAATATTATAGATATCCGTTTGGAATGAAAAATATCCGGAAACATTTCGATCATGTGAACATTTAAAATAAAAACTTGTAAAAAAAATTTTTTAAAAATCAGTTATGAAATTTACCTATTAGGTTTTTTCAAAAAAATTATTCGATTTACATAGTGAATGTGAGATTGTGTGAGGATTTAGTTCATAAAATCATATATTTCTACAGGAAAAACTGAGAAATAATAATTTAAACTGATATCAATTTAAAGCTAAGAAAGTATATTTTTTAACAAGTGTATATATGAAGAGAGTGGTGCATTGGTCATAAAGTTATTAATCATTAAAGTGTAATTATAGGACATTACTGTAACAAAGTTTTAAGTAAAAACTTATCAGTCAGTTTTTAGTGTACATTAAAACACTGCATTGGTGTACCAAAATATTTATCTTGGGGGGCAAAGTTTGGGTTTTACAAAAGTTTCTTAAGGAAATAGCCATGTCAGTATGGCAAAAATGAACTGTAAATTATGCACAAATGATATTTTAGAAGAGAAATGTGCAATATGTGATATATGTAAATGCACATTATGTTTAAAATGCTCAAAACTAAATGGAACCGAACAACGAGCTGTAACACTAAAAGGATGTTGTAAACTAAAATACTACTGTGAAGATTGTGAGGAAAAATATACTTTGATTAGTAAAATCGATGAGGATGGGGAATTAGATGTAAAGAATTCTTTATTAGAATTACTTAGAATAGTTAAAGAGCAAAATTTCAAAATTAGTGAGATGGACGAAAATATAAAGTTTCTAAGTAAACTGGTTTCAAATAATTCTACTAGTAATATAGAAATTAGTAATAACCAAGGTCCAACCAATAAATCTTATGCTAATGTTGTTAAAGAACCAGCTATTATCATAAAACCTGTAGAGGAACAAGAGTATAAAACAACAATAAATGATATTCAATCTAGAATTGACCCAACTAAATTAGCGGTAGGAATAAATAAAATGAGAAGTACTAGAGATGGTGGGGTAATTATAAGCTGTGCAGACCATAGATCAAGTGAAACGGTGAAGAATAAAGTTATAGAGGAGTTAGGCAGTAAATATACAGTAGATATGACACAACTGAAGAATCCAAGGGCAATTAAAGTAGGTGTAGAAGAGAAAGTTGTTAGTATGGACGAAGAAAATATAATAAAAATCTTAGCTCAACAAAATGAGTTACTGAAAGGAGAAGAAAGTAAGATGAGATTGATTAGAAAGTATGTAGTAAGGAAAGATTCGGGAAATATAGTAGTAGAAGTTGAACCCAGTGTAATGAAGAAGTTAATGGAGTTAGAAAAAATACATGTAGTATTTCGAAACTGTAGAGTCCATGAATACTTTAATGTGCTGAGATGCTTTAATTGCGGTGAGTTTGGCCATAAAAATATTGATTGTAAGAAAGATAAAGTATGTTTTACTTGCTTCAAAAAACATAACGGACATTGTACATCAAGCAGACCAATATGTATAAACTGTAAGAAGATGAATGAGAAAGTTAATTTAAAATTAGACACAAACCACTCAATCTATAATCGCAACTGTCCTTGCTATAAAAGAATAATTGAATCTATAAGTAAAAAAACAAAAAATTATAGTTCATAGTAACTACAGTCTAACAGTGAAGTCTTATATGCAAATATACAGGGTTTAATAACAAATAAAGACGAACTTGACAGACTTAGTATAATGACTAATCCGGTGGTAATCTGCTTATCAGAAACGCACATCACAAATACAATCCATAAAAGTGAGTTAAGGATAGAAAACTATAGACTTGAAAATTGTCTCTCCATAAGCAAACATACGGGAGGGGTTTCGATGTACATTAGAGAAGATCTCAAATACTCACGAATCGTGGATGGAGTATTAGATTATAATTACTGGATAATGGGAATAAAAACAGTAGTCAACAGAAAACCATACATGCTAATAACAGTGTATCATTCCCCAAGTTCTAGCCATAGTAAGTTTATAGAAGCATTTGAAGAGTGGATTAATAGATTAGATGTTTGAAACAGCACACTAATAATCATAGGAGACTTAAAAGTAAACATAGCTCTAAATAACTTCTATAAAAATAAATTATTAGAGTGTATCAATAGGCTGGGTCTGTATCAGATTATGGATCAATTTACGAGAGTAACAAAAGATAGCAGTACTATAATTGACCTTATTGCGACGAATAAAAAAAATATACAATATGTAGTTTTCCTTACATCTAAAATTACCGATCATTCTATAATAGCTATATATCTTCAAGATTCACAGGAGAAGAAAAGTTATTTTAAATCGGTTAGACAATTTAAAAAATTTATAGACTTAGACTTTCAGCTGGATTTAATGAGTGTGGAATGGGATTCAAATATAACAGATGTTAATGTAATGGCAAACAATTTAATTGAAAGCATACTGAAAACTCTAGATCAACATGCCCCTGTAGTTAATATATGGATGAAACCAAATGTCGAGCCAAAAGGTTGGTGGTGTGAGGCATTAAAAAGCACATTATTGGAAAGAGATAGATTGTACAGAAGAGCAACTATTACAAAAGAGAGGGAAGATTGGGAAATTTTTAAAATAAAAAGAAATGAAGGAGTAAGTTTATTAAGAAAATGTAAAATGGAATATTACAAGAGCAAAATAGATGACTGCAAAGGAGATTCCTGCGAAATGTGGAAAACACTAAAAGAATTAGTAAGAGGAAAGCCAGAAACATTGAAAAAAGAAATAAAGTTTAGCAATAAGATAATTACAGAAACAGATGAAATATGCGACGAGTTTAATAAATTTTTCATTAAATCAATAGAAGATATTAGAGGAAATGTACCTAGAAATGGCACAAATAACAGTCAGTTAGGTAGCGTACAAATGGTAGATAGTACTTGGGAATCATTTGAATTGTGTAACCTGCCCAAACTTAGAGATGCAATAAATAACATGCCCAATAAAAAAAGTAGCACTGATGGTATTACTGTAAAAATATTAAGGCTAGCGTTTGAAATAATAGGAAACAGATTCCTTGATGTAATAAATATGTCACTTCAAAAAGGTATAGTACCAGAAAAATGGAAAAATTCTACTGTGGTTCCTATCGAAAAAAGGGAAAACACTATCTTGTGCAACGAATTCCGCCCAATAAATATGCTGCCTCCATACGAAAAACTTTTGGAAATTATTGTAAAAGATCAATTAATCAATTTCATAGAGAACAACAATATTTTGACGAAACATCAAGCCGGATTTAGGAAGAGTAACTCTTGTGAAACGGCATTACAGTCGGTACTTGTGAACTGGAAAAGTGCAATCAGCGAGAAGAAATATATTGGGGTGGTATTTCTGGATTTCAGACGTGCATTCGAGACAATAGACAGAGAAGTGTTGCTAAAGAAGATAGAAAAGCTAGGTTTAAAAGGAACAGTGTTACGGTGGTTTCAATCTTATTTGTCCAATAGGAGGCAATCAGTTAAATTTGGTAATAGTACATCAAGCTGAAGAGAAATTCAAGATGGTGTACCTCAAGGCTCTGCACTGGGGCCCATATTGTTTATTTTATATATTAACGATATAGTTAGCATAGTACAAAAATGCCAAATTCAACTATTTGCTGATGATACGCTCCTTTATTGTGTAGGCGATGATATTAATATTATAGAACATATCTTAAATAAGGAATTAGTAGGTATTTATAAGTGGTTAGGTGAAAATAGTTTAAGTTTGAATTTAGAGAAAACCAAATGTATGTTGTTAAAGTCCAAATATCGTGATAATCAAACACTAAATATTACAATTGATGGTCATAAAATTGAAAATGTTACACAATTTAAATATCTGGGTATTATCATCGACAATAATCTAAGTTTTTCTAATCATTGTGAATATATATGTAAAAAGGTATCAAAAAAAGTTTCGTTCCTTTCTAGAATTGGAAAATTTTTAAGTACATGGACAAAATTATTGATCTATAAAACTATAATTGCTCCACATTTTGTTTATTGTCCGACAATTATGTTTATGTTCAGTAAGAAGGAGTATTACAGCCTTCAAGCGATTCAAAATCGAGCTTTAAGATGTATATTAAATTGTAATAGGTATACACGTGTTAGTTATATGTTGGATAATTTAAAAGTCTTATCTGTGCAACAAACTGTAATGTTAAATGTTTTTATTTTTATTTACAAACTTTTGAATAATATGCTTCCCAAACATATGTTGGAATTCTGTTCATTTGTGTCAGATATTCATGACTACAACACTAGGTCTCAGGGCAACTTCTATATCCAAAGAACAAACACTCTCTATGAAGAAAATCAGTTATTCATAAAGGAACTAAAGATGTATAATGAAATACCCAACGATATAAAAAATAGTGTAAATGTTAATATTTTTAAATGTAAAAGTATAGTGTACGTTAAAGAAAAATGGTCTCTGTGATAATTTAATAGTCTATGTTTTTACTTATATATGTCATTGTATATGTACCTCGTGTATACATTTAATATCTAATAATTTAAATTATTGTTTATAATTTTTTCTATATAGTCTTAAATCAGCAACTGATGTATTTGTTTTAGCTAAGCTAATAAATTATATTGAATTGAATTGAATTGAAAATATTAATGTAGCACGCGTAAAAATTATTATAAAAACTTCCTTATTTCAATAGCTATCTAACTAGGTAGAAATGTTTAATGTACCCTTGATAGTTCTAATAAAAAATTAGTAAAGATAATGCTGGTGGCGGAATTTATTAAATGACTAATCGTTCATTTTCATTTAAGTCAGTCAGTCCTTGACTTTGACGTTTGTGCATATATGTCATTAACTGACATTCTTATCTCTGTGTCCCTTAAGTTTGTTGGTTTTGTTAAATTAGTTATCGAAGATTTTGATTTTGCTCGTAGTTGTTGTTATTGTATTTTCTGTGCCATGGCCGCGTATGCCAATGCAGATTACGCTGATATCTTGTTTGTCTATGGATACTGTGGCGGCAACACTGCTGAAGCTCGCCGAGAATATGGTCTTTGGTACCCTAACCGCCGCTTACCAAATGCACGTGTATTCAGTACGGCATATCGAAATATCGCTGAAACTGGCTCCGTGAAATGTAGAAGAAGTGACGCTGGTGCTCCTCCCGTTTATGAACCAGATGATGAGGAAGAAATATTGAGGTATTTTGAGGAAGACCCAACTATTTCAACTAATAAAGTCGCAAGACTAACCGGAGCGTCACAATGGAAAGTTTGGTCTACGATACGTAGAGTTGGATGTCATCCTTACCACTATACCCCTGTCCAAGGCTTGGAAGAAGGTGATCCTGGAAGGAGTGTGGAATTCTGCAGCTTTATATTAAATTCAGATGCAGAAAGTGCAAATTTTTTAACAAGTATTTATCGACGGACCAGTCGAAATTTAATCGCGAGGGTATAACAAATTTCCACAACCTACATTATTGGGCAGAGGAAAATCCCAAGTTAACACGTGAAACTAGTTTCCAAATGAAGTTTCCTATTAATGTGTGGATGGGAGTCATTGGCCACTATTTAATTGGGCCACACTTTCTTCCTCAAAGTTTAAACGGGGAAATCTATGAAAATTTTTTAAGAAATGATCTGGCGGTGATTTTAGAAGATGTTCCTCTCGCCGTCAGACAGCGAATGATGTTTCAGAACGACGGTTGTCCAGCACATTATCGGCTGACAGTACGACAGTTACTTGATCAACGTTTCCCTAACCGTTGGATTGGAAGCGCGGGCCCAATACCTTGGCCAGCGCGAAGCCCTGACTTAACACCCCTTGATTATTACGTATGGGATCATATGAAGGAGATGGTCTATGCCACACCAGTCAATACTATAGAAAACCTTAGACAAAGGATAGTCAATGCTGCCCAACACATAAGGCATAATCTGACAACCAGAGTAACAAGGACGAAAATAAGAAGACGCTGTTGTGTCTGTATACGGAATAGGGGCTCCCATTTTGAGCAAGACATATTAAAAAATAAAGTACAACTTTGAAATGAATGAAGAATTAAACTACTTTTAAAATGTTTTTTACTGTTTATCTAAAAATAAAATTCGTACTACTTGTTTATTTTTACTAGTATTTTCTTAAGAACTATTAAGGGTACATTGAACATTTGTACCTTGTTAGATAGCTATTGAAATAAAGCAGTTTTTATAATAATTTATACGCGTGCTACGTTAATATTTTTTTGAAAAACCTAATAGGTAAATTTCATAACTGATTTAAAAAAAAAAAATTTTAATGTTTTTATTTCAGATGTTCACATGATCGAAATGTTTCCAGATATTTTTCATTCCAAACGGATATCTATAATATTGGACAAGTAATCCAGTAAAAAAAAATTTAAAAATGTCAAATAGATTTTTCGAAAATTAACTTTTAGGACATTAAGATCTACTTTTTGAGAAAAACAAAAAAAATTAAATATCTCAAAAACTATTGAGTTTTGCATAATATATGTTAGGGCTAAATTTACTTCTTAGATCATTCCCCATCACATCTCCAAAGGAATATATCGAATTACCAGTAACCCTGTATATCACCTAATAGCTAATGTTCAAAAATTTTAATATCGAAGTTCTCTGCTGATACAGCGCAATGCGCTTGCGCCTTGGCAACGTACCCAGTAAGAACTAGCATATTCTGAGACAAATTGTTTCTGAAGCCATCCCTGTTTAAGAATTGAATGATTTTTACGAGCTCAATTATAGTTCAAATAGCTATAACTGGTAAATGCAGACATGCATAGTTTTAATACGTACCCCGTTCCGTGGTGTTTTATCCAAGGCACAGTGTACATGCCTTGCACCAGTTTGCTACTTTAAGATGTAAAGCCTAGTAAATGTAATTTGAAGTCTATATTTATGTGAGATTTGAAAGTCTGCAGCACGAGGGACCCAATAACATAAATTGCAGATGCAACAAATTTTTTAGGGGTTTTTATGTCGTAGACAATTTATTCTCAGACATGTTTTATTTGAGAAATGTACAATAACATGTTTCATGAGATGAGAAGAGGCTGTTAGATAGATAAACGTTTAAACAAATTGAGGAAACTTTTATAAAACTAGATCCAATAAAAGTACAATATGTATACGTAATTGGAATAAATAAAAATATATTTTATTATTAAATAGATAAGTAGATCTGGGAGGACACAGCATTTGAACCTTGTGGCTTGTTCGTATAAAAAACACGAGAGAGTTCATGGCTGTTCTCAGTTTTGCTGTGATAATACAGTTTAAGAAAATTTCGAAATTTATATTTTTTTAAATCCTAAATTCACAAGATCTTTTTCTTCAGCAGGATATATAATATACAATAAAATCTGTTTAGGGCTGTAACATTAAGCACTATATTATATGTGCTAATTTTTATATCTTTAAATTTTTTTATACCTACATATACATTTTTTCCATTTTATATTCTGTTGTAATTTTAAAAAAATTAATAAGTTTCTTTGCAACTATTAATTTGTTCAGAAGTATTGTAGCCTTTTTGTCCTCAGTATACTCCATTCTCACAAAAACATTCTAATGAAGTAAAAATTATTAAGAAAATCAAACTAACACTTCTGAAAATAGCATTGGAATACATTGGGCCACCATACATGGAGGGAGTTTTAAACGGTTTGTCCCGCCACGGACCAAATCTGTTGTCGGTATTTCGATCGATGTTTACGCTAGTGGCATGCAACATATTTAATCGGTAAAACATCAGATGTGTGATAGAACAGATCGCTGCAGTTCAGTCCTATCAGTGCACATACGTAGAGATATCAATTCCGTTTGAATAGTACAGGTGTCATTGAAACACAGAATGAACAAAAAATTATTAACCGATTTTATAGATTTATATAAGGAAAAACATGTTTGTAAAAAATTAAAGACAGTTAGTATGTAAATAAAAATGTGATAGGAGAATCTTGTGACGATTTAGTTAATTTTTTAAAAAACTTGACCTGGTCGAATTAAACGCATATGTCCATTTATTTTCCTGGATCCACGTTTTTATCCACTTTGTTTGATTTTTCTTTTCATTTTCACAAATTTGCCATATACATAGACCCTGTTCATCTTTACTGACAACAAATTCCTTCTGGATTTTAAGCACGCCTAAAATATTTGAACGCTCGTTCAGTTCCCTCGGAGGCCTCGGAATTTAAAGAGGAT
This sequence comes from Leptura quadrifasciata, assembly GCA_963675555.1. Lineage (NCBI taxonomy): Eukaryota > Metazoa > Arthropoda > Insecta > Coleoptera > Cerambycidae > Leptura > Leptura quadrifasciata. Next base: position 75,315,377 of record OY776674.1, on the reverse strand, counting down.
TTACGATTAACTGAACTGCCCATCTCCTCAACGATTTGATATTTGGCGATCGATGCGATCTTTACGCATGTGGATACCAAAATATCTGTACCCTGAGGGATGCCAGATGTGATCTGGCAGTTCTGGATGGCGGGGCAGATCATTTAAAATTCCCTTCAGTGTATGGAGGTACACTAGCTTTTCATGTTTCTCATAGCCTAGGTTTGGTATGTGATTCAATAAACAAGTAAAATTATAATATATATTATGCAAACAATTTTCTGAAATTAAAATTGAGGGGTATATGTTTAAAATGTTATTATGAGTTTTGTAAATAAGCAATTAGGGGGGTGGGTGGCTATTTGAAAAAATTTAAGAAAACCGTTATTACTCAGAGTTATGCTTCCTCGTCTTTTCCTTTAAACGAATACACTATTAATTATTGTTATTAAATGGATGAAAAATAAACATTAGGGAACCCTTAAGACGGTATAATAAAATAAGCTTCATTTCAATTCCTGTTGAATACAAGCTGAACTTGTTTTAAAATATATTGAAGTAAATTCCATCAATAACCTTTTTTATTTTTACATGCTTTATATTAGCTTCACCTGTATGTTTCCTTGTATGTTTGTAACTTTTTCAATCACGTAATTCTCACCAACTTCAAAACGTCGGATTAAAGTGAAAGTTTGCCGATGGCAATCCAATAATTTGATAACTTTGTCCTAGTGTCCTCACCAAGATCATCAGGTTAAAATAAAATTTGAAAAATGACTAATCTGTTATCGAGATTTTGCCGGAGGCGCCGCAGTTAATAATTTAACATATTTGCCGTTCAATAAACTCTTGTTAAATGCTAATTCCAACTTTAATACGTACATCATGATATAATATTAATTATGTATTACTAGCGGATACACAGTGGTTTCGAAAAGCAGGATGAATAGCATGACTAAAAAGAAATTCTAGTTTAAAAAAACTAAAAAAACACGCTTTAATAGCAAACCGAACTAAAAAGTAAAAAATAATGTTTACATATTTTAAATGTTTTATTGTAAAAAGCGTGGGGTGCAATAAAAATATAGTAAAAAGCACCCCAGGCTTTTTACAATAAAATATTTAAAATATATAAATACTATTTTTTTACTTTTTAGTTTGGTTTGCTATTAAAGCGTGTTTTTTAGTTTTTTTTAAACTATAATTTTTTTATCTATTGCTTTTATCATCTTTCAAGTAATAAAATCCTGTAAGTGTTTTCTCCGACCACATCAATCTACCTATTACCGAATTTCACTTTCTGGAGTAATACTTGTTTTACGTGTCTGGTCGATAGCCGAGTGGGTTAAGGCACGAGATGGCAATCACGATTAATCACACGGACATCGTACCACTGGGTTCGAATCCTGGCTCCGGCATTGGCACTGTCGGAGGAAATGGTTGTATGTCCGCGTTTTTTCAATGTGTAATCCCCTTCCGCACAAGCCCTGGCTTCTGGAATTGGGGATTGTCTAATTTCTGTTTATTTTTTTTTATATACAGGGTGACCGGAAACAAAGTAGAAAAAAATTAACTGTAGATTCCTTAGCCCAAGATACCCTTTCGTTTTCAAGTTATGCCCCCTTTAAAGGGGTACGTTAAAAACTATTTTCATTTTTTTACTCAAAAAATAAAATTCTAAAAATCAAAATATTTAGCATATCTACACACTTATTGAAAGGCATCTTGTGAATTTTTTCATCCCCTTGACTGCTTCATCAAGGGGTGGAATGGGCAACTCCTAATATATTTTTAAAATCCATTCATTTTACATTTCAGAATAAAATATTTTTTGATTCCCTTGTTAATTCAAAACCTTTTCTTCTCTTTAAAAAATGATGAGTGCGAGCGTAGGTGCGTCTTTACTATGTACAAACTTCGATATGCTATGTAAAGCAACATAAGGCGCGGTTAGTAGTTGGATGGGTGACCATTCCAACGAAGACCACGTCTTCGCCTCACACATCTTCCAGCGGCTTGTATATCATATCAGTGTATGCGCGGAAGCTATACAACCTTAAGCGAGGGTTGTATAGGGGATATACCATCCTTCGGAGGGGATGTAAAGCCGTCGGTCCCTTGTCTATTAAATAATGTTAGGCAAGTTAAAGATCCCTACTCTTCTTAAGGGAATAGGTTTGACAAAATTCCAGGTTGGGGGTAGCTCGTCTACAGGCGTCGGTGTTAGGCCTTAGTAGCGCAAATAGGCTGACGTTAAATAAATGTATAAAGAAAGTGCCGTGTTACCAACCGTTTTCGTGACAAAAAATAAAATTTACGTTCATGCATTTCAATTGTTACTGATACCAATAATGTTTTTAAAGTTTTAGTAGGCTGCTATAATCAAATAATCTAAGTATTCATTAAGAACTTCTATGCAATAATAAACGTACATATTTTTTAAATCAAATTGATAAATATTATATTTATTAATGGAATAATTTATTAAATACAAATAATAATATTAAAGAAGTGAAACAATTTTAAAATTTATTAGGGCTTGCCCATTCCACCTCTTGGTGAAACACTGAAGGGAATGAAAAAACTCACAAGATGCCTTTCAATAATTGTAGTAGATTGCCAAATATTTTGTTTTTTGGAATTTTAATAAGTTTTAAATTGTTTCACTTCTTTAATATTATTATTAAATGTATTTAATATATTATTCCATTAATAAATATAATATTTGTCAATTTGATTTTAAAAAGGTGTATGTTTATTATTGCATAGAAGTTGTTAATGAATATTTAGATTATTCGATTATAGCAGCCTACTAAAACTTTTAAAACATTATCGGTATCAGTAACAATTGAAATGCATGAACGTAAATTTTATTTTTTATCACGAAAACGGTTGGTAACACGGCATTTTTTAAAGAGAAGAAAAAGTTTTAGAAGCAACAAGGGAATCAAAAAATATTTTATTCTGAGTTGTAAAATGAATGGATTTTAAAAATATATTGTGAGTTGCTCATTCCATCCCTTGGTGATGCAGTCAAGGGGATGAAAAAAAATCACAAGATGTCTTTCAATAAGTGTAGTACATATGCTAAATATTTAGTTTTTTGGAATTTTATTTTTTGAGTATAAAAATGAAAATAATTTTTAACGTACCCCTTTGAAGGGGCTATAACTTGAAAACAAAGGGGTATTTTGAAAAATGTTATATGAAGAACCTCAATTAATTTGGGCTAAGGAATCAACAGTTAATTTTTTTCTACTTTGTTTCCAGACACCCTGTATACAGAGGTAGATTTGAAAATTTACACTATAGAGATATAGTTTTGATTTGATTTATCAGCGTATGGTACGCATTATACCACTCCTGGAAAACATACCACCGGCTAGAACTGAGGTCATGCTTGTTGCTAGCAATGAGAGCCGGTACTGGAGTGGGGGTTGGAAAGTGCAGGGTTGTGAAATGTTTTGCCGCATTATGTCATGATACGAATTATTTATGCTCCTTGTTTTATATTTTTGTTTCTAGAATTATTCTTTTGAAGATTCTGTTTCATTTCTGAGACCTGCAACACACAGATAGATAGATAAGTCAGGAGTAGATCTTTTATTGGTCAGCAAATGCTGTAATGTTTTGACAAGTCAGGTAATTACATAATTAAATATAATTTTAAAACAGAATATATCATTGGAATAATAGTAAATATGAACATAGACAAATATATTTATAAAAATATAAAATTATTTAGCTGCATAATAATTTAGAGTTTTTAGTCATATGAAAAACTGACAGCATCATAGTAAGCCCTTCCTATAAAATATTTTTTCAATAAAATTTTTAATTTATATATGGGCGTCTTTCCCAATAAAACAGGCAATTTATTGAATAGTTTGACCCAACATACTTTTGCTTGTTAAGCTTAGCGTATGTTGCTGAATAATTATGTTAGTTTTGCTTATGGAGTTATGATAATAGTATTCTTTATATAAATCAGATTGCAGTAAATTATTGCACTAGGTAGAGTAAGAATTTTATAAGTAATAAAAAATGATTTGCAGGTGTCGAGTTGTGAAATACCTGACAGAACCTCCTTGGCTCTCTTTAGTAAAATATAATTTTTTTGGGCAAAAATTTCCCCAATTCATCAGACCATAGGTCATATTGCTATGGAATAGCGCATGATACATTGTAATGGCAGCTTCTAAATTAATTCTGTATTGACACGGAAGAGCACTATTGAATTTTTAACCATATACTCATTAAGCGAATGATACAGTCTTTTCAGTATTCCTCAAATATATTTATAATTAATGTAAATATAGGCTTATTATTGGTAAATAAGATACTTGTTTTATTGCCTTAAATATAAACTTCATTTGGAAACCATACAATCATATTAATATAAGATCCCTTGTTTTCAGTTTTGATGTATTCGCTGATTTTGTCTTATCTCAGCAATATCATGTAATAGCAATATCTGGGACTTGGCTAACACCCGATTTCCCATCTACTCTTGTTGTACTGCCTTCTTACCAGTTAATAAGAGCCGACTGCCAGGCTAGAGGAGGAAGTGTCTGTTGGTATATACATAACAGCCTTAAATTTAAACTTATAAATATGGAACAAACTTCTAATGCTTTCTTGGAACATCTTTGGATCTCTGTGACAGTTAGTAAAATTACCATTACATTTGGTGTAATTTATATTCCTCCTCCTGTAACCATACATTGTACAGAGAAACTAGAAGAAGTCCTAAGTTTTATATGTACGTGCTCGGATGAAATGGTCGTAGTTGGCGATATGAATATCAACTTTTTAAATCCCGCCTCCTCTCATTACCTATACATTAGTTATATTTTAAACGCATTTAACCTCGCACAAATAATTACAGAACCTACAAGAATAGGAGAAAGCACTTTGTCACATAATAGACGTTATATGTGTGCGCGAAAACTTAAAAATACTAAGTAGTGGTGCAACTGACATGTACAATATGTCAGATCACCATTTAGTTTACTGTACGCTAGACTTAAGCGTTGAAGAATCTCCGGTCAAACAGTTTACTTACAGACTATTCTTTATTTAACTATGAAGAATTTTCTGACGATGCCCGATTAATTAATTGGTCTTTTGTTACAACAGTGGATTCTTTAGATGAAAAACTTAACATTTTAAATAATGCAATCTTATTTTTGTTTGATATGCATGCACCTAATAGAGCTAAGTGAACCGCTGAGACGAAAAAGATGATTAAATTAAAAAACAATACCTACAAAAATATATCGCCAAACAAAAGCAATAAGTGACCTCGAATTTTATATACATGCGTAATTATTTATCAATGGCAATTAGAAATGAACGCAAAACATATATAAACCACCAAATAAACATAAATGCTAATAAATTGTGGAACGATTTTTCGGCCTGGAATATTCATGTTAAGCCCAAATCTTCAATATCTGAAGAAATAAAAGACCCAGCTTCAATTAACAACTTCTTTACTAATAAAGTACGTGGAATCAGCATTAATCCTGACACACTTGGCTACTACCAGCAGAATATGCAGAGAGATATCGAAGAAAATATACTTGACCCTATTACCCCTGAAAAAATTGACATCATTCTTAAAAGTATGAAATCCAATGCTTTTGGAGTAGATGGTATAAATTTATAAATACTCAAATATGTGGTACCGTTCTGTATGGATAGTATGGAAGCATTAATATTGCTATTGGACAAATACAAACCTTAAATTATATATGTAACGTACCAATAAACCCAGTGTCAATCATCTTTGAACCAGTTACTGTGCCGGAGCTATGGGAGATTCTAAATAAAATTGAACCTAAAAAGAGTTCTGGGTATGATGATGTCTCAATTTTTATCTTGAAAAAATGCTTCGAATATATTGTTACACCTTTATGTGATATCATAAACGAATCACTTAACACTGGGGTCTTCCCTAATAACTTAAAATTTTCAGTTATTAAGCCATTATACAAAAAAGGTGATCCATGTCTATTTGAAAACTATCGTGCAATCCACTTGTTAAGTGTTTTTTCTAAATTCTTTGAAATCGTAGTATATAACAGAATTGTACGTTTCTTTAAACTGCATAACTTATTCAGTAAATCTCAGCATGGATTTTTAGGAGGTAAAAGTATAGAAACTGCTCTATTTGAAATAACGAATTATATCTACTTTGCGCTGGACGATAATTGCATTGCCTGTGGTATTTTCTTGGATTTATCAAAGGCTTTTGACCTTATTGACCATAATGTTTTACTGATTAAACTATCTCACTATGGAGTACGTGACATTCCTTTAAACTGGTTTAGTTCTTACCTAACTGGTAGAAAACATATAGTAAAAATGTTTGACAGAAGTAATGGCAATTATGTGTATTCAGCACCTTTGGATTCATCCATCGGAGTACCTCAGGGCAGCACCCTTGGACCCCTATTATTCTTAATTTTTAAAAATGAAATCGAATTGCTTATTAATGATGATTCTTTATTGATCAACTATGCAGATGATACTAATTTTATTATTAAAAGTCCAAACTCATTTTTAGATATAATAAGCAATGGCAATGCCATTGTGAAATCTATGGAACTGTGGTGCAATAATAATGGACAAGTCCTAAATCAACAAAAAACAAATGTAGTTCTATTTAAAACTAATCAAGGACTAGACACACCAGATAGTATCAATCTAAATAAACAAAAAATAAAATTTTCAAAATCAGTAAAGTGCTTAGGTATATATTTAGATGAAACTCTAAGATTCAGAGAACATATTGAATATATAAACAAAAAATTAAGTAAAACCTGCTATGGTTTAAGAATCCTCACTAAATATGCAAATAGCAATATAACTAAAACATTTTATTACTCATGTTTCTACTCGCGAATTAGATATGGCATTATCCTTTGGGGTAACAGCCCCGAAGCTGTAAACACATTTAAAATCCAAAAAAGGGCAGTGCGTATAATTCAGAAATTACATCCTATTGAGACTTGCCGAGGACAGTTTAGAAACTTAGGATTTTTAACTCTCTCTGGATTATATATATATATGAATCTATAAAATTTGTATATAACAACAAAGATAGCTTTCTAACTAACCTGATGCCAGGACCATATAATACAAGACATGGCGAACATTATTATTATTCTTCACATAGATTATCTCTGACGGAAAGAAGCCCATATTATGCTAGCATAAAATTATATAATCACCTTCCTAACCATTTACAAACTAATGACTCCTTTGATACAATAAAGAAAGATCTAATCTCCTTTCTTTGTGAGCTTGAACCTTACTCTTTAAGTGATTATTTTAACTTTAGAAATAGAACCTAATATGTCACATGTAAATTATTTATTAATGTCTCTTATATAGGTAAATTATTTATTATTGTTCTTTATATATTTCTGTTTTTTTGTTTGTGACTGGCTTATACAATGTTATTCTATTGTTTTGAGTGCAATAAATTATTATTATTATTATTATTAATACACATAATTAATAATTCTGTCGACACTGGAGTAGTACCTAATATTTGGAAGAAAGGGAGTAGTGCCTAATGTTTGGAAGAAAGGTCTTATAACCCCGGTACCTAAGGTGTCAATGACAAACGAATTAAATGATCTTCGGCCAATTAGTGTTCTTCCTGCGATGTCTAAAATCATTGGAGTTCATGTATCAGATTGGTTAAGAGAACATATAACTAATAATAAGCTACTTCCATCTGTACAAAGTGGCTTCAGAAGCTTCCATAGCACTAATACTGCTCTTATTAAAATAAAAAACGATTTAACAAAAGCCATTGACACTCACAAGTTACTTACCTTGCTCTATTGGACTTCAGTTCTGCATTTGATCTTATAAACCATGATTTATTAATTCAAAAAATATTATAAAGTTAATGCACGATTGTTAAACTGGCTGACACATTACTTATCTGAGCAATCGCGACAGGTCAAATTGGATGTTGGACTTTCAGAAGAAAATCTTGTGTTAAGCATAGTACCCCAGGGTAGAGTGTTAGGGCCAGTTTTATTTATACTTTTTACTGCAGATTTGCAGAATATTATTGATAATGATTGGTACATTCATCTTTATGCAGACGACACTCAATTGTATAGAACTGGTGTGCCTGAACTAAATAATGTTGTGTTAAATGAACTGTGTAATGTTCTATCCTTAGTGAGTCTTTGGGCTACAGACAATGGGTTAGTGCTCAATCCTACCAAGACTAAGTTAATGTGTGTAGGATCCAAACAACTAGTTAATAAGGCCAATGAATGTGTAAACACTCAAGTAATTCTAAATAATATTGTTGTGAATTTGTGCGATAATGCTAAAAATCTAGGAATCATAATGGACAGTATTTAAAGTTTGAAAATCATGTTACTAAAAAAATTAAGCATGAGCTATGCCAAATTTAAAGCATTGTGGAGATATAAATATGCACTGTCGCCTATAACTAAATAGAATTATACTAATAGTTTGATATTAAGTAATATGGAGTTTGGATGTTGTGTATATTATAACTTTTTTAGTAACGAATTTAAAAATAAAATTCAGAAACTTCAGAACTCTTGCCTTAGATATTCTTATCCCAATAAAAATAGAACTGAACACATTACTCCACATTACAATAAACTAAAACTGTTAAAAATTGAATATAAATTTTTGTTTATGTATGCAACCTTGTTATATAACATTGTTAAACATTCACTTCCTGAATACTTAGTAAACTTATTAACTTCTCGAACTGACATACGTAATGTAAATCTGAGAAATGTTGATAGTCGTTTTTTTTAGGGAAGCGTTTAAATCTGTACTGCAAACTCAAATTCAAAATTCACTATAATTATTATGTTGTAATTTGTTTCAACTAGTGTATTTATATTTATTTATTTGTATCATATTTATAATTTGTGATTTTTAGGCAAGATTGAGAAACGGCTTTGCTGAATCTTGTCCTTTTGGTTTATACTATCTTCTTTTAACTTTTGTTATGTTTCTATTTGTAACTAGTTAAACCAATAAACGTTATTATTATTATTATTTAAGGCTCTTAGACAGGGTGCGAGTAAACATACAAGTAAGATATGCGGGTATAACATGCGCATGTTCCATGTACTGTGTCGAACTGATTTACTTGAGTCCAATTGACTCGCCTTCCCATTTCACATTAGGTCATGTAGATAGGGACACACTTTAGCTACATGCTTGCAGATAACCCCCTCCGACCCCCGCACTGACACCTCAATCTCTGCTTCACTTTATTCACTTTACAACGTAGAAAGTGTGTAGAAAGCTATTGCCAGGCTATTTGAGTCAAATTACGTGGACTTTGTGAAACTCGTGATTATATTATTGTGAATGTATTTCGTGTTTGAAAACACTACAGTCTGAAATCGGTTAAGTAACAGAACAGTGTAGAAGGTCTGCTACTCAAATCACTTGAGCAAGTTACGTACATGCTTACTGGTACTGGTACATGCTTCATGGTACAAAATGATATTTTGGAAGAATAATGTAACAATTTAAGACAATAAATTATTTTATAGTCCTATTACCTAAGCTAATTTCAAGTGTATGTACCATTGAATGTACTTTTTATCATATTATATTCTGGCATTCTCTTCTTACCTAATGTAGATATAGTTATTTCAATGAGAAAGATATATTGCCTCAAGAATATATCATTGTGGATTCAATTTTGAGTTATAATTATTGATAGATTATTACTTTAATTGATTGTTAGTATAAAGATTATTCATTTAATATAGGGTTTACTATTGATTGAAAATATCGGTTAATATGATTATATTTTTGGGTGTAATAGAAATAAAATGATTTTTACATAAAAATATATTTTTTATCAGTAAAACATTCGTAACACGGTGAGCTCCGCTTCGCTATCGCATGAGCCCGAGCGCTAGCCGATGCAGCGTACCATGGTGTCAACCTGTGGCCGACACGAGCCATACACGCTTCGTTTATTTTTTTTTAATTTTCGCTACCGTGACATCAGTCACCAACACTAGGAGATAAGGTCGTTAGTACGTATGTGAACTTTAGGTGTCCGTGATTGACTATATTAAATGTATTCTAATAGCCGATTTAGTGGGGGATCCATCTAAATATGTCAATCTCAGGTCGACACTGGCCGTTCAGTGACAAATAGCTATATCGACCATGAGTCCACAGCGGAGCTCAACGTGTTAAACAAACTGTTCAAAAAATAGCCAACGTTCAGCATTCTGTCAGTTCTCTGTCAATTCAGTAGTGGACACATCAAATGTATTGATTGCATACTTCTTTTTGTTTTTTATAAGTTTTTAATGTTTCTTACTGAGATATTTTAATTTTCCTATAATAAGGTAAATAGTTTGTTAGTGCTTTCGTTTTACTGTTTGTAAAGACACTATCCTCAAAATTGCGGCAGTGAATACTTTTGCATACGTTGATACGCCCATGCGTATCATTCTGTGTGACCTTGAGATGATTCAGAAATTAAAAAATGATGACGTGAATGACAACATTCATGATTTGAACTATACTTACAATTTTTGTAACAAATAATGTTCAATAAAGCCCTAGGTAAGCTATTAAAAGAAAAGTGACTGCGAGTGACAATTTATTGTCAGTTGTAAATAAGTTAGTTTTTTGCATTATTAATTGAATCAATATTTTGTTGTCAATCCAAATCAAACAAGTAAATTAGGTACATTATTATGAACAAGAAGTGAAATATTTTTTTTCTGCTTTTGAGCATTTTATAAATAAAAATTTATCTTTAGTCGAGAATATTTTTTTTTGACAATCTCTATTTTAAACACCATTGAATACACTACTATAAAGGTGCTAATGTAAATTATCGGAAAATCCACCCTTTACATTTGCCCCAATAAATGCACCCTTAATTCTTGGATTCTTAAATTTTATTGTCTAAACAAGTTCGAATGGGGGCGATGAATTTGTAAAAATTCCAAAAATGGTTTTTAAAATAATAACATAATAATATATTTTTATTTATCCAAGAGATCACACATAAACGGATATAGGACATGTCAACAAGAAAAGCACGTGACTTTAAAATATCAATAAATAAAATACAAAAGACAACATAAATAGAAATATATAAATAAAGTAAATAGGACGAAAAACATTAACATTATTAGAAAAATGCATGTGATAAATACTCATCTACAGAATAGAAAGCATTCTCTACTAAAACATATATATTTTTTTTAATCATTTATTTAACGTCGGCCTATTTCCGCTACCAAGGCCAATCACCGACGCCAGGGCATAAGCTCACCAGTGTCTGTGTAGGCACTGGGACCCCTAACCTGGAAATTTTGCCGAACCCCCACAGTTTGTCGTGGGGTAGGGATTTTTAACGTGCTCACATCGTAGATACACGGAACCCACAGTTTTACATCTCTTTCGAAAGATGGTGACGCGAGCAGATCCGCTCATCCACTATATCTCATCGACTTGCTGTGACCCGGTTTTGAACCCGGGCCGTATGGGTGGAAGAACGCGCCACTGTCCATCCCACCACCAAGCCGACTAAAACATTATATATAAGTATAAAAAACCTTGTTGCACTTGCATGTTTAATATCTTTGGGTAATTTGTTGCACAGGGTTACCTATATAATAAGGATTTGATTTGTATAATTCCAATCTATGTAAATTATATTGCAAATCATTTCCATGTCTAGTCGAATAATTGTGAAATTTATTTTGAAAATTAAAATTAGCAATATTTTGCTGAACAAATTTTAGCACATCTAGTATATAGATACATGGGAGCGTTAATAGTTTTTCTCGAATAAATGTTGTTTTACATGTTTCTCGAAATCTTAGTCCAAACATACATCTAATTGCTCTCTTTTGCAAAATGAATATTCTATTTGCTGCTGTCGAATTTCCCCAAAGAATTATTCCATACCTAATAATAGACTCAAAATTTGAATGATAAAATATTTTAGATATTTCTTTTCCAGATATCTCGTGTAATCTTTTCAGTGCAAAACAATTTTTTGCGCATTTTTTAGACACATAATCTATGTGACACTTCCAGTTTAGAGACAAATCAATATACACCCCTAGCAATTTAAATGTAGTTACTTGTACTATAGAATTATTTTTCAGTTTAATTAAGGGACTATGTATATAATTTGCTGAATGTGGATGAAATTGTAGGGTATGTGTTTTAGTCGGATTCATTACTAAATGATTTAGCTCGAAATATTCATTAATATATTTAACATTATTATTCATTAAAGATATCATTTCTAGCTGATCTTTGTGGTACGATAATAAGGTGGTGTCATCGGCAAACGTGTGAAGTGTGAAAAATGGATATATAGTTGTCTATGTCATTGCAGTATAATAAAAATAATAGGGGACCTAAAACACTTCCTTGTGGGACACCTAAACTTACATGTATTTTGTTTGAATTTTCACCAAAATAATGTACAAATTGTTTTCTATTTCTGAGATAATCACTAAGTAGACTTTTACAATTTCCTCGTAAGCCATAAGGTCCATTTTTCTCTAGAAGGATTTCATGATCCACACAATCGAACGCCTTAGATAGATCTACGAAAAGGGCAAGTACCTTGTTATTGTTATCTAATTCTTTGTATACTGTGTCCAAAATTTCTATTAGAGCCTGATATTGTAGACTTCTTTCCCCTAAAACCATGTTGATTCGATGATAGAATATTGTTTTTCTCTAAAAATGTGATCATTCATTTGTATCATATTTTTTTCAAATATTTTTGAGAACACAGATAAAAGGGAGATGGGACGATAGTTTGAGATATTTTTAGGATCACCATTTTTGAAAACAGGAATTACTTTTGAAATTTTTAAGGCATTTGGAAATTTACCCTGGGTTATACATAAATTAGCAATGTAACATAGTGGTTTGGCAAGGTATTGTATACATTTTTTTATAATGGAAGTAGAGAAATTATCGGCACCAAACTAATTTGTACTTTTAAGCTCTCGTACTATATTAATGACTTCACTTTCAGATACCTCATAAAGAAAAATATTTTTCTCTGTGTACTTAGGTTGGTTAATTTTTTGTGCATTCATTGCATAAGAACTTTTATTTATAATATCATTAGGTAGGTTAACAAAATAATTATTATATTTATCAGCAATTTCTGTTTTATCGGTTATTTCGATGTTATTAACTATTATACTTTTATTATTTTTAACATTTTTATTTTTAAGAGTAGAGTTTATAACGTTCCATACTGCTTTTGATTTGTTTTCAGAAAGCGTGATTTTTTTGTTATAATACATTCTTTTTGCCAACCTAATTATACGTCTATATATTGTTTTATACCTTTTAAAGTCATTTGAATCCACTATTCCTATTTTTTGCATACTAAATAACTCCTTTAATCTAATTGAAGATGTTCTTATCCCTGTAGTTATCCAACATTTTTTATTTATACTATTCATATGATTTTTTGTAATATACTTAAAGTTTTGATCATAGTAATACTCCAACGTTTTTATAAAGCAATCAAATTTGTTATTTACATCCCCATTTTCATTGTAAAGATTACACCAGTCTTCATCTTCTAAATACTTGATAAAAGTTTGAATATTTTTTTGTGAAAATGACCTACTTTTATAAGACTTTTCAGAATCATTATTCATAATTGGAAAAGTAATAAGTTCGGCTCCATGATCTGATATACCATTTTGTATTATTTGTTTAGATAATATTATATCACTAAAATTAGTAAAAGTATAATCAATTGCAGTTGAATTTTTCACTCCTATTCTTGTAGCTTCATGAAAAGTTGGCTCTAAATAGAAAGAGTTTGTTAAGTCGAGCAGTTTACTTTTACTTTGAGTCTCATTGAGAAAATGTTGTGTGGCTTCATGATTTTACAAAATTTAATCTTTAGCACTACTTGTCCAATATAGAAATAGTGTATTTATCCAGTGTAAAAGTAGTGTTGCATATAAAATTCGTAAATAACTTTAGAATTGTTTCATATTCATCTTAAATACAATGTTGGAAGAGTTCTGAAACATTCCGTCCTAATCTTATAAATAAACACAAAAAATTAATTTATAATAAATTTTTTTATAAAGAAGTAAAATTTTCCTTTTATTTTCAGCAACTACTGTGAAAAAAACAACATTAAGCCATTATCTCAGGCAGATTTTGGAAAAGTTATGAAACAAGTTTATCCAAAAGTAAGAGCCAGAAGACTGGGTACTAGAGGTAATTCAAGGTATTGTTACTCAGGTCTAAGGAGGTGCATCAAATTGAAGCCACCCATTCTGCCTGATTTAGCAGATAAACCATTGGTAAGTTTGCATATTATGTATTTTTCAACCCAATGGTTTACAGTGGCGTAGCGTTAGTTTCAGCCACCCGGGGCGCAGGTATATTTTGCTGCCCTCTTATTTAGGTATTTAAATTCAACAGACTCCAAAATATACCTACAGTTATTCTAAAGAACTTTTCAGCCGGAAAATTTCATTATTGTGTAATGTATAGGTTACAAATAAAATAGTCATGTATAATAATAATCACATTTATTACAAAAATTCTTACACGTATGGCACTTACATAATAGGTACAGAACACATGCCATTATGCTTTAACGATCGACAAGATTAAGTTATTAGCGAATAGAATATAGAACAGTTTTATCTCTTATTTCAATAAAATCTATAAAAGATTCCACTACTTGTACTTCCTGATTTTCAATCAGTACGTATCTTAATACCTGGCTTGTTTGGTTTTTATGAGAAACGTCTGGAATGCTGTCGAATATAATTGAATAATACTTGGCCTTTTTTACTTGGTGAGGATATGTTGGTTGGCGAACTTTATTTCCATTTCCTAAAATTGCAATAAATTCGTTTTGAATTTCTGGCGACATATACGTGATTGAAATTTTGCCACATATTTTAGATCTTACAAGATGTTCACGAAGTACAGGATCATGCTTTGCATTAAATGCACCGATTCTAAAAATTTTCCTCTACTAGTACTGGTATCGTTTTCTCTATGGCCACATAAAGCCAAATTTTGCTTAGCAAGGAATCTTATAATATCAAACATTCTGATAAGAATTTCTTGCCATTTTTTTGTTTCCTTTGCTACAAGGTTTTGCGCTTTCTTGTCAATAGTCTGTCCGTTTTGGAGTCTGGTCTCCAACTCCTTCCATTTGCAATAATTTTGGCTGTATAGTGCACTTGATTCATGACTTGAAACCTTAGGATTTAGTTTCCACTAAATATTATTTGAAATTCTGCGAAAAAAAAATTTTTTAATATCTTTTTCAAGATGTAATTAGCATGATTAGAAAAAGTTAGATTTTGATCTATTATTACTCCCAGGTACTTATACTCCGAAACACGTTCAAGAACACAAAGAATAACATACTGGTATGCTGGATGAAAGCACATGCACAGTATAGTGGCATCAAAGTAGCCGACAGACTGGCCAAGAAGACAGAAAGCCTAAGTATCTTTGGACCAGGCCTGGCCAGTCTGTTACCGATTACGGCGATAATACAAATAATTAAAGAGAACACCCACGATGAATTCAAGAAACTGTGGGATGAAACAAGCAGCTGTCAGCTTGCTAGAGAACTATTAAAATATCCCAACAAGAGTACAGCAATGGACTACCTGGCAATGTCCAGAAGGAACATGCGTTTTATAACGGGAATTCATACTGGACACTGTCCGTTAAGGAAACATCTCCATAATATGAAATTAAGCGAAACACCTCTATGTAGAAATTGTGAACAAGAAGATGAGACGGTTCAACATGTACTCT
Source organism: Leptura quadrifasciata (assembly GCA_963675555.1). Taxonomy (NCBI): domain Eukaryota; kingdom Metazoa; phylum Arthropoda; class Insecta; order Coleoptera; family Cerambycidae; genus Leptura; species Leptura quadrifasciata. The sequence goes on along the minus strand of OY776674.1, from coordinate 75,299,540 downwards.
GTGACTGTTCTGCTGTCTCATCAATCAGAGAATCCATTTTGTGAGAATGTTGGCCTACTTTGGCCGATGTAAGGGAGATACCTCTAGGCAGCAACACCACCTATTTCGCAAGATTAGGTTGGTTGGACGCCTAGGCGAGGGTCTGCCTACAGGGAGGATGTACAAGAGGCCCAATGTGCTGTAGTTCAATAATTTTTATTGACTACCCTCCCAATCAATTCCAGATTCCAAGTTCAAGAAAACGGTTATCAATTTTAAGAGTAGTGTCAGGATCGATATTATTGTTACATTTACTGACAACACATTTTATCTAAATTAATTGATAAATTATTTTCATTATACCAAAGTTTTATTTCAGGTAAATCAATATTTGTTATTAATAATTATATAATGTTGTTACATTATCATTAGTAACATATAACAATACATCAAAAGCAAACAATGGGACATTAACAATGTCATTAATGTACAATATAAACAATATAGGACCCAAAACTCATCCTTGGGGAACACCATACGTTACTTCTCTTCTGCTAGATACACTATTATTGTACTTGACCACTTGATGTCTAAAGGAAGGTATGGTAGTCGAGTAAAAACACAGTGCTAGTGGTACTCTATTAAGACACAGAAATATTCCGAGAATTGATTACATATGATTCATAAGCATAAACTGAAATAAGAAGCCTGTGTTATTGATACAGAATTTATGCATATAGTTTTATTGCTTATTTGACAGACTTTAAAATAACATGAAGTGAATACAGTTTTTATAGTCTATAGTCTACTCTTTGTATACCAATTTTCTCCCGTTTTTTTTAATAATAAATTTCTATCAATCATCTTGAAAGCTCTTCTGCAGTCTAAAAACACTGCTCGCACATGTTTCCTACCACTTATATTTCTAACCATCTGACCAAAACAGATTGTAACGTTGTTTCACAAGAGTTTTGTTTCCTAAATCCAGCCTGGTAGATCGATAATATGGCATTATCCTCAACATAATTTAGCAGTTGCTCTTTTACTAAAATTTCTAGTAGTTTCTCATATGGAGGCACAGTGTATTAATTGGACGAAATTCCTGGCATAACAAAGTATTTTCCTTTTTTTCTACTGGTATTATAGTGGATACTTTCCACTCTTTAGGAACTACACCATACTGTAGTGAGACATTTAGTATATCTAATGCCAGCTTTAATACCTTTGTAGTGATTCTATTAATATCACTAGGACTAGTTTTAAAACTAGTAAGTGATATAATACCCCAAGAACACCTCACATCTCAGATTCTCTCAAATTAGAGTAATTAGACACATATTTCTCATTATGACCAAAATATACCCCTAATAAAATCCATTGTCTAATGTTGAAAAATCAGTATCATATGTGGTTATGGACAATGGCAAATTATTTTTTAAATTGAAAATGCTTTAAACTCTTGAGTGACTCTTTAAATAAATTAATTTTTTATCAGTTATTTGTATCATGTTAACATGCTAAGTAAGTATAGGTATATCAGATTATGTTTGTTTTTGTGAGATGTATTTATCAAAGATTTGTATATTTATTATTCTGTTAATTAATATTAAACAAAACTGTTATATTTTATCAACAGTAAACTTTGTCTTATAATAAAATGAATAGGGGAACACCTTCAATACATGTTATCACAATACGGTATATGATTATTTCAATTTAATCAATATAGATTATAGGTACATTAACCTCGCAATATTACTACAACATTAAAATTCAAATTTTAGATAGGTAATATATCTGAAAATATTTTTAGAATTTTTTTTTTTAAGAAAAAAAATTTTTTTTCGAGGATAGCCGTAATAAACTTGTCCCCAAAATACGTAATTGCTGTTGTTGTATTTGCAGACCTTTATTTGTAGATTCAAATAATAATTTGATTTGGATTTGTGTTTATAAAATATGTTTCCTGATATTTTTTTTGTTAAAATTGAAGACGAAAAAAATTATTTGTTGCTTGAGAATTTAAAACCATTGAAATGCTCTGTCCCTGCCTAGTGATGTCACATTATTAATGTTGAAATGTCTAAAAGGAATGCTGTGGCTATAGATTTACGTAACAAAGATTTTCTCTTAGATTGGCTGGCAGAATATTATAAAATTTTATTGCAGAGTAATATGTCCCCTTTTCATTGATTGTCAGATGATGCTGTGGAAATTGAAAATTATCTTTATTCCGCGTGTCATAAAAGTTTTTAAAGATAGACATTTCAAAATAAAGCTCGTTTGCTTTTAAATACATTAGGCAACAATAAATATACAGCCCTGGTACTGTAGGTAGGTTATTTTTTTTAAACAACCCCTGCATGATTCATTAAATATTTTCTTGAGAATTATTCGAAAAAATTTTTTTGCAGTTTTAAGACCCCGATCAGGTCAGTGCTTCCACCCCAAATTTCAATGGCATATTTAATATTTGAATAAAAGTTAGCAGAGTAAAATCTGTTTTGAGAGTATTTAGATTAAAAATGCGTGATGAAATTCTTAGAGCAAAACAGCTTCTGTTTAATTTTTTTATGACAACATCAATGTGTTCCATCCATTTGCATTTAGTGGTTATATTGAATTAATATACCATATATTATTTTATTCATTTTTGCCATCATGTGTGCCTAATAATTCTCTTAATTATAGTCTCGGGGGCGAGCGTAGGTGCGTCTTTACTATGTACATACTTCGGTATGCGATGTAAAGCAACGACAGGCGCAGTTAGTACTTGGATGGGTGACCATTCCAACGGAAACCGCGTTCTCGCCTCACACATCTTCCAGCGGCTTGTATATCAGTGTATGCGTGGAAGCTATACAACCTTAGGCGAGGGTTGTATAGGAGATATACCATCCTTCGGAGGGGATGTAAAGCCGTCGGTCTCTTGTCTATTAAATGTTAGGCAAGTAAAAGATCCCTACTCTTCTTAAGGGAAGAGGTTCGGCAAAATTCCTGGTTGGGGGTAGCTCATCTACAGGCGTCGGTGTTAGGCCTCAGTAGCGGAAATAGGCCGACGTTAAATAAATGTATAAAAAAAAATTATAGTCTCGCAAATTTTAACATTTGTTTCATTTCATTTGACGTCTCATCTGGACGTATGATAGTTAACTTATGGATTGATTAGCTATTTTTTTGAAGTTCTCAAATCTTATCAATCAATTGGCACTCTCTTGCAATTATTTAATAATTTTTGAAAAAGAGTGTACAATATAAGAAGCTCCATATTTATGAGCCAGCTCACCAACAAAACCCTGAAAGTTGTTTGCAATGTCAAAATAGAAATGCATCGTTAATTATAATATAATTCTTTCCTATTATTTTGGTTTTCTACCACATGTATTATTATCCTCTTCAAAACAAATCACCGAATCTACAAAATAATAGAATTATTGGGGAAAAAAAGGCTCTGCGCCCGTGACGTTTACCTCTGACTTTTCCTTTGCTGTAAACGTCACGGGCGCAGAGCCTTTTTTTTCCAATAATTCTATTATTTTGTAGATTCGGTGATTTGTTTTGAAGAGGATAATAATACATGTGGAAGAAAACCCAAATAATAAGAAAGAATATTCGAAGAATACCACAAATAACTTTCAGACAATAATTATAATATAAATTTCTAAATTCAACATTCTTTGCTAAGTTTGTAACAATCGTTGATTTTAACTTACTCTCGCCCTAATAGTGTTATGAAGATAATTCGTTGGGTTATTCAAAAGGGAAAGAACAAAATGCAGGGTTTTCTTATTTAAAATTTGAAAAAATGCCAATGAAAATGGAATACATTTTTAGGTTATGCATAATTGAAAACCAGATAATTTAATATAGTATTCTGAACTTTGGCACATCCTGCATATTTGTATAAGTTATCACTTTTTCTTTTTTTATCTCATTTCAACTTTTTTCTAAACAGATTTAAAAAATAAACATTATATTAAATATTAAACATAATATTTTTAGTCGCAAACTCCTCTATAAATTCTTATTTTACTATAAGGAACCTAACCAGACTGCAACCAACAGCTACTCTCCGGGCTATGTGCCCCGCCGAGCGCTGAATTACAAGTTACAAGCCTGGCGCGTTAAGTGTAATAATTGCATATTACCATCAAAACGCTAATGCTTCGATTGCAGCAAACACCAGCCGAAAGACTGATCCTACTTAAAGGAGCTCCCTTGCCAGTCGTCACACACCACTTGCAGACTGCAGTTTCGAGCTGTTGGCTCTCGTCAGTGCAAGGTAGGTATGCGACGACCGACATGAGAATCCTTTGACTATAGTACATCCCGGTATTTTTACAATAGCGACATGTAAAACAGCCAGCAGGTGCCATCTAGCGGTCCAGTGTCTGTTGCAATCGAAAAATAAATAGCCTGACTTGGCTTAGCATAGATCAAATGTGCTTTTAGAGGGCGGAATATTAAACATAATATTTTTAGTCGCAAACTCCTCTATAAATCCTTATTTTACTATAAGGAACCTAACCAGACTGCAACCAACAGCTACTCTCCGGGCTATGTAACGCGCCAAGCCAGGCTTGTAACTTGTAATTCAGCGCTCGGCGGGGCACATAGCCCGGAGAGTAGCTGTTGGTTGCAGTCTGGTTAGGTTCCTTATAGTAAAATAAGGATTTATAGAGGAGTTTGCGACTAAAAATATTATGTTTAATATTCCGCCCTCTAAAAGCACATTTGATCTATGCTAAGCCAAGTCAGGCTATTTATTTTTCGATTGCAACAGACACTGGACCGCTAGTTGGCACCTGCTGGCTGTTTTACATGTCGCTATTGTAAAAATACCGGGATGTACTATAGTCAAAGGATTCTCATGTCGGTCGTCGCATACCTACCTTGCACTGACGAGAGCCAACAGCTCGAAACTGCAGTCTGCAAGTGGTGTGTGACGACTGGCAAGGGAGCTCCTTTAAGTAGGATCAGTCTTTCGGCTGGTGTTTGCTGCAATCGAAGCATTAGCGTTTTGATGGTAATATGCAATTATTACACTTAACACACATTTGATTATACTAAATATTCACTGCAATTATGATTCTTAAGAAAGGAATTCTATTCATTTTTTAGTATAATAGTATAGACAAGACATTCTAAATTGAAGTCAATTACGTTGGACACCAGTTGATGGGTTTTTCCATACAAAATATCATTATTTATAAATAGAGTTTTATATAGTAAACAAACAAAATTACTCTTATCATATATTTACCATGTTCGTTTATTATATCATAAAATATCTTATCTTCATATTTATCAAGAATATAGTAGTTTAGAGTTTTCTTACTTTTATTTCCTTATATAATGAACTGTAGAAATGTTTTTAATATTAAAAATAAAGACGAAATTTGGCTGTCAGAATAGCAAGAATAGGAATGTACCTCATCATTATCATTGGCCATAGAACCCTATAGTACGGTTTCGACCTTCTCCAGCTTCTTTCACCGTTCATTCCTGCCTCTGGTCTGCATCGTCCAGTTCGATGCACCCATCTTTTTTGCGTTCTCGCTTACACTATCCTTCCAGCGCAGCTTTGGCCTTCCTCACCCTCTTGTACCTATGGGCTCAGCTTGCAGGGTTATTATCATCATATCTGTTCACATGACCTGTCCATCGCAATCTGCCGATTTTGATTGTAGTTACTATGTCCTTGTTACCGGCTTGTCTATAGGTGTTGTAAATTTCGAAGTTATACACCTATGTCTGCACGTATCATCTTCTTGGATTGCCCCATATATTTCTTACAATATCTTTATTTCAAAAGTCATCAATAAAGATTCATCTCTTTTTGTCAGAGTCCAGGTCTCCGATCCATACATTAACACGGGTATGATGTGTTTTGTATAACCTAATTTTTGTGATTCTTGATAGAATACGGTTGCGAAGATACTTTGAAAGGCCAAAATAGCAATTATTTGCCATCATAATGTATCTTTTTCTGCACTTTTGTTATTATTTACAGTTATTGTCGCACCCAATACTCAACTCTCTCACCCCTTCGAAATTATTACCATTAATTGTGATTTTCTGCCTAATGTCTCGCACTTTTTGGTTTTTTGTTACTATTATAAATTTTTTTTTTATTTACGTGTAGTCCCATGTTTGTTGCGGCATGAAAAGTTGTGAAAGTTTCTTTGGCCTGTGGTGTGGTTCTAGTAATAATATCTACATCATTTGCATAGGCCAGGATTTGAGTAGATTTGTTGAAAATAGCACCTCTATTATGCCGTTGGGTATCTCGAACTACTTTATCCAAGGCTATGTTAAACAGGAGGCACGCCAGCACATCACCCTATCTCCAAACAATTTATATATATGGAATCCGATATACAGTGACAAGTGTGTTGCCATTATCAAGTACTTAAGTTTAGACACTACATTTTATGATTATCATCTTGTTCCTTAAGAAGTAAATTCCATAGCTCCAACTCTTTCTGTGCCGTCGCATATTCTGAGATGACATGTCAAATACCTACAATGTAAATATAACCTAATTTGTTAAATAGCTCTATTTGGAACTACGATAATAAACATTTGTACTTCGAAGAGACAAAACATAGTTTAAAATTATCGTTTATATAATTTCTATACTTATGGCTGAACTACTATATACAAATGACATTTTTAAAAATTTTAAACTGCAAATATTTATTTTCCTTCATAAAAAAATCTTATTTCGGAATTTGTAAACATCAAGTTCTGCATAGGAACAAATTGGAGTGTGAAATTGGGCATCTGCAAAGGTGTGTAGAAGGAGCAAGAAAATAATATGCATTTATTTGCATTTGGGACTTTAACATAAATTTTTTAACAAGAAATAAGAGTAGTTCAGATCTCTTGGATTTTTTAAGATCATATTGTATTGTACCTACCATAAATGAACCAACAAGACTCCAAAGCTGTATTGATAATATCTGTGTAAATATAAATTGTGAAAATTATGAAAGTAAAGTAGTAAAAAATGCTTTATCTGATCATCATGGGCAGATGTTATCTCTGGAGGCAAAAAATGAAATAGCGAATAACAAAAAAGTAAAATGCAGAGCATTAAATAATGAAAATAACATTGACTATTTCTGTTCCCTGTTACGTGATGAAAACTGGGAAGATATGTATAACGAGTATAACATTGATGCTAAGTTTAATGTTTTTTGTGAAACGTTTTTATTTTATTTCGATCTTGCTTTTCCTGTAAGAATAAAAAATATAAAAAAGCTCCATAAAAACACTAAGTGGCTGACGAAAGGTTTACATGTATCGTCGAAAAAATTGAAAGACCTTTATTTGTTGACCCTGACCTCAACAGACGTAAATTTAATATCATATTATAAGAGGTATAAATGTATTTACAGAAAACTTCTCCGAAAAGCAAAGAAAAACTATAATAACAGCATTTTAACAAATGCTAGAAATAAATCCAAAGCGGCATGGAATATTATTAAACCTAATAAAAAGAATCAAGAAAATAATTTAAAACTAAATATTGATGATAAAATAATAGATGATCCAGTCATTTTAGGAAATACTTTTAACACACATTTTAATGAAGTTCCTACTAAATTGTTAGAAAACATCCCACTTAGCAACTCTGACCCGTCAAATAACATAAAAAATAACCCTTATACGTTCTTCTTTGAACCTGCAACTGAATCTGAAGTCTTTGATATTTTACTTAACTTGAAAAATTCCAATTCTGCAGGAATAGATGAAATCAGCTCAAATCTCTTAAAGAAATGTAAAGATTATATCACGAAACCATTAACTTACTTGATAAATGTTTCGCTTAGTGCTGGGGTGTTCCCTGATAAATTAAAAATGGCAAAAATAGTACCCATTTTCAAATCCGGAAAGACTGATGACATCAATAATTACAGGCCAATAGCAATATTAAACACTTTTGCAAAAGTTTTTGAAAAATATGCAGCAATTAAAATCATAGCTTTTTTCGCAAAACACAAACTATTTAATGAAAACCAGTTTGGTTTTCGAAAAGGACGATCAACATCGAATTGTGTAAACAAATTTTTAAACTTACTTTATGATAAAATGGATAACGGCGAGAAAACCATTGGTATTTTTCTTGACCTTAGTAAAGCGTTTGATTTAGTCTCGCATAAAATTCTACTAGATAAGATGGCTAGATATGGGGTTAGAGGACTAGCACTAAACTGGTTTTTTAGCTATTTAGAAAATCGACCGCATCTGGTTAGTATCAATTCCCATCAATCGGAATCGCTTTATTCTACAGTTGGTGTCCCACAAGGATCTATACTAGGCCCTTTGTTATTTATCATTTATATAAATGACCTAACTGCCCATAACATATTTCTATTTGCTGATGACACATCTGTGATTGTAGCTGATAAAAACTTAAATAATGCTGTTCGTAGGAGTAATGAGGAATTAGAAGTAATTTATAAATGGCTAGTGAGTAACAGGCTTCTATTAAATACAAAAAAGTCGGTCTTAATTAATTTCAAAAATACTCTGCCAACCTCTGATAGCAGCCTATATATAAAAATCTCACACAAGTCGCTTATACAGGCTGATTCAATAAAGTTCTTAGGCTTATACATTGCTGAAGATTGTAGGTGGGGGACCCATATTGAACAGATGTGTAAGAAATTGGCTCCGGTTTGTTACTGTATCAAAAACCTGAGGGACGCTGTAAGCATTGATATCTTAAAAATGTACTACTATGCAAATTTTCATTCAATTATGTCATATGGAATCACTGCTTGGGGGTTTTCAAATGAGAGTTTAAGAGTGTTCAAACTTCAGAAAAAAGCAGTTAGATATATGTGTGGTGTAAAAATGCGGGATAGTTGCAAAGAGCATTTTGTAAATTTAAATATCCTTACGTTGCCCTCAACATTTATTATGAATATTCTCACATATGCTAAAACTGAAAACTTTCAAACTCTAAGTGAGTTTTATAGGTACAATACAAGAAACAATGAACTTCTAGAAATACCTCATCACAGAACCACGCTTTATGAACACTGTCCAAAATATCTGGCCATTAAGGCTTACAATAGACTACCAAATGAACTCAAATTATTAAATTCTAATCTTTTCAAAAAGCAAATAAAAAAACTGTTCATTGAAAAAGCATATTACTCAATCAATGAGTTTTTAAATGACAGATTGTGATTTTATTATAAATTACAATTTACTACCCCACATATACTTGTATCACTTGTATTGTATATACGTATATTATATACTATATGTTTTATGTATTTACTTAATATCATATATGTCTTTACACTTTTTTATCTTTATATATATTTTTTTTATTTTTGACTTGTCCTATATTATTGTTTTAATGATCGATTGGACCAATAAATATTATTATTATTATTATTATTAATATATACTATATTTCAAATACAACAGTAACATATAATTATTTTTATTCATGACGGAACAATATCATTTTTCTAAATTTTTGTCTACAACTAGTAGTATCATTTTTAAATTTAGCTTCATAATGTAAATGTACCTTCATATACATTTTACAACACATATTAATTGTAATTTGTGATTATCTAACATCTCTTGGGATAAACTATGATTATTCATAATATCGTTATTGAAGATACTCAAATTAGGTAGTATTTTAGAAATAAAAAATTCAGTGATATTTCTCATGGAGAACAAAACATTTTTATACTGCCTAATTAAACGCTCTAGACACACACAATTCAATGACATCTTCGCTGGCTGTAATCAACTTTCCTCTTTCCTTTAATACGACAAGTTGAGATATATCTCGATTGTTAACTAGCTGATCTTTACAAATTTAACATGAAATAGATTTATTTATTCGCCTCGCAACAAAACCGCTAACGTATTTAATGACATCTGACACAAATGGTGATAAATCAAAAATATGTGCAAAATAGTCATGATCTTCGTCCGAAATGTTCATTTCTTCTCCATCTTCATCGACAATTGTGTCACTAGTTCTTGTAATAGTTCCTGCCCCGATATGCATAATGGTGGTTGCATCTAGTATACTACAGTTGCTAGTTCCTGCAGCAACAACTTGATGCTTAACTAAAAGCCTAATGTAATATGCAGTTCTGAATTGAAGAGCAGTAGGGTTGTTATTCCACCCTCTCCGTTGGCGTATGGCAGAAAAATACATTTCAAGGTGACCTTGGCTAAATTTGTAACTTAAAATGTATTTTAGATATCCAGTTACAACCAGTTCGTTGTACAATTCTAAATAACTAGATAAGCATATAATGAGTCCCAGAAAACCCGCTTTTCGCTTAGTATGAATTAATAATTGGCCAGAACAATCCTTCCAGCCAGATAAATATTTTTTATATATGTCAATATGACTTTTAAATTTATCAATAGTTGTTAAAGATATTGGCTTGTTAAGTTCCCACTTTGAATAAAGTGATTTGCAATTCAAAATATCGAAAATACTGTTTATATTTAAGCAGATAGTCGCTGTTGCCTCACAATTATCAAATTCCTTTATAGATAATTGTTTACAAAATAACAGGGCTGAACTTACGCTTGCACTTAGAACCTGCACTGCTAATCTAACTTTCATTTTGTTATTTTGAAAATTTATGTGTTGCGATGTCAATTTGTTGGCCGCATGTAAACCTTCACCTTTTTGAAGTCTGTACAATTTTTCAATATACTCCCATTTAATGGGTTCTCCTTCTGGACTGGAAGTAACTCCCCAGTCAGCAAGAGTGTTCCTAACCAATTTTATCATATGACAAGCATCCCAGAAAGTATGTACTTTTTCTCTAGTATTTACATGAGGAATCCATGGTTGAAAATCTTTACTATAAACGTAATTGGTCCCTAATTCCTGCACATAGAAATATTAGTGGAAGTCCCATCAAAAGTTATAGAATGACACTTAATTTTTGTTTCATGTAGTAGACCTAAACAAGTTGTCAACGAATTTGCTCGTTCCGATGCACTTAAACCTTGAATTAAAAAATACCCCAATGGTATTCTCCAGTGGGTGTTTAAGGCTACAACCATGATAACAAATGCTTGGTTAGCCTGTGGCCGAGTATCTCCATCGCATTCTAACCCAGCACCAAAATCAACATATCCGTAGTACTTGCCACATTCATATTGAATGTGTTGTCGAATACTCATTTCATCAACGACAATATTTACAATTATTGGATCAGTTTACTGTTGCTGTTTTTAACTTAGCGCTTCAAATGATTCTTTTGTGAATCATGATTCACCTTCCACAATCATATACCATTTCCTTATAGTATCATCAAAGACACGTATACTTGGGTCATATTTTCTATTCTTTGCAAGTAACTGCCTTTTTAATATCGCTTCCAAAGGACTTGGCATTTCTTCCTACAAAGTTGTTATAATAATTATATTATCGAGGATGTAGGGTTGTACAAACAATAATAATTAAAATAAGGAAATTAACGTAGCAGTACCATTATTTCATTTGATGATTCTTCTGGTAATTAATTTTGATTTTGCAAGTGCTCTAAGAGATCCCTTATATTGTTAATGCGAACCTCTATTCTCTTTTTTTTGTGTACTAAGCACCTTAATTTTTTTACGTTGGCTTTCCCACTTCTCCTTCAAGAATGCCAGGTGTCTTTTAGCTTTTCATGGAGTAGCAAAATCTGCAGGATGGAGATCGCCTACATAATGAACAATATGATGTTCATGAGGTGGTGTACGTTCTTCTGAAAAGAAATTTTTCTATTGTTTTTGGTGTCCAATTAATTTAATTATAGGGAATAATTTCTTAAAATTGCCACTTAGATACCTACCTACAGAAAGTTTTATTTCAGTTGGAGTAATTAATTGCAATTGCTCTGGGATGGAAATCTCGTCCGTGTTGGATGGTCCAGGTAATTCAGTGTCTAAGAACTATTACACATCTTGTTTAGACGGTCCCGCTCTCACAATTTCTGAAACATTAATCATTTCTACTATTTAAATTACCATCGTTTTAATGCTCTTTCAGCTATAGAAAAGGCTCTTACCTGCAGGTTTATGCCTTAATGTAGGGGCTGGAACGGCAGTTTTACGCAATTTCCTAACAGACCAATAACTGTCATCATAGTCTTCCTCAAGAAAATGTTTTGAATACACTACTGTGTTTTGGTTAGCATGATCAACACCGCATGCTTTCTTCCAAGCAGAGCACAAGGCTTCATTTTTGGGAAATCTAAAAGTTAAAAAACAATTCATACATAGGTAATTCTGGAAAAATTACAAGCCAACTAACAAAAGCAAACAAAGTGCTAGGCATACTACGGTACTATGTATAGTTATGTAAATAGTAAATATTCAGCACTTTTATTTGTATACCGAGACATAGATGATTTTCGCAGATAATTGTATAATTTCTTGGAATTATGCAGTTATTTTACTTGTGACAAGACGATGGGACATTTTTACTCTGAATTGCACCACAAACAACACATTTTTTCACCATGTTTAACTCGGTTTTTAAAAGTAATAATAATATAATAATAATGTAAGTGAATTGTAAGAGTAAATTAACATATAAACAGTAAAAAAGTTTTATAAACAGTGGAATAATTTAGAGGTTACTTGATACTTCTTCGTCTTCAACATGTAAACTGTAAATGACTATGAATATTAAATTATCAAATTTAATCTACATGATATATGTCTTTGTTAATCCCACACCATGGGCGAGGGCCCGCGGCAAGAGAGATGATTCCCAAAAAGAAATGGATAGAAAAACGTATGTTGAACATGTTGAGAACAGTACATATAGCTTTGTGCATTTTATATTGGGTTTTCTATATATAAATTCTTTGCCTACCTCACGCCAACCTCCATTTCAAACGAGTTCGAGATATTGTTTTGTATTTTGACACGCCATATTACCCTAGACATTGCCATAACATTGGTTTATAAGTGTTTCTGGTATCTCAAGCTCATTCATGGCTTCATATAGCTTTGGACGTAATATGCTATCGTAAGCTGCCTTGAAATTGATGAAAAAATGGAAGGTGTCTATGTTGAATCCGTTGGTCTTTTCTAGAATTTGGTGTAAAATGGAGAGCTGATCTGGTGTAGAGCGGGCAGATCTAAAACCAAATTGATATATTCCAAGTCTGGGTTCTGCATATATTTAATACATTCTGCAATGATGTATGATAGTATTTTATAGGCCTTGTTTAGTAGTGTTATGCCCCTATAGTTACTGCACTCAAGCAGGTCCGAATTCTTGCATATTGGGCAGATCAGTCCCAACATGCCACTTGTTCGGCATGCGTTGTTGGTGCCATACTTTTAATCTTATTTCAAGTAACGCTTTTCCTAGGGTGTCTCCACCTTATTTGTACAGTTCTGAGGGCACTCCATCTTGGCCAGGCGCTTTATGGTTTTTTAGATGCTTTATCGCTTTCCGGATGTTATCAATGTTAGGGTCTTCGACTTGTCTTTGTTTTGAGTTTGAGCTTCCAAATTATTCTGGTGTTACATTTTCGTCACTTCCTAGAAGTTCTGAAAAATGTCATCCCTGTCGCTTACTATATCTTAACTGTTTTTGTTTGTCCCTTGGTTTTTTTGATGTTGGAAACTCTTGCCCATATTTTAAAACTTGCATTAAAACTTTATGTGAATTCTAAATGTCTAAAACATATTAAATAGTCACTGTGACTATACAAAACACTTTCTGTCAAGTTATTTTTTAATTCTTTTTTTAAACTTTTTGGATTAGAGATATTTTTTATGTGTCCAGGCAGATTGTTATATGCCTATATTCCCATATATTGTGGACTGCGTTCATACATACTTGTTTTATGTATCGATATGCTCAATTGGTTACTGTACCTTGTTTATATACTTTTATTAACATCAGAATTTCTTTCGCAGTCCAGAATTTTTCTTTGTTTTCTTTGTGAAAATAAGTAAATTAAAGAAGTAGAGCGCATAGACTGCCATTATTTTATATTTTTTAAAAATAGGCTTACAGTGCTCCCGATATTCAGCGTTGTTGATTAAAAGGACGATGCGCTTCTGTAGCAGAAACAATCTATTTATCTCCGTTGTCGATCCCCAGACAACAATCCCATTTGTCAGTCTACTGTGTACGTAAGCATTGTAAAATAGAAGTATAGTTTCTATATTTAGGGAGGTTTTTAAATTACCAATGGCAAAATATGTGCTACACAATTTAGTGGCAACGGAGGCAATGTGGTTGCCCCATGCTAATCGATCATCTAGGTGAATTCCTAAGAATTTAGTTGTTGGCGCGTTACATAACGACTTTTGCTCTGATCTAACTAATAATGATCTTGGTTCTTTCTATAGTACTTGAGTATTTTTGAGTAATGTCATAAGGACCGTCTTCTGCGTGTTTAACATAAGAGCGTTATTTTTACACCACTTGGTTATTTCATTAGAAATTGTATTAGCTCTTTCCTGCACATTTTCCAAATTTTCACTACTGATAATAGTCGAGGTGTCATCGGCAAACTGACATATCAGAAAATTAGAGTCATTTGGTACACTGTTATTAAGATCGTTTGGGAAAATTAGGAATAAAAGTGGTGATAATATTCCGCCTTGAGGTACGCTGTATTATATTGGACATATTTCAGAAGAAAATTTGAAATTTGCAATGTTTTTTGACTCGGCTGTTATTTGAACGTATTGTGATCTATCGGACACATAAGAAATTACCCACCCATTTTAGAGATGGACCTGTGATACCATAACATTTTAATTTATGTCCTAACACCATGTACATATTTTTTAATTCTTGAGACATTTGCTTTATCTCCTCTGTAACCCATGTTTTATTATTTGCCCTACATGAGGTGATTTTTTCAGGGAACGCAATACTAAAATAATATTGAATGATACTTTCAAAATTATCAAATTTTCCATCCACTGTGATGGCTGAGTATACCTCACTCCAAGTTTCATCGAGTAAGAGATTATGGAACAAAGATTGATTTTCCTCACTAACATTTCGCTTTATTATTTTGGTATGTTTTTCAGTTATCATTTTAGCAACTCGTACATCTATTACTATTACCAGATGATCAAAAAAATTACTACTCTCTAGAAAAGTATTCGTATTATAAATATTTGTAAATATATTAACCGATAGGTTATTATTATTATTTGGGGTTAATCGAGTGGATAGATGGTTACTCTGCTTTAAAGAATAACCATATATCCACTCGATTAACCTCAAATAATAATAACCTATTGGATAATATATTTACAAATATTGATAATACAAATACTTTTCTAGAGAGTAGTAATTTTCTGATCATCTGGTAATAGTAATAGATGTACCAGTTGCTAAACCAAACTAAATGTGATTGTGAAATAAACAACTTTTTGCCCTCTTGAACGTGCACTCCCTGTTACTTAACTTAAAAGAACTGCTTCTTAAATCAGAACCAAGCACAAGAAAGAAATTCTGAATTTTCTTAAAAAAAATTATTTGTTAATAGAACTAAAGAACAGTATTGTTACGAACATGTTACATTTTCTTCTTATGCTTTTTCTTTGTTTCAGTCTACAGAGGCTCCATTTACTCAGTCCAGCTTGTCCTCTGCTGCTTGGTTAATAGTGAGAGATTGGTCAGAACAACAACTGGGCACACAGTTTTCTTCCCTCCAAGCTTTAGCATACTATTTAATACTAAATAATTCTATAGGCACAGGGACAGAAGCAGCTACCAAAATAACTTCTGCAGCTGAATCATCAGTCAAAGGTATATGATATTCAGCTTATTGGGTGCAACTGGAAAAGAAGTAGTAGTAGATTTATTATTAATATAAATCAAGCCAAATAAATGGTCTGGAGATTGCCAAAGCGATAATGTCCGGAAATGAATTGTCTCATACTTTAAAGTTAATTAGATCCTTACCAGTTCTGTGTTTGAAATTCCTAACACTGCACACAAAAATATATCTTAAGTGGTTCAGAAAATATAACAAAAAAATCAGATCACAAGTGATAGCATTTAATAAGAATAATATAATACATTATAAATCACTCTTATCATTTGTGCCTAGAATCCACTTAATGAATTAGCCCATAATATATATTTTTATTGACAGAAATAGAAAGAAATGTGGTTAACCAAAATCCATTATTAACACTACTCCAGGGAAATATTGTAAAAAAAATCATTATTTAAAATAACTGCATTAATAAATGATTGGTTATTTGACATTTTTTCATCAAAGGTTATTTGAATACTTATATTGTAAATTTTAAGTTTTTTTTGTGCAACTAATAGCTTATTTTCTATTAGTTGAAGATACTAATGGTAAAGGAGGCAATAAACACAGGGAAATGCAACTTCAACTTCAAAGAAAGATACAACAAAAAAATGAAGGAAAGGAAAGAAAAAGAAAGTTACAGGTAAGTTTATAGTTAATGAGAATCGATGATCGAAAATGTTTAAACTGCCAAAAAGAGACAACAAATATGGTTTTGCTGTGTCCTGATGATTTATTCTTTTATTCTCTTATTATTTATTGGACTCATGTTTTCTACATTTTTTTATCATTTCTCTCGTTTTTGTAAATAAGTGTATCATTGTATATACAATGTCCAGAAACTCTCGTGACAGATGAGAATTGCCGTGATTTTATTTCGATTTGATTTAAATTTCATTATCCAAAAATTCTTCCTAATGGAGCTGCAGTCCTTTAAAGATGGTTTTTTTCTAAGAAAAGATAAAGATAAAACTTGGTGCATTTATTAACCTAAAAATGTCCCATCTTTTGCTGTAAACATGCTTTTTCTATTATGATTAGTTATGGGAGAGTAGGGTGAAAGAAACCGTAGTATCATGATTCCTACCCGTGGGGAAGCCCATTCCGAGCCCGTTTTTCAAGTGATTTTAGTGTTGCGAACTGGGTAATTTCAACCCCCGGGGTTGCTTAGGTCAACTGTGGTTTAGTAATGGTTGGTTTCCCTGATGTTCCCATAAAAACCCCTATCCGATGAATCCCTGCATGCCTAGGACCGACAACATGGAAGAGGAGATGGTTATTATACATTGGGGGCAATTGCGGGAGGGTAGGGTGAAAAATAACACCACCATCATGATCTCTGCCCTCAAGAAACCTTCTCGAGTCCATATTTTTTAATTTTTGGGGATATTGCTATTACGGTCGGGGGGAGTCTGTCCAGAGTATTCTAGTGTAAATTATTATTCCAAAAAACAAACCCAATCTGACGAAGCCTCGCAAGCCCAAGACCGAGAAGTAGGAAATTGGGGTGGTTTTTCCTTGATAAGGGTGGTATGCAAGGGTTTCAAAACCTGAAACCATCACCATCGTTTATCTCACCCTTAAAAACGAGGGGGAAAATGTATTGCAAAAGATCCTACAAACTTTTGTTCCAATGGACATCAAATCTTAACTTTGTTTAAGCACGGTCATAAACGTGTTAAAACTAATTTGGAGTGTAATTTTCTACCCAATAAATATATAAATTAGTTATATGACTTTATGTAAGAAGTGTAATTTAAAATCCTTTAATTTTTGGAGAAACCTGGCTTCCTGACAATCAATATGCCATATTTTGTATACTAACTTGCATATCTACCTATCACCTGTCTTAGATTATGATAATGAATGTTATTGTCTTGTTCTTTAGTCACCAAAATCGGATCATAAACCCAGTGGTAAAAAGTCAAGGTCCCAAAGCGTTCCGGCACCACCTCCAGTTCCCATACCATCACCAACAATACAACTGGCTATGAGCAGTGGAATGGCCAGCAATGAGTGCAGCACGGCCAGCAGTAGCAGCACGAGTCCCACTCAGGGCAAACCTATCTGTGATAAATCACTAGATTTCACTCAACTACCAGCGTTACCTGACTTCAACAGTTTCCAAAAGCCAGCAGCAGATGGATTACTGGGTAATGGCGGGCAGGTACGAATCAACATTTAATCCTCGATTTGCATCTACTGATTCAGATTAAATTCAAACTCTAAAGTATGTTTTGCAATTTTTATAACTTCAGAACATTTTGAATTAAAACTCTCAGATATAAAATGATTTCTTTTTTTCAAATTTTTGTTCTAAAAACACTCCCAATGCTAATTTTAAATTGCATGCTACTTACAGAATAGTGGTCCAGATGTATGGATGTACTACTGTAATTATCTGGCTTAAATAATGATAGTGTTAAAAAAATATTTATGTTGTAATCTTATGAAACTATAAAAGCCTGGCTAAGAGAATGTGTTGTATGATCTCAGCACATTATTGTTTTAAAGGAAATAAATGTGGGGGCCTCGACCAACAAGGTAGCCATACCAAGACTGCAACTGCCCCCTGTACAAACCACCACGCCACCCAAGAAGCAACATAAGCCAGCAAAGTACAAATCGATCCAGCCCAGACTGCAACAATGTGATATTGCGCCGTACAACCCACAGCCACAAAGCCAAGTGGCTGAGGAAACCAGATCTCAAGATTTACACAATATTGATAGAATTAAGGAAAGAAAAAGTGATGATGATTGTGATGTCCCCGATTTCCCGCTTACTAGAGAAAGACTTAATAGTGTGAGTAACGTCGAAAAGGATGCTATGGATGAGTACTTAGGTAAATACGTTACTTTTTATGGCATAAATTTTGACCATTTCCTATTACTGAAAACAATCACAAGCACCTTATATTTAAAATTTTATTTATTAGAGTTCCAACATTACTGTGATCGAAGTATACCACATGAATAGACATTTATTTTACATCCACTCGCAAACATTTTAGCACTCAACTATATTCCATTGATAGATAAAATGTGCCCTCATGTATAATTGGCCATAATCTAGAATTCGGTGTTTTCACAAATTTTAAAATCTTTTTGACTGGGAAAATAATACTTAATTATAGGTAAAAACACTTGAAAATACACTACTAATCAATTAAATTCCCTTAAATAAGCATTTTGAAATTTGAATTGAAATTTAACCACCAAAAAACTACGTCACGTTAGCGCCCGCCCTGATGACGTTATCGATCGGACTCTGTAAACAAACTTCTTTAATTTTGTTATAAATGAATGTTATTTTACAAAGTCTTAATGTTTTATAATGGAATACACGTGGTGTTTTGTGCCAGGATGCAACAATACATCCCAGAACGCATCTTGGAAAGTTTTTGTGATAACAAAAACAATGTAAAATAAAGTGGTTTAAAGCTGACAGACGTGATCCACCTAAAACAGCATCAGTATTTTACTGCTGTGAAAATCATTTTAAAGTAAACTGCAAAATAAGCTTTACTTCGTACTTTATGTTCTGGACATATTCGGCATTTATCTGTGCATACGGGGCTTTAATTCCACATAACCAATAGCACTGTCTCCACAAATCTCCTTTGAATCTCCGAAATTATTAAATAAAGGCAAAAAATGTCTTATTTAATAAAGGTACCTACTTAAACTTGGTGTGCAAAAAGTTTACTGTTTAAATCTAATGTGTATTTTCCCGACAATTATTTGTTTACATTACAAGTCTATGAGCCACATTTATAGGTTATATTTGCTATTTACATTTACAAACTATGAGAGATATTAGGCACATCAAGTAATTACAAACATAATTATATGCAATATACATATTATAGGAATTAACTTACTGCCTTAAAATGATAGTATATGAATGTAAATGATATTAAATGGGTACGACTTATGTTGCAGCTTTAGATCTTCCCACCTTGGCTATGTTGAAACAGTCGTCTTTTTTCATAAATTCAGCAATCATGAATAGCTGGTAAATATCCAGAAAATAGCTTTTACAAATCCCGTATAAGACATTTCTTTATATAATTGCACGTAAAATGTAAATAATGTTGTGTTTACCACTTATTTAGATGCCATTTCCGCCATTAATCTAAGCTGTGACGTCACACCAATCACAGGGCATTCTGCCTACCCCTTTTATTCAAATTTTATGTTTTTTATTTGTTGAAATTTTAATCTAGTATATGATGAAAGGATGTTTAAGTGTTGGGAAGTGCCTTAATATAGTAAGTACTTCATTGTAATGATATCAAAGAAGCAAATTTGCATATAGTGAAAACACCCAATTGTTGGATAAAGCCTACTTTTCAGACTCATATCGATAGGAAATTACAGTCAGATATTAATGAATTTTATTATTATACTGGATGACAATACTCAGTTCATGCTAAAAAATTAAACTTTTGATCATTACTTTCTACAGTTTCTCTACCAAGAATTTTTGGTCCTATTTTCAATATATTCCTCCACATTGGCATTTGATCTTCAATCTTTATTTCATTTGACACTCTTACCTGTAAGGATATCTACTTAAACTGCTAGCAGTGACATAGAGAATGCAGAGAGTTGTGTACTTTTATGGACAATGTCAGGAATAAAGAAATAATATTACCAGAGACTGATACCAAGTTGTTTTTATCGTATTTGACATTTTTATGCCCGACAATAATAGGCCAATGAAATGTGCTACAACTTTCAAACAATTTGTAGCATGCTTAATCCATTGACCCCAGATGTCACAAAAATTTACTTTTTGCCTCAAAGTGAAAATGAAAGGAAAGAGAGACACTGGAATATTGTATGCCTCTATCAATTTTAAGAAATTTCTGAACGTTTGTAAATAAGATCTTGTGTGCGGCATATGGGAAAATGCATTATTATCATATCTGTTTGATTATCTACACAACTCGATGTAACAGTGTTCAGTATGCTTTCAATAACAATCCCTTTATCTTAGTAGTTTTGTAAGAAAATTACAAAATATCTATAAGAACTATTTTTTTATTTACAAGTCTAAGTTGCTTGTGATTTTTTCATCTATAACTCTAAACAGAAATGGATCACAAACTATGTACTTCATAATAATGTAAATACTTTAGGTACAAACGTGAAAAATTATTTCATTGTTGGTCATTTTCTGGTATCTATTATATTCTAATCGGCGATCGTAGGCTGCCCTTATCAGATACCAGTACGAAACAAATTCCAATCAATAATTGAGTAATAACCTAAAACCTAGTGGGCCTAACTTCATATTCCATACATCATATGCACCTTAAGTTCTAATTTGGAGATTGGTCATGCGAATCCCAATAGGGGTGTCATTTTTTTATGTAATTTTATAAAATTATTCATTTATTCAACATAAAAGTATCCCAAGTGTTATTTTTTTAATTAATTCACGTATTTATGCTTTTATTTTTGTGTTCATTCTAAAGCTCCCAACTATCGACACATCACACTATTACCTGCACTGGGGAAAATATTCGAAAAAATCATAAAAACTCTACTAGAAGAACATGTCAAGCACAAAATACCAGATTACCAATTTGGCTTTACCCCAAAGTCTTCCACGCTCCACCCACTAGAAATACCTGCATCAAATGTACAAAGGGCTAAACTGGAAGGAGATAAATCAGCAGCTATATTTTTAGATATCAACAAAGCTTTTGACAGTGTATGGCATATGGAACTAATATACAAACTAAAAATTTTAGAATGCCCTGACTATATAGTACATTTAATAATAAGCTTTCTAGATCTGCGACAATTGCAAATTAAAATAAATAACAGTTATTCCAAACATTTCGTACCAGAACAGGGGGTCCCACAAGGATCACCGCTCTCTCCTATTTTATATAATATTTATTGCCACGACATATATAATTACAGTCATCTGGACCCAAGATATTTTAATAATAGTACCCACATGCTACAATTCGCTGATGACACCGCCCTAATATCTCACAATTTCAACCTCCGTAACACAATCCAACAACTGCAACAACTGATAGCAGACACAGAAAACTGGTTCAATATATGGAGACTTAAACCTAACCCTAACTCATTATTTTCAATCATATTCCCAATCCAAGGTCACCCACAGTAACGATTGCTAATCAAATAATAACTCCTAAAGCTTCAGCTATTTACCTCAGAATTCAAATAGACCACAATCTTAATTTTAATCAACACACTGCCCTCACAAAGAAAAAGATAAATACAAGAGTCAAACACTTCCGAGCTTTAACTTATAAAAATGATGGTATAACCACAACATCAGCAAAGATTTACAAAAGTATCTGTAGACCCATATTGGAATATGGACACATACTCTACCTTAACAGTGGACCACAAGCAAAAAAGAATTTGGAGGTGGCATAAAGGACGGCCCTCAGGAGTATTAACAAATTACGCCATCCTTGTAATCCCCTACATAATATATCGAACATCGTATTATACCAAAAAATAAAAATAGAACCAATCCAACAACGTCTCACTAAGCTACAAACAAAATTCACCAATGCACAACACAACTTCCAAAAAATTGAAGAATACTGCACAACACAAAACTGTAATATTAGACCTAAATTCAAGACACCTGAATACACCTTAATTGAGAAGATACAGCAACTAGTTTCGGAAAACAACATAAGCCATAGATATACATAATATATTTGTTATTTTTTTTATATAACTATATATACAATCATATACATAAGTCACAAATGGCACTTATCTAATAATAAATCATAAAATCTATGTAAATAATGTACTAATACATGGGCAGAAGGACTTCGGTCAATAGCCCTTTGGATTTTTCCAATAAAGAACATATTTATTTATTTATTATTTTTGTGTTTAAAGCACTATATTTGTATGTTTTTTTTCCACCTTTTATTACAAATGGCCTTCATGAATTTTTCTGTTATCTATGTTTTACGGTTAATATGAAAAATTAGTAATTTGCGAATTAGCCAGCTAAAAGGCGAATTAGCCAGATGCCAAGGATAAAACCCGAATGTGTCTTAGTTTCGTGTAGGTATTAACCAGCGTAAATATGTTAAAATATGAATTATCCAAGAGCAACTGGATAGAACGGTTGGTTTATTTTTTTCAGTGTTGCATCATCTGTCAACATGGCTGGTAATATTGACCGGTAGTGAGAAACAAATTCCTGATGGACAAAGTACTTTAGACTTAACGCAAATGTACAACAATGCTTTCAAAGTAAATGGGAAATCTAAAACCCTTTTACAAAGAAATTATTAATTTGTCTATTTTTTATTATTTTTTAAAATTTATTTTTACCTGTAGGGAAAATATTTTTCTACACCTATATCTAAGCCCACAGTTAAAGTTTTAAGGGTATTAAGTTTTCTTGTTAATTATGAATTCGTTACCTATATATGTGCTAATTTTGACTTTGCCTGTGAAGAAAATATATTTAAACCTCTATGTCTCACGCCATTCCTCCCTATGGTTAAAATTTAAAGGGTTTTGATGAATTTATTTCGAAAGCATCTATGTGTTCATCAGATCTGAAGTATTTTTCTGATAAGGGAATTGGTTTTCCTTGCTAAACAAAGATACTTTCAGCTTTATATATTATATTATAATGGTAACAATTACCGTTTATGATGGGCACTTGTAATAAAAGGTGAAAAAAGTTGCAAAAAATAAGTGGTTTCAAATAAAAAAATACAAAGCCAAAATACGTCGACTCATTCATTAAATAATATGTTGGATATTTTATGGCGAATAAATGAAGGATTTTTCAAGATTTTGGGTCAGTTTTTTCATTTTGGTTTCCTTTTTTGAATGTAACAGTTGAAATGCATTAAATTATCATACATAACTTTATTAATTTGCGGAAAAAAAATGTCGCCCTTCTGTTGGGATTCGAAATGTGAATATAGTAAAAGCTTAACATACTAAGCTATTTATTACATAAACTGAAACTTAATGTGCGTATGATGTACGTAAACAATAAAATGCGTACCAGATGTAGTTGATTATTCACAATTCCGCTGATAGGAAGTTAAGCACCTAGCGGTTATATATTAAGTTCATACTCAATTATTAATTTAAATTTGTTTCGTACTGACATCTGCTCCATTAGGACCAGAAAAATTGGTAAAATATAGAGAGGACAGTTACCTATTACCTCAGTGTATGTTTGATTTTATTAGAAAAAAGCAAAATGTTATGAATGTTCTTCATTGAGGACTATGAAACAAACAAATTCATTCACTTCTGGGTCAATAAATCTTGATAACCCAGGCAATAACGAAGTATATAAATATTGGCATATGCTGATTTCAATTAACTTATTGACTTCTAGTCTCCATTGAAAAATTATTAAAGTTATGCAAGAATGCAGTATAGTCCGGGTGAAATCAGTCATCGGCCGGGAAAATTTATTCAGATGGAATATTTTTGTGCTATCTTGTTCAAATGTGCTCATTTGTAAGAAAGTACAGTTTACCAGATGAAAATGTCGTCAGAAATTGTTGAAACAAAGTTTCTTTAAAGGAATTAGCTTTTCGTTTCGAAAAAAAAATGTTTTCGTATTTTTTACACCAAAACAAACAAAAAATGTTCTTAGACATTTTTCTCCAATCTCAAAAAAACGCGAAAATTACGAAGATCGGGGCTCAAAAACTGTATGAAAATTGTTTTATAATGTAAGAAAAATTTGTATCCATTCTCTGAAGCTTATGCCACAATATACCTACTCTAGATATTTTGTTATTCTTTAGCTTAAGTGCTTGTTTACACGTGTTAAGATGTGCGCGCTCGCGCGCGCCATTCAGCGTAGCGGCACACTTCACAATGTAATTGTTGGAGTAAAAACTATTTGAAAGTCTTGTTACTGATTTTTTGACACCACAAATTGACATTACCATCATCAACAATCAATTTGGTTTTCGTTCAGGAAGATCCACAGAATTGAATTTACTTACTTACACTACCTTCCTGTCACTTGCTCTTGAGAATGGATATCAGGTTCATGCCATCTATACAGACTTTGCAAAGGCCTCCGATAGAGTTAACCACCGATTTTTACTGGACAAGTTGGAATTGGTAGGCATAAATGGTTCTTTTTCGAAATGGTGCAAAAGCTACCTACTTGAGCGTAAATAATTTCAGATCAAAAGAAATTCAAGCCACGTCAGGCGTACCACAAGGTTCTCACTTGGGATCCTTGCTCTATAATTTATTTATAAATGACGCTCGTGAGTGTTTTAGTATGGTAGTTTCCTCTTATTTGCCGGCGATATTAAATTGTTTTCTAAAATAACCACCAATGAAGGATTGCAATAAATTACAAACAGACTTGAATAGCCTTATCGCATGGTGTCACCGTAATGGTATGGAACTTAATGCAAGTAAGTGCCATACTATGTTGTTCTATCGCAACAGGGATCCTCTTCAATATAACTATTACATTAATAACACATCCCTTGATAATGTTTCTGCTATTAAAGACCTGGGTGTAATGCTCGACCCATCATTAACCTTCACGTCTCACATTTCTCAAATTGTTACCAAATCATTAAAAATGTTAGGTTTCATTAAATGAACTCACTAATATTACTTCTATTAAGCTACTTTACTCTTCACTTGTAAGGCCACACTTAGAATATGCTTCATGTGTTTGGAGTCCATACTATAATATACACAACCAGAATTTAGGACAAGTACAACATAAATTTTTACGCTACATCGCTTTTAAACCAAATAAAAATCTTGATTATGCAAGTCTTGAAAATGATCTTCATATCAATTCTCTTAGAGTTCGCCAGAAACACCGAGATCCTAAATTACTATTCAACATAATGAATTCTAATGTTTCCTGTCCATACTTGGCTGGAAAGATTTGGCATCCATGTTCCATCAAGAACCATTCAGCTATTATGTTTCATGAACCAGTTCATTGAACCAACTATGGGTTCAACTCATTTGTTGCAAGGTCCTCTAATCTAGCCAACAACCACAGTGATTATCTTGACTTCTTTACAAATACACCAATTTCTCATTTTTTGAGATTTCAAGATTTTTTTTCTCAAAATCTATCAACTTTAGAGAAAAATGTCTAAGAACAATTTTTGTTCGTTTTGGTGTGAAAAGTATGAAAATATTTTTTCGAAACGAAAAAGTTAATGTTTCTAATTTAAAAAAAAAAAATTTATTTAAACAATACCTGATCACATTTTCATCCAACTGTACTTTCTTATAAAGGAGCACATTTTGAACAAGATGACATAAAAATATTCTGTCCAAACAAATTTTCCTGGTCGATGACTGATTTCGCCCGAACTAATAAGAAATTTGATAATTTTGAAGCATTTGCTCAAAAATGTTCAACACACCTCGGAAAGTATTATATGGGATATTTTTTTATGTTAGGAGGGATGTTAGTAAAGAATACTACAGGCGTTCTCATGAATCTATATTTGTTCTATGAACCACTCTATTGCTAGAAACCGACCGGTCATTATCACAGGTAGTAAAAGAATGCAACATCATAACCATGATGTAAGAATAACATTAAGAGAACATTTGTATAGTTGAAATTACAAAGGTAATAAAATATATTTAGTATTCCTTCTTTTTTCATAGGTACAAACAATAGCCAACATGAAGAAGAACTGTCGAAGTATTTCAGCAACAATAACGTAAGTAATACCATTGATTCTGAAGACACAACAAAACTATCCACTCTCAGACAACTACTCGAGCAGAATGGTATTGCAGAGAATAAGTCCACTCAAAATGTACTTGACAATACAGTTTTGGTGAATAGGCTACCATTTCCAAGCTCCAATATAAATCAAACGCCAGTACAAAGCGGGATTACCTATATAACCCCTATATCACACCCGGTTAATTTGCCAAGTATATCCAATACAACTAAACGAAGAGTTAGTTTTGAAACTCCTGCGCCTGAGGAAGCAGTACCACCTAGCCCAAATACGAGGCGAAAGAATTTCAGTTTTACCCCCATATCGCCTGGTCCTCAATCTCCCAATGGTATTCAATCTAAATGTTCCAGCACTAATGCCAGTCCTTTTGTTAGTCCTCGAAATACTCCTATTTTAAGAACCAAAAACAACACGGGTATTATGAAGAATGAACCTCGAAAACCTGTGAAAATAAAAAAGGAGCTAGATTTAACTTTGGATATACCCAATGATGTCCAATTTGTTGGTACAAATTATATGCCCATGTCTGCTCCAGCCAGTCCGATGTTAAACAGCAAGTCAGTGTTACAGAAATTGCTTAATTCAAACAGCAAAGTTTCCTACAATCCAGGATATGCTAATTCTCAAAATATCCCATTACAAATTGATACTTCCCACGAAGTTAGTCAGCTGTTTGCTTCCAATATCCAATCTAATCTAGACTCGTGCAGGTCGCAGTCTGTGCCGTTGCATCACATGGTTTCTATTAAGACTAGTTTTCCAATAGACAGGAGTTTTATTCCTGAGGAGGCTACACCCTCGGGTGAATTTTCTGAGATTGATCCGATACCTGAATCTGAAAGTGATAACGTAAAACGAATTTTACATTCTCTAGATGAGCAAACTTGTGATAACAACAACATCGATATATTTAATATAGACATAACTAACAATCCTTGCTTACCCGAGTTTGGTCTTCAACTTATTAACAACAACTTAGAGATTAACGGCTTTCCACAGAATAATTTATCTTTTAATAGTATCCCAGCAGAGATCCCAGTAGGAAGAAGCATGCGCTCGCAAAGTATAGATGTAAATATGACCTTCGAAGGTGGTAAATGTAATCCCTCTAGATCTGTTCCAAGTACCCCTCTACCTTTCATGCAGAATGTGAAGCCTCCAATAAAGTCAAATTATAATCACAACTCTCGATCTTACCCTTCCACACCTTTAAACTCTGAAGAGACATTTACGTATAATATCAACGGAGACTGTTTGTTAAATGGGCAACCCATTAGGACAGATGGTATAGCGGAAAATATGGAGTTTATACCAAATTTCGATATAAATGGCGACAATAATATTGAACAATTACCACAAGAAAAGAGTTTTAATATTGAAGGTCATGAGTTTTCAATTGTCGAAAATGATCCCTCGCTTATGGATGAAAACTGCGTTTTACTCGAGCAGAATTATAGCGGTAATATTAACTAGTTGTATTTTTTTAATTTGTTTTCAGGGATAATTTTTTATGTACCATATTTCTACTGATCGAACTTTCATGAATTACTTTACTATTTAAAATATTTAGAATATGTTTATCTACGACTATCGCTTTATACACTCATTCCAGTAAAAAGATGACATAACACACTGAGCATTAGTGAATTTTTTTGTACTGGTTTTTTACATAAACACGATAAGATGTTTTTTTTTAAATTTATTCACAAATTTTTTGATTCAACAATATAGAAACTTTAATTATTGTAAATATTTATTATAATAATAACTGAACTTTATTGGGTAATCAAAATTATCCAGAGCTATCAATTGAAGTCCTTTCACTATGTTAGTTTTATAACATAGTGGTCAAAGTCCGTGAAGACGGATATGAGGGGTCCAGTGAGCCCCTGAAGTATGAACATTTCACAGGTTCACGAATTTATAGATAAAAAAGACCATGGGCATTGTAAAATTTTCAGTTATACAACTTACAAAGATTAAAAAATTATTTTTCATCACGTCACACTAATTAGTGGAAAATTAGTACGTCTCTAATTTGATAAAGAGTAAGGGACAGCAGGTGAATTATGGGTCTACTATCCATTTCAAAAATACTGTCACCTTGAGAGCGAGCTATCAGCAAAGAACTTAAAGATAAAAATTTTAAAACTGATCAACCCAGATAGCAACTATTTATATAAACTCGAAAATAGTAAATGGTCCTTTCTGTAGGATTAAACTACCTGTTAGGGGCTTATTGCAATCAGATTTTATTTTTGCGTTTTCCTATTGAAGGCGTAATATGTCGCAAGTTATAGGCCATTACTTTCAATCGTTTTGGAAACATACATTGTGCACTCTGATGGGTGGCAATAAATTTGTTTTCTTTTATAGGAGACAGTGAAATATTTGGTTTTTATTAGTATTTATTTTACTACACATTTATTTTTGTAATTTTAAAATAATTGAAAGTTTCAGGAATTTTTTCACAAAATGGAGACTCCCATCACTAAATACTTGCTTCAATTTGGTTCCTCCTACATTTAAAATTGAAGGTTCCACATTTAATGTCCGATTCATTCTTTATCTGCTTTGTAGATTTAAAACTACCACAATCACATATATGCTACACTGTTTGTGAAAATCCTAGAGTTGAAAGTATGCCAATTTAGAAATCATTTGGCATAAATTTCCTAGATTTAATGAGATTACCCTGCATTTTACATATATTTATACATCAGTCTATTCATTATTTGTTAAAAATATGACTGCTTGTCAAA
This sequence comes from Leptura quadrifasciata, assembly GCA_963675555.1. Taxonomy (NCBI): domain Eukaryota; kingdom Metazoa; phylum Arthropoda; class Insecta; order Coleoptera; family Cerambycidae; genus Leptura; species Leptura quadrifasciata. Next base: position 75,270,240 of record OY776674.1, on the reverse strand, counting down.
TAATTAATGGAAAAGGAAACATAAACAATAAAAACTGTTATACAATGAAATTGAGACAAAAAAAAGTGCAGTTACTTGCTTATAAGGACCCTGATATATAAATTGCGCTATGACATCTCGAAATTGGATCGGAGCTTGGTCCTTATGAGAAGTAGTGCTATGCTCAAAGAAAGAGGCAGCCACGAGTATCAGTAAGGAATTTTAAAACTCGGTTGGTATATGTTATGGATATTTTAGATGAATATTCATTCACTTGATTTCTATTATTACAGTCAGTTAGCGCGACGGGTCTATATATTTCATTTCATTTCAAATTTAATCTGTGTACTGGTAAATTTCACTGCCATTTAATTTTATTCCTTGCACACTGCCATTTGCTAATTTATAAGACTACAATTTGACATTTAATATGTTTATGCTTATTTATGATTACAAGCTCATGGGATTGGTTATTTCTCTTCTATTCGACTAAAAACAAACCGATAACATTTACTTGGAAATTATTTTTTATTTTAATGCCTTGTTTTATATTTACGTCCTGGCGGAGTTTAGCTACAGCTACTCTTCCACTCAACCAGAACGGTGAAATGAGATAAATACCGTTCACCCATCCACGTGATGGACTCGACCAATACTGCTTAACTTCGCAGATCGAGGTCTCAGCGCTTAAACCAATTCAAAAAGATTTTATTGACAATAATCATAAATACAGCTGCCTCCCCAGTAACTGCCCCGGGATCGACCCTGCGACCACCACGTTGACGCGGTGGTGGGTCGCAAAGTTAGGCCCAAACAGGCCTGGCTTGGCGCAAGCAACAATTGAACATTTGTAATTTAAACCTAAACTCTTTTTTTAACAATGTAAAACTTAAATTAGGTAATGGGGTTACAAAAAATGCTTGAAAAAGAAAGCTTAACAAAACTCAAAAATAAAACACTAAAAACACTGGTACACTGGTGAACTACACCTTTTAATTAAGTTTGGCACTGATGCTGGCACCACAACTTGAACAAGGTGCCTTCCGCGAGTTACTCCAACGACAGGCTGCTCTAGGATGGCCTAAACTGTGGCTTTAAAAATTTTGGTTGAATTCAGATAACTTTTGATTCTGTTACTAGACTGATGTATCGAAAGTGAATGAAAGTGAATTTACAAACAAAAATGTACAAACAGAAACGAAGAAACAACAACAAAAGACGCAACAAAAATGCACAAACACAAAAGAAGAGGGGGAGAGGAAAAGATTAAAGACAATTGAAGGTATGAAATATCAGCAAAAGGTGGATAGGATTAGAGAAAGGTAGAGTGGCTGCCGGAAGATTGGCAACGTCTGGGAAGGTACAGGGTGTTTAATCCGAAATGGAGCATTATGCTGTCTAATTTGTGTAATCTGTCTTGTTAGCGGACTATCGCCCAGTTTGAATGAATAGAAGTTTTGGGAGATGTGCTGGACATAGTTGGCTATCGGGGTTATGTCGTTGCAGCGTTCGTAGAGGTCTCTGAGGGAGGTGTATTTTCCAGAATTTGATATGAGGCGCATATATTTGTGTTCATGCACTTGTAGTTTTTTCATTGTCATGGTCGGTATGCTGCACCACACCGGCGCCGCGTATGTAGTGGACGGCCTGACCATCATCGTGTACAACAACCTTTTATTCGGTCTGTTAAGTCTGCTACCCCTGACCAGGAGTGGATACAGACTCCTGGACAAGGAGTAGACCGTCTGGATTATCTCATTTATATGGGTATTGAACGTCAGTCTTTGGTCGAGTCTTACTCCCAAGTACTTCACACACCTTTTTGTTGGCATTTGGTTGCCCCTGATCGAAATTGGAGTGATGATGGGGATCTGTGTGAAGTGACACGTGAAGACTCTCGCCTCCGACTTCTCAGCGTTTACCCGAATCTTCCACTGACCGTAATAGGCCTTGGCACGAGCCATATGTGCCTTCAGCAGCATGATCGCCGCCTGCGCGTTGTGCGAATGCGCACACATGGCCGTGTCATCGGCATACATGGCCAGCTTCGTACTCGGGAACTCTGGGACGTTGGAGACGTATAGGTTGTATAACTTAGGTGACAGGAACGATCCTTGCGGGACGCCCGCGCGAATGTCCCGCCGAGTTGAAAGTTTATTATTCACCCGAACTTGCAGGGCTCTGCCCGTCAGGAACGAGTGAATAAGTTTGGTGATGTGCGTCGGAAAGTTATAGTTGTGTAGCTTGTACAGTAAGCCCGGGATCCAGACGGTGTCGAAGGCCTTCTCAATATGGAGGAGCACCATGGTGGTGCTCTTCCCGAGGTTGTATTGTACTTTCACATCGTTAACTATCCTCACAGTTCTTAAAAGGCAGTGACAGAGTGAACAACTGTGAATATTTACTCCTGATACTGCACAGCTAAGAGTGTTAATTAGAGACCAAAATGCCTTCAGATAGTGATGGAAGTTACAGTGAAATGGAAATAGAAGATAATGGCCAATGGAAAAAAGTGAGACATAAACGGAAATCAAGAGTAGAAGGTGGAAATACAAACAAAAAGAATAGACTATCACAAGAAGATATCAATAACATCATATTAGGGTCAAATACCAACACTACAAAAAACACAGAGATAAATACACACACAAAAAACATCCAAAACAAAAACATTGCAATGCATACAAACAAAAACTACTCAACAAGAATGAATGAAATAGTACACAAAAAACTTAAACACTTATTTTACATTACCACTGTCAATGACATAACAAGAAAAGACATGTCTGAAATATGGGAAACAGCACAACCACAATCTGATGAAGTCATTATACAAACAAAAAGAGGTTTCCTCATAAAAACAAACAAGGAGAAAAAAATAATAACAGAAACATTAAATAAACTTATATCTAACAAAAAAATAAAAAATTACCAGGAAACCTCGGACTCCTACATCCCCAATCATGATAGACCTACAACATCAAGTTCCTACTCCGTAATTATTGGATCAGTAGAACATGAAATAACAGACTCAGAAATAAGCGAACATATTAAAAGAATGAGTATAAAACACTGCTACTGCAAAAGAATAATTGCAAAAGTTAACAATAAGCCGACACTAATGATCCGAATCATAACGGATTGCTTAAAATCCAGCGAGCAACTACTTAATGAGGGTGTATTCTACAAACATAAACATTACCCAACTTTCCCTAGCCTACCACCTGCTCCAATCCCGCAACCATGCTCACGGTGCTTACAGTTCATGCACACAAAAGAATAATGCACAACCCCAATAAAGTGTACCAAATGTGATGGACCCCCCCACCATTATTCCAAATGCAATTCACCACTGCCGATGAAATGCACTGGCTGCGGATCAGAAGAACATGCTGCGTGGTCACTCAAATGTCCAAAAAGACCAACACAACCAATACAGGGCATCCCTAACACGCAGATAAAGCCGCTTAACAAAAAAAGCCAAGAAATTGATAAAAAAATAACAAAGAACTCAAAAATACATTCACCAATTACGATACACGACATGATTGTCAACACATATATATCAAAAAGAAACAAAGACAAGAACAGAGATAGAGAAGAACTATTAAAGAAACTAAGGAAGAGATTCGTAACACAGTACAACATTGATACAGTGGCCTCATTTTCGGGGAATAGACTATACATCCTAATGTTCGATTTAGATGAACCTCTAACTACCTCACCAACCGAACCAATACCTAGAATAAATAATATTCAAGTTCACGTCGATGCTTAAGATTCTCTATGCCAATGTAAATAGCTATGTACCAAAAAAATATATAATCAATAACATAATAGAAAAAAACAAAATTAATTGCTCACTATTTGTGGAAACCAAAACAAAGGAAAATAGCAGCACGCACTACAAAAATTGGGATGTTCTACAATTCAATGGGAATATGGTAAATAACAATACACGAGGGGGAAGTCTAGTACAAGTAGACCCGACTCTAAAAATGAAAAAAGAAAATCCTCCGCGAATAAACAACCCCCTTAATGAAGCAACCCACTTTTCAATACCATTCCAAGCCGGTAAGTTACACATACTCCTGGTGTACATTCATCCGACATCTAATATTGAAGAAACAATATTCACCAAAGCAGCACTGTACAAATACTGTATAATAATAGGGGACTTCAACGTTAACAGAGCAAAAAATCGTCAACTTCAGACATTCTTAAACAACTCATCCTTCAAAAAAGCAGACACACCTCCAACGTTTCTTATGATGAATAACCCAGACACAATGCCGGATCTATTACTGTACACAAATAATATTGAAAATAATATAAACAAAATCGAAACCCACCCTGACATAGGTTCTGATCATTTGGCAATAGAGGTAAGCATTAAACTTGACAAAATAATAAATGCGGTGGAAGAAGTAGAAAAAATTAACTTCCACAAATGTGACACTGAAAAGGTTAGTATTGCAATAGAAAAATACATAGAAGAAAGTCAACAACTCCCAATTGACGAACAGACAATAAATAGCTTTAATGAAAAATTAACTGAGGCCATAATACATAACTCTCCTAAAAGAAAGACTAAATTCTACTTGCACGAATTGCCACCATTCATCATCAAACTAATAAGAAATAAAAGAAAAATGTACAGAGACTACTTATCAAATAAAAATGAAGACTACAAAAGACTCCTTAACGCGTACAACAAGAACATCCAAAAATTAATAAGAGAATATAAAGAACACAAATGGATAAATGCCTGTAATGAAATAAATCAACAGCAAAGAAAAAACTACTGGCAACAAATCAGAAAACTCTCCAGGTATAAACAGACATCATACATAACTACTCTAGAAGAAAATGGCAAATTCTATAACAATGAACTCGAAAAAGCAGAACTGTTTGCTCATCATTTTGAAAAAACATATACTATAAAAAATGACAATCAGTTTGATGAGACAAATTACGAAGATATAAGAAATTGGTCCAACAACTTTTTTTCAGAAGAACTTCAAAGACAAAATAAGGCAATAAATGAAGAAACATATTTTGAGATATTAAATAAAGGAAAAAGCACAGCCCCCGGAAAAGATAACATATCCAAAAGCATCATTCGAAAACTAGGACACAATGTACATCTATATATAATTAGAATATATGAATACTGTCTTAACAACCAGTACTTTCCCACACAATGGAAACAAGGTATTGTTATCACCATCCCTAAATCAAACACCAATCACCATAGAGTGAACAACTATCGCCCTATAGTGTTGTTATCAGTGCTGGCAAAAAATCCCGAACAGATAATTAAAAAACTGATCTCTGAAGCAATTGGTCACAATATTCCTAACTATCAGTTCGCATTCCGTGAAAAGTGCTCCACCACACATCCACTGACGATACTTACATCAAATATCCAAACATCAAAACTTGAAGGATATCATAGCGCAGCAATCTTTATTGACATTACCAAAGCGTTTGACAGTGTATGGCATGAGGGTTTGTTGTATAAGTAGGCACAACTGAACTGTCCAATGTACCGGAAGTAGTTCTCGTACGTCATTTTCGATGCGGTCGTGTTCAGGATTATTGGGAATATTGTTATTGTGTATAGTCTGAAAGTGGTCAGCTAAGTCGTTTGCTTTTTGTGCGTCTATCAGTGATGTCAGTCTATTCGTACCCGTCAAGGCAGGTATGGACTCCCGCGTACTTTTCCAGGCCCTCGTCAGCTTCCACAGCGAGTTGTCCTGGATTCAGCGCTGCCAGCTTGTCCCCCCATTTCTAGTTTTTTGCAGTGTTGATGGAGGCCCAGATCTGCCTCTGCAGCCTGATCATGTCGGCCCTAGCGTCGGCATCGCGATTTCGCTGCCAAAGCCGTCTCAGTCTATTTTTCTCCCGAATATCTCGTGTGACCGCCTCGTCGAGTCGGTCTCTGTTGTGATTGATAGTCACTGTGGTGGCAATAGTCTGCTTGGCATCCTGCAACAGCTGTGTAAACTCCCCCACTACATTTTCAAGATCGGCGGGTGTGCCTATTGTGTTGTTGAGTTAAATTGTTATTTATGTGTGTTTTATAGAGACGCCAGTCGGCGCCCCTATAAGACGTGATACGTGATGGTTTGTGTGGTGTCCTCCCTCAACATACCGTTAAGTTCGACCACGATGGGGTTGTGGTCGGACGTGAGTTCCTCCAGGGATACGGGAGCCGAGCAGTTCCTCACGCCTTTATTGACCACTATGTCGAAGGTAGTAGGCGCTGTGCCGTTGTCCGGAAAATGCGTGGGATCTTGTCTGAAAGTTATTTGTGGCATTCTTCGAATATTCTTTCCTATTATTTGGGTTTTCTACCACATGTATTATTATCCTCTTCAAAACAAATTACCAAATCTACAAAATAATAGAATTATTGGGAAAAAACCTCTGCGCCCGTGACGTTTACGCCAAAGGAAAAGTCAGAGGTTATGTTTTGCAAATAATATAAATCGGAATAAACACAGAAATAATGTATTTAGCTGACGTTTCGGAAAGTAATCTCTTTCCGTTTTCAAAGCTTTTTTTTTAGAACTCTTATTTTGCTGTGTATGTCAAATACACAGATTTAAGATCATCGGGATATTGCAGAATGACATTTCGACTATTCCCATAGTTGAACAGAGTGTTGCCGTTCGCGTTGTTGCGATGGCAGTTCCAGTTGCCTGGCGTTAAGGTCCCCTATGAGCAGGCAGCGCAGGCCCACGTCATCAAATACTGAAGACGACCTGCTGTGAAGCCGTTCAAGGGTTTATTGTATGCGGCTACGATACTAGTGCCGCCCTCCAGCATCACACACATATTCCCTACAGTGGTGTTCCTTACAGAATGATGCGTGTGCGTGATGTCGGACTTTACTAGTACGGCCACCCAGCCCTCTTCTGTGATTGTCAGCCCTATCTTTTCGATGTACTGTATATCCTCGGATTTGCAGTCTGTCACGTCTGGTAAGTTTCGTTTCGTTTAGCAGCATAATGTCAATTTTATGCCTCAACAAATAATTGATTAGAAATTAAATTTTGTTACCTATACCATTGGCGTTCCAAGAAGAGATTTTGATCTTAATGATTTAAAAGGCGTCTTCTGGCATCGCTTCGAGGAAGCGATGCATCACGAAAAATTTGTCCGCGGCGTTGGAGCAACTCTCTAGCTCAGCGTTCAAACTGTGGTACAGCTCTAGCAATTTGTCGAGGTCGATCAATGAAGCCATTTGTCGTTGTTGCTGCCTCAACTCCTCTATCTTGGCGCCGGTGGTGGGGGTGGCTCCGTTTCTCATTGCAGGGGTAGGCAGCAGTGCCGCTGGTCTCCTTCTTGGGGTCTCCTGGGGGGTTGTTGTTGTCGGTGGAGGTTGCGTCATCGTGAGGGTCGGCGTGCGCTGGGACGCCGCCGCCGCTCGTTCCAAATATTTCTTTGGGGTGGGGCGCCGCCACGTATTTCATTGCCGGTGCCGGCGGCACTCTTGTGTTATTCGCCTCCAGTTGCTCCACCTTTCGCTTGTACACCACGCACTTTACTGCATTTGCGGGATGAGGCCCCCGCAGTTGTCACATTTTGCGGGCGTGCCCCTCGTCTTAGTGCACATGCGGGTCAGGTGGAGCTTGGCACATAATGAGACAGTTGGGCGATGCTCTACAATTGGACATATGGCGTGCCCCCACTGTTGGCACTGATGACATTGTATTATCGATTTCATATTTACATGTCTCTCCCAGGTAATACGCGTGTAGTCTATGTAGCGGACTTTCTGCTGCAGATCTTTTATGGTCGTCTTACTTGTGATGAGTAAGTACGCTGGGTAGCGCAAATGTTTGGCTTTAATATGGGTCTTTATATAGTCGTTGACCGCTCGGTAGCCCTCAAGGTGGCCGTGGATTACGATCGGCGGGGGTTGTCTTGTTGGCGCCGTTTTCAATTGGGGAGCCGCTTCTTCGCCTCAAACCTGTTTTTAATTAATGTCACCTATTCCGGTGCGGTCGTTGATTGTTTGAGTGGTTTGCCCGCGCCGGGGTGTGTGAAAGCCGGGTTGCTGACGTCTGCGAGGCGCTGCTTCTTCTTCAACCTAAAGATGGCCTTTGCTGGGACTGAGCCCTTCTTGGTTTCATTGCTGTTTGCCATCTCACCTCCTGAGGCTGCTTTCACAGTTTCTAAACTTGTGTCAGATTCATTGCCTGTCTGCATGTTGTCTGTTGCAATTTTTCGTTTTACCCGCTTCCTAGTACTCGGCACCTGCGGCTCCAGGCTCACTGAGCTTCTATCACTCTCGTTGCCCGACTGGGACTGCCTCGCGATATTGTCTTTGGATTGCGTTGTGATGAGCTTCACGAACGCGCCCCCGGAAACACTTTTAAAAACGTTTTGCTCGTTTAATGATTGATCGTCCATATTGTAGTCTGTTTTGTGCCCTTTATTTAGTTTTTATCGTTTGCGCCTTTTACTACCGACGAGGCTGGAACTTTTTGCCGATGGCGCCTCTTATAACCGGCTTTGTCGGTGAAAAATTGTCCTTTATGCCTTTGAGGTTATGCCCTCCCGACCAGTTTCAACCAACGGTCGTAGGGGGGATTGTTCGTGGGAAATTGTCTTTGTAGACTTTTAGGTTAGACTTCTGGCACTTGTGTCTATCTTCGCACTGGTTTTATGAAAAATGTTGAACAGGCTTCCGGAAGTTATGTAATTGCTTGAACGACTAATTTCACTATTGTTAAATTTTGGATTGTCACTGTCAGACTGAAAATGGGGATTACTCACCCGCCCGCGCGATCACAGGCCCAACGATACTGCGGCCGTTGTACTGGTCCTTTGTAATTGCGGTGCACTGCACGATACTTTTATCAGATGTCGAAATTTTCTGAAAACTCAATATACTTAGTGAACAAAAAAATTCAACCCGTTAGAGTTTTACGAACTGGAAACTGCGCTTAAACCGATGACGGTACCTCACTTCATAAGGTGTTATTACTGACAAATTACAGGGTATTCAATGAATTACTAAATGAAGTAAACTAAATAAGAACCAAGAAAAAACACATAAATACCTTGAGCAGTAAACATAATCGTTCAATCGCCGTAACCTCACTTAATCTAAATAGTGATATTGTTATGGGCGAGCGTACCATAGGTGCATCTTTACTATACACATATTTAGATATATAATGTAAAGCAACGTTAGGTGTGTTTAGTATTTGTCCGGATGACCGGTTCAAGGAAATGCGTGTCCTCATCCCACATCTTCTAGCGGATTGTATATCAGTGTATATGCAGAAGCTATGTGATCTTAGATGAGGATTATTGGGTAGGGAATATACCATCTTTCGGAGGGGCTGTAAAATTGTCGGTCCCTTGTTTGTTAAATGTTAGGCAAGTAAAAGATCCCTATGTTTCACAAAATTCCTAGTTCGGGGTAGCATATCTACAGGCGTCGGTGATAGGCCTCAGTAACCGAAATAGGACAACGTTAAATAAGTGTTTTAAAAAAATCTTCTTTTTGCAAAAAGTAAAACATGGTGTTATTTAACAAAGTAATTTTGTGTTAATTATTTATTAAAATGGAATATCACAAAATACCAAACAAATCCATTGATATTTGAGAGAGTTGATACCTATATTATTTTATAATGGTTTTGATGAATTAATTTGGATCCTTTGTAATAGTGAATAAATAAATTTTAAACTTTATATAGTCTATTGGGAAATAGGAGAGAACAATAAAAGCTATAAATATGTAAAACACAAAGAAGTCTTTTAAAGTTCGTCCTCTGAATATTCTGATAAATTCGGCTCCTATATTAATAATAGTAGGTTCTATGGTGATGTCAATAAGATTGTCAACCTCTCACATTTCCACCTATTCCTTTATAACGTGATCTATACAGCATCTCCACTTATCTGCAGTTACTCTTTATTTGTTTGGTCAACAAGACTTTAACCTTTTTCAAATTAAACGTATTATTATTTCGAGCTATTTTAGATGAGCCCATACCAATTCCATGGGGTTAAGTTCACAGTGGTGCTGTGGTAGCCGAAGTATAGCTACTTGATGATTCTTTGCCATTTTATCAATAACATATTTTTTGGGAGGACTATTTCACAAACGCTAAAAGCTCTCACTTTACCACATTCAATTGAAAAGCAATATTTTTTTTCTAAATTCCTTCTAAATGCACTTACTGTACCATGCTAGCACGTCTACTCAGGTTCAGTACTAGAATTGCAATGATACATGCGTTACTATGGATGGTCTGCATTTAAATTTGACTCCGCCTTCGCATAACCTAAAGTCACGAAACAATCGAACCACTATGTTAATTTCTATGAATGTGAAAAAAATAGTAAGACTTCCGTGGCTGGCCTGTATTTTTATTTATTTTATTTTATCGACATATTTAGATTACCCTCCTCGTAGAGTTTAGCATTAGCCTCCACTTCTCAACCAGGACACATACACACAGACAATTACACAACGAGCATTCCCTACATTATTGCTATCTGCCGCAGCTGAAACTCGAACTCAGGTGTGGTACAAGGACTAGCCGTGTTGCCTCTTACACAACCCCATCTAGCCCATTGTTACCAATTTGGTAACACATTCGAAACGCCACTAAACATCCATGCCCTAGCCAATATTCAAACCCAGGACTCATTGATATCAAGTCCAACGCATAGGCATTGAGCCGGCATCTAGTTGTTTTATTACACTCCCATTTCCAAATAAACTATACATTATTTGACACCTAAAATGGCAGGACAACATAAAGTTAGAAAGGACTGGAGAGGTCATGTAATACATATTTTGTATGCAAGAACGACATTGGTAGGCATGGCTAAGTGTAGTAACAAAATGGTTGCCTTGGCAGATCTGGACTATTTGAAATTATAAGAATGTAAATAAACCGTTTTAATATGCAGGTTTGTCAATAAAATTAATTAGGGTAAAGGATATATGTAAATATTTAAATAAAACAAAACATATCTAAGTAAATATATATTTATTGTCCTTCAAATAACATAATTTTATTGTTTTTGTGCCTAGTGCTTTGTGATTTATTTTATTTTTACTTAAAAAGTACAGCCTAATATTTGCGTATCTATTTGCTACTACTTTTATTAATAGAACTGTCTGGCTGTCCAAGGGTGACTGGTCAAAGGAATGTTTTAATTAATTTGAAAATACACTTTTATTTTATTTAAGTAAATGAATTTTGTCAACACCATTTCTAGAAGAGCAACTTCTTTGGGCACACAAAGCCATTGTTAAATAAAAAACTTTACAAATGGTCGATAACAAATAAAAAGAAGTAGATAACGAATTGTCACTTTTGACAAAAATGTGGTAACAATATTAGTGGGCTGATGCTACTTTTGATTATGTGACTGCTTCTCCTGTCCTTTCTAACTCTATGTCTATGCACAACAAATATCAATTTATTTATGCATTAGTTATTAGGTAGAGGATTTGCCATTAAGCAAAGTAAATGTGGGTCTAGTCAAGGCATTATAAAATATTTATGGAAAGTGGTGATGGAGGGGCATATTTGTACTATTTACAAGGTGCCAAGTTATTATTACGTACTATTTATGAGATCAAAAGTCTACAACATAAAAGATGTTTAAGTCTGCTACGTTGATGGGAACCCAAGTACCTCGAAATCAGTCCAACTCTGGACACCTGCTGAAGCAGCGGAACTATTTTAATTGAATTCAGCTTCATTTGTTGCAAATATTTTACTTTCTAATAACTGATAACTAAATATTATTCGTAGAGCACTTCTTAATTAAAGTAGTATCAATAGGAGTGTGATGAACCTTGCATTAATATTATGTAATAAAAACAAAATGTAAATCTGATATCAGACATATCATAGGCAATATTGATAAATTTGTCATAAAAAGGTTAATATTTTGCGTGACTTCAGAATATCTGTATAAAAAAATCTATTAGTTGTGTTAACAGACTGAAAAAAATGAGAAATGCTTTTTACTGTCTTTTTACTGTACTTTTTACATTCTCAAATTGAGAAGAGCATTTCTTTGAAATTGCTATAATTCAGCCGTATATTGGATTGATGTGCATCTTGTTTGTCTTTAGAGAAGGGCATATTATCAATAGTGTTAAAATGTCTTAAATAAACAAAAAATTCCAAAATATATTTGTCATATTCGAAGAGGATATCATTTTAAATTAAAAAAAACTTCATTTTGTGTGTATTTGAAAAAAGGTATTTAATACAAATTTGCAACTGATTAATGTACTAGAAAAAATACATTATCGTACAGTTTTGAAGTTGCTGGTTATGAAAAAAGTACCCAGATAGCGCAAACTTGCACTATGGACGTTTGAAAGATGTACGACCTGGTGGATATTCGAAAGTCTGCAGGACGTCCGTTTTAGGTCCAAAGGCTTTTCCGAAGATGTTCAGAGGACTTACAGTGTTACAAATCGTCCATTTCAGGTACTTACAATGGCTTTATGAATCAACCATTAATAAAGTACCTACTTGCCATCATTGGGCGGTTACTTGTAAGGATTGCTAAATATAACCTCTGTCATCATGTAAGTGCATACTTGAATAATAGTTATACCATATACATACCAAATGGCGATGCCGAAACTATTTTACTAAATTAAGCGGTACATGGATACTGTTTAATGCAAATCTGAGCCACAAAAATCTGTCTGCACAGGCAGTGTTACTGTAAACATGCACAAGATGGGTGATAAAAACAAATGGGCCTTCGCAAAACGCTTTCTAGGAGATACTGAATAATAACAAATTATTAGTTTTAGATTTTAATAACAAATTTCAACATTGAGTGCTCAAATATCACACAAAAATTGCAAAATACTCTTTCTGTCGGTAGGTTGTCCAAAACAATTGTTTGCTCAAAGCAATGTAGAAAATACTTCACCATGATACTGGTTATTAGTTATTATTTATTTTGTTTCACTTTCCAAGTTTAAGAAATGGAATCTTTATTTAATCAAATATATAATAATGTATAGAATGATTTACCTGAAAAGAACAATGAAATGATTACGGTCAAATCATTCAACAGGCAACGCCGCTATGAAGTGTATCAAGGATAGGAGAATGAGAAATTCTAAATTGTCGGATGCTACTAATTTAGTAGATTTTTATACTTCAAGCGTTTTACATTTACTAAACTTTTATTTCATGAAAAGATTAATGATTTATTTGGATATGAATGCATTGTTTTTCAAAATTCAATATGAACAAAACTTCAGGACCTAATATGGACATATAGTCTAGTATACTTTAACTTGGCGTGTGTATGTATGAGTTAATACTTTCGTACGATTTCATTTTCTCCCATATTGTACACAAAGTTAAAGCAATAGCCCAGAAACATTGTCTACGTGGACAATATTTATGGATCTTTGTGTACAAGAGAAAATGAAATCATACGGAAATATTAACTCATACATACACATGCCAAGTTAAAGTATACTAGACTAAACATAAGATTCTGTACTTTCCCAAGATGTCCAGCTCTGGAAATCTTGAGGATGTCCATATTTGATTCTAGGTCATTCAGACCAAAACTGGACGTCACCCTGCGAAGTCGTCTGCCATCTGGGTAAATCTTAGATCATTCAATGTGCCGCTATGTCCTAATGGACTGGCATTACATTAGCGAAAACTATTCTTATGTTATAGAGATAGAAAATCCCAACTATCTCTTTTAATGCGGAAATAGTATCAATCAATCAAATATGCTTTATTGTCATAAAAAATACAAATGATTTGTTGACAAAGCCAAACCTTAATTCTAATATGGATTATAAATATAATAAAAGACAAAAACATTTTATATATAAAACAATGACTTATATCTGACGAACAAACAGTAAATAGTCAATGAAATGTGTCTTGAAAGAAGTTGGCTTTGCTAGCCAACAATTTCCTGACTTTTCTAAATTTATTTTCGTTTGCAATTGCCTCAAATTTACGGGAAGTTGATTAAATATTTTTTTACTATTATATAAAATTGAGTTTTTTATCTGAGCAGAAGTTAGAATAGGGAGTATGATGTTGAAAACGGATTAGCATTCATGTCACACCCAAATTTTTTAAACATTAGACATGCGGTCTTAAAAATGAATAAACAAGAGAGCATCATAATTTCTTGCTTCAAAAACAGTGGTTTAGATAGGTCTCTTACATTAGCCTTACACATATATTTTATAAATTTTATTAAATAAATATTGCGAACAGCAACTCCAGAAACAAATGCCATAACACAGATGTGAGTCTATAAGGGCAAAATACGCGTTTCTTGCCGAGTCCAATTTTAATTCGTTTGACACCACTTTAATTTCATAACAATTTGCAGCTAATTTATTGCTTAATAAGATATTATTTTCAAATTTTAATTAACTAATAATATGTAAGCTCACAAATCTACTTACAGTATGTTTATTAATAATTTGATCGTCTAAATATACTTCATTCAGATTGCACTTGAGTGTAATAATGTTAGTTTTAGATATATTAAAAAATAACAAACTAGCTATTCCTTAGTCATTCCTAAATCAATAGTCGTGATCTCATGGAGTTCATTAATATACTTGCCATGCCAGAGTATTGTGGGTCATCAGCAATAAAATTGAGTTTTAACAGAAACCAGATCATTGAAATAAATTAGAAACAGTAATGGCCCAAGAACGGAACCTTGTAGCACACCGGACTTCTAGTTGTTTTGATTCTTTACCATTAATTTTAATAACTTTTTGATAGCGACCAGATAAATATGACTGATACCAATCTAGTGTTTTACCTCTAAACCCATAAGTTTCTAGCTTCCTCAGTAGTATCCTGTGAATCAAATGCTTTGGCCAAATTACAGAACACTGCTGCAGCCACCTCACCATTGTTAAGTTGAAGATATAATTTCTTTAGGAAAGCAAATATGGTATCATTAGTATTTTTTGAGGCATGAAAACTAGTTTTTCTACTATTTTCGCTAATGTAGGGAGCAATGACACTGGTCTATAATTAGAGGGGGATTCATGATCTCCACTTTTAAAAAGCGGAACTTGACGGAAAAGTTCCCGTTTCAAAAGAGATGTTAATTGCGTCCACCAAGATCTGTAAAATATTTTCTGGTAGTTTCAGAAATTTTTTTTATGAGATACAATCCCATCCATTAGTGTTCTTGTTCTTAATATCGTTCAATATTTCCCCAATTTCTTGAGTATCAGTAGGTGTCAGGAAAAACGATTCAAGTACAGAAACATTTTTGAAGTACTTTAGAGGATCAACCTTTGGATGAATTTTTTCGCATAATTTTTTTGCGACAGAAAAACAGAAATTATTGATTTCATCAGCGCTCAGTTTGCCATTCATAGTGGAGTTATTATTTTTTCCTCTAAGATCATTCACAATACTCCACGTTTATTTTTGCTTGTTAGATGACTCCGAAATTCTGTTTCTATAATAAAGATTTTTAGCAGCTAAAATAGTCTTCCTGTAAATCCACTGCATGTTTTCTAATTGAATGCAAGGAACGCATGTTCTTAGATGAAACTTTTAGACCCTTGGTGAACCAAGGCTTTTTATTTATTTTTTGGCTAATGGTTCTGATCGGAAATACCATATTGAATATGTTTGTGAGTATCGAGTGAAATAGTTCTAAAGTATTATCAGAACCTCTAACCTTACACCAGTCTGCTTCCAAACATATCTGTAAGAACTTCTCATAATTACCATTAGTGAAGAGCCTGCCGCGTTGTTTTGGGCTTCTTTATTTCTAATGATGTCATCATAAACTTTGGTCAGTCGTAACCACCTTGCCAAATTTATGCATATTCCTCAACTGACGATTGACATTCATATTTGAATGAAATTCGGATAAATAATCTTCATCTTCAGCGGTACTTTTTTTACAGATTTATAGATTGAAAATGAAAAAGAATTGGGATGATAGAGTTTTAACAATCATTTTAATAATATGTCCCTAAAAGAAATGAAATGTTGTGGCTCTTGGCATCAATGTTATTGTAACCTCAATTTGCAGTATGTCACGAATGAAGTCAAGAAGACGTCATATGATATTTTTAACATGAGGGTTCATTGTCTGCTGTACTATGTATTTTAAATCGGACACAAACTCAGTATGGCATTTCCGGAATACAGGACCGACCAATATCGTGTGCTTCGTCTATATGTTATAATATTTTCAGCATATTGGAAGGTATATGAATGAGCAGTTCATTAGAGCGTTCGTGGCACATTCAATGGTCTAAGGAGCAAACATAAATTGGTTGAAACATTTTTTCAAAATAATTGTCCTTTTGCATTAAGAAAATGGTAACTCAGTAATATTGTAAGTGGAATCTGTCAAAAATTTATATAATTAAATAAATTGAACAATTATTGACCAACACCCAACGTTTTAGAAATGTGTTATGTAATTAACATCCATGTACATATCCTTGTGAACTAGACAGAAGCATATCCTGTGTCACAAATTTTAGTGATCCAACATAATTTATCTTTATACAGGGAACACTTGTCAATTAGTTTTTGAAAAAGTATTTACATGAGACACCTGTGATTATGTTACAAAGACAAACATTGTTGTACTTAATTTTTGATTCTAAAATACAGATACCACCTAAATCAAACTTAAAAGTGTGATAGTAGAAATATGGTACATATTAAGTTTTTTATAGTCAACTAAAAAGGAAATAATCCTTAAAAAATATATATTTTGTCCTTTTATGTTCTAAACAATAGGTAGGTTTTATGAAATTTTAAAATTTTCAAATTTTACAAGATTATCTGTGATAAATTATATTTGGAATATTAGAGGCACTAATAATTTCTTTTTAATTAAAAGTTTTAATTATTTTTTTATTGCAAGTTTGATGAAATTTAATGTTATTTGGATGAATGTGAAAGAGTAGTCTAAAATTGGTTAGTTTGTTTTTGTTTTGGTTTCAATTGTATATTTTTGTAATATTTAAAAGTTTTGTTATTAATTAATTATTTTTAGACTACAGAAATTATATCAATTGTTATGTTATGTATCTGTGTGTATTATTTTAAATACTTTGAAATTATGTACGTATGCTTGAAAACCTGCAAATTGTTTTTTCAAGATCACCTAAATTTTAAATGTTGCATTTTTTTATTTAATAGCAGAGTTTTGAGAAATATATTCCCATATTTTTAGATGATGCTTTTTGTACAGGTTTTTTAAATACAGATTTTACCAGCAGTGTCGGACTGGCCTCATTTGGCCCCGTCAGCATCAAATGTAATTTGGCCCTTACGCCTTACCCACTCTCTCAAAACAGATCGATAAGTTTCAAGATAAAAGAACTATAGACTTTTACATAAACAAAAAATAAAAATTAATATTTTTGTTTCCATATTATTTATCTGCGGATATAGTAGCTTAGCGGTCAGCTGTTTAACATATACAGGAATCGATACCAGCTTCTACACTAGCCTATCACGAAACATCGGTGATAGGCCTCAGTCGCGGAAATAGTCCGATGTTAAATAAGTGTGTAATAAAAAAATTGTGTTCATATTTATCACTTAAAGATAAAATCGAACATAAATACACCTTATTTTTTGCTATCTCCAAAGAAACGATAAAGAATGCAAACGAATGAAATTTTGTAGAGAAAAGCGTTGCATCAAGCTACTTTTTGCATTTGTAAAAATGTCCATGCCGTATGAGCAATATAGTAGTAGAAAGTTCAAATTTAGGACGGTAGCTCAGTGTGCTAAAGCGTCTGGCTAGCAAACTGAGTTGCCTAGCGAAGTGGGTTCGATTCCCGCAAGGCCTAACAATTCTTCATTTAAAAGATTGCCCCAAGAGTGGTTCGGAGTCCACATTAAACTGTAGGGCCTCGTCTCTCTTTACCTAACACAAGATCCTTGAGATCTTCCAGGGGGTTACTTCGGTAACTTGAGGGGCTGTTAAGAAAACAAGAAAAACAAACAAGCAAACAATATAGGTGAAAGAATTCTTACAATATAAGTATTCTGGTAATAGATATAAGCTATTTTATATCGGAGAACAATGCTCCACGCTCAATTGCAGAGGTATGTAGTGTGGGATGTCTGAAAATTATAGTAAAACTTTATTTTATGTTGGGACACATCTTTCAGCGTCGAAAATCAAATATTACAGAGAAAACGGCTTCATTTCAAATTTGATATTAATGAAATTAGTGCATTTTGCATGTGAACCTAATTTTAAAAAAGTGATATTGAAAGTTTCAAACAAAGGGAATAAGAAAGAAATTTTTTCAATAATTTTATAAAAGTAAATTTTTCTTTAATTAAAAATTGATGGCATATTAAGTTATAGAAACAGGGTATTATTGTCCAGAATTTCTTATGCATTGTTCTACAAACATATGGTCAGCCTGTTAAAGTTTTACTACTTAGATATTTCTTCTGTGGGCTTTCTGTTAACAAAAAATTGATTGTAATTCGGATTTTTCTTATATTAATGAATCAAAAGGCCAGAAAAGGACTGTAAAATCCAAATTTAAAAATTATATTTTGAGAAATAAAAAAGTTACTAAGCGCTACATGCTTCTTTATCACCTGGTATATGATAAGATATAGTGTTATGAGCCCAAATATGCATTTTCAGATATATGTATGCATGGTTATGGTGTCTTTCTTGAGAAGAAATGATTATGCACAATCTAACAGTTCATTTTTTATTTCTAAAGATTAATTCCAATTTTCTATAAAAAAAGTAAACAACCATTAGTTACATTGTTTTCGTTTGCGGTTTGGCCCCGTCGGCAATTGCCGATGAAAATAGGTAAGAAAATCAGTTTTTCGCAAGAAACCCGGAAAGTATCAATTTTAGTGTAAAATATGTACCTATGAAAATTATAGGTAATAAAAATCCGCACAATTTCGTTTTTTTAAACATCGTACGACCTAGGTTTTTTAAAATTTTTACAGTTTTATAATGCAAGGAAACGCGGGCGTTTTTCGCTAAAATTTCGTAAATGGTCATTCGGATCGCAAAATATTTCAAATGAAAGTTGTAGAGAATTTGATTACGAACAATTTCCATTTCCATTCGATCAGTATTAGCAGAGATATGAATTTTTAAACATCTTTATAGCACGCCCAAGTAACACATGTCGCCATCTTATTACACTTAAAAGCTTTATAAATAGTACATTCTGGCAACTTGTATAGAAAATTGGTTATATTGAAGCTTTACTCAACACTAAACTGCTTATAAAGTAACTCGGCGGAATAAGATTGCTGGTAAAATGCTTTCACAGCATAAATATAAAGCTTTATTAAAGCATCTTATACAGTTTTTTTTATACATCCGCTTAGCAATTTCTCTATAACGGTTTTATAACATTGAGTTTTAAAGGTTTTTAAAGCAAAATTTTACAACAATGTAGTTATTTAAGGCAAATACCATTTACGTCAGCCCTAATATAGATTATTTATAAATGCTTTTTACCTATAGTAGAAGGAGTATTTTATAAAGCATTTATTCAGCTGAAATTCTGTTTTGGAGCTATGTAGGTGCAATCTTCCACCTCCAATATCATTTGATTTGCTTTCGGGTTTTTCTTGTTATATATGACTGATGGCAGAGAGGTAAGCGCACTTGCCAGTTTTATAACATTGGATTAAACTGCAGAGTACCGATTAAACTACGAATCTGAAAAAAGATCTGTTTTATAATGTCAGTAATCTTTAGTTTGCAGAATAATTACGTCACAGTAAGATTAAATTTCAAACGGTGGATAGTGATCGTTTAAACCATGGATTATCAGATGTCAGAATATTCATAACCTTAGAATTAATAACGTTCGGTGTATATTTGAGGATGTTTTCGAAATACGTGATTATTTACAATCTGATGAAGATAAAAAAATTATTAATATACTCAATGTTCTGGAAATCTTAGAATCAGGCCTATAGTTACATGGAAAATGTGATGAGCAAACTTCATTGTTGTTATTAAGTTGATTTAGAATGTCTAAGCAGTCAGTTATTATTTTATTGGAACCAATTGAAAATTTATTACTACATCTGACAGAAAGGTAAAGATTTATTTTTTATTACCTCACAGTTCTATGCTTATTGTTAGCAGATACTTTGGAAGTGTACACAAATCAACTGTCTCTTGCATAATTAAAAATGTTTCTCTAATAGTTCCCTCCATTTTCACAAAAATAACTTGAAAGGCATGTCAAAGTGTCATAACAGGTTATAATCAAACCACGTGAAGTTGCAATTTCTGGTCAACAGTAGTGCCAACTATATAAATTTAAGTTCATTTTTGTAAAACAGGTATTTGTAAAGCAAGTTTAAATCATCGTTTAACCTTAAGATAAATGTAGGATTAATCTAATATAAAACTGGGCTAAATCGTTTCATACTGGGCCCATATTTTAGGACGTGTAGTACTATTTACACCCATAGGAGAAGGGTCCGTTGGCATGCGATAGAAAGGATTAAATTAATAACATTTTAATAATTTGTGAATGTCTTTTCATATTTTTAACTACACTTCATTCCATATCTGTTGTATACTATATTTTTTCCGTTATTATGAATTTTCACCACTATAACTCATTTAAGTATCATTGATTGCACATTCAAAAAATTCATATCTGCCAATATTGATCAAATGGAAATGAAAAGTTAAAAGGCATTGTTTGTAATCAAATTCTCTACAACTTTCATTTGAAACATTAAAAACGCGCGCATTTCCGTTGAGTCGCAAAACTATCAAAATTTCAAAAAAATCAATGTTGGCTCCACGTACGAAGTTAAAAAAAAAAAACGAAATTGTGCGGATTTTTATTACCTATAATTTTCATGTGTACATATTTTACAGTAAAATTGATACTTTCCGAGTTTTTTGCGAAAAACCAATTTTTTTACCTATTTTCTAAAAAGTTCAAAAAATCCAGGTTTGTTCATTTTTTAAATACAAACAAACACATACAGTTCTTCCTCATCGACTTTCCAAACAAATGCAGACCTGCAAAATTTTACCAGAAAAAACTATAAATATTAGAAAAACTGAGAGGGAAAATGCGAGATGAAAAAGGTTTCTAAAAATCTGAAAAAATTGGTTGAAAAGAATGAGATTTTCTTAACATATTTTTACTCTTATGATTTTTCATTAAAATATTTTCCGAGGTAGAGTGATTTACAAGACAATAATAACAGTAATTTTATTTATTGTCTAAAAATTTTCCAATTTACCGGATTTTTTTTATTTTTTGGTAATTTTATATGCACTGATGGAACCGCCCTGAAAGAAAATAATATTTGTAAAATAATTGACACTATTGCCAAGGAAGAAAATTTTATACAGTTTTTGTGAAAATATATGGGGTGGTCACCCTAAGGAATACTTTCCTCAACTTGTCACCATTCTCTCACCCACAGATACCTCTATAAACAGCAGCTCATCATCTACTATCGACGAATTCTCTCTAAAAAACAGGCATATTGAGGCTCTGACAGTTTCATTTTTTCATTTGAAAACGTCGAGACTTCATTAACCTTAGGCTTTGGTCAACGCCATGCACCAAATAATGTCCAAATATATAATTTTAGTCTTTTTTCACATGCTTTTCCATGTTAATAGTCATTGTGATCTTTATTGCATTTGGAGCTCTTCCTGCTCTGTTTAACAGGAGTAACAATATTTGGCTATTAGTTACCAGCCTTCATGTTTATCTTAGGTTTAAGAACATTTCTTGTTTCGAAAATCTATTATTGATATATTGAAACTTATTTTTTTCGGTATGCACGTAAGGTGCATTCAATCGTCATACAAATACTGAAAATGACCTCGTTAACAACTTGACAATATCACTTCATAGATTTTTGTATCACTTCATAGATTCTTTCATCATAATCCAGACTTTCTTGCCCCGTTAGCATATTAAAATCTATCCAGGTAGTAATGAAATTATACCTATACTACGTTGAACGAGTGAGCCCTTTTCTATTTATTTAATCTTTCTCTAATATAATGTATTAGAATGGGTCGTAAATAAATTAGTGAAAAATTGGAAGTGTAAGGGAAAATTTTTAAAATTTCGATCCTATACAATATAATCTAACATTTAATGATATTGCAACAATTTTGTACTACTTTAAAAACAATAACTTTGACTTCCAGAAAATGTTCACCAACACCTTCCACCCATAACTTTGGATCATTACCTACTTCTTTTTTAATTAACATGTTAGAATCTGATATCTATAAAATTTAATATGACTGTTAATCTTTTTCTTGATTAATATATTGCTGTTAATGGACTTATAAAGTTACTTTATTATTTAAATTACCCTTTGCAAATGCAAAGAAAATTCTAAAATGATACAAACGATATATTCTAATGTCCTTTACAACACTTGGACTACTCACCTATATCTGCATTATTACAAATGATAGCATGGACATAGCTCAGTGGTTAGTGCATCAACTTTCTTTCTGAGAGCACCTTGCAAAGTGGGTTTGAACCCGAACAAGAAACTGCTAAGTAATTTTTAATTAAAAATAATTCCACAGAAGTGGTTTGGAATCCGTGTAAACTGTAGGATATGTTTCTTTTACGCAGATAAATCTAAATCTATAGTCTTAACTCTTGAAATGATTAATGGCTCTTAAGTCATTAATGTAACATGGAAAGTGGTTGTTAAAAACATGTTGAACCAAATATTTCAAGTCAATCTCTGTATTTGAAAAACCAAATTACAGGCACGTTTTTTGGTACCAATGTATGTTGCTTTTTTAATAATCCTGAAAATATTTGAAAACTCTCCTATTAAATATATATATTTGTATATAGCTATTTTTTTACCCAGCTCTGTAAAGTTACTGACTTGATGGTACAGTTTTGCACTGATTCGTATAAGGGTGGATTTACCCCTCGCCTAATAACCTGTGCCTAGCTTTTTTACACCATAGCTTGTAGAAATTATAATGCATTCAACAAAAAAAGAATCGTACTGTTTTGGTAGATCCGTTTTATTTTTATTTTTTTTGTTCGCTTTAATCAAACTGCTTCTAAACATTTTGGCAGTATAAAGAATTAATTATATGTACAGGGTGAACCAAAAAGTGTTACTTTTTACTTTAAGTGTTAGTCATTCTGAAGTATGTGATAGATTTAATGATTTATTTCATTTAAAGAAAAAAAACCGGTGATTCTTCTTCTGGTCTCTTATACTTTAACACTGTAATTATAACACTATGTGTGAATTTTATAATTAGAAAAGCTAGTATTTATATTTTAAAAAAATCTCATAAAAAGAGCTCTAGAAGTTGGCTTAGCCAAATTTTTTTCCAATCCAATAATGAGTTCAAATGCATTATAATGCAATTAGAAATGTTGTAAATTAAAAAACGATATTAACTTCACTGGTGCAACTAGGAGAAGCATGTGCCACTCACCATTCAGCTTCCAAACAATGGAGCAAAACTGTTAAATGCTTATTATGAGTTAAAACCCCCAATGAGAAGAAAAATTCAAGTCTGGTTATGTTATAATACCTCCAACCTTCATACACTATTGAATTTAAAAAAGTAAAGAGGCTTTGACTTTTCGTGTTATTTATTGTATATAATGATTGACGGCTCATTGACAGCATCAAATATTATAATGTTAGGTAATTGTGCCAAGTTTGAATTGCTGTATTTTAAAGAAAATGTCATAATTCTAAAATTGTTCATTGATTTCTATTTTTCTTTATCGATTTAATAATGGCAATGTCCAGTCATGTACATAATTTACATTTGTTTAAAAATTCCATAAATCCGAAAAATATTTCACTCAGCCTCTGAATGTCTGCCCAAATCTTCACCATAAAGAGATAAGGAGACATAGGCTGTATTTAAGTAAGACAGAGTGTCTACCAAGTGCGAAAGACCCGGGGGAATTTAGTCCAAACGTGAGAAAGACAAAAATTTCGGAAAGTAACCATTGTTATTTTGATTAATAAGAAGTGTGATCAGAAATGATTTTTTTACAACGGAATAGGAAAAATTGGAGAAAAAGACCGGGAGAAACCGAGAATAAGACGGGAACTTCGGCGTCTAAATTTGGTAGACATATCCTGTTAGAGTAGGAAGGGGTATGTAGTTTTTCAGTTTCTAATTAATCGTAAAGTGAGATAGAAGCATATATATCTTTTGTTAACAGTTCCTACTTATTTGACTATAATCCTTTATTTTAAACATTTTATAATTGCCAATGTTTGAAATATCACTATGTACCTTTTACATATATTATTTTATCCATAACATAAAAATATATTGCCAACTATCTTATAGGTAAAGGCCATAAACGTCGAAGAAGATAACCTAAAAATATACATATTTAAATGTACCTATTTACATAATATTATGGCAGGACCGCATTCTGGACGCTGCAATACCAAGAGTAATGTCTGAGGATAAGAAAAAAAGTATTTTGAAATGCCATGTTTATGGCATTTACAATGCTTATTACAAGTTTAACAGGTCTAATTTAAAAAAGGATGATGATATTGCAAATAAATTAATGTACATCAGCGTAAGTATATTGAATGTATTCTGGATAAAAATTTGTATTAATGATATAATTTTAATGAGTAGCTATGAGAATTCATTATATATAATTTTATAATGATCTAGGGAGTCTGCAGGTGATAATTGTCTAAAAGGAAAAATACTGACAAACAGTAACACCGCCTCACCAGTGGCGGTTCCTCAGTTTTTAAAGTGGGGAGGCAACATCGTAAAAACCTGCAAATCGTTCAACCACTTGCCCTTCAATAACATACCAGAAAACAACCGATAATTGTGAACAGCAGCTGATATCTGTGGTTTCATCAGCTTGCCAAGAAAAGAAAGATACTTCATTTAATTCGCCTTCAATTTTTTGTACTACAACACAACTAATTGATTCAATTAAATCATTTTGAATAGCTTTAGAAGTTCCCGAAAAAACTGTAGCGTCGTTTAAAAATTGTTCCATTTTGCCATCGTATCTGCTCAGAAAAGAAATAAGCTCTTGAAAATTTCCTCTATTATCTGAAGGCACATTCTCATCATGTCCCCTAAAAGCCAATTTTTGACAACATAAAAAAATTACCGTATCAATTAGTCTCTTTAAGATGTCTCTATTTTCTTTAACCTTTACATTATGATCTACAATTGACTGTTTGTGGCCTTGATCAATATAATTTAAAATATTCTGTTTGCCAAATAACTTGAATTTTATTGAAGGAGTTAAATGTCCTTTTGACCTAGCATGCCTTTCAATTGATCTGGGTAAGTTTTTTAAATCATTATGTCCTAATTTTGTCCAAACAGTGTTCTCTGGGTCATTAGAAAAAAGTAAACAATACCAGCAATATAATTTAATTTGTACTGGACTCCCAGTTAACCACTCACATTTGTCATACCATTGTACACAAAAAGAACGATTATGTTTTGAAGTTACTATGAGATTTGCATGGTAGGTTGGGGCCTTTTTAAAGTTTGTATTATAAATATCTTGTCATCATATGTTAATTGACTAAAATGATCATTCTTCAAAAGGAAATTTACAATATCATCTACAGATTTAAACACTTCACCGATACTGACATTACTATTGTTATTGCTTGTACTTACGTTTAATTCCATTTTTGACGTTTTATTAATATTTAAACAAAAATTTTAAATGAATTTATTGCACTTAATAAAATATAACCACCACAATAAATATCCATTTTAACGTTCAGCTAAACTAAATCGTACGAATGTCTGGACTCAGGAAGCGGGAAATAAAAGTCAGATGTTTACTGTTTACTCTATCTTTGTTCCTATTGGTCCGGAGCTTGGCCTCCGGCACGTGGTTTTGCGAACAGATTTTAATTGGGGTAGCTTCCAACGTTTCAAATTGAACTATTCTAAACGCGAAGGCTATGCTAGAAGAGTTTGGAGGCCTGCCGCACCATGGATAGAATGCAGCGTAGCCGGTTATAATAATAATGATTTAAATTCGCAGATTTAGGGAATATTTATATTAATTCAAATTTGTCGTTTTATAAAGTATATTTATATTTATAATAATGTAAATATGTAAAGTAACTGTAAAGGCAAATCAGAAGTAGGGAGGCCCGGCCTCCTCTGCCTCCTCAGAGAAACCGCCACTGCGCCTCACTAACATATAGCTAACCTCACAATATATGAAGCTGCCAATGAATTGTCGGTCATTGGTTGCGTTCCTCCAGGCTGCTCGCTACCAGAGTGACCATGGATCGGACAACTGAACAGGATTTGTGGTGTTGAGTGCTATCAGAGCTGACGCCATTTTTTGTAGCATACATAAATTGTGCTCAATAATCAACTGAGCATTGTCATCGAAAAACATTATTCGCGCAAATTCAGTATAATTAAAATGGATAAAATAGAGTTTAATATTGTATATGAGCACGACAACATACAATATAACATAACAGTAAATGAAGAACTAAATTTTTAATTCTTAATCTATTTCCTAACCTCACAACTTGTATGAGACATTTCATGGATTTCTCTTTCTAATCTAATCTAATGACAATGGATTCCTCAAATCTGCTACATTTTGCACTATATCCATAGTTAAACCAATGTCTCCCAAGAGTGAAAGCACGGTGGGTGTGTAATATGAAAAAAGTAGTTTTTTTATGTTTTTAATGTCACAGAAATACTAAAACTAAAAAATTATAAGTATCTGCAGATAAGCCACTCTAATTCTCGCCTGAATTTTTATGTTGTAGCCCCCTCCCCCCCCCCTATCTATGCCCTTAATGGACAGAGGGTATAAAAATAGTAAAAGCACAGAGCGTTAAAAAGCACAAATTTTGAAAATATAATAACAAATTGAACCAGATGGCAGCACATTTCAGACCGTTCATCCTGACAGAAGCATGATCACCGGGTCGGTATTCTCGAGTAGAGTACGCTCTGAAACCAGTATTCTCAAACACAAGTGATGTATCTTGTTAAGGCAACAGATGATGCGATGTTGTCAGATAGCATTTGGGAATGAAATTAGACGATCTAACTATTCGTAGCGTGTTGTCTTGCTATCATAGGATGTGCTGATCACTTGTGTTCGAGAATACGATTTCACACATTTCATGTGAACTCTGCCCATCCATGAGAACATTGTTTCCCGATTTCGAGAATTGGAACCCTGATCGATGAAGAAACGATCAGTTAGCAATATGCTTGGATGAATGCAACCATTATAGAAGAGTGAAAATTTACGAAAAGTCAAAGCCACCTATTCTTTTTTTAAAAAATGAATAGACTATAGTAAATCAGAATGCAAAATATGATTTAACTTAATAGTGTCCTGTACTAAGCTTCACCTCCAAGAAGATATTGCCCTCCAAAATCTCACTGAGTTAGGCTGCCCCCTAAAATTTCGTATTTTAAGATATTTTAATCAAAATGGGTATTTTTGAAAAAAACGCAAATAACTTAAGCATGTTTTCAATTATTTTATTTTAAATAAATAAATAAATACTATTCCGACCGATATCTTGCAATCAATTACAATAACTTGAGAAGAGAGAGAGAAAAAGCCGGCCAAAAGTATTATAATTTCACAATTATTTCTTGCCTTCGTGTGTTTCCTGTCAAAGCGATACTGCTGACTAACTTGCCATTATCAAAGATAAGTATAGCGTATGATACACATTTTAGTCTTTGAATTCAAAAATATACAGGGCTTTATTTAAAAAAAACAGTTGATAGTGGTTCATGGTCAAACCTACAATGCTGCTTGGGGCACAAACAAACGACAAGTCATAACCTCACTTTAGTTTCTTGCAATAAATTTAATATCTTAAATAGCTACTATGTTTTTACTTAATTACATATTAGTGAAATTGAAATTTTATTTTATTAAGTACTGGTCGATATGAATTATGACAATGTCTTATTTGTACCGGTTAACAAGAAGATTGAAAGTAACGTAAGTTCTTCTCGCTACTTTTATTATCAAAACTTTCATCCTGTGGCTTTTGGTTTCGAGACAGTCAAATTATGCCTTTGATGTGCGCTGACATATCACGCAGGGGCGGGAACACAATTTTGATAATGACAATTATTTTTGATTTCCCGGTATCTAGTAGTACTTTTAGTTTCAAAGTTATAATAATAATCAATATATTTAGTTAATATTGTTACGTGCTTACAGTTTTCAGTAAACACTTTGTGGATTCAAATAACTTGCAACAAGAATTTTCACTAACCACTATTTTATTTATCACTAAAATTACACTAGTAAATACTTAACAATCACACAACTAATAATAACTTAATCTAATATAAATTCACAACTTTCAAAACACTATGTACTTTACTTTTCTTCTTAAACTTGTCAACTCTTGTCTAACCTAAAAACTTTCTGTCTGTTTACTTCACTGAACTGAACTATATTGCCTACTTCACTCAACTGAAATCTTCTTCTACAAACTGTCTCTGTAACCAGAACTGTACTGGATACTAAACTGAACTGTTCCTTATACTTCACTAAACTGTACTGTTCTCCCATCTGCTGGCTTCACCTCTTTATATACCCACTTGGAATATCCAGAATATCATTGTAGAACCTTCCAGAATATACTGGAATTCTCTACAATTTACTTAGGCACTACTAAATGGTGGTTCGCCAGTTGGCCCACAGATGGCGCCACCCTTCTAGCCAGGGAGTAATTACAACTCTCCTCTCTGTTAGAGGGCAGCACATAACAATATTAAATTTTCTTATGGCACAAGATAAATATATCGTTCCCAATAAAACAAAGTATTACAGTATCAAATATCACAAATCTGAACAACTCTAACTAAACATTTGAGGTTATGATTTCTTGTTTTATCTCTGTGCAAATTGGCCACGTCTATAAAACCACATGCTGCAGATGCTCTATTCTGTATCTAGTCTAAATCATTGATTTGAAATTTTAAGGAGGTATACCTCCTTAAAATTTCAAATCAGTGTCATGATATGAAGGCAACAGTCTAGTTAATAGTCTTATTGACTCCGGTGTATTCAAAAAGCGCGATAAAAAATTGATATTTCCAGTTATTGAATTTGATTTTTAATCTCTCATTTATGCAGATAAAACAAACTAGACTGACATGAAGGAAACTAAAAAATAAATTATTTCCACATTTTTGATTTGATTATATTATTGATTTTATTTAGGAAAAAATTCTATGGTGATGCAATTTCTGAATGGCGATGAACTCATATCAACTGCCTTATTCAGGCTAGCTACTTGCACTTAATACCTGTTCAATTTACTTCTTTAATTGATAGAGTTTGACCAATAGTTTGACTTATTATTATTATTATTAATACTTCAGCCATACTTAGGACCACATATTCATATTGCAGACATTTATGCGTTATTGTACATCTATCTTATTTTGAGTACACCTCGTGTAACGTCTCCTTGTATTGCCTTCTAGAGGGAGATGTAACGCGGAATTTCCAAAACTTTCCTTTTTTTTTGAAGTCTGACTTTTACTACATGATCGCTGATTCGCAGCTGTTTTTGCACCTTCTACCAGGAAGACAAGAAAAACGAGGTTTTTTTGCCAGCTAATGTCACTTAATATAAACATTTTCCTAATCGAAATTGCATTAACGTATATACAGTATATTTCTCAAGAGAACAAAATATTATAGCATGTATAGGTATTCTCTTTTATTTAATCAAAATAAATTTTTCAAATACTCACGTCGGGATAATTAAATTAAATTTAAATTAAGCAAATAAGTTATGTACTGTCGTGAGCACAAAAAAATAGGACAACTTTATTTTTCTAATGTAAATCTGTCTATTTGAATATGTAATGAGTAGCCGAAATCACTTTTAATTTATTTTTTATTTTAATGCTGTAGTTGTTGCTATAGTAAATGATGGATGGTTAATGAGACAAATTGCACTGCGTTATAACATTAACAAAAATTTGGTGTGTAACATTTTAAGAAAGTGGAGAATAAACGGTACGATTAGTAGAAATCCTGGATCAAGGGACAAAGGATATCCTACTTAATAAGAAACTAACTATTAATATTTCGTTATTGCACCATTTATATTTATAACTTCTATAAGTCTGTTTGGCATAGAATTAAATAACCTTATATAATAATCATTAGTAATAATATATCCCCATGCATTATTTACTATTTCCAGTAATTTTTCGGCATTCCGCGGTCTCACATTTCGTTTTTGAATACTTTTTACGAGTAGTCCCCATACTTCTTCCACAGGGTTAAGATCTGGACTATGATTGGGCCAGTTAAGAACATTGATATTGTTATCTTGAAACCAGTTAGTTGCGGTATGAGCAGTATGAAGAGAACAATTGTCTTGTTGAAATATGAACTCATTATTAGGAAATAATTGTGACACAAAAGGGAGTATAATATTGTCTAAAATCTTAATATATGTTTCACTATTAAATCGCTCCTCAATATGCCACAAAACACCAGGACTACGTGCCGATATCCAAGCCCACATATTGACGGAAAATCTACCACTTTTATCATTGTGGGATATATATTTCTCATTCGGAGGGCGGTAAACACGAATACGACCGCTGTGTGTTGACTGGAAAGTTTTTTCGTCTGTAAAGATTACATTGTTCCAAAAATTTTCATCATGCGCTAAAAATTCAAATCAAATCCTACTCGTGCTTCTTTATGTTCAGCTTTAAGTAAGTATTTCTGTGCTGCTGCATGACAGCGTAGCTCCGATTCTCTTACTCACTGGCGACCAGTACTACTTGATCCAGGAAAATTCGTTTCTTCAGTGGCCTGAATAACTAAGTAAAATGGATTTTCTACTAAAGCATTTACCAATTGCAAATCTTGTTGTTGAGTTGAAATTCTTCGTTGCCCTGATCCAAGATTTCTACTAATCGTACCGTTTATTCTCTACTTTCTTAAAATGTTACACACCAATATTATAACGCAGTGCAATTTGTCTCATTGACCATCCATCTTCTGCTTTAGCAACTCAAGATTTATTTAAATCGCTTATATGAGGCATATTAGTTTTTTGCACACTTGCAATAAATTATGACAACTAACTGACAATGTCACAAAAATTAAAGTTAGATGTACACAACTAGATTTTAGCAAAATACCGTTATAAGACTTGTCCTATTTATTTTTTTGCTTACGACCGTATATGTAACTTATTAACCTTAACATAAAAAGATCGTGGTTTGCTTGTTGTTCTTTCTTAGGTGACATTATTTTACGTGGGAAATACATTTCTGTTATATATACAGCAATTCATTGAATATTATGTATGATAGATAATCTTTATAATTCCAATTGCATTTTAGCAGTTTTCTAATTATAAACTTTACACGTTTTTCTTTCTCACTGTATAAGAAAAAATACTAAATATTTTTTTTATTATGGCAGCTGTGCTTCAAACGCTACTCTCCTGTTAATATGCATCACAGTAAAGCCGCACTTAACTAACATGACTTACTGCCTGACCCTTCATTTTAACATTTTTTTTATTGATCTCTTCTGTAAAATATGCTATCGTTTCCGAAATGGAAATGTTAAATGTTGCTTATATGTTTTTGTTTAATGAATTGAGAAACAATTCTCTATGTATATACAAATTACTGACAAAAAGTCTGAATATATTATTGGTAAGCTCATTTTGTAAAGTGAAAAGTTTGGATAAAATTGCAAGATATTTTTGCAAATGATTGTTAAAAACTTGTAAGAGCTGTTAATTTATGAAGTACAAATTTATTTTAAAGGTGAATTGAAACGTTGTAGATTAGTTTGGATGTTTTGGTGTATACTATTTGTATCCATATAAAAAAATAAATATATTCGTATCTCTTGTTTAGAGCGTTTTTTATTTCTTCCTATTTTTCCACATACCTACAAGCCCTTGTCTTACTTATACAAATTTTATGAATGAATCGAGATTAAGCAATAAATTCAAACTGTTTTACAATTAAGTATGAGTTAGGCTATAATCTATCATTATTCAGTAGTGTTGAAAAAAATCAAAAATCAATGATTAAAAAAAAATCATTTTTTTGGGTTTTTTCGGTTTTGCCCTAATTTTTTGAAACGAAATATGATTTTTCAATACATTACTTTTGTGTATTGCAATTTTCAATTTGCAAATAAATAATATGCAATTCCAGGAAAAATTTGGCTAAAATAGATCAAGCATTAAGTACTGTGCAAGAAATATAGAAAATAGTGAATTACTACCACTTATAAAACTTCAAGTAAAAATGGACATCTCTGATATTGAGAAATGTTTCCCTATACTGAAGCAATTTTTGTGTGTCTCTTCATCAGTTTTGATAGAAGATTCAATTTACGATGCAATTTTGTTTTAATTATGTACTTGTGTCTTAAATGTCATGTTATGTTTTGATGTCCGGCTGTACCAGCAGCTACTTGTACAAGCCTTTGTACTTTTTCTTTGTATTTTTTACCTATATTTTGACTAGTCTTATAATACTCTATGTATTCTTGTGGACAATAAATGTTTATTATTATTATTATTATTATGTATGGAAATAAAGCTTATTGGTAAATTCAGAAAATGTCTGCCTACACAGTAGAAAAGTGCAAATAAGTGGTATCTCATATCCCAGAGAAATCATTGGTGAATTTGCATTTACAGCCGAAAATAGACCAATACTAACGCAAAAACAATACTATACTCAGAACGTTAGAGGAGGACGGTAATGACATTGGTGGGTGTGTTATTAAAGGAACGTTTCGGACCGCTAAAAGTATTTACATTCACATACAAAAAAAGAGATATCTCTATGTAGAGGGAATTTAAATTATGGATAAGTTACTTTATAACGCAAAAAATATCACAGAGCGAACGTATCTCCATGACCAGAGAGTTCACTTGGCATGTCTTGTACAATCCTGGAAAGAGCACCACCATGGAAGCCCTTTTATACTCTCTGGATCTACAAAATGCACCACTACAACTTATCGACACACATTACAAAGTAGTAGTAGTAGTAATTATTGGGGGAGGCCGGTGCCTGGCAAGTAGGTTGCAAATGGGCCCTTTTTACCTACCCCCTAATCTAATAATCCCTCCTACCCCCTCTTCAGGAATCGGTTGGGAGGCTGGTCAATAATAATTATTAAACCACAGAACATTGGGCCCCTTATACATCCTCCCTGTATGCAGACCCTCGCCTAGGCCTACAACCAACCTATACTTGCGTAATAGGTGGTGATGCTGCCTAGGGAATCTCCCTTACATCGACCAAAGTAGGCCAACATTCTCCCAAAATGAATTCTCTGATTGATGAGACAGCAGAACAGTCACAAAGTATAAATGTTGGACCGTCTCTCTTCTTGTTCACAACCTCTATGGAGAGGTGTTTCACTTAATCTCATATTATATAGATGTTTCCTTAACAGATAGTGTCCAGTCTGGATTCCCGTTGTAAAATGTAGGTTATTCCTTTTGAACATTGCCAGGTAGTCCATTGCCGTACTCTTGTTGGGATATTTTAGTAGTTCCCTAGCAAGCTGAGAGCTGTTTCTTTCATCCCACAGCTTCTTGAATTCATTGAGGGTGTTTTCTTTGATTATTTGGGTTATCGCCGTGATCGGTAATAGACTGATTGGCCCTGGTCTAAAGATAATTAGGCCTGCTCTGCCTTATTGGCCAGTCTGTCAACTACTTTGTTGCCACTGCACTGTGCATGTCGTTTCACCTAGCATACCAGTATGTTATTCATACTGGAGGCACCCACAAGTGCTTGGTGACATTCCTGTGGTGATTTTGTAACTTCTCAGGGCTAGTAATGATTGTCTACAATGTGTGTAGATCCTGATTGATTTGCCTGTAGTATGCATGGACAATCTCTTTTGCGGCTATGGTTATACCCACCAGTTCCGTCTGTACTACGCTGGCTCGCCCATCCATAGCCCATTTATATTGGATTTGCAGACTTCTGGAGTATATTCCACATCCTGTCCCATCCTTCTTTTTTGATCCATCTGTGAAGATGTTGATCACACCTTCGCCAGCAGTCTCATTCTCACTATTCGTCTGTATTATGTAGGGTCTGTCAAAGACAAACTAGGGAGAAATGCCTTCTTGAAACCTCCCCAATCTTCCAATTAAGGCCAGGAACTGTTTCCATTCAAGGACGTTCATTTTCCCTTTTGAGAGCGTCATGGCTCCGAAAAGTTTGGACCTCAGGCGCCCAAACGTTTCAGACTGCCCCACAATGTTTCTTCGTCTTTTCCACATCTTGGGAAGGTAGGATTTTTTCCGCGCTGATCAGTGATAGGTGTCATCTAAGTTTACAGAAACCAGTCAGAATGTGAACGATCCATGCTTTGATGGATGTCTGAAGGACGTATTTTCTGCTCGAAAAACTTAGAAAAATTAAAAAAAAAATAGGAAAAAGAAAAATTAATTTTCTTTTTCCTCAACCTTTTCTTAATTCTAAAACGTTCACAAAATTTTTAGGGTTCAACACGACTGTTTCAAACGGAGAATAATATAATAAATCATACTTACTGTCGTTTATGCTTAACTGCTGCTCTGATGGTATCAATTGGACGACGTCATAACACTATAAATCTAACACTGTCTGTATCACACTCTCTTAAAATTAAACCTGAAAAGGAATTTTGTTAGAAAACACAACTAAAAGACAATATAAAGTTCAAAATGTATATATTAAATCTTTTAAAAAATTTATGTTTTTACAACAACTTCTTTCAAGAGAAAATGTTAACAAACAATGGTCTGACCCATGTACAACACATGGTGAGGAACAGGACGATTCATACGGTACCAACTACCATCCAATATGCAGTTTGTTAAGCTAACGATGCACAAAAAGATTCAAGAAAAGCTTCATGTAACTGAAATTTTGGTGGGCTTTTGCTTGCCTGTCTTATAAACGTATAATTTTGGTCGCTCCTCGGAGCTTAAAATTGCTTGAAGCGTCTCTACTTCGTTTGTATTATGCAATAACAACTTTTACGTTCAGGCAAGGCAGATCCCATGCACGTGTGAGTACATGGTATAGATACTTTTTTGACTCCGAATCATTGAGGAACCGGTTTAGGGCAAACCCCGTCAAAACACATCATTTCCCCGTCAAATCCGACTGCTAGGAAATGATGGGGGTCCCATGTCGCTAAGGGCTATTTTCGCTATAACTTCCGATATACTTTGAATGGTCGTTGGACTAACTTGTCCTCATATTCAATACCTCGTAAGAGTTGCAGTGCTTGACAACGTGGATTCGTAAAAGGGTTTTTAATCTTGGAAATTTTGAAGTCCAATTTTAGTATACTTTCTAAAATTGGGTGGTCGGGGCGACATTACGTCCCTGTGCAGCGACATTTACTACACTTTCTAAATTAACGCTCCTTGAAGAGTTAGCGAAAATTTGGCATAAAAAATGCTCCGAAGAGCAAAAATATGTTTCCAAGAATTAAAAACCTCCTCCACGGCGTTTTTACGTGAAGCACGCTTTTCTTACGAAGTATCTCCTAAGTCGGATTTTGTTACAACGTCGAAAAGTATATCGGGGTTATAGCGTTCTTTAACACTTCCCTCCTTTCCGTGAATATTTTTGTGCAACGTTTGGTAAAATTGGTTTTTGAAAAGAAAATGGATCATTGGATGTAGTCTCCCATGTGTTGTATTCGGTTAT
Source organism: Leptura quadrifasciata (assembly GCA_963675555.1). NCBI lineage: Eukaryota > Metazoa > Arthropoda > Insecta > Coleoptera > Cerambycidae > Leptura > Leptura quadrifasciata. Next base: position 75,234,477 of record OY776674.1, on the reverse strand, counting down.
AGTTCAGACCGGCCTATCTGAACATAACATAGATGCAAATCTAAAAATGGTGATAAGTTTGAACATATATCGATGCATAGCATTCGATTGAATATTAAACATTGGCTTTCAAAATGGCATAAAAAAAGAAAAAAATCGAAAATCCTCAGATTCTCGATGACACAACACAAACACTTTCGACGCACTTATCTTTCTTAGTGTTCTTCCACTAATGCGGGCTTGCGTCTGCTCCTCCTCGTGTCTATGCCTCGTCGATCACCTTCGGTGTCGAACTGCCTTCTGGAACAGCTTAGGTGGTCCTCGGATTGCTTGGTTCCAGCTATACAATGGCTCTGCTCAGTTTATATGAAACAATATAAAACAAAATTTTAGTAAAATGTATTGTTCATATCCCGTCTGGGGATCTGCGACCGATAACACATCGTCGTCTTTGAGAATAGGAACACTGAATTTTGTAGACTTATATTGATTGAAATGTTTCCGTGTAGTTAAAATTCTCTTCTTGGGAGAAATCTGCGACCGATATCACATCGTCGTCTTTGAGAATATGAACATTGAATTTTGTAGACTTATGCTGATTGAAATGGTTTTTATTAAAATCTCTTCTTAGGAGAAATCTGCGACAGAATCTGCATCCGTCGGATCGTTGCATCTGCCCATCCAGCAGATGTGGCGGCATCTTGCCCTTGAATTGCTAGACTCATCTGAATCGCGCTCTTGCGTCAGAGTCGTCGTCTTTCCATGCCGTGCCAATGGAACATTTGTTTGGACCCTTTGGGTCGGACTCTGCTTACAGATGTATGTGTTTTAAACATATGAGGACTTTGAAAAAATCATAAAAAATACCAACTCTGCCGGACACGGTCAGAGTTGCTGCAGTGAATTTGGAAGATATGTATTGTCGATACAATATCCTCAATGAAAATGACTTGAAAAAAAAATGCATAAAAAATACCAACTCTTGCCAGACGTGACAAGAAGTTGGTATGGAAATTTTGATATAAAATAAACCTAGCACTAAGTTAAAACTTAGCCTAGGTTGAAAAATATTATAAAAATATAATAGAATCTCCAGAACTTGACTCTGAATCAGAAGGGGAAGCATCTCGTGGCGGTGCATGGATTTGTACAACCGTTTGCTCCGGCGGTGGAGGTTCTGTGGAATCGTCTGAGAATGGGGAATCATTTCCATCGAGTGATGTTCCGCCTGGACTAGCATTTTCTTCATCGGAAGATTCGATTTCCAAGTTGTGCTCCTCTGGCGGGGCTGGTCTCAAATCATTTACATGTACTCTTGTCGTTACATTTCCCTTTTGCACGAGATATACTTCGTCTGAAAACTTCTTCAAGATTCTGGTTGGGCCTGACCAAGACGGCGTGAAGGTATGTACCTTCCTTTTTCTCTTACTCATGACTCTGTCTCCTACTTTGAATACGACTGGAGTGACGGCCTCTTTTGGCGCGTACTTCTGTTTGTAATTTTGTTGAGCCTGACGGGCTTCCTTGACTCGCTCGTATCGTGGAAGCGTTTGTTGCTTGGCTCTTTCTTGCCTCCAGGCATACAAATCCCATTCGCCTCTTTCGGCTGGATCATATCCTAACACGATCATGCTGGGTGTTTGATTTGTAGCGGCGTTCCTACGATTTCTTAAGATGTAAGTCATCTGATGCACGTAGCGATCCCAGGTGTCGTTTGGCTTTTTGAATAAAAGGGTGTTTAAAATTTTCTTACACTCCTGAACCCGTCGTTCCACAGGGTTGGATTGTTGATGATATGCCGGAATTAAGTATCGTTCGATACCATTTCTCTCACAAAACGTGATGTACCATTCGGAATTGAAATGACCTCCATTGTCCGAAATTATGACTCGAGGGACTCCGAATCTCGCTACTATCTCTTCATCAATAAATTTGGCTATCGTTCTGCCATCGACCTGAATGTATGCTTTTGCCTCTATCCATTTACTGAATACGTCTTCGACGATAATCATGTATCTATTTTCGGCATCTTTAGTCCTCTGCAGCGGGCCAATTACGTCGACGCTCAAAGTTTCAAATGCATTTTGTGGTGCATGACTTCTAAGTGGAGCATTGGGTTGGGCTTGTCTTGTCTTTACAGACTGGCATATCAGACAGTCGTTTATATATCTGCCTACGATCCTGGCCATATTATTGAAATAATAACGTTTTGTTATTTTTCTAAGAGTCTCGTCTCTTCCTGGATGACATGCTTCATCTCGGTCATGATAATGGTAAATCAATTCCTTAATTTTCCTCTTTGGAACTATCAATTTAAAATTTTGATCGCAATCTTTCAAAAGTACATCGTCTTGGACGTGAAAATTTTTCATAAAAATAAGATCCGCATCGGAACGTTGTTCCTGTTGAAATAGATCATTCCAATGGCGGATCTTGTCTTGAATATCTCGTGAACTCGATTGAGCCTGTACGATATCTTCGTATATTTCTGAGTGCGTTAAAACAGAAATACGTTCTGGACACTTGTAATTTGGTAGGAACATTCTTTCCTCTTCATCGTCTGTCTTAACATATTTATTTTGTGGGTTACGACTTAGAAAATCTGCTAATAAATTCTCCTTTCCTGGACAGTGTTCAATTTTGAATGCATATTCTTGCAATAGTAATGACCATCGTGTAAATTTAGTTTTGTCGTCCTTATGCTTGTTCAACCAAAGTAACGCCCTGTTGTCCGTCTTCACCAAGAACGGTTTGTCCGCTAAGTACATCTTGTACTTTTTAATATAGTTCACCACCGCCAAGCATTCTAGCTCGTTTATGTGGTAACGTCTCTCTGCTGGAGATAATGTATTGCTTGCATACGAAACGATATATTTTTCGCCGTTGTCGCCTAATTGATATAATACGGCCGAAAGGCCTTGTAAGGATGCATCTGTTTGTAAAATGAACTGACGTGAAAAATCCGGCCGATGGAGTTCCAGCGGTCCGGATAATAATTCTTTTAATGTTCTAAATGCTTCATCGCATACATGGTTCCAGTGAAAACGATTTTCCTTCGAAAGAAGTTTCGTTAGTGGCTTCGTGATCATCGCCACATTTGGTAGATATTCTCTTACCCAGTTGCAAAGTCCTAGGAAACTTTGTAGCTGCTTTTTGGTGGCTGGAACGGGATAATTTTGAATTTGTAATACATGTTTTTCTAATGGTCGGGAAGTATCAGTGCTAATTGTGTGGCCTAAATATTGGATTTCATTCGTCGCTATTACACACTTTTCCGGTGACACTTTTAGATTGTGCAGACGTAGTCTTTCAAAGACTAACCTCAAGTGGGACATATGCTCCTTCACGTTTACGCTGTAAACGATTATATCATCTAAATACACTTTACAGAAATGGTGCAGGTAACCCGTTAAAACGTCCTTTGCCATGAATTTCTGAAAGGTACAGGGAGCTGTCTTGAGGCCGAAAGGCATGACATTAAATCTGTAAGCTGCCCCATCAGGAGTGGTAAAAGTTGAGAAATCTTTTGATGCTTCATCGAGCGGTATTTGCCAATATCCACTCTTTAGGTCCAACACGGTAAAAATTTTCGAATTTCCTAAATCTTTAATGCTTTCATGTATTTTTGGTAAGACGGAAGCCTCGTCTTCAGTCATTTCGTTTAAATGGCGATAGTCGATGCAAAAACGTGGTTTCTTGTCTGAACGTTTTATTATCACGGGTGGTGAACTATATTGGGCAGTGCTAGGTTCGATGACGCCAGCTTTCAACATCTCTTCGATTTGATCGTACATAATTTTCTTCGTACTCGGAGACATCGGATATGGTCTGATATTAAATGGTTTTGTATCTTTTACGATAATTTTGTGTTTAACAGTCACTGTGGTTGCTTGAGTCGGTTCCGCAGTGAACAGATCGACAAATTCTTCGAACAGCGGCCGTAGAAATTTGTCTTTAATAACAAGCTCTTCAGGAAGTTCTGCCTGCTGTCTCTCCCTCTGAGAAGCTTGATTCCAGAAGACGGTAATACGCTCTTCCGTGCCGGCATATAGGCATTTTCGGCCATAATCATATGCGACATTATTCATGTATAAGAATGGTGATCCTAATATTATTGTTTCGTTCAAATTTTCGATTACTTGAAAATCTATTTCAAAAGAAGTGCCTGAAATTTTTACTTTTAATTTTGTCGTTCCAAGAGAGTCCACCATTCGATCTCCGCACGCCATAGCAAATGATCGACGTGTCGTGAGATTTTAAAAATTATCCAACATCCTCGGATGGATAACGTTTCGTGTCGAGCCTGAATCAATCAGTGCGTCGACCGCATGTTCATTAATTTGAACTTTTATACGAGGCAAAGGGAACGCTTCGCTCATATAATTTATTGCTTCCTTTGTCTTGTGCAGAGGAGCGTCGTAGTGGTCATGAGTATCGGAAAAATTTATTGGACATTGCTGTCGCCTTGGTTCGGCCGTTGTGCCGGGGATCTTGCAGATTGACCCTGGCCTGGGTCTCTGGCCCCTTGGAAGTTTCCCGGTCTCCTGTTGAGATGAGGGTTATTCGGACACTGACTATGGAAGTGCCACTGCACTGTGTCTGTGCAGTATCGGCACGGGGTAGCCGGTCGGTCGGGTACTCGGAATTTCCCCGATCCGCCATTGAAATTGTTTTGCCTGCGGTCAGGATTCACTGATCCGCTTGAAGAATTAGGCATAAAAAAAGGACGACCAGGTACTCTACCTGGACCGTCCTGTCGAGAGACATCCTCTCGGAAATGCACCCTCGGTGCTGTCGGAGTTGGGCTTCCATTGCTCCTTATACTTGAATTTTGTTGACTAAAACGTCCCGGCTCTTGATAGTAAGACGCGCGGGACAGGCGTTGATCGATAAGCTGGATTAGCGACGTCTGTTCGTCAGCTGAATCCCGCTCGACGTTAGTAGCCGCTGCTATTAACATTTCTGTGGATGAAATTAGGTTGCTTCTCAAGCGTGACCTAATTTCTGGACGCAGTTGGTCCATGATGACCCGAGCTCTGATGGCTTCGGATTTGAAGGGATCAATACGATCGAAAAGGCAGGTTTTCCTTGTGATAAACACTGCCGTGTCTTCTAAAGACGTTTGCTTGGTGGCATACAGTTGAGCAATAGCTCGTGACTGTATGTCGGGAGAATTAAATCTCGTAAGGAATCTTTCCTTGAATAAGGCATACGAAGTTGTCAACGTCCTAAACTGTTCGGACCATCGTTGAGCTTCGCCCTTGAGTTGGCCGGTTACGTTATGGAGGCGATCATAGTCGTGGCTTATGCGAGCTCTGTCGAAATATTCCTCCATAATTTTCAGAAAAGCTTCTGGATCTTCATGATCAAGCCCATGGAACGTCACGTTCGGACATCTTTGTCTCTCATGGGGCGTACAGGTCGACACGTTCTGTATCGCCTGCACGAAGCCCTCTGCCATTTTCAGAAACATACTTTCCATCGAATTAGCAGTTTGTGGCTGTGAAGCAGATAAATTTGGATTATTTCCCTCTGGAAACAGTCGTTGTGGTTCTATCCCTCTAGAACCGTCGTCGACGAGCGGCGCGGTGACTCGCTCGTAAAATTCTCTTGGGGTCGACCCCTCGGAGTCTTCCGCTATGAATGAGAAAGGATTAGTTGGGTTTGGGGACGGCATGGTCCCTGTTCGGGCGCCATGTGAACGATCCATGCTTTGATGGATGTCTGAAGGACGTATTTTCTGCTCGAAAAACTTAGAAAAATTAAAAAAAAAAATAGGAAAAAGAAAAATTAATTTTCTTTTTCCTCAACCTTTTCTTAATTCTAAAACGTTCACAAAATTTTTAGGGTTCAACACGACTGTTTCAAACAGAGAATAATATAATAAATCATACTTACTGTCGTTTATGCTTAACTGCTGCTCTGATGGTATCAATTGGACGACGTCGTAACACTATAAATCTAACACTGTCTGTATCACACTCTCTTAAAATTAAACCTGAAAAGGAATTTTGTTAGAAAACACAACTAAAAGACAATATAAAGTTCAAAATGTATATATTAAATCTTTTAAAAAATTTATGTTTTTACAACAACTTCTTTCAAGAGAAAATGTTAACAAACAATGGTCTGACCCGTGTACAACACATGGTGAGGAACGGGACGATTCATACGGTACCAACTACCATCCAATATGCAGTTTGATAAGCTAACGATGCACAAAAAGATTCAAGAAAAGTTTCATGTAACTGAAATTTTGGTGGGCTTTTGCTTGCCTGTCTTATAAACGTATTTATTAATTCACATAAATTTTGGTCGCTCCTCGGAGCTTAAAATTGCTTGAAGCGTCTCTACTTCGTTTGTATTATGCAATAACAACTTTTACGTTCAGGCAAGGCAGATCCCATGCACGTGTGAGTACATGGTATAGATACTTTTTTGACTCCGAATCACTGAGGAACCAGTTTAGGGCAAACCCCGTCAAAACACATCATTTCCCCGTCAAATCCGACTGCTAGGAAATGATGGGGGTCCCATGTCGCTAAGGGCTATTTTCGCTATAACTTCCGATATACTTTGAATGGTCGTTGGACTAACTTGTCCTCATATTCAATACCTCGTAAGAGTTGCAGTGCTTGACAACGTGGATTCGTAAAAGGGTTTTTAACCTTGGAAATTTTTAAGTTCAAGTCCAATTTTAGTATACTTTCTAAAATTGGGTGGTCGGGGCGACATTACGTCCCTGTGCAGCGACATTTACTACACTTTCTAAATTAACGCTCCTTGAAGAGTTAGCGAAAATTTGGCATAAAAAAATGCTCCGAAGAGCAAAAATATGTTTCCAAGAATTAAAAACCTCCTCCACGGCGTTTTTACGTGAAGCACGCTTTTCTTACGAAGTATCTCCTAAGTCGGATTTTGTTACAACGTCGAAAAGTATATCGGGGTTATAGCGTTCTTTAACAAGAACAACGGCCAATTTGTTCAGAGTCACATACATCACAAACTTATTCATTCGTTACTGTCAGACAGATCACACCTCAGATTCGAGTGAATAGTAAAATCAACACGGTGGGACATTTCTGCGGAAATCCCGCAAAGTTTGTGCCTATCACCTAAATTATATAACTTGTATGTTTCCGACTTTCTGAATCCTAAGTACACCGATGACACGGTCATGTATGCGCATTCGCATAACACGAATATGCTCCTTAAATCACACGTGGCCCGTACCAACGGTGTATTACAACCAGTGGAAGATTTGGGTAAATGCCGAAAAGTCAGAGTCTTCACATGTCACTTTGCGGAGAATAAAATTTGAACACTAATTTTGATCAGGGGCAACCAAAGCGGAAGTACTTGGGAGTTTGATTAGACGAATGACTAATAATAATAATATTTATTGCCGGAGATGTTACTTCTTTATTTAATATTTTTATTTTCATCTTGGCCATTATAAACACATTTGAAGACATAACCTGACCACCAGTGTGTAACTCTATGAAGGTAAATATTTTTGTTTTTTCTTATAAATTGTGATATTTTTCGGTATATTCAATGACATCAAAGCCGAAAATGTATTTTCAGATTATTGTCTTCATAATTGACGGTTTCCTTGCGAATTTAAGTTACCGGTAATTAGAAATGAAACTTGATAACTTACTATAAATTGTATTGAGATAAATAAATCTATCTACCTTTTTGCTGAGTACTGTTTGATGCATAATCAGTGGCAGCTGGCATTTAATAAGTTAGCCATATCCCAGTACTGAACATGTAATGGTCAGAACAATACTGCTATAGCTTCCTAAACCTCATATGCAGTAAAATTAGGCCAACATTAACGTACCACAAGTTTCCTACTCATGCGTTAAATTTTCGACATCGTTCTGTATACGTATATTGTCAGATTACTTTCGTAATAGGAATTATAAAATTTTGTCCATTCTGTAAGATTGTGCCACTCTATATATACATATGTATATAGGCTGCAGGAGGGAATAATGCTGATAGAGCAGAATTTTGATAGAGATGCGGAACAGGCAGCGAAATTAGGGAAATGATGGAAGAGAGACAACAAAGTAACCCACACCATAGTAGACACGATTGTTAAGCGCCCTTACTACTAACCATATACTTGAGAAAAAATGTAAAGCTTAATGATATATTTGAAATTTTAACTGTGTTTAGTATTTTTTATTTAAATTATATAATATTAAACGGGGTCAATTGAATTGTAAACCATAAGTGAGTGTATAACCACAGGATATTGGTAAGATCTATCTAAATTAATTTTATCTGTTTTTTTTATTACTTGAAATATTTTAATGATGTATCCGGGTTCCAAAATGCTCTGCTCCAGCTCTCTGTTTGAAATTTGAGTTAATCAATTTGTTGCTTATTATTTTATTATGTTCCGCACGCTGAAAGCGCTTGTAAATATTTTTATCTAATTTTAATTTTCATTAAATATTATTTTCACTTTAAAAATTGTCTTACTAATTTAATGCTCTAGAGAATTATATCCCAGAAACCCTTTTGCAGGATTAGGAGTACGGACTAACGTCCCTGAAGCACTTGTATCAAAAATGTAGTTAATTTTCCTTGTAATAAAATACAAGTGGAGGCAGCTATGTTACCGTATTTTATCAATTTTTATTATTTTCTTTCGACTTAGGGGCACTTCCAGTGAGTGATGGGGGTGAGCATTACAAGATTTGTAAATTCAGAAAATTTTGTACCTGTACAAACTGCCTAGTACGCTTCATCTTGAGTTAATGTAATCACAAGTAGCAGTATAAATGGCTCAGATTTTAGCAAAATGCAAAATTATAGGCTCAAAGTTACTATTACCTTTGGGTTACAACTGAAAACTCTGGCTCCTGTTCCTTCAGGGGTCTTGGAGCCGTCTGTAAACCATCTATCTGCCTTCTGTAGGTTAGTTTTATTCCGGCTTCATTCATCCCTTTCAGGAAATAGGATGTTAAAAGGTAATTCATAATTGGTCATGCTACGTATACCCAGAATGTTATGATTAGACTTTGGTTTCGGCTGTTTGTTGTAGCCCTTTCGACCACCAAACCATTGGAGCCATATGCTATCATTGGTCTTATGACTGTAACGTATATCCAGTACATTTGTTGGGGACTAATGCCTCAGGATTCTCTACAAATTCTTCGATTGTCCACAAGGACAGTCTTTTTGTTGTAATAATCAGAGCATTGAAAAGTTGAGACTAGTTGTAAGAGTTATTAGTTGCATCAGTTGGAGCGCTGAAGGAAGACTGTGGCTCCTCCATGTATGTTTAAGGGAAATCCGTGCAGTCTGTGCTGAGCTGATTAAGCAATAAGGTGGGTAGAGCCTAACCAGGCTGCTGTTTCAAGGTTGTCCTTGGCGACACATGCCGAATAAGATGGCTAATCGGTAACCAGGATCTGCTATCAGTTTTATTAATTATGATGTTATTTGCTGATTTGAATGAATAAAATATTAACTTGATAATTTTTTCTAAAATTAAGTTAAGAAGAAGGTTTGTCAACAAACCCTCCTCACGGCAGGGATGCAGAGTGGAAACCGAGGATTGTGGTTTGAAATGCATTAAACCGTAGATCCCTAAGCGCAATGCCCGATTGTGGCCTAGTTACCTAGTAAAACAGTAGTACTATTTACTTTCTATCAGAAGGAATCTAGAAAATGTTTTTTTTTAATTCTTAAATTTAAAAAGTGGCATTTGTCTTCGTATTACATACAAGGACTTGCAGATTAAAATACTGATGAATTTCAAAAATATCCTGTATACAAATTTATCACTGTAAGTGTAATAAAACTGAACTGTTCATTTAAACATTTTTAATATATATTTGAGGAACAATATGTACAAAAATATACTTATATAATACTGAAGTGTTGGGACACTGGAATAGTTTCCACAAACACCATAACACTGAATATTACACTTGGCACACTTACTCACATTTCTCCAACTAAGTTGATGTCATCTGGTGATGGGTTTTGTTTCCAGATAATGTCAACTGTTGATCAACGCACATAGTGTTTTGATGTTTGTAACAACTATTTCAATGTCAGTGTCTTAATGAACTGTAAAAAAACCATAGCTCTAATTTCACTCTAGACACATATTGGATGTTGTGAAAAAAGAAACACCACTTATAAAATTGTTTGTTATGATGGTTTCTTCAAGATAAAATCTTTCTAATCGAAGACAAATATGCATTTTCTGTATATTTTCATTTTGGTTCTAGAATCAACATTATAATAGTACGGAGATATTACTTAAGAGTAGCAAGACTAATAGATGGAAAAATAGAAGATGAACATTACAAGTAATGATCATCTCTCTGTAAAACAGCGAATCGAACACAGAAATAGAACAGCATCACTTTATTGGTAGTTTCATTAACTTATTTCAAGATAGACACAATGTGCAATGGAAACATTTAGCCTGGATTAAAAACATTAAGAAATCACTAATCAATCAAACCCTTCAATATGACTGTTTGATTGAGAGGCAAACACACTTGAGGAACACGGGTTCGATTCGCAGCCATAGCACTAGGATTTTTCCTAAAAAAGAAGTTAATCCCAGCATACATAGAGCACACACAAGAGCCTTCAGGGAAAAGGGGATCGTACTACATCCAAATAGTACACCAGAAAACCAATATTATAGACTATTCTAGTATAATTTATATAAAGTCTTACCTGCAGAAGGCATTTAAATATGACAGATTTCTGACTGAAAAATTAATAGCCAAAGGGAGCCTCTATTAGCAAGAAAACCAATCACTAACAATAATTATATCAGCTATAGAAACTAGACTTATGATTGTATTTCTCTTTCATATTATATTATTTCATATTTGCACTAATGCAAAAAAGGCAAAATAATCCTTTAAATTCTTGAAATTAGATTAGAAGAAGAAAATTGTTATTATAGCAAAAAATTTGTAAACAGTAGTCTATAAATAACTTTGACGTAGTTTCCACAAACACCAGAACACTTGAACACTACATTCAAATACACTACTCGATGCGTCGTTTGCTTCCCATATTAGCTTGTTTTAATATTTTCACAATGAAGCTAACATGGTTAGGAGAACCTGTGTTGAGTAGTATATTTGAGTGTGGTGTTCAGTGTTCTGGAGTTTTTGGTACGTCGTGTCAACCACAAAATCATCGGATCATATAGCTATCCTGGTATTTTCTAATTTCAGGAACTATGTTACGTGTGTCTGTATGTATGGTGTCACACTCTTTTCAAAACACCCTGTGTATAGATAATTTTACAATAATATATAATATAATATTTCGAACATATCACTTAATAAATTTATATCTTATCAACATTGAAACCTTGAGTAACAGAAGATTTGTCAGAATTACTTTTGGTTACTTTAATATTACTTTCACTATCATTAGAAGTAGTATTTCTATCTTTCTTGCTATTACTACGAGTTAAGAAGAATGTATTTGTCCCATCCGAATCTGAAACTACGGCTATTTTGCCAGTGGCACCTTGCAGGTCACTGTTGTCCCTTGGTACCATCGTAATACCAACTGAGGCAGCATGCTCTGCTTCATCAACTCTTGTGGTGGTGAATCGTGGAGCTTTGACAGCCTTTAAAAGAATTCAAGAAAGTTAATATATAGATAATAGATAATTTACTAGATAATAAATAAATTAATGTGCCCATGCCCTAGACTGTAATGTAATATAAAATAATTGTTATATGTGCTATAAATTTGCAATAATTGATTGTTTTTGGTGGGTACTATGAAAATTATCTACCGAGTTGGCAATACGTTAAGTGCCAAAAAACACTTTTTTCATGTCACACTCAATAGTTCTTCTATTAAAAAATAATAAAAGCTGACATTTCAAAAAGTAACAGTCTGATATTGCTGAATAAATATAATAATCATACTGGCGGCTTGTCTATAGAATTAAAGATCTCCGCTCATGGCTGAATTTACACCACACGCATAGTACATTCATATAGGTGCAGATAGTGAAACTCTCAATAAGCTCAATAATTCGATGATACAGGTGCGGAAATAAGCATCATACCTTTAGAATTATATGCCAAACACTTTAACGATGTTCCAAATAAACAATCACATGTTGTATTAAAAGCTTACGGTGGAGAAAAAATAAAACCACTAGGCACTGTTGAACTCAATTGTTGATTTGGATATCTGTTAGAACATTATAATAGTAGTTGCAAAATTGAAGGCATTGATAATGAAATTTTGATCATTGCAGTTGTTGTATAGCATAGCATAGCAAGTTAACCATGTTAAAATATACTATTTTAACTTGGCGTGTGTATGAGTGGATATTGCACGTACAATTTCATTTTCTCTTACACATAAAATTAAACCAGTACCCAAAAACATTGTTTATGTATATCAATCAATCAAAATATACTTTATTGTCTACAAGAATAATCTTGTTGACAAAGCTTAAAAAATTAAAATTGCTTTAACTTTGCGTGCAAGAGCAAATGAAATCGTGCATGCAATATCGACTCGTACATATGCCAAGTTAAAATATACTAGACTATATTAATGATTTGTGCATGAATATGCTGAAGATAGCACTGCATTAAAAAAATGGACATCACATTCATGAGTTAGCAATACAATCAAAATAGCACATTATTCAATGAGCGTGTAATGAGAGTTATTACTCATGAAGATGACGTTTATGACACGTGCCGAAAGCGAGTGTCATAATTTAACTGAGTGAGTAATAGCTAATTATACGAGAGATAAGAGTAGAATACGGCACTTTCTCTACAACTGTTCAGCAGGAAGTTACACTTTAGCGTATAGTGGAGCAGATCTGGCTTTGGAATAAGGAAACATCCAATTGTGATTTTTTTTCTTTTGCCAATAAGTAAAGTTAGGTCCCCCCAACATTCCGACACATTTGTGTTGAGGAAGTCAAAGGGGGGAGGGGGAAATCACATGTTAAATGTATGGGAAAACGGTTTTTCGAAGATAACTCTGCGGCTTTTGATCTGATAAAAAAATATCTTCAGACCAAAAATGAAGAGCTCAGGAAAATAAGCTCATTTTGTTCCCAACCTCATCGACGTCAGACCATTTTGATTCGCGAGATATCGAATCCGAGGTGTAAAAATTAAAAAAATTTAATTAATTTTTTATCCTGAAGGAGTGGAGTTGAGGACTAATTTTTTTTTTTAATAGAAGGTTATTGGCAGATACTTTGTTGGAAATATTTGACATGCTGATAACTCCCCGTGTAATTGGCCTATCACGATCAGACCGACATACATTTTTTTATGTGCTACAAAGATAGCACTCGCATAAAATTATTTTTTTCGCAAACAAACGCTTGGTGCTCGAAATAAAAATTGCACGTTTTTTCCAAACAGTTTTTTTCACATGGTGGGGGAAAAATCCTTTTGGCCACTTGATAGCTTCTTTATTAACATTTAATTTCTGCCCGGCCAGAACACGATAAAATGAATAGGAATGTAGCTAGAAGACGGCAAAGAAACTGTTTGAAAAATCTTGCAATTTTTATTTCGTTCACTAAGCGCTTGTTTGCAAAAAAAATCATTTTATGCGAGTGCTATCTTTGTAGCACATAAAAAAATGTATGTCGGTCTGATTGCGATAGGCCAATTACACGGGGAGTTATCAGCATGTCAAATATTTTCGTCTTCCCCCTCTCCCACCCCTCCTAATTATCCCACTGCCCCCAGCCTCTGGCCCAACAGAATATCCGCCAATTCTCTTCTATTAAATAAAAATTGGGCCCTCAACTCCATTCAACTTTTTTTTCTATATTTCTGGTCTGAAGATTTTTTTCGTCAAATCAAAAGCCGCCGAGATATCTTCAAAAAACCATTTTCCCATGCATCTAACATTTCATCCCCCCCCCTGACTTCCTCAGCACAAATGTGTCGGAATGTTGGGGGACCCAACTTTGTTTATTGGCAAAAAAAATCGCAAACGGACGTTTCCTTATTTGAATCTGACTTCCTTCCAGATCTGCTTCGCTATAAGTTTAGTGAAAGCAATAATTGTGAGAATTTTGTATACTATTTATTTAACGAATTATTAATAATACTAGTGTATATCAGTACAAAAATAAACTAAAAAATTAGAGCGGCTTATAAAATTTAGTTGTCAGTGTAGTTTTGACATCTACCAAAATTCAAATCTGAGCTATGACTGAGGCCTCTTCCCCACAGGGCGCGATCCGAATGCTTGCGATCTCATGTTATAGTTATCACATTTGTACTCAGTATATCCCCTCCACACAGAGTAGAGTAGAGTAGAGTAGCTTTATTAGTGTCAAATACAAAAATACAAAAAAAGTTTACACACGTCAAATTGTAAAATACAAATAAGTAAGTATAACAAACTATTGAAACACATTAAAATCTTTAAGGAGATATAATATTGACATGACAAATAAGTAAGTATAACAAACTGTTGAACACATTAAAATATTTACAGAGATATAATATTGACATAAAAATAGTACAAAATATATATATAAATACTACACAGAAATATTTTCTAATGACATTTCTATCTCGTCAAGCGAGTAGAAAGCATTTGCTGTCAAAAATTTTTTTACTACAGATCTGAGGTAGTTGTTTTATATTTTTTTCTAATTTGTTGTATAATGTAGATCCATAATAGGTGGTATCTGTGTGTGACTTAGTTAATCTCTTAAAGCAGAGGCATATATCATCTCTTTTTCTGGTGTTGTAGTCATGATTTTCGCTATGTGTAGCAAATTCAGCGATATGCTTTTTTACATAAGTAAGACACTCTAATGCATATAGGGACGGAAAAGTTAAAATTTCTAGATCGATGAATATTGGTTTAGCATCTGCTCGACAGCCTATTCCTCCCACAACCCTGACTGCTCTTCGTTGTAGGCCAAAAAGTCTATGTCTGCTAGCCGAGTGCCCCCAGGCAAGAACACTATATGAAAGTGCATAGTGAAATAGTGCATAGTAAGCAGTTCTTAAAATATTTGTGGATACTCTATTTGATAACTGTCGCAATGCATATGTGGTCCTTGCTAGAGATTCAGCTAGCAGCTTGCCATGGGCATCCCACGTAAGCTTAGGCTCCAAATTAATTCCCAAAAACTTTACAAAAGCGGGGTTGTTGTTTAGATTATTTAGATCTTTGGTGGATGAAATCATTGTGATAGTTTTATTTTCATTTAATTTAAGTTTATTGGCAGAAAACCACATCTCAGCGTTCGACTGCATATCTGCAATCCTCCTTTAGTTCGTCTAGGTCAGGGCCTGAGTCCAGCAAAGTTGTGTCATCTGCATACAAAAGGCAGTTGATACCATTAAGGGCAGCCTTTATATCGTTAATATAGATCAGGAACAGCCCAAAATAGATCCCTGTGGTACTCTATCCCTAATTGACAATTTACTGGACACGTCCTGACCCACACGGACTAGCTGTTTACGACCGTCAAGATAGGATTCAAGTAATTTTAAGCTATGATCGCTGAAATTATATTTGGACAGTTTCAGTAGCATGATCCTGTGGGATATGCAGTCGAACGCTTCGCTAAGGTCGCAAAATATTGATGCCGAATACAGTCCATTCTCAAAACAATTCAGTGTAATTTCCGTAAACTTGACTATAGCGTCCGTAGTGCTCAGTTTGCTCCTGAATGCATACTGAGAGTTATTTAACAGTTTTTTAAAGATTTTTGACAGTATAGGTAACAAGGAGATAGGTCTATAGTTAGATGCGTCGTTGATATCGCCTTTTTTGAAAATAGGCACTACAGATGCTATCTTCAACGCCTCAGGGAATTTACCACATCTAATGCTTATATTTATGAGCTTAGTTAGAGGTATTGCTATTAAATGCTTGATACTCTTGATTAATGGAACATTTAAGCCATATACATCCTTGCTTTTGCTATTTTTAAGGGAATCAATAATATCCCTTACTTCATTGTAGCTAACTTCTTTGAAGTTTTGGCTAGTATCAGGAATATTAACATGTCTAAGGAATTCCATCGGATCAGTGTTGGTTGTTGGAAGCCTACTGACAGTGTCTTCAGAGACATTGATAAAAAAATTATTAAAATCAGTACTATTTAAAGTTGAAGTTGGGGAGTTTATTTTTTTGTTAGGTTTTATCAGAGCCCAGACAGCTCTTGATGTATTACTTGAATTTTTTATGATATTATCATTTGCAGCAATTTTGGCCTTTTTTACGGCATATTTGTATTGTAATCTGAATGTGCTTCTTGTTTTTCTATTCGCAGGTGTGTTATGAAACACACACATCATTTAGGAAATAAAGTTTATCTCTCATTTCTTTCAATTCTGCCGAGAACCAGTTAACATGTAGAGTGTTATCAATACTGCAAGTATCTGTTTTTCTGGAAAAGCAATATCGTAAGCATCAGTAAGCGTGTTTGTAAACATTTAAAATTTTTGGTCAATGTCCAAATTTTCACTGTCAATAAACTCCCAAGAAGCCTTTTCTATTATACTATAAAATGTTTGAGTTCCTTTTTGGGTAATAGGCTTACATGTTTTATATATTTTAATTTTATCCTTAGTTATATTTAATATTGGTACTTTTATCAGTTGACCTAAGTGGTCCGATAAAAGAGGATCGTAGATGTGTGAGAAATAGTGATCATGACAAAAATTTATAAAAATATTATCAAGACAATTTACACCTCTGGTGTTTTCGTGTATGGTTTGTATAAAGTTAAAAGATAGAAGTAATTCGAATAGATTTGCATTATTATGATCATCCTTATTGAACTTCACATTGAAGTCCCCGGCTAGAATAATTTGTTTTTCTTTATTTATTTTGTTTAACATGTTTTCTAGTGTTCTAATAAATACCTTAAAATCTCCCAATGGAGATCTATAGATTGCAATAATTATTATCTTAGGGTTTTTTAGCTCGACTGCGGCCAATTCGCAGTGAGTTTCAATTGAAAGGTTATTTATATAATTTAAGGAAGTAAAATCAATTGGGTTTTTAGTTAGAATTATAATACCTCCATGCCTCGATTCAGACCTGCAGTAGAATGTTGACACAGAATAGCCGTCTATGTAAACATTTTTCACTTCATCTTCTGTGCACCAGTGTTCACTTAAGCAGACAACTTCTACTCCTGATAGGTCATTCTGTAGAATTGCCTCTAATTCGTTAGTTTTGTTTTTAACGCTTTGCACATTTAAATGGAACACATTTATAGTACTATGCTTAGCTCTTCTTCTAAATGTGAGAATTTTTTCTTTTAGTAATTTATTATTGAATGTTAATTCTGAATTAAGTTGAATTAGAAGTTTATTTTCAAATTTTAGTGTTTCAAACAATGCATCATTTGTGAAATCATCTTCAAATTCTTCTGAAGTTAAATTTTCAGATTCAGGAATAATTTCTTGTTTGTTACAGCAAACTTTCTTATTTGAACAACTTTTATGATAAATACTTCCACAATTTCTACATTTCACTTTCTTAGCAACTTTTTTATCACAGTAACAACAGAGACTAACTAATTGTGAAGTTGACCCTTCGGCCATATTGAATTATATATCGTAAGTGTAATCTGCGTGTTCGTTCCACCGAGATCGTCGCGATCAGTTTCGAATCTTTTGGAGGGGATATACTGAGTAAAAATGTGATAATAATAACACAAGATCGCAAGCGTTCGGTTCGCGCGATCAGATCGCACCCTGTGGGTAAGAGTCCTTAGACATCTTTACAGACAAAGAGCAGTCTCCACTTTAGAGGCTCCCAGCTTGTTAACTTTTGGAGCAGGACAATAAATAAAAAAATAACTTTCAGAGAACGTAATTCTACAAGTCTCAAATGAAAATTTCTCTTGAAATTCTGACGAAACCAGGTGATCTGCAACGATTCAAGCAATTATTAAGCTAGAATAAAACTTTTAACTTTTATTATTTTTTTACATAAACATAATTTTTCTTCCTCCCGTAAATTTCTAAATCAGAAAAATTTCCAATAAATCAAAAATAGATTCTACTAGTACTATATAATAAAATGATAATTCTGTGGAAGTTTCCATGTTTGAAGTAGCTAAGCGGTTACCGAAATATTTTCAAAGAACTGAAAAAAAAATCGTTTTCGGAGCGGATAATTCTGCGAAAACACGGAATTTTGAAACGTTCGTATCTTTCGAAATAAACCGGCTAGACGGCCGTATGTACAATAACGCGACAGAGAGAGGAAGAGTTCTAGTTAATCTGCATCGTAAATTGCACCAGGCAATTCGTAAATTCGAGCCGGCAAGAGTGTAGAACAATGGCATATTATTGACATTGCCAAAAAACAGCTCAAGCATGGTGATCTCACAGGTATAAGTAATGAGCTCCATTACTTGTTCAAAAACCCGTCAATAATGAGTGTGTTATTCAATAGTCGTAGGAAAATATTAACAGTACTTATTACTTTTCCGATAATTTTTATATTCTCATACACTAAATATGCGAAAACGCCGTCACCCTTATAATACAGTCATTTGGTGCTCAAAAGAGAGGTTACCTGTAAAGTTTTCCGGGAGTTTTGAAAATTGGTAGATTTCGATGTGCACTTTTCGAATTTTTACTTTGCCACCTCGTATCTTTTCCGCTCGTGCCGCCATATTGGAGAAATGGCGTCTAAAAACAGTTTTTTATATAACATATTAATCTAGAGAAAATTTCCTATAATTGCGCCGCAAAATCTACTCCAACATACGTTTTGGCCACCACACCACCATGAGGTAGTAAGTGGCGTGTTTTTTTTATGAAAATGAATAGTTTCAGCGTACAAGTGCCACAAATCATTATACATCTACACCAACACGCGTTCTTCGTACATTAACGAAAAATATTTTTTTATTGATTCCCTATATGCGGAGCGATCCCGACGATCACGCAAAACTACTTCAGTAGACATACTTTTTGACGAGACAATGATCTCAACTGTGTCACAAGATAAATTCCTGGGCAACGATGCAAACAAGAAATGCCTCATTGGAATGTTAAAGTCAAAATTTAAAGCTGCAAACTTCATGGTCAAACAAGTCATGGAAGAATGGATACGCTAATAATCAATACCGCAATCAGCGTTTCATCGACATTCCATTCCATAATAGTTGTTGGCGAATATGTTGATGGTTCTATCTACACGTTCAAACATATATATTCTCAAACCAGGTAAAGGAAAAATTTCGCAATAAATATACTGCACAAAAAATATCATAGATAAAACAGCAGCAGATCATATATTATTCTTGCACTCCTTCAGTGGTTGTGATACAACATCAACACTCTTTGATCAAGGAAAAATAAAACGTATTAATGTACTCCGAAAAAATCCAGATTTAAACGAAGTTATCCAGGTATACAAAAACCCAAATGCTGATCCAGAGATCATTGCTAAAGCTGGAGAACGCTTCCTTCTTGCATTGTACGGTTACAGTGGTGTGAAAAGTATGTCGTTAAACAACTATAGATATGCATGCTTCACAAAATCAGCATATAAAAATAAATTTAATATTGCATCGTAACCACCAACAGAAGCAGCAGCACGACAACATTCGTTCCGAACCTATCACCAGGTAGTGGTATGGAAATGAACAAAATACAGAGCAATGGGGATGGAAAAGAGACAAGAATGGGCTAATTCCTGCCCCCAGCTCCGGAAACCTTGTTAAAACTTATTTCTTGCAAATGCAAGAAGGGATGTGGTAGAGAATTTGTGGATGCCTAAAAGCTGGATTAAAATGCTCCGTTATATGCACGAATTGTAGTGGTGGAAAAGGAAGAAACGGAGACTATTCTCGAGCAAACGTATGATGAAATCGAGGACGAAGAGGATTGCAATGAAACTGATAATCCCATCAAGGATGATGTGGAAGAAATTTCTATCTGACATTTTGATCGGCACTGAAGTTGTTCATGAACTCGCAACACCTGGTCCATCTAGAAAGTGAAGCGAAGGAGAATTCGCTAAATCTTGGAACAGTGCATTGCATGTGGATTAGGCCTACTGGGGATACCATGATAAAAAAAACGCGCCAGTTACTCTACCTCATGGTGGTGTGGAAATGAGTTTTTTGGCTAAAATGCATGTTGGAGTAGACTTTGCGGCGCTCGTACGCTAAAACTATTAATTTTACAAAAAAAAAGTTTATTACATAAATTATAGCAAATTTTCTTTAGTTTAATTTATTATATCTCTTTATATCGTAAAATGAGTCAGAAAAGAGATATTGTCAAAAAACTGTTTTAAGGCGCCACTTTTCCAATATAGTGGAGCGAGCGGCAAAGATACGAGGTGGCAAAGTAGAAATTCGGAAAGAGCACATCGAAATCTATAAAATAACCAATTTTCAAAACTCCCGGAAAACTTTCCAGGTAAAAATACCATGACTGTACTATTATTAAAAAAAAAATTGATAAGAGTTTCAACAATCATTTTAATAATATCCAAGTGACGTGTCTTAAAATGTCCCTAAAAGAAACAAAATGTTATTGGTTTTAGCATCAATGTGTAAACCTCAATTTACCACCAATATCTTCTATATATTGGAATCTTTTCAGCACATTGGAAGGTATACGAAGTAGCAGCCCATGAGAACGTAACGGCACAAGCAACGTAATAAGCTCGATACAAAACAATATATTCTTGTAGTAGGCAGATATTGAACGTTCATTGCTAAAGTACTCATTTTTATCACCTAAATATATCACAGTTGCCTTTACTAAATAAATATAAAGAATTACAATGAGATATTCTAATTAAGATTAGTGTAACTATAAATGAATAGAATAGAATAGAACTTTATTGTAATCATATTAAATATTTTACAACGTCAAAAAATAGTTTTTCTTAAATATATATATATATATATATAGTCTAACACAAGACAAAATTCATAAAAACCATTATACATTACACAAGGAAAAATGTAATATATATTGTAATTAATAATGATAAAAAACAATTAGTGTAAAAGATTAAAACATTGAGAGGATTAAAAAAGAATCAATAAGTAACATTACACTACAGAAAAATTTTTAAATCCATGTTCGATATCTTCAAGTGTAAAGAAAGCATATTTGATTAAATATTGTTTAATAGTCGATCTGAATTTAGTTGGAGGCTGGCTTTTTATTGCATTAGGTAGCGAATTGAATAATTTTATTCCATAAGAGTTAATGCCGTTTTGAGCTTTACTAAGTCTGATATTATTGATTCTAAGGTCATCATTGTATCTAGTTAAATGATTGTGAAAATCCTTGTTTCTGTTGTATAGCGGCATGTTATTTTTGACGTAAGTAATGCATTCTAATGCATAAATGCATGGTAATGTGAGGATTTTACAGTTTTGAAAAATGAGACTTGTTTCGTCTCTGTAACCTATATTGCCTACTATTCTAACTGCTTTTCTTTGAAGGCCAAATAGCCTGTGCCTTCCCACGGCGTGTCCCCAAGCTAAAATAGCATAAGACAAGCGTGACTGAACAAGTGCATAATATGCTGTTTTTAGTACGTTTTTTGATAGATTTGAAGACATTTGTCTAAGTACATAAATATTTCTAGTTATTATATTGGCAATATAATTTGTATGTTCATCCCATTTAAGAACTGGGTCTAGGTATACTCCTAGAAATTTCACAAACTTGGGATTTTCCTCCAGTGTAGCAGTATCGCGTTTTAATGAAGATGTCATTATTACGGTTTTATTTTTATTTAAAGTTAACAAATTTGTTGAGAACCATTTTTCTGCATTCGATTGTGTTTCAGCGAGTTTTATCTTTAATTCATCAGTATTTTCGGCTGATACGGAGAGTGTTGTATCATCTGCATAAAACAAGCAATTGACGTTGTTTACCGCATTTGGTAGATCGTTTATGTAGATTAAAAATAACAGCGGGCCCAAAATGGAACCCTGTGGTACACCTGTTCTTACATTTAGTATTTCAGAATTTTGATTATGAAAGCAGACTATTTGCTGTCTGTTATTCAAGTAGGATTTAAGTAAGTGTATGGATTCTTGGCTGAAATTATATTTGGTGCATTTTCTTAATAAAATTCGTGTGAAACACAGTCAAAGGCTTTACTCAGATCGCATAATATTGAGGCGGAGTACATACCTCTCTCAAAAGAGTTTAGTGTATACGTAGTGTAATTTAAAATAGTATCTGTCGTTGATAATTTCGTTCTAAAACCAAATTGGGTTTTGTTAAACAAATTATAGCTTTCGAGATATTCAACTATTTGATTCTTTATTACTTTTTCAAGAATCTTTGATATTATAGGTAGTAATGATATAGGTTTATAATTGCTAACGTCATCCAATTCTCCTTTTTTGAAGATTGGCACGACAGAAGCTATTTTAAGGGCATCTGGAAATATACCAGTGTTTAAACATTCATTTATTAGTTTGGTAAGAGAAATTATTATTAAGTCTTTGATGGTTTTTATTAGAGTGATGTTTAAGCCGTAATTGTCTTTGCTCTGACTATTTCTTAGAGAGTTTATTATATATCTCACCTCAACATATGTCACCTCACGGAAACGAAATTCTGGTATGTTTGTATGGGAGTTGAGATAATCAAGTGGGTCGGAATTTGTTTTAGGAAGATTTCCTATGAGCTCATTGGCGACACTGGTGAAAAACTCATTAAATTCCATGGGGTCAATATTCGGTTTTTTAAACGTACTGAGGGTTTTTTGCTCACTTTTTTGGGAATTTATGATTCCTCACATTGTTTTCACTGGATTACTTGATTGTTGTATTTTTTTATCATTATAGTTGATGAGAAATGAGATGCCTATTATCAAACCTAAAATGTATGAATTCTACAAAAAAAAAAGTTTATGTGCTTACCACTTCTGACAATGAAGTCTTCCTAAATTGCGAATTGGGTGATTTTAAAGTACTTCCGCAAGGTTGAGACATCTGTGTCACGAACTGTGGCCGGCTTGATGATTCGGTCTTCTCTACATTGTTTTTTGGTTTAGCGCCATTTTGACCATCTCGTGAACTAAGACAAACATTGAAATTTTTTGGCGACAAGGGTACACTATCACTGGCTCTTCTAGGAATATTGGATATATCTAAGCGACTGTTACTAATAGAAGACTTCCCATGAAAACTTTTTGAAACTCTTGAAATTCGAGGTGGTTCAATGTAGCTCTCTTTTATTAAAACTGTTCCAGGCTTAATTTTAATTAACTCGCTGTCTTTTTCAACTTTTTTCTCTGTATTTAAGTTTAGGTTTTTCCCAAAATCTATGTTGTCAGTCTTATTATAATTTTTGTTTTCCAAGAACTTTTCCTTTGTTGTCGACCACTTATCGGAACCAAGATTAGATATATTTACGATTAAATTTGGAATGTCTTTTTCTAAAGATTGATTTGATTTCCTGATTATATTTTTTAGATCTTTCCTATCAAATTCATTGATAATTCTACTTGTAGAAGGCTGAATCCACTCGGTATTTTCAACATGTTTAAGACTATAACCGGATGAAGTTGGAGAATGTAATACATTTGTGCAAATATTCACGTTAGGGTTAAGTGGAGAAATTATTTTTGGAGTAACGCTAACTTGAAACAAGTTGTTATCTGTCAAGTTAGAAGAGGTACTAAAAAAATTCGAAAGAGCATTCAGCCTAGCATTTGTTAGAGTTTCACTTGGATCTATAGAATCTTCGTCATCTTCCAATGTTAAATAAGTTTCAATATCTTCTGTTACTGTGACATCACAGTCTGCATTAGACGTAGAACCAGCAGTTGCATCATTAGTATTGAAGTCCACTTCAGAGCCACATGATACTGGAGTCACTTCTCCACTTTCACCCCCTGAAATAATAGAATGGCATCTTTAAAACAATTTTAATTCTGTTGAATAAAAGTTTAGGCTGATTAAGCATTGAAAAATCAAAATCACGTACAATTAAAATTATATTTCAGAAAATGCAATTTATATAATTTCATCTTATCTTTGTTATAAATATAAGTAAAAACAGAGTAATAGTAACAATTTCATTGAGAGATGAACGCAAATGCGTTTATAAATCAAAACACCAACAACCATAAACTTGTGAAAGTTCTTTCATTTCTTATTAAAAAAAAAGATTACAAGTTACATGCTAAAAAACATATAGTTATAGATAAATATTTAATGTTGGAATTGAAGATTGAAATGAAAACACCATATACCATTAAAACGAAAAAGGTTCACCATAAAAGTCTTTACATCGTGTGAAAATAATTCAAGGTATAGTAGTGGAAAGCTTTAATCGAGAAGGGAGGTGCGAGGTAAGATGCTAAGAAAGCAGACCCGGACTTAACTATATTGTGTATGTCTATTTATTTTCTTTATCACTGAAATCACTATAACTGTCATTTTCACATTCATAATCCCTCGATCGAATCATTTTTACAATAACTAAGTTACATACCATCAAAAAGACAAATATAAACTATTACGTATTAATGTATTAATTGTATTTATCCGTACACCTTACCTCGCCGTATATGAAAGTAAACGAAGTTCATCACTGACGTACCATATCCCACCTGTTGTCGCGCCAGTTGGCAAACAATACGAGCATGAGCTTCTCTCTCATTTTAATACATGCGACATGAAAGACGTAAGATGATATTTAATAGAAACAGCTATGCGTTATGCATCGCCACTACCATCTCTATTCCCCACTACATCTGTGATTGTTTTCATTTACTGTTTTCTGCCACTATACATATTTAATTTCATAATACATTCTGATACTGAATACGGAATCAATCAATCAATCAATACTACTTTATTAATAATTAAAATTTACATCTGCCTCCCCAGAACCCACCCAGGGACCGACCGTGCAACCACCGCGCGCTGTTCGTGGTGGCGGATTGCAAGGTCGGGCGGAATGGGACTGGTTCGGCTTAAAGAGAATTAAAAACAAGTTAACCTAAACTCCTTCCATCGCAGATGGATAAAATTAGATGATAAAATTATATATATCTAAAACAGACTTAACTGAACTTACAAACTACACATTTTTAAAAACTTTTGCACTAAACACTTTTTTAATTTTGATACTGACGCAGACAACTCAATCTAAACGAGGGGCCTTCCGCGAGGTGTGAAAATACTGGGCTGCGCGTAGGCTGGCCTAAACTTTAGTTTTAAAAAATTTTGATTTCGAAAAATTATGATTTTTGAAAAACTTGAATGAAAATGAATTTAGAGACAAACATGTACAAAAAGAATTCGAAAAAACAAACGCGACAAAAAGGTTACAAACAGAAAGGAAGAGACAGGAAAGATTTAAAGACACATCAGGTATGAAATATCAGTAAAGGTGGATAGGGCAAGCGGAAGTTATAGTTGATGAAGTTTGGCTACAGAGGTTGCCGGAAGATCGGTAACGTCTGGTATGGTAGGGTGTGTTTTATCCGAAATGGGGCATTATGCTGTCTAATTTGTGTTATGTTTCTTGTTAGCGGGCTATCGCCCAGCTTGAAAGAGTAGAATTTTTGAGAGATGGTGAAGGTTTGACAGGAGAATCAGTAATAAAATCTAACAAGTACGCAGGCTTGACTCTGTCAAGATTGATAGTAAAGTGCTTCCCACGTTTAAGGATTGTAATAATTTTATCGGTACGAGAAACTACGAAAAAAGATTCTAAGTATAAAATTTTGTGAGCAAAATTTAGTTTGGGGAATCTAAAATGTAAATTATGAAGTTAGGTGTAATTCAGTAGAGAAGAGCGAGACCTAAGTATCTGTAACTTGATAAAATAATTGCCAGGGAGATACAAGGTTTGTCTGTAAATAAGCTCCGCAGATGAACAAAGTATTATCTTTAGGTATGGAGTGTAAACCCAATAAAATAATTGGCAATTCATCATACCAGTGAATTGCATTAGCCCTGGCTAACAATGTGGTCTTCAGGGTTCTAAGGAATATCTCAACCATACCATCGCTTTGAAGATGATATGTTGTCATGTGAATGTGAAAGACAGATGGTCTCCATACAAGTAAAGATCGCATCGTTTATTTTCACCAAATATTAACTCATTGACGGGACGGGCAGTTCAGTTAATAGTAAATCCTCTTTAAGTTCCGAGGCCTCTGAGGGGACTGGACGAGCGTTCAGATATTTTAGGCGTGCTTAAAATCCAGAAGGAATTTATTGTCAGTAAAGATGAGCAGGCGGATTTAAAAGAGAAGAAGAATTGCACTTTATGGGTCCATTGAAAGTGTCTGACAAACTACCGAATGTTTGCACCTCAGACTAGACAATGCCCCCCCTCATTTTTCAGGGTGCTGAATCGATTCCCAGAGTCAAACCAATTTTTCCACCTCAGCAATCCCCTAAAATTGGCCAAAACTACCCCCAAAGTGCTCTTTTCCGTGAACCCGCTTATTTTCCCCAGTTTTTTGACTAATTGTTGTTCACTCGAGTAGAACGGAAGGTCCCTCGAGGGATTTAACCTCAGGCACCCCTACCCCATTTCGACCCTTGTAGGGGGTAGAAAAGTGATATTTGTTTTTGTGAGAAAAAAAATTAATATTTTGTAGGAGGCGTTTCTATGAGGTTGTGTAACCACCCCGGGGGGTTGTTTTCAAACATCAAGGGGGTGGAATTTTTTTTCATCTATAGTTGAAAAATAGTATAAAAAAAACATGTCTATTAAAGTGTTTTTATGAATTGATTTTCCACCCCTTTGAAGGATGAAAACAACCCCTATGGCTGGTTTCACAACCCTGGTCACCTGCCATCTTCCTCAAAGAAACGCCTCCTACAAAATATTAATTGTTTCCCCAGAAAAAAAAGCAATTTTCCACCCCCTTGAAGGGTGAAAACAACCACCGGGGGTGATTACACAACCCTGGGCACCTACCATCTTCCTCAAAGAAACATGTCCTATAAAATATCTTTTTTTTTTTCTCACAAAAACAAATATTAATTTGTGTTGGAAACCTGGAATAGGGGTGGGTGGCTGAGAGGTCAAATCCGTCGAGGGACCTTCCGTTTTACTCGAGGGAACAACAATTAGTCGAAATTCATGGAAAGGGGACTTTTGGGGTGGTTTCGGCCAATTTGAGGAAGGTGGGAAAACCCCTTTTACCCCGGGAATCAATTCAGCACTCTTGAAAACGGGGGGGGGGGGGACCATCGTCTAGTCCAAGGCGCAAACATTCGGTAATTTCGTTATAAATTCCAACTCTTCAAATGGACTACGTATCTGGCAAATTTGTGAAAATGAACAGAAGAAAAATTGAACAAAGTAGATGAAAATGTGGTTTCAGAAGAAAGAAAATGTGGACATATGCGTTTAATCCGAAAACTACGGGGGATGATTTACACAAGTTATTTACAATGTCAGGTCAAGTTTTTCAAAAAATTAACCAAATCCTCATAATAATAATAATATATTTTATTTCTTTCATTTAAATGTATAAAATACACTAACAAAAGAAAAAGTCAAGAAAAGTAGGTATATAACATTTAAAAGTAAACACACACATAAACTATATTTATAAGTACATACACACACATTTATATGTAAATGACATAAACATATGGTAATAAAATATTACAAACATAACATATATTAATATAATTGCATAGTTTTAAAATTTTAAATGGATGTTTTTGTTTTAAAAAAATTCTTGAAAGGTATAACAGTTCTTTTGCAGCAAATATTCTTTTAATTTCGATTTAAAAGTATGAGCATTGGAAGAGTTTTTAATTTCGGGGTTTAACTCATTATAAAATTTACATCCAGTGTAATAAAAACTTTTTTGATAAAATGTAGTGCGGAAGTTATTGGGTAGTAGCAAGCCTCTTAACCTAGTATCATGACCATGATCCTGTTGGTTTGCCAAAAACAGTGAAATATTTTTATATACATAAGTACACACTTCTAAAATATAGGTTCCCGCAACCGTTAAAATTTTCAAGTCCTTAAAGGCATTACGACATGACTGGCGATAGTCTAATCCAGCAATTACCCTTATAGCATACTTTTGAAGTATAAATACTCTATTTACCTGAACACTTGTTCCCCAATTAACTATTCCATATTTTAAGTGCGAATGAAAATTTGCATAATATAATGTTAAGAGCACGTGTGGGCTACAATGTTTTGCCATATAGTTTAGAGCGTAGCAGCTTTTACGCAATTTGCAACATAACATGTCAAGATGTGGTAACCACACTAATTTGTAGTCGAAAACAATACCCAACATCTTAACTGACTCAGTACAAGTAAACTCAAGTTCTTCATTTTCAAAGAGACAAAGTTTATTAACATCTCCTCGTATTCTAAATAAAATTGAGTTTGTTTTATCTCTATTTAATTGCAAACAATTTTTTTCTGACCACAGAATTATACTCTGATATACATGTTGGGCTGTACTTTTAAGAGTGTCTAAATCATTTTCTACTACTAAAACATTGGTATCGTCGGCATAACATACAGTACGAGTTGTTGGGTAGTTGCTGTTTAAGAAGTTAATTATGTCACTGGCAAAGACTATAAACAGCAAAGGTCCTAGAATCGACCCTTGCGGTACACCCTGTTTAATATCACAACTAGTACTTGTAACATTATTTATTTTAACAATTTGTGTTCTTCCTTTTAAATACGATGTTAAGAGACTTAACGGAGTGCCTCTAATTCCATATCTCGACAATTTTGCTAGTAATAGATCATGATCAACATAGTCAAAAGCACGTGAGAAATCTACAAATAAGCCTAAAACTTGTTGCTTATTATCCAAAGCATCAACAATTATATTTTGAAACTCGCACAGCGCTGATTCAGTACTTTTGTTTTTTATGAAACCGTGTTGCGACTTAGAAAGAATGTTATTTTGGTTAAAAAAAGTAGTTAGCTGTTCTTTTATTACTAGTTCGTAAAGTTTAGAAATACTACAGAGTAGACTTATTGCTCTGTAGTTGGCATAATTATTAGAATCGCCTTTTTTATAGAGTGGTATAACTGCGACCAGTTTTAACTTATTTGGAAATCTTCCTTTTTCTATAGCTAAATTTATTAGATATGCTAGAGGCCTGCACAACTCTAAACTACATTTTTTAAATAAATTATTTGAAATATTATCAATGCCAGATGAATTGGAGTTTTTTAATTTAGCCTGTAGAGATATTATATCACCCTCACGTATTTTACACATGCTAATTGTCTGGTTGCAATAGAGAACATTATTATTTAGAAATTCTAGGTCTCGGATGTTATTGTCATTAGAGGAGGTAAAATGTAAATTAAAATTATTTGCAACATCTAAATCACCCATTTTAACATTATCATTAAATATAACAATTTCACTTTTTTTGTTATTTTTTTTCTGAAGATTATTTATAATTCTCCACATTGTTTTGGATTTATTGTCAGATGTTGTAATTTGGCTGTCATAATATTCCCTTTGAGCAATTTTTAATTTTTCCCTATAACACTTATTTAAATGTTTGCTAATCACAGCAAAATTAGCATTGTGTTCACTCAGTGTACTGTAGAGAGCCACATTATTTTTTAGTTCTCTTAATTCCGGTGTCATGATGAACTTATTTTCTTTCTTTGCCGAAAAACGTTGAATTGGGAAACATATCTCAAAGTAATAAAGTAATGTTTTAGAAAAGATGTCGAAAGCTGTATCAGGACAATCGTGAAGGAAAATATCCTGCCAATCTTCGTCTCTAAGATAATTCTGGAAGCGGATTATATTTTCTGAACTAAAGTGTCTTCGATAATTGTACTTATTTTTCTCCTGTTTTTGTGTAATCTTAGTATCCAGTTTTAAGAATTGAGAAAAATGATCTGACACACAGAGATTTATAGCTTCTACACTATATTCGGTATTAGAATAAATTAAAAAATTGTCAATACATGTCTTCGAGACACTAGTTACTCTTGTGTGAGTTTTTACACTTACATTCACATCGAAACAAGACAATAAATCTATTAATAGACTTAGATTAACACTGGGAATTAAAAAGTCTAAATTAAAATCTCCACCAATGATAATACAATCTTTTGTATTACAAATAGCTGATAACATACCCTCCATTAAAGTCAAAAAAAAGTTGAAAGTCACCAGTTGGTGGTCGATAAATAACAACTACGGTTATTTTCTGTACACCTAACTTAATACAACAACATTCCATTACACCTTCAACAGAAAATTCATTAATATTATATTTAGTAACGTCACATATGAACTTGTCATTTTTGTAAATAGCAACACCACCATGTTATAACCGAGATCTACAAAATGAATTGCATAAATTAAAGTCCTTAAGTTTGATTTCATTTAATTTTTCTTCAGTTTGCCAATGTTCCGTAAGCAGTAAAAAGTCACTATAATAATCATTATTAAAAATATCATCTACTATTAATATTTTGTTTCCTAAACATTGAATATTTTGATGGCAAAAGGTAATAAATTTACTTAAGTTTCTTGAATTTGTGACAGGCGAGGATATAAAAAATCCTGTCTTGCACTTGTATTACAAATTCCTTCTTCATGCAATGCCTTATTCCCACATACTTTATTTAAGATTGATATCCTCTCTTGATCTTTGTCTTTTCTCATAATGAATTGATGTGGTTCACAATCATGTGTAATATTTACAAATTTTAGAGTTTTATTAAGGCAATATTTGAAATGAATAGCGTTAGTTATTTTACGAACTGTTGATGGATTATTATGGGTACTTAAATTTATGTCTATAACTTGAAAGTTTCCTGGAATAAGTTTATCGAAACGAAAAACAAAATCACTTAATTTCTGGTTGTATTTGTAGATGTACTTATTTTTTAGCTCGGAGCTGCCATAGGGAACTGATGTAAATAACATATTAGTATAAGTACACGATTTCATTTTGTCACAAAGAATACGAAAAGATGGTGATTTTTTTCTCAGAAAGTCATTTGATCCACCTATTACCACAATATAATCATCAAGAGTGTAATTTTTAGAAAGAATGTCTATATTTTCCATAACCTGGTGTAACGATGCTCCTGGTTTAATAATTGTTGTTATTTCATACTTTGCCATATCTGAACTTTTTCTAATTTGTCTGCAAATATTTTTCCCAAATTCGTCAGTTACTAGAAGAACTTGTGATTTAGGCGTATTCCTTTTTAAATATTTATTTAAGCAACAGTCATCTGAATATTTCTGATTTTTTGTATCTGCTGAACTAATTTCAGGTACGTCACTAGGGTTGTTCCTATCCTGGGTTGAAAAGAGGTTTATTTTTGATAGTTTTGTATTTAGTGGTAATGACACAGTATTCATGTTACATTTGTCTGCATTAATTGCATCCTCATCACACTGTAAATAGATTAATTTTTTATCCTTTGGTTTTATAACTTTGTTGTCTGTTATATTTATTTTCATTTCTTTTTTTATCTCAGTTTGTGTGGACACAGCTTTTTTATTCTTTAATATCTTATCTATTTTAGTCTGCGTACATGCATTTTTTACCTCTATAGTTTTTGCCTGATTAAAATTCAAATGTTTTTGTAGCTCTTGAAACGTTGATTTAATTCATTGATTTGTTTCTCCTGTTCTTTTATAATAATTTCCAATTCTTCCTCGTTTTTTATAGCTTCTTCTTGGATCCAATGTTTGTCATCTTTCAATCTTTTTATATATCCATCCTTGAGTACATTTTCTCTGGACAAGTCACTTATTAAGTTATCATAATTAGAAATATCTAAAATGTCGTCATTTGTTTCTTGAAATGATGCACAACAATTTATTTTGTTTCCACCAATAAAGGTAACAGTTTTCTTGTTTTCACGTAATAAGCAGCTTTTATGATAAATACCACAGCATTGCACACATATATAGTTATTTATCTCTTTATTTTTACAGCAGAGAAAGTAACTTTTATGGACACTTTGACTGCACAACTGTTCACTGGCAGCCATATTATTATATTATGAATCCTTCCCCTTTCATATTTTAATTTACGTACGAACTGTCTTTAATTTTCCACAGACATATTTTTCTCTATATAAATCTATAAAATCAATTAATATGTTTTTGTCCATTCCATGTCCTGACACCTTTACTATTCGAACAGAATTGATATCTTTGTGTAGGTATACCGACAGGATTGAACCTGCAACGTATGTCACACATAGGACATTTCACTGATCAAATCCATCGCACGCCACTAATGTAAACATCGATCGAAATATCGACAACAGATTTGGTCTGTGGCAGGACAAATCGTTTAAAATTCCCTTCCGTGTATGGTGGCCTATTAATGTTTCAGCAGAAATGTCTTGTAAGGGGTTCCTATGTACCAACAAGGTCTATATGTGGGTGTGTTTGAAATGCCCCTTGAGAAAATCAAGATCTGAAATGGGAGTTTTGGTCCTATTAATTTTGGAAGTTTGGCAATTTAAATAGGTGTTTGCCCATAAGGACTTCAAATCGAATTGAAATAGTTAGAAGTTACAAGGTTTTTAGTAGCGCGAATGCCTGGAAATGTTAAATTATAAAAGACACCAAATACTGCACGTCGTAGAGACTTCGACGAAAGGTCAACATTTAGAGTTAGATACATCACACCAAAATTTATCAGTTGAAGAAGAATTGTGAGTTGTTGTAAAGAATAAGTGGCTTTACTGTTGAGTTGGATTGTTTTGTAATTAAAAACGAAAGTTCTCAATTGTTTCATTGAGCATTTTTTAAAAGCTGTAAATTGAAGCAGTTTGAATATATAGAGGAAGTAAAGGTAGGGATAAAAGTAGAATAGAACTGGATGACAGAAGATCATTTACGGGTGGTAATGATGATTTTTTCTTTACCACTACTATGACGTACATCATTGGTGAATTGGACAATGTACTTTAAATGGCGAGTCTGACGTGGTGTCTTTTCATAAATCTAAGTTTGCAACCGATCCTGTAAACAGGTCGGGTATAAAATTTTGTATGTACCATGAGTGTAATAATCGTTTATGGCTCTTAGTGTGCTAAAGCCTCATGCTATTATCACCACACCACAGACCGTAAATGCCTACTTTATGCCCTTGATACATAAATATTATGCATTGTAAATGATTTGATATAATGAATGATACTTGTTTATTTTATTATCGAACATCTGTCTATTTCACCAGTCATATTAAATCAAATTTACATGACAGAGGATAGATGAAATTTTATAAACACTTTTTAAACTCTTATGACGATAAGTGTCACACATTCTCGAACTACATCTCATACAAGAAGTACATATATGGTATTTTGTAAGTTAAATTACTTTGATGTAAATGGATTTAAATGTATTGCAGGTTGCCATCCATGTCCAATATTCTAACCTGAATGGATAAACTTATTTTGATAATTCATTGTTTCTGGGACTACTGATTGGTCTCGAAATTCAAAATAACGTATGACAAATTTTTATTTAATGTGCTGACTCCATGTACTACAAGATTGTCTATTTTTACTTATAGATCACTGAGTTCGTTAGAAGCATTAAACATTGATCATCAAATACAAGAGAATGTTTCTTCAGAAATTCATTATAATTTTGCTATACTTAGATAGTAATTCTTTACAATTTGTTGTAGTGTGTAGGCTTAATTAATTTAGTTGTTCTTTTATCATATTACCTACCTTGTGGTTTGTGGATACTAGTATAATAATCAGAAAATTCCATAGATCCAGAAATATCCTTGTCAAAAGAGTCCAAGAGCATTCCAACGCTGCCTAAATCATGATCTAGTCCAATAGCAGTTGGGAATATCTTGGTGAGATTATCCACAGTTAATCTAAATACAATAATATACAGTAAAATTAATTAGTATTATTGAATTAGTGTCATAAATCTTGATTCGTCATTTTATTAAACACACTTTAGTAATTATGTTAAATAAACATATACAAAATTTTTTTTCAAACTTGGTTATTGTAAATTAGGGTGTAATAATAATAAACTCCAGTTAGAATAAAAATTATTTCATTGAGTGTTTTTATTGAAATTTTTAAGTCAATAAAATTTGAATACTAAGATAGAATAAAGAATATATTTAATAATGAGTGGATCCACCGGGACGTCCAATGCATACATTCATTCTGATGGGCACACTGTCAATGAGACAATCAATATTAGCATGTGGTATCTCATCTCAAGTATCTTGGGGATGAATTATTTGATGGGTAAGATAAATACTCCATTCTTCTACCAATCAGATCCCAGATATGTTCAACTGGATATAGATTAGATGACCACACTGACCATTAGCTATATTAGCTTTATGAAGTTTGAATCCTTGGTGTATGAAGAAAGGCATTAAGTGTATTATCAACTCTTACATATAAGGCAATGCAATGGATTCAGAACCTTTGTTATAGATATGTCAGAAATTTTAATTACCTTGAATAAAGTCTAATACCACATCTCACTCAAAACTGTCTTGTCATGGGTAAGGGAAGGGCTGTGGGGAATGATGAGAAGTGAAGAAGATATTAAACCAAACCCACTAGATTATAGAAATACTTAGGTAATGCTGAGCAGAGTCCTTGAAGGAAGATTAATCCACTACATAGTGAGGCCACCATTGGCTTTTTAGTAAGAGGTACTGCATCACAGTCCACTAGTGTACACACACACACTGGTCCTAGAGCTGCATTGCACAGTAACAATCAGAAGGGCATCGACAAAAATAGAAAATAGTACAATAATCTTACTAGGGTTGCAGTGACCCAGAATTGTAAGCATGATAAGTGACCCTAAAAAAAACATCGATGTAATGTTGTCAAAGTTTATAGGTGATGTTCTTCATTGTCATCTTCGTTGTTTTTGAGGAATCTCCAGATGAAGCGGGGATCAGACATTCTAAAGGAAATTGTAATTTCTCAGGTAAAATTTAAAAAATTATTATCAACTTATCAAAGTTAAATGTTCATCTAAAAATTTCAGTTTCAAATAAATGCTGATAAAACGTAACACTGTATTTTAAAAACAAGTTCAAACACTTGCTTATGAAACATTGCTAGCTTGAGTCATAGAACGCATCCTAAAGTTGTGACTATGATGATGCCCCAGGTAGAACACTAATATTGGTTTAATATTACAAAAATGTTGGCTCAATGTAAAAAACGCAACATTGAACCAATAAAAAATTTGAACATTTTTGTATATAGACTCAATATTGGTTAAGCTATATTCAACAAATATTTAAAAATCATATCATATAATATTTTATTCCAATATAAATTATTATTTGAAATCATATATTGGCCCAATATTTAATGAAAATTTAGCTTAATACCCAAAGATGGTAAAGCTATTTCTTGTAATTTTCATAAAGTACAATTTTTGAATAATAATTATTATTTTAAGAACCTCACTAACAAGATGATGTAGTAAAACCTCCAGCTGAAATATTTAACACGTATATGGTAGGTACTAACTGCATCATCTGTAAAATTACTAAATGCGTCTTGGGCCTTTGTTAGTACAGATTAGGTGAGCATCACCACAGTGAATTTCTCTTTGTCATTATTGAATCACATTGCCTGGAGACCCTAACTCAGAAATTGTACGCTTGTACAAGCATATTGCAAGGAGAGACATCTACTGCAACTTATTGCAATCAGTCTAGGCGCAGCATGACTATCCGATATAGATGTAAATCGGTTAAATAATATTATTTAAAAAAAAGTTTAACAATATAATCTCAATATGAATATCCCGATATTTTAAAATTAATATTTGTCGTTATCAGTCGATGTTTGTTGTGCAATATTACTAAACAGTTCAATAACAACATAATAACATATACACTTTCCAATATTGGAAAATCAATATTTATTGGTATTAGAAAATATTCCATAAACAATATAATTTTACACATAGTTGACAAATATGAGTTTTCCAATATTTTATAATCAATATTTATCTTTATCAGTCGATATTTGTTGTACAATATTATCAAAAAATGTAATAACAATATAGCACGAATATAGACTTTTCAATGTTGTAAAATTAATATTAATAGATATTTATCAATATTGTCTGCGTATGTCTGGATTGGAATCTGTTAAAACAATATACTACCAACATAGGCACACCGATATTTTAATACCAGTGTATATTAATATTAGTTCAATATTTTTGTTACAATTTCAATGTATCTATATTGATCCAATATTGAACCACGGTCCAGCCAATATTATGTTCTACCTGGGGCTATACTGTTTCACCCTGAATTTTTTTTACTAGATAAAGTTTTCTTTCCATTTATTTAACATCGGCCTATTTCCGCTACCAAGGCCCATCACCGACGCCAGGGGATGAGCTCATCAGTATCTGTGTAGGCACTGAGACCCCTAACCTGGAAATTTTGCCGAACCCCCACAGTTTGTCGTGGGGTAGGGATCTTTAACGTGCTCACATCGTAGATACACGGAACCCACAGTTTTACATCTCTTTCGAAAGATGGTGACGCGAGCAGATCCGCTCATTCACTATAACTCATAGATTTGCTGTGACCCGGTTTTGAGCCGTTTGTCTACATGCAAGGACGCGCCACTGTCCATCACACCACTAAGCCGACTAGATAAAGTTCTATTCATATTTTTTAAATTTTATATCAGCAGCTGATGTGGCACTGCCAGAAAAAGAACTGGGAACCCAAAACGTTGCTGCCTATGAGATTCTGCCACACTAGGCTCGTGGCTAATTGTGAATTCATTCCTGCACGTTTCACTGAATACAAATTAGGTGACCACGCTAACCAGAGAAGTATTATTAATTATTTGTAGGAAGTTTGTTATAACCCTTGACCTATGAGGAGAGGCATTATCCTACTAAAGAAATGGATGATTATTCTGCCCTTATACACAAAGCAATATAATGGGTTTCATCATCTCTGTTATATATGTGGGAATGTTCTAGTTCTCTCAAATAAAGTCTAACATCATAGCACATCCCACTTTGGGTCAAGGGTATATGGAAAGGCTAGAAATATTAAATCAGCTCCACTAGACCATAAAAGCAATGTCAGACACGGATAGTAATTGGATATACCAAGGCCATTTTATTGCAAGGCACTGGGTTACAGTATACTGACACACATCATCTTACTTCTTAACTGACACTGGGTGTGTTCCAGTGCCTAATTCTCTCTTATTAGACCACTTCACCCTAAGGGTGTGGTGGCATGGAGTAAAAAGAGTATGTACAGAATTGATCAGTATTGTTATGTGCTGCCCTCTAACAAGGAAAGATGTGATTAAGTTCATGTTCAAAGTTTTCCTCAGAAGCTTAGTTACTTCCCTGACTAGTAGGGTGGCGCCGTCTATGAGCCAATTGACGAACAATCATCTATTACATGGTAGAAAACTATGGAGAATTCTAGAAAAAAGTTCTAGAAGGATTCCAAGTGTGTATATAAAGAGGTGACTCCAGCAGATGGGGGAACAGTTCAGTTGAGTGAAGTATGCAGTTTAGTGAAGTAAACAGACAAGAGAGTTTTTAGGTTAGACAAGAGTTGACAAGTTTAAGAAGAAAAGTAAAGTGCTTAGTGTTTTAAAAGTAGTGAAATTATATTAGATTAAGTTATTATTAGTTGTGTGATTTTTAAGTATTTGCTAGTGTAATTTTAGTGATTAAATAAATCAGTGGTTAGTGAAAATTCTTGTTGCAAGTTATTTGGAATCCACAAAGTGTTTACTGAAAATTGTAAGAACGTAACAATTGGTGTCGGAAGCGGAATTGCAACAGAATTTCTGAAGAATTCGACGAAGTTCCATAGTGTTCTATTTGGAAACCACTGGAGATAGTGAAGTGAGTCGAACTGGAAAGTAATATAGACATTAGACAAGACTAATTTGTGCCATATAGTGTGAGAAAATTTATAGAACATTCTACTTGTACCTGGCATAGACTTTAAATAAAACTTGTTAGTGTTGTTTGTTAGTTTTTGAATGGAAACAAGAAGCATGGCCGCTGAAAAACAAATGCAAGACATGTTAGCTGCATTTAGCAAAATGATGCTAGAAGAACAAGAGAAACGACGTCAAGAAGATAAAGAAGAACAAGAGAAACGACGTCAAGAAGATAAAGAAGAACAAGAGAAACGACGTCTAGAAGAGAAAGAAGAACAGGCGAGACGTGAAGAAGGAAAAGAAAGAAGACGTCAAGAAGAAAAGGAAGAATTGAGAAAAATTATACAGGTGCAACAAGATGCTATCCTGTCAGCCACTAATGAAGTCAAGGAAAAAGTAGATAAAGTTGAACAAAAAGTTG
Source organism: Leptura quadrifasciata (assembly GCA_963675555.1). NCBI lineage: Eukaryota > Metazoa > Arthropoda > Insecta > Coleoptera > Cerambycidae > Leptura > Leptura quadrifasciata. Next base: position 75,196,152 of record OY776674.1, on the reverse strand, counting down.
GTAACGTCGAAGGAGAAATTAGTGACATTAAGGGAAAAGTTACCGACGTTGAAGAAAAAGTTACTGGCGTTGAAGTAAAAGTTACTAAGGTTGAAGAGGAAGTAACTGAAGTCAAAGGAAAATTTCGTGCAGTTGAAGGAGAAGTAGAGCGACTTAAGCGACTGTTAAGAGAACAAGGAGGCCAGCTGGTATTATCATCATCAGGTCCTCGATTACAACCGCCTTCCTTTGATGGTCAAACTTCTTGGTCAACCTATAAAAGACAATTTGAGGCAGCGGCATACGCAAACAATTGGAGTAATGAAGACAAAGCTATGGCATTGGTGCTAGCATTAAGGGGCCAAGCCTCAGAGTTGCTTCAGAGTATCCCAGTGACGCAGCAACGGGATTTTAAAGTTTTGGAAGCTGCACTAGATCTAAGATATGGCGACCAACACCTCGCCCAAGTATACCGGACTCAGCTCAAATCACGCACACAAAAGGCTGGGGAAAGTTTACAAGATTTTGAAGCAGCTGTTGAGCGACTGACATACCTGGCTTACCCGGATGCGCCCAAAGAATTCCAAGAACAATTAACAGTTGGTACTTTCATCGATGGCATAAGAGATGAGGAGATCAGGCGAGTCCTTAGATTATCCCGAGATAAGACTGGTAGTGAAGCCTTGATCCATGCCCTCGAGGTTGAAGCCGCTTACAAAGAGACTGCACGTCCGAGAGTACGAACCATGAAGGTAGAAGAAGAGGACCGTTTAGAAAAATCAAATATGGAATCTTTGATGGCTGACATGCACAAAATGATAAGCCAGTTGATGACAAAACCAGATGCTCCAAGGAAGCAGGAAAGAGAACAGAGCGATGAACAGTCAAGGAAGGTGATTCGGTGTTATAAGTGCGGCAAACCAGGGCATATTAAGCGAAACTGTCGGCAGCGGAGCCCTGAGAGAGGAAATGCCGCAATGACTGAAGAGCCGCAGGAAAACTAAAGATAGCCAGCACCTTGGGGGCTGTGCTGGCTGGTGAACACGGTGCCCCCAGAGAGATACGGGTTTCCCAGATTAGAAGAGTCCCGAGTAGTCTGCTTTTGGATGGCTATGTAAACAAAAGGAGATGTATCTTCACTATCGACACAGGTGCCACGTCGTCAATAGTGCGGCCCGGATTTTTATCAGGAATAAAAGTTGATAAAAGCCAAAATGGATTGGTCGTTCGAACAGCCACAGGAGACAGGGTAAGGGTTCATGGAGAAGTTGACCTAGATCTGCAGTTTGGACGCCTGTGCTTTAGTCATAGGGTTATTGTGGCTGACATCACGGATGATTTCATTTTGGGGCTGGATGTTATGGGAGTACAAGATCAATTTGTACTTGACGTGGTAGAACGAGTTCTAAAGATTGGAAATGAAGAATTTATTTTGTCAACAGCAAATGACCGATTTCAAAAAGTGAGGCTACTGACGGCTCAGGCAATCAAGATTCCTGCCCGTTCAGAACAAATAATCGAGGCCATTCTGGAAGGAAACTCTGGTGGATACCGTGTTGGCCTTGTTGAAAACGATGATTCAATTAAGACAGAAAATGTAGTCTTAGCAAGAACTCTAACCCGGACAAAAGACAAAATTCCAATTAGAGTGGCTAATTTAAATTCCCACTCGGTAACTTTTAAGGAAGGTGAGGCAATAGGATCCTACGAACCAGTCCAGTGGATAGCAAGGTGCGAGGAACAAGGGGAGAAATGTTCGCCAACCAGCGTAGACAGGGAAGTTGTGACTTTGTTGAGTACCCAGTTTGAACACCTATCTGAGGATGAACGTAGAGAGGCAATCAAGTTTTTGGAAAAAGAAAGTACGGTATTTGCCAAAAACACAGACATCCTCACGAAAACTGATATAGTACAGCATCGGATAGACACTGGTGATTCAGGCGCCATCCGCCAACAACCTAGGAGGTTGCCACTAGCTAAACAGGAAGAAGCTGCTGCGATGGTTCAAAAGATGCTACAAGATGGAGTAATTGAGGAATCAACCAGTCCCTGGTCATCACCGGTAGTTTTAGTTGCCAAGAAGGACGGGACTTTGAGATTTTGTGTCGACTACCGGAAGCTGAATGATGTTACAAAGAAAGACAGCTATCCACTACCACGAATTGACGATACATTAAGTACGCTGGCAGGGTCACGATGGTTTTCAACTCTAGACCTTCGAAGTGGGTATTGGCAGGTGGGACTTCACCCTGACGACAAGGAAAAGACTGCCTTCTCAACAGGTAGTGGTTTATATCAATTCACCGTGATGCCTTTTGGACTTTGCAATGCGCCAGCTACTTTTGAAAGATTGATGGAATTTGTACTCCGAGGACTAACTTGGAAGACGTGCTTAGTTTATCTTGATGACGTAATGGTTATGGGACGAAACTTCAGGGAACATTTGGAAAATCTTCAAGAAGTATTTGGGAGAATCAGAAATGCACACCTAAAGTTGAATCCAAAGAAGTGTCTACTATTCCAAAAAGAAGTGAAATTCCTTGGACATGTCGTATCTTCGGAGGGAATACAGACAGACCCGGACAAGATCTCTGCCGTGCGTGATTGGCCAAGACCTTCAAATGTACACGAATTACGAAGCTTTCTTGGCCTCTGCACTTATTATAGACGTTTTGTGGAAGGATTTGCGGATATAGCAAAGCCACTACACCAGCTAACGGAGGAGAAAGTTAAATATCAGTGGACACCGGAGTGTGAAACATCATGGAAGAAGCTGAAAGCAGCGTTATGCAGTAGTCCTGTGCTAGCATATCCCCAACAAAAGGGCCTCTATATTCTTGACACGGATGCTAGCAACTCCGCAATTGGATGTGTACTATCTCAAGTCCAAAATGGAGAGGAAAAAGTAATCGAGTATTTCAGTAAGGTACTGTCCAAACCAGAGAGGAATTATTGTGTAACAAGGAAGGAACTATTGGCCATTGTTAAGTCCGTGGACCATTTTCACAAGTACCTCTATGGCCAACATTTCAAAATCAGGACCGACCATGCTGCATTAAAATGGCTACTGCAGCTGAAAACTCCAGAAGGTCAACTGGCTCGCTGGATAGAAAGACTGCAGCAATATGACCTCACAATCGAACACCGACCTGGAAAGTCTCATAAAAATGCAGATGCTCTGTCAAGAAGACCGTGCAAAGATGACTGCAAGCACTGCTATCGGGTTGAAAAAGCACAGGGCACGGTAATAGTAAACACAGTTCAGGTAGATGTTCCAGATGATTGGACAAAGGAAGTTCTAAGACGAGAACAAATGGATGACAGCGTAATTGGTCCTATATTAAGGGCAAAAGAAAAAGGAACGCGACCGGAATGGAAGGATGTTTCGGACAAAAGTGTGGAGCTGAAGGCATTGTGGGCACAATGGGACTCCCTTAAGGTTATAGATGGGCTATTAAAGAGAGCATGGGAAAGTCCAGATGGGAAGGAAGTTACCATGCGTCTGGTGATACCCAGCTGTCGGATCCCAAAAGTACTTCAGGAAATACATGATGGAGTGTCCGGGGGACATTTTGGTATGAATAAGACATTGGCTAAAGTACGGGATCGATTTTATTGGATAAATAGCCGTCAAGATGTGGAAGCTTGGTGCCGCAAATGCAAGGTTTGTGCAGCTATCAAAGGGCCACAGACGAAGAGCAGGGGCCAAATGAAGCAATATAACGTCGGAGCTCCTTTTGAGAGGATTGCTATAGATGTAGCGGGCCCATTCCCAGTGACAGATGATGGGAATAAATACATCCTGGTCGCTATGGACTATTTTAGTAAATGGCCGGAAGCCTATGCCATTCCGAATCAGGAAGCAGTTACTGTTGCTCGAGTTTTGGTGGATAACCTTGTATGCCGATTTGGTGTACCCCTGGAGCTACATTCCGATCAAGGGAGAAACTTTGAGTCGGGGGTATTTCAGAGAATTTGTGAGTTGCTGGGCATTCACAAGACTCGGACAACCCCTCTTCATCCCCAGTCAGATGGAATGGTGGAACGACATAATAAAACCATGAAGGAACATCTTTCTAAGGTAGTTCACAAGAACCAGCGAGATTGGGATCGACATATACCATTTTTCTTAATGGCATACAGGGCTGCCATTCATGAGACGACTAAACAGACACCGGCTCGTGTAATATTTGGGCACGAGATCAGACTGCCATGTGATTTGATGTTTGGTACACCAGATAAGAAGCCACTGTCCGTGGATGACTACGCAGACGAAGTTAGTCAACAGCTGAGGAATGTCCACGAATTGGTTCGAAACCAAGTTAGCATAGCTAGTGACAGAATGAAGGCTCGCTATGACCGGAAGGGAACGTCAGCAGGATTCAAGGAGGGCGATCTGGTTTGGCTATATAACCCACAGCGAAAGAAGGGAAAATCTCCGAAGCTTCACCCACCCTGGGAAGGACCGTATTCAGTCATCACTCGGATCAATGACGTTGTTTACCGAATTCAACGTAGTAAGAAGTCCAAGATGAAGATCGTGCACTTGGATAGGTTGGCGAAGTATGAAACATGTTGGGGAATCTGAATTGCCTGACCGGGACGTTCAGGCTTAAGGAGGGGGCAGTGTTATGTGCTGCCCTCTAACAAGGAAAGATGTGATTAAGTTCATGTTCAAAGTTTTCCTCAGAAGCTTAGTTACTTCCCTGACTAGTAGGGTGGCGCCGTCTATGAGCCAATTGACGAACAATCATCTATTACATGGTAGAAAACTATGGAGAATTCTAGAAAAAAGTTCTAGAAGGATTCCAAGTGTGTATATAAAGAGGTGACTCCAGCAGATGGGGGAACAGTTCAGTTGAGTGAAGTATGCAGTTTAGTGAAGTAAACAGACAAGAGAGTTTTTAGGTTAGACAAGAGTTGACAAGTTTAAGAAGAAAAGTAAAGTGCTTAGTGTTTTAAAAGTAGTGAAATTATATTAGATTAAGTTATTATTAGTTGTGTGATTTTTAAGTATTTGCTAGTGTAATTTTAGTGATTAAATAAATCAGTGGTTAGTGAAAATTCTTGTTGCAAGTTATTTGGAATCCACAAAGTGTTTACTGAAAATTGTAAGAACGTAACAGTATGAATGAAAACCAAAGATATCCATCGACATTCTCCAACATAAAACTTCTATCCGTTGGCTCCCCGCAAATTTATCTCATAGATAAATAGATTGTTTTAACTGATCCTTGTTATTCTATAGCCTCCAAGTCTGTATTTTTGCTTATATTGATCTTCCTCAAACCACCTCCAGTAAATTTATTGTTGCTATAACGCTCACACAGAGAAGGTATATTCACATTTTAAATCCATGTAAACAAACAAATGCGAACACTGAAATGGAACAGGACCCGCATACAATGTATTATTTATTGTTCGTGTGCATAAACTTATTATTTTGTTTCAAATCAACATTTGATATTGTAAGAGGGGATGTTAATATAAATGTCTTTCATTGTAATTATAATTATTGTTGCCATAAAAATAAAATTTACATAAAATAAATCAGAGCAACTATACACTTGTAACTAAATGCACACTTGTGCAACTTGTCTCCCAACAATGCGAGGATTTGCAAATCATGGCCTTGGCACTAGTTGATTTTTTACATCATATGAATCTAAAATGTGAATATACTATAGTAATATCCCTTAAAAAAACAATTTTCCTCTCATTGATGATGATTAGTTCCCATTCAGTCATTTCACTGATAAATATTGACTCTTTTATAAAATCAAAGTATTTCTAAAAACTTAAATGACAATAAACTGCTAGAAATTTATTCATTTTCAATAAAATGCACTAAAATAACCAGTAATTAAAAATAAAAAAAGTTAATCAGAAAACGTAATTCTTTGTTCAAATATAATTGTTTCTTAGGTGCAATGAAAATTTCAACAAAACTTCTCAATGAATTTTTAGTATTGCTATTTTTGATGCAAATTGGTAAAAATCCTACTCACATTGTTTATAAAAATCATACGATTAGTTTTGAAACCAAATTTGTTAAAAATATTTGTATTCTTAGAATTCATAAATTTGCTCATCTTTATAGGTGCTTTCATTAGCACTGAACATATAAATACGATTCCAATGAACGTAATCACACATGATCAATTAATCTGGTTTGGTATGAATACATGTTAGTGTTCGTGTCACGCACGTTTTATTTTTATAATGAGACAAACATTTTCACTTTATGACTCATCCTGATAATTGAGCATCAAATGTAATTCAGTAGAGGCAATACTAAAAATTTACAATTTTTACAAGTTAGGGTAACGATTCACGACTCATATATCTCAGTAGAAAACGTACATCTCTGAGAGACAAGGGGATTACCAATAATGATTCAATGACTTTGTGTTGGAAACAAACAATATAATTATAGAGAATGAATGTACAGGCATCAATCATGTTCATTGTGATTATGGATCACAGCACAGTGCCAAATGAGAGCAGCTTATACTTAGAGTGAAATTCGTAGAAATGTTTGATTAGAAATATCTCTTATTATAAAACTATATGGTGTAAAAACAAGACAAGACAAGTAGTGTCATATGATTTCCTTTCAGTAACCAAGATGTATTTCATTTAAATTTTCAAAAAAACAATTATAGATCAATTAGCTTTTTTTGTCACTGTTGCCTATAAAAATAGTGCATTATATAAAAGAATAGGTGTCCATAAGGGACTTTTCCGGCTCCAAAAATTCTCAAAAAACCAGATAGGTACCGTGAAAACGATTCATTTTTAATAAAATAGTATATATTTGATAACTCCTTGATAACTTTCTCATTTACTATCAGTACAGCGTAATGATTCATTCACTTTATGGCAATTTGATATTATATTTTATCATATACTTAAAATTGGAAGTATTGGCTTCATTGTACTTATAGGAAAAATGAAGGAGAAATCACCAAAAGGCTATTTATTATTCAACCAAAAAATGATAATTAATATGCCAGGTATTATTTAGTTTTTATTCTTAGGGTCGGTAAAGGGCCTTATGGACACACATCCTTTACTAGAGCTTTGGTATGCTTAGTATTCTGTGTATGAGTTAAAAAATGATGTAACCATTGTCAACTAAATCATTTTGGGCCATTGGTTATGTTTTACAATCGGATCTATGTTGACAACTTTTTCCTCTTAAAATTATCCAAAGACTATATTTCTTCATAAACATCTTGTATAAGTTGATAAGTCAGGTACTACATAAAAAAAATGATTAATTCCACTAAATATAGTTATAAAAATTATCATTTAATATTGTAATACACTTAGGATTTCTCAGCCATTAGATATAAGTATGTTTTTTGTTAGCTTTGACAACATACTGGCCTTTTATCATAATCAAGTTATTGTTTCGAACAGAGGTGCTTTATATCAATGAAGATAAAATTGCAATCCTGTGGCGTATTTAATTAATTCGACAGACTATTGCGATTTAGCTGGCAATGGTATGGTGTTTATAAACATCATTTGATTATAATGATTGAAATTAGTTATAATTAATTAGATGGGTTAAAAGTCCATATTTTTAATCTGAAGATATTGGTCAAAAATTCAGAAAATTTTTAGTCAATCCATTTATATAGATTAAAAAAAAACACTGAAATAAGCGTGCATGCAGCAATGACACAAACAAAACAAAAGTCAGCCACAAAAAGCAATATTTAACAAGCAATAATTAACTTTTAAATAGTCGAGCCATATTATGTATATTATTTGCTATAGTGAATAATACATACCTATATGATATACTTATTATTTTTGCATATTAATCGTTTTATTTCAACATTACAGCAATTTCTAAACCTTAAGGCTGGCAGTGCCGTATTTAAAAGGATGATTTCGTAATTTGGCAACTTCTCCTACAATCCTGTACCGGTTCAAATAAACATTTAAAAGGCATTTGAAGAATACTGTTGAAAACTCAAAAAAAAATTGTTTGCCATGCAAGAACTATTTCTATTGAGTTTTCTATAAAAGATTATCAAAAAATTTGTTGAATCGTTTCAGAGATGTACGAGATATTGTTGAATTATATCCACGGCACCGCCCATCTTAACGCACTGATAAAATACATGTTTTTATTAATTTTTTTTCACATTTGATCATTTGTACCTCATTTCATATACTATTACTTTTTTGACCATTGTTTCTTGAGTATTATTTGGTTTTTAGATATGGGCGATAGAAGTGCAGCATATTTCTAGAACTACAACATGATTGTAATAATGTGTTATATGAATTCTACTGTAGATGGCCACACGAACAACCCAAAACACGTCATTTTAATTTTTCATTTAAGTTTTTCCAATGCAATATTTACATATATGTTTGCTATGTTTTAAAGACCCCTAGATGCACAAATATATTGTTGAATTGTATATTGTACAAAGTTGTTCATATTGTAAGATTCAATATTATCAGCTAATATTTAGCAAAATTTGCATCGACTTGATAACACAGTTTATTGTTTCGTTCATTTAGTGCTAATATTCAGTTGTACTTTTAAAACAGATGAATCAAACAAACAAAACCATGTAAAAAGTTTGTTTGGAATCTAATTAACAGTTTCAATTTCTGATTGCGATATTCTATAAAATTATTGCGATTATTATTGACATATTTATCTGGTCGATAGCCGCATGAGTTAAGGTGCGAGGTGGCAATCGCAATTAATCACACGGCTGTCGCGCCATCGGGTTCGAATCCTGGCTCTGGCACTGTCGGTGGAAATGGTTGTATGTCCGCCTTTTTTCAATGTGTAACCCTCTTCCGCACAAGCCTCTGACTTTTGGAATTGGGGGTTGTCTAATTTCTGTGGTGTTTATTTATTATTATATATTTAATGTTTGAACAATGACATACCCCCGCCCCTTGTGTCCATGCACTTCAGTTAACACAGGTACTGCTGAACTGTAGTTGAGAGATATGTACAGTTTGCTCACTCCTTTTATCTCATCAGAAATCCAGCATTTTTTGCAACTGGCCACATATATAATTAGGTGCTGACAGGCTGTCGGTAGAACAAACAAGTTCATAAGTAAGGAGGCAGATATGGGCAAGGCGAGGATTTTCGATATATCAGCAGACTGAGGAGTTATTAAAATAACATTGGGCAGTGGCCAAACCATCCGAAACTCATTTATATAAATAAAACGAAATCTGAGATTCTAAAAATTAGAATATAGGGTGGTAATAAATTTGTATTTAAGTTGCCCATTTTGTGTTTACTTTTGTAAAAGACCAATAAATATTGCTTTGTTTAATGTTTTCATTTAAATTAATTAAAAATTGTAATAATCAAAATGACGATGGAAAATAAATTGTGACGACCCTTTTTTTAAGTGTTCATCCTATGGGAGGGCCTTATGGGTTGTCGCACCCGCACCCGCACTCAATTCAGCAATAGTATCATTTATTGCCCTAGTGTGTAACGCCTATTTTTTTTCTAATACAGCAAAACGAGTCTTAGTAATTATTATTTTCTTGGCTACTACATTTTAATTAAATTTGTTACTTTCCCTAGGTTCACAAATAATGTGATTGTTAATTATCATGGCAAGCTCAGTAGGTAGTAACGTTTTCATATTAACTGTCAAAATTACATGATGACAACTGGATTGTCATTACAAACACTAATGACAGCTAAACCTCAAATATAAATTGCAATGGACCCATTTAGTGGTAACGTCAAGACTAGTTAAAAGTGTCCGAATGTATGCAATCACATACTAGAGCGAGTCGTGAATGTATACTACGGTGTAAAATAAAAACAAATTGAACCTTATGACGCGTCTAGTTTAGGTCGACTTTACTACTGTAACTCTACATTTGATTGAAATGCGAACTTACACAAAATATTTAACTATTTCCTTAGAAATAGTACTACTTATACTACATAATGTTGTAAAGAGATGATCATATGCGAGTAAAAACTTTTAAATATTCCACATAAATGTGATTTTATGTCAAATATGCAACGATTGTTTAAGCGATTTAATTTTGGACCTAGTGTGTAACGTACATAAAGTTCACAATAATACATGACGAATTTTCATTGAATGAGACTACGTAATATAAGACTGCCTACTTTCAGGGGCTTATACGTCACATTAATCTGGTTTATTTATGTAACCTTTTTTTCTCAAAGCAAAAATTACAAGCCTCATTTTCTTTTGTGAATAGCGCTGAAGGAAGATTGTGTTTGTGTTACCATTCGGGAAAATGTACACTGCAATCAGTAGATATAAACACATTGTCAAAGATACTCAGATTGGTGGCGAACTATCTGAAGCTGAAGGATACCCATTTATATTGACATTGCCTTTGGCTTAACACCAGCAACATTTATGCATAATGGTTCTGAAGATATTCTGGTGCTTAAATGAATGAAGGTTGGCATTCGTCCTCTGTAGCAGAAAGTTATGCAGATGTGGAATAACATCAAAAAGAAAAAGGAAAATTAAATGTGTAGAAGATACAAGAACATGCACAATTTGAGAGAACAGAAGGTAGAAGCTGACCTGTTTTCAATAATAGGTTAGTTAATTTTCAGATAAATAAATGTTATGAATTCTAACATAGTTTATTCTTACATTTGGTAATGAGGCATTTTCACTCTCTACTTTCACCTATCCATTGCCATAGAAATAATTTGAATGGACAAACCACAAACACAAACCAAGTAAGAAAAAAACTCAATTCACCAGGATTAAACAAAATTAAAATGCCTTGAGTTTTATAGGTTTTCCATGGCTTATAGGTGTTTTCCAGTTCTGACAAAGAGATACTATTGTAGTTGCAATGCTTGAACCTAGCTGCTATTTTCAGTCACAGGAAATTTAATTCTGATCCATTATTCATGACATAACACACTAAATTCGAAACTACATAGGCATGCATGCATAATATATGACAAATGAAAAACCTATAATACATAATTTTTTTTATTTTGAGCATAAAATTTTGTTATATTCTGTAACTTTTAATAAGAATAAACTCTCTGTTTTCTCAATAAATTTTCCAAGTTTCCTAGCTTTTTCCTGCATTTTTAAAACAACTTCATATTCCCTGACGTTTCCCAGTTTCCTAGGTCGCCAGGAAACCTAGAAACCGTTGCTCCCCAACTAGTGTTGCAACGGTTACGGTTGGAGAACGGTTTAGTTCACGGTTTTTGCTATTATACGGTTAACCGTAACCGTCTATTTTTCACGGTTGTTATACGGTTCTTGCAAGTCTGAACGTACAACTTGCAACAGCGGGCGCGGCGGCACCGATACGGATAAGAGCCTGTTAGTTGACGGTGCAGTTTCTGAAAGCGCGTCCGTCGGACTCTGTGTTGTGTTTTCGCGGTAAAAATACATACACGTAAAAGAGAAATTAGCAATGTATGGAAATATTTTATAAAGGCATCCGATGCGGCCACCAGCGCTGTTTGTAAATTCTGTAATTCTGTGATGCAAAAATATCACGAGGGGGCAAAAATGTGTCAGTTAAGGGTTTTTCAACTTCAAATTTATGGAATCACCTTAAACGATGGCACAGTGAAGATATAGAAACAGAAACGGATAGTTCTCAATCTAGCTGTTCTCCACTGCAGGGCTTGTGCAAACACCCAAGAGGAATAGGTTGAATTCGCAGAATTTGCAAATGTTATGTTTCCTAAATAAAAATTTGCCTGCTGTAAATTTTGAATACTAATTTTTGTTCTTTTGTTCTTTTTTGTATTTTAAATTTTCAGTTTAAATATTTTAACTACATTTTTAAGTAGGTAGATACAGATGCCTACCTATATTTAAAAATTTAAATAAATGTTTGTTTTCTTTTTTAATTTCTATCAGCTTTTATTGTTTACAATGTTTCCTGTTTATTTATATTTAGAACGTTTAATTTTACGCTGTTTTTTGTAATACCACTACAAAAATGTAGTTTAGTTTTTTTTACGTTTTTGTTTTGTTTTAAATATGCCCTTTCAAAGTGTTGTGTTTTATTTTGAAGAATAAAGTTTATTATTTTATCATTATGCGATTCATTTTAAAAACTGTAACCATAACCATAACCGTAGGAATAACCGTAACCTTAACCGCAAAACCCGAAACCGTTGCATCACTATCCCCAACCACTCTATCAATATAGCAGTGATATTTTATGCTTACTTACACATGGTATAAAAGTTACACACATCCAACAAAGCAACATTGCTATTTTTGAATAATTGATATAAAAAAAATTTCAATTCCATTATTGATTTTGAAAAGTTGGCGACAGTGTTTGTGAATACATATTTCAGTAATATAAAAAGGTTTACTACCTACTATACTTGCCACTATGACTAAAAATCCAAGCGATTATTTTCTTATGTTATGATGTATAGACATGCACTGGTACTGTAATCGTCAGTTATGAAGAAGCCACCTGATGTAGATAGTTGTACATCATTCATACATGATTGGTGTAGACATCGTCTTTTGCGCAACTCCATCATAATTGGCGATTGCAGTACCTTAACTCAAAAAGACAGAAAATTTAGAAATTAGCTTGTGATTTAGAATTAAAGAAAAAATATACAGTTCGCTGTTTTGAACTTTGCGTGTGTATCAACTTAGTATTGTTTTAAATCATTTATTTAACGTCGGCCTATTTCCGCTACCAAGGCCAATCACCGACGCCAGGGTAGGCACTGGGAATCCAAACCTGGAAATTTTGCCGAACCCCCACAGTTTGTCGTGGGGTAGGGATCTTTAACGTGATCATATCGTTGATACACGGAATCCATAGTTTTACATTTTCGAAAGATGGTGACGCGAGCAGATCCGCTCATCCACTATATCTCATCTACTTGCTGTGACCCGGTTTTGAACCTGGGCCGTCTACGTGAGAGGACGTGCCACTGTCCATCACACCACCAAGCCAACATCAAATTAGTTGTGATCTGTTATACAATGTATACCAAAAAATTCTTTTTTTCAAATTATTAACATAAGAAATGTTCTCTAGTTATGCCACTGCTCAAAGGTATAGTTGTGAATTACTTGACTTGTAAATTGTGATAGACGCGCAAAGAACCAAATAAACTATATTTTATAGATCTATTTATTAGCTTGATTGAAAATTACGACGATGATAAAGTGAAAATGTTAACACATCCATACATTTATGATATATTAGATGTGAATGTTAAATTATATGAAATATTTTTGAAGAATGTTATTGCAAAGGGAGACACTAAAAATGAAATAAATTCAGTGCAGATTAATGCAGTGACACAGATACTATGAAGTAAACATTTTTTTACGTTTAAGTATGTGAGATAAGCATTAAGAGTATTTTTAATTAGTTTTTATCACTTTAAAAATTAAAGCACATCACGCCTATGATTAATCGAATTAATATGTATAAAACAATTACGATTTAACTCAAATACCAATAAATCAGCAAAACTATTCACAAGATGCAAAAATGATAAAACAGAAATATACAAAAGCGACAACAATTTTGAAGCTGTACTCCATCAATTCATAAAAAAAAACATGACACTGCTTGAATACCGATCTCTTTTAGAATTGTAATGGATTTAGTAGATGTAGAACTCAGTTGTGGAACCATTCTGTAATAATATTTATATTAAGGTGGGCATATCCAAGAGAGAGAGAGAGAGAGAGATCGATAAGGAAATATTCATTATTTTTAAATACATATATCGGTAAAAAAAAGTATATTATTAATTATTGAGTGAAAATTCATATCACTACACCTGTCATAGTTCTACTTAGGTAGTCTTCTACTTTATCTTACCAATATATGTATAAAAAAAAATTTGTGGAAAAAAATAATTAAATACTTCCTTATCGGATCCCCCTCCCTCTCTCTCTCTTGGATGTGCCCACCTTAAAAACAATTTCGCAAGATGCATTCGGATTTTTTCAAAGATCACCAAAATATATATATATTTTTATTTGCAGAATAAAAATAAATATCACGAAATTTATAAGAATAAAAATTTCCATGAGGATGGAAAAGTTCCACACTTAACTGACATCTCATCCACTCAAACGCAAAAATCCACAACCAAAAAAATTTGAAATACATATATTAAAACAAACAATGCCACAAAAATAGATTTATTTCCTAATATCTAAATTAAAGGCAACAAAGATGTACTCTGCAAAATACTACAAAAACTATAATACAATACCTTGAATAAATTAAAATCCGAAAGTGAAGATAACGTGACATGCTTAACAGAAAATAGTAAGATAAAAAAAACGAAAATGAATAATAAATAACAGATAGAATCTGAGTGTAATAATTAAAAAATTGTATTTAACTACCCATCGCCACTGATAATACTCGATGACATCTCACTGCTGCTCCCTTTTGAATAACTCTCAGAAAAGCCAGGGGAGGATGGACCGCTACTGGACAATAAACTTGAAGGACCACTCCATCCAATACCTAGAAATTTACCACATTATATTCATTAAATCCAAATATTTCAAGCTAAATAAACGGGCCAAAAGGATTGGAGAAATAAATAGAAATTATCATGGATTAAACAAAATCCTTACCATTGATGATCATATAATATTGATATTTCTGGCAAGTGAAAATGATCTACAAAAACAATTACAAGTTTTAAAATTTTGTTTTGGAGCAAATACTTTCATGTATAACAATTTTAGATAAAATGCCTCGACTTACGACATTCGGATTTTACAAAATAATTAATTAAAGCTCAAGATATTCGTTAAGCAACATTTTAAAAATTATGGGACGTACACAGTTGAATCAATTAAATTTAATCCCTGATTATATTTTATTCATATAGTCATTGACCAATGAAAACAAATCATTAAACAAACCAGCATGAGCTTATTTGGGCAATTCTTCAGTATTTTTTATTGTTGATAAGTTGCTATAGTTAACACGTTGGATGCAAGTTTGGGATGAAAGAATTTGATCACCTGGAACGGCAAATTTTTTGTTATTTGGTTCAGTATATTTTAAGTATAACATGTTATAAAGATTACCGAAAATGTTTTTCCATATTTTATTCTTATAACAGGCACCACATTTATGTCTCATCATATGTGGTACATATATTGATTGTTCAGGCAGTGCGACATCAATGTAATTTGATAAAAATGGGGGGAACATAACATTATAAGAGCATATTGAAAATCACTGTATTGTTTGCCACACTAAATTAAAAGAAGAACAGGAAAAATTGTTGCTCAACAGAAATACCAATGTACTGAGTCCAAAAAAAATTGTTGTG
The DNA here is from genome assembly GCA_963675555.1 of Leptura quadrifasciata. NCBI lineage: Eukaryota > Metazoa > Arthropoda > Insecta > Coleoptera > Cerambycidae > Leptura > Leptura quadrifasciata. Next base: position 75,180,833 of record OY776674.1, on the reverse strand, counting down.
TATCATTTTCTTTACTTTACATATTACCAATAAACTATTATAACTGTGTATTCTTCTAATACATGATATCTACAAATGTCGTTTCTTTATTGAAGTAACCATCATTGACTTTACTAAGTATTTGGTCACGATGAATAGCGAAGTTGAGCAAAATTTAACGTATCACTTGAAATGCACAAAGATCAGCTTACTAATGTATTGATTTTTAGGCCAATCTCTAAAGTAATCCAAAACAATCATTCGTGAACTATAGATCTCTCTAATTTTTTTTTGTATCTTATCGGGAGGCTCCTAAATGGTAATACTAAATTTTGGTATTTTTAAATGTGGTGTTTTTTTTTAATTATTGATTAAATAATTGAAAATGTGGTTATTTGATAATAAAAACTTAATGATTGATTGTATCGGAATTGGGTATATCAATCAATCAATCAATTATGCTTTATAGTAAAAAAAAAATACAAATGATTTTTGTTGACAAAGCCAAACTTTAATTCTAGTATGAATTATAAATATAATAAAACACAAAAACATTTTGTATACAGGGTGTTGCATCATGAGAGGGACATAGCTCAATAGGAGGTAGAGAACATCAGTGGTAACCGGAACCTCCCATAGAAATGTCTCATTGGGCCTTCATTACGAAGTTACAGGGTGTTAAATAATTTTTGGCCAAACCTGTTTTTTGTCATAACTTTGACAGGGAATGAAATAACGGATTCATATTTGGTACGGCTAATGTACTAGCGAGCCCCAAGAGGTACATGTATAAAAAAAATATATCCAGGTCCGGACTCACTATAATTTATGTTTCTTCTTTGCATCAATAAAACATCACCCTGTATATATTTTTTTGAAATTTCGATACGATATTCGAAAAGAGCAAGAAAAACAAACAAAATGGCCTATTTCATTTTTTCGTTACACCTTCGTGGTTATTTAAATACGTTGTTAAATGTGCAAGAAAATGGATTACAGAACCCTATTAAATGAGAGGCACGTGAAATAAATAGTTTTATAACTAAAATTTGCAAAAATTCTATTGAGCCTAGGTGGTCTGGGTGAATCCTAATTCCGGCACGTTTTAAAGGTCCATTTTGGTAAAAAACTGTGGTCCTAATAAGTAATCGGGTATGAAATAACAAAATTTTTAATCAATCACAGTAGGCTTGTTCAAAGTGACAGATAATAAAAAGAAATCTCCTAAACAGTTGAATAATTGTTTGTTAGTAATTTAATGTGTCAATAATCCGCATTTAGTTAGTGAAAACTTGTGAAAATATTTTAACTATGCCAGTAAAATTTACAAACTTGGAATATGCTGACATAATATTCATCTATGGTTTCTGTAATGGAAATGGTAGGTCGGCGGGAAGAGAATATCGGCTGCGTTTTCCTGGTCGTCGATGCCCTAATCATAAAACCTTTAGTACGGTGTTCCAGTATGCAAGACAACACAGAAAGTTTCCTACTTCTGCAGTTGTGGAGCGTGTTTTACAAGGTGTGCAGGAACAAAACAATATTATAAACGTAGTTCAAGAAAACCCAAATATGAGCACTAGACGAATCAGTTTGGCAACTGGTATTCCTCATTGGCGAGTATGGAGAACCCTAAAAAGAGAACGTTACCATCCATATCATATCCAGCAGGTACAGCGTCTTCAACAAGGCGACGATATCCCCCGCCTGCCATTTTGTCATTGGTTGTCTAACCATCGCCCAGTCATTTGCAGAACCTTATTTACGGATGAGGCACAATTTACAAGGGATGGAGTAAACAATTCACGAAATAATCATAAATGGGCACAGGAAAACCCACATGCGGTACGCCAACACCGTTCGCAACACAGGTTTTCTGTAAATGTTTGGGTCGGACTTGTGAATAGACATTTGATAGGGCCACATTTTTTTGAAGAAAGATTGAATGGTGAAATTTACTTTGATTTTCTTCAAAACATTTTACCGAATATGTTAGAAAATATCGGTATAAGAGGCATGTTGTTTCAACATGATGGGGCCCCACCACATTTTAACCTTCAAGTAAGAGAACACTTAAACAATGTGTATCCTAATAGATGGATTGGACGCGGGGGTCCACATGAATGGCCACCAAGATCTCCTGATTGTAACCCTTGTGATTACTTTTTATGGGGCCACTTAAAAAACGAGGTTTATAGCATTGAAATTGAAAGTAGACAACATTTAATCCAGCGCATCGTTACAACCTGCGACGAAATACGGAATAATCCAGAAATGATACGTCGAGCAATTGGTGACCTTTCTAAACGCGCAAGAAAATGCACAGAATGTGGGGGAGGACATTTTGAAAATTTACTTTAGTGTCAATTACGTTTTATTTTTAAACACATTTAGTTATTGTTTTGTTATTTATTGTTAATTGAATGGAAAATATTTTATTTATTTAGATTTTAGTTTGTTCTCTTTTCCAATTTTTATTAAGTATAAAATGTTGATGATTTTCTTGATCAAAGTAACTGGTTGCTTAGGCCTAAATGGTTTAAATTATCTGTCACTTTTATTCTTTGAACAAGCCTACTGTGATTGATTAAAAATTTTGTTATTTCATACCCGATTACTTATTAGGACCACAGTTTTTTACCAAAATGGATCTTTAAAACGTGCCGGAATTAGGATTCACCCAGACCACCTAGGCTCAATAGAATTTTTGCAAATTTTAGTTATAAAACTATTTATTTTACGTGCCTCTCATTTAATAGGGTTCTGTAATCCATTTTCTTGCACATTTAACAACGTATTTAAATAACCACGAAGGTGTAACAAAAAAATGAAATAGGCCATTTTGTTTGTTTTTCCTTGCTCTTTTCGAATATCGTATCGAAATTTCAAAAAAATATATACAGGGTGATGTTTTATTGATGCAAAGAAGGAACATAAATTATAGTGAGTCCGGACCTGGATATATTTTTTTTATACATGTACCTCTTGGGGCTCGTTAGTACATTAGCCGTACCAAATATGAATCCGTTATTTCATTCCCTGTCAAAGTTATGACAAAAAACAGGTTTGGCCAAAAATTATTTAACACCCTGTAACTTCGTAATGAAGGCCCAATGAGACATTTCTATGGGAGGTTCCGGTTACCACTGATGTTCTCTACCTCCTATTAAGCCATGTCCCTCTCATGATGCAACACCCTGTATAAAACAATCATTTATATGTGACGAACAAACAATAAATGGTCAATGAAATGTGTCATGAAAGAATTCATTCAGTGAATAAATAAGCTTTGCTAACCAACAATTTCTTGAATTCTTTCCTAAATTTATTTTCGTTCGCAATTTGCCTCAAATTTACAGGAAGCTGATTGAATATTTTTTTTACTATGATATGAAATTGAGTTTTTTATCTGAGCAGAAGATGGAATAGGGAGTGTGATGTTATGAGCGAGTTGCGTGTAGTAAAATGGATTAGCATTCATGTTAAGCCCAAATTATTTATGCATTAGACATGCAGTCTCAAAAATGTATATACATGAGAGTGTCATAATTCCTTGCTTCAAAAACAGTGGTTTAGACGAGTCTGTTACATTAGCCTTACACATAATATATTTTAAAGCCCTTTTTTGCAGAACAAAAAACTTATTAAATAAATATTGCGAACAGCAACCCCGGAAACAAATGCCGTAATGCAGATGTGAGTTTATAAGGGCAAAATATGCGTTTTTTGCCGAGTCCAATTTTAATTCATTTGACACCACTCTAATTGCATAACAATTTGCAGCGAATTTTTTGTTTAATATTGAGATATGATTTTAAAATTTTAATTGACTATCAATATGTAAGCCCAAAAATCTAGTTACAGAGTTTGTTTATTAATAATTTAGTCATCTAAAGTTACCTCATTCAGATTGCATTGAATGTAATAATGTTAGTTTTAGATATATTAAAAGATAACAAATTAGCATCACACCACTCTTTAATCATTCCCAAATCAATAGTCACAATCTCATGGAGTTCATCATGTCAGAGTATTGTGGTGTCATCAGCAAACAAAGTAAACTTTCCTTGAGTTTTAACCAAAACCAGATCATTGAAATAAATTTGAAACAGTAATTGCCCAAAAACGGAACCTTGTGGTACACTGGACTTTTCTTCTAGTTGTTTTCATCATTAAAAATAACTTTTTGATAGCGACCAGATAAATGTGACTAAAACCAATCTAGTGTTTTACCTCTAAACCCATAAGTTTCTAGCTTTCTCAGTAGTATCCCGTGATTTACGCAATCAAATGCCGTGGTCAAATCACAGAACACTGCTGCGGCCATCTCACCATCGTTAAGTTGCAGATATAATTTCTCTGAGAAAGCAAATATGGCATCATTAGTATTTTTTGAGGCATGAAAACCAAACTGTTCTGCCTAGGGTACCTTATTCGGATGCAAAAAAATCTAGAATTCGTTTCTTAATTAGATTTTCTACTATTTTTGCTAACGTAGGGAGCAATGACACTGGTCTATAATTAGAGGGGGATTCATGATCTCCACTTTTAAAAAGCGGAACAACATCTACAATTTTTAAACATGACGGAAAAGTTCCCGTTTCAAAAGAGGCCTCCACCAAGATCTGGAAAACATTTTCTGGAAGGTTTAGAAATTTTTTTAATGAGATACACTCCCAGTCACTAGTATTCTTGTTCTTAATATCATTCAATATTTCGGCAATTTCTTGAGTATCAGTAGGCGTCAGGAAAAGCTATTCAGGTACATAAACATTTTTCAAGTACTTTAGAGGATAAACCTCTGGGTGAATTTTTTCGCATAATCTTTTTTACAGAACAATAGGAATTATTAATTTCATCAGTTCTCAGTTTGCTATTCACAATGGAGTTATTATTTTTTCCTCTAAGATCATTCACAATACTCCCACGTACTTGTTAGATGACCGCGATATTCTGATTCTATAATAAAGATTTTTAGCAGCTAAAATAGTCTTCCTGTAATTTTTTCGGTATCTATTAAAGTAAGCAATAAACTCAAGATTATCCATTGCATGTTTTCTGATTGAATGCAAGGAATGCATGTTCTTAGATTAAACTTTTAGGCCTTTGGTGAACCAAGGCTTTTTATTTATTTTTTGGTTAATGGTTCTGATCAGAAATGCCATATTGAATATGTTTGTGAGTATTGAGTGAAATAGTTCTAAAGGATTATCAGAACCTCTAACCTTACACCAGCTGCTTCCAAACATATCTGCATTGAAGAGACTGCAGCATCTTATCGCTTTGGGCATCTTTATTTCTAATGATACTTTGTATAGAATTGCCTCATGATCAGACAGGCCTGCATTAGTATTCGAACAGATTACCGCATCCCTATTGATATTAGTAGATATACAATCCAAGATAGTAGCAAAATGAGGGGTAATACATGTTGCGCCCTCAATGTGCATTTCTAGGTTAAAAGAAGAAAATAAATTAGTTAATATTTCAGTGCCCGCTGATGTGTTGTCAGAAAAATTTGTTATAGTGTGTATCTTATGAAATGTTTGAAAATACAAACTTTAACTCTGAAATGTTTTGTATGATCACTTAATTCAAAAGTTACATTTTTACATAAATTTGAATATTTAAGCATTTTTTCATTTCTTAATATTAATGATAATAATAATAGCCATTAACCAAAGGCCTTCATCAGTCTCTTTGAAAGATTTGGGCATCGTAAGATTAGTAGATTTGGGTATCGTCTGCATAAAAATGAGTTTTGCAGTGCTGCAAGCTGTTCATTAAGTTAAATGTGTATATTGAAAATTGATCCTTGTGGTACACCTGAATTAAGAGTTAGATAACAAGACCTAACACCGTCAATGCAGACTTTTTGTTGCATATTTTTAAGGTAGTCTTCTATTAGCTTAATCGAATTTTCAGAAAGACCCATATATTGAAGAATAGAGAGTAATATATCATAATTGATTGTGTCAAAAGCTCGACTAAAATCTAATAAAACTAAGATTATCTTGATCTGTAGCCCTAATATCATCTACCACCTGTAGTAATGCTGTGCAGCTATAACTCTTTCTGAAACCCGATTGTACTGATGGCAACAAATCAAATTTCATTAAATGATTTCTCAATTGAACTTACATTGCTCGTTCAATTATCTTATACACTTATAGCTCTAAGATCCTTATATTCCAAAAGGGTTTGATTTTTTAGGCAAGACTCTAACTATTGCATTTTTTCATGCTGTAGGATAAACATTTTCTTGAAAACAGAAATTGACTATATGCGTAATATATGGTATGATAAATAGGCAACATAATTTAATAAGTTTTATATTGAGTTAATCACAGCCCGTTGCATTACTTTTTATACACATATTATGGTTTCATATACAAACAAATCATTTACTTCTATAAGACAGAATTCATTATGTACAATGAAGTTACTCTAATAAAATCCTAAAAGCTGTTCTGGTGGTTATATGACAGGTATTGAATTTATAAAATAATTATTAATTTCAGTAACATTTCTTATGTTTTCAGGTATATCTTTTGACTTCTCAGGTAACACAGTTATTTTTCAAAATTTTCCATGCCTCATTTGGTTTACAATTATTGAATTGATAAGTGAGAAATGTCAGTTTTTCTCATTGAATAGCCTTGTTTACATAATTTCTCATTTCTTTATAAAACTGAAAATGCGCCACTGATTTCATTTTTTTATATATTCGGAAGGCCTTTCCCGCAAGGACATCATTTCTCTAATAGTGTTTGTGTGCCAATGAGCTTTTGACTTTGTTATTCTAGATGTAGTCATGGGTGTATGCCTATCAAATAAATTAATTAAACAGTTTACTAAAAAATTAACTTTTTCATATATAGTTTCTTAATCTTGATTTAGAGGTGCCTCGACAATATAAAACAAAAAATCAGGTGCGAATCCATGGTTCACAAGATTTTCTTGCAGTGATTGGCCTATTTTTCATATCCCTTTATATATCATGGACCATCAGGGAGATTAATTAGAATAATGGGTTACATTGGCCACAAAACATCTGTCAAGAGTTCTGCCATATTATGAACTGGTAAGAATTTTATTTAATCTATTAATCTAAAGGATTTCTATATTTAAAAAAATCTTTCAGTTAAAAATGTTTACTTCAGCAAATTTATCAATTCATGCAGATTATAAGAAATTTTCTTTACTTACTATTATTTGGAGACTGCAATTTGAGAGGTTGAGATTGAGAAGTGGAAGGTGAACTGTTTGATGCCAACACTGAATCATTTGTTGGCGTAGGCAGTGGAGTTGATGGATATTTGGGAGGAGTTGATGAAGGTGTCCTAAATAATGGAGCTGTTGTCATTTGATCCAAGAATGTATCAATCTGCTTTAATGACAATGCATTATGCAGAGTTTCTAGTGGCCTAATGGGAGGCACTCCTCCGAAACCTTCTATAGCTAAAATATTAATGCAAATAAAATGATAGACCCTCCCCCCGCGATTACAAAATACACAAACAATGTTAATATAATCTGCACCCTAGCCTATTAATAATCCAATAACTTTTTTTTAAATTTATAAAGTCTGAACTTCAGATGTATAAAGTTTTGTATCATATGAAAAATATTTATAAAATATGAGCCAAAAAACATAAAATTCATTGTTTGAGTAAATCGATAAACGTATTAAATTATATTTATTTATGGATAAGCAAAAATATATGAGAAATATGTTTATAAAAAAATTGCAAGGGGTCAATGATAGAAAAATTGTGTGTACCATGCATACTGCACATGTACATTAAATTTTAGTACCTACTTTATCAATATCTAATTTAAGTGGCAATTTTATATTTTTTCCCCTTTTTATAAGTAAGTACCTCAAAAAATCTGTACCTACACCTTATTGCAATTAACTATAAATAAATCAAATAATCTTCACAATGCTACAAATTCAAAGAATTTAGAAAAAGTCGATGAGTAGGTTACCACAAATTAATAAATTTCTGTTCTATCTTTCATCTCTACTTTTGATAGTAGGCCAGTCATTACGGACTTCGATAATGGAAAGTTCGACAATAATTGCAAAAGTTTTTAAATTTTGAGACAACATTGGAAAAGGGGGGGGGGGGGTAGAAAAGGGTGCAAAACCAGATTTTTATTTTGTTACCTTCTCCAATCTTGTCTCAAAATTTGAAAACTTTTGCAATTTTTCATACCTTTTTTACTCTAATGACTGGGGTATAGCGTACAGTATTACATATGCCAATTTCCAAATAAGAATAGTAGTATGAATATGTGGTTTCTAGATCATGATCAAAAAGCAGTAACCTAAGGAAGGTCAAGTTCAATGCCAAGACAGTATTCAAGGTCACTTCTAACAGGGTATGAGGTCAAACTTCAATGTGAAAGCCCAAGGTTTTTTTTTAATGTAGACATATCGGGAGTTCTAACGTTGGAAAAAATTGGTCTGGCACAACTCAAACTTGCCAATAGTATTTGTCTAGTATATTAGTGTGACTAGATTGAGATACCAATACACAGAAAGTAGGTAATTCCATATTAAATAAAAGGGTTGTGATTTACTTGATGCATAAATAATGTTTTCTAATCACTTTATCGCTTGTTGGCGCAGTGTTCAGAGTTTTGCCTTGTAATACTTTGTCCATTTTGTTTCGTGTTCTTGATCTCTTTTTGTGGGATTTGTCTCTGTTCTTGTTATCGCTCTCTTTTTGTGCATTTTTTTTACTCAAAAGAAACTCAAAATTTCTATAAACCACAGTTTAGGCAGCCTTGTGCGGCCCTGCAGTACCTCATTCCGATAAAGGTTACCCATTTTAGATTTGGGTACCTGTGTCAGTAGCAAAATTAGTTCAGTGCAGTGCGACAGCTTCTAGTTTGTGTTTAGTTTTAAGCTTTGCTAAATTTTATTTTTAAAATGTTTTTTAATTATATTGTCTTTTGTAATTTGTTTTTAGCAAAAGGAGTCAGGACTTCTCTCCCCATTTTCTTTTAGCCGAACCAGAGCCGCTCCGCCCGGCCATGCAACCCACAACCACGAACAGCGCGGTGGTTGCACGGTCGGTCGCAAGGTAGTCTCCGGGGAGGCAATATTATGTATTAATTTTAGTAAAGCCTGTTTACTTACTTGCCTTATAATACTGAGATAGTGGGTTCAAAACCAAGAGAAGTGCAATTTTTTTTTACTTTCTTATTACATTATGAAATTGAAAAAAGAGATTAAATATTAAATAAAGTAAGGAAGTACCCATAGTTTTTAGTATCCCCTCTCTTGTACTATCTGGGTAGGCATGAGGGCTGTCTGGCTGGCGGAGATGTTGTGTTTACCTGTGCATATTACATATTATACAGTTAAAAATTTTAATTTTTAAAATAATGTTAGGTCCATTTTTTTTTCATTGATTTCTGTTGACTTTTAAGAACACAAATTTATTATTGCCAGACATTTTCGTCATTGGTAACACTGTGCCAGATGCTATTTTATAAAAAAATATATATATTTTCAAAGAATTTCAGTATGACTAAAATTTTAATATGATGTAATTTAGCTATCAAGATATTTAAAATTAACTTGGCAGACAATAATTCGATTGTTTAATTAGGAGCCTCACTGCTTAAGTCTGAGAAACTATGGTGATAATATGCTGGTAGTAAGAGAGAGATAATTGCAAAAGAAACAGCCGGAAATGTTCCAGAAAAACAATAGAATTTGATCATAGGATAGAAGAATGGAATTAGAATCAGAGTAGATTTAGATGAATCAAGAAAACAAATGATTTGAAATATAAAAAAATTATATTTTTTATTTTAAATATGTTGACAATCACACGCAAATTAAATTAAGTTCCCTATATCATTGCGTCACATAAAACTGATGCATATGCAAAGTCATCGTCACTGCTGTCATCATCGTCTTCTGATGTATTGTCGTTTTCTACCATTTGACTATCAGTAATATTAATAAAATTCAAGTACCTTGTTACATTTGTTATTTTTTTAATAAGAATTTACTTTCAACAATAAAATCAGCAACTAACAAACCAGACAAAACCATATATATATTTGTTGATGGCCCAACCACAAGCTAGTTAGTGGTGATAAAGATGTGGGAAGTTTTACGTGAGCGTTTCTCCAAAATTTTGTCATGTAACGAACTCTTAATAAATGTTGCCAATAACTGCCATAATTCAGCTGAACATGGCGGTAAGTTTGATGAATCGAAATTTCTGAAAATTTTTTCAAAATTGTCTGAAATCTATTTAATTTTTCTTAAACAAAATTTATTATTTTTCCATTCTTGTCATTACAGAAAACACATTTTATTTTATTATTAACCATTGCAACAAAGTTTCAATTGAAACACTGAAAATCACAACAAACACAGACACGCGGTTATAGGAACAACGGCGCCGGCGACGACATTTTAAAAAGTATCTCTGGCGCTACCAACGCATAGTCGACTACTCTTCTAGCACACTTGCTTTCTCCCCGACTTAAATCGGTGTGGTTCCTTTTATGCACTGGAATTATTGTCTGGCAAATTAATTTCAAATATCTTGATAGCTAAATTACATCATATCAAAATTTTCGCAATACTGAAATTCTTTAAAAATATTTTTTTTATTAAAAAATAGCATCTGGCATGCTGTTACCACTGACGAAAATGTCTGGCAAAAATAAATTTGCGTTGTTAAACGACAAAAACCAATGAAAAAAAATTGTACCTAATATTATTTTAAAAATTAAAATTTTTACCTGTATAAATGTTATGCACACAGGTAAACACAACCTCTCCTGCCAGCGAGACCACCCTCATACCTACCCAGATAGTGCAAGAGAGGGAATATAAAAAAACTAGCCCTCTAAAAATTGTCGTTTTGGCAACGTTACTAACTCTCGCATTATTATATACTGCATATATGGGAAAGCAAAAAGGTGCTAATCGAATTTCATTCTATTTCTTATAAATTAGTGGTAAATGGACCTTAGAAGCATTACTACCCTATTCTGGGGTTTGGTTTTTTCTATGGGCTGAGTTCCATTCCATTTTTAGGGAATTAATATGTATTAGTTTAACTCCATCATAAATATTATGACCTTGACAGAGACTAGGACAAACTGTATTCATTTAATAGTGTTCCTTGTATTTCAATTTTATCATGTGACATGTACTTTCCAGGATTCCGTGCAGAAGAGTAGATATGGCTGACTTCAGCTGCAGATTTGACATTCTGATTAACTGAGGGCTTTTTGTGTAATATTGTTTCTGACTGGATTTTAAATAAAATAAGTATAAAGCAAGCATCTGAACTAAGCTGTCATCAGTGAGATATCTTGTTTGTCCTAGTCTAACTTCGATGTGCCCGCAAATCTGTGTATGACCTCGACTCCTAATTAGACACACAATCTTAACCTTTGATTTTGACCTTAACTAACAATATAACCTTTGATCTTCATACTGAAATAGGCCTTGGCTTAGAACGTGGCCTCTGTCTTGGAAGTGACATTCCTCAGGCCGTTGAGCTTCGATGAGGATCTAGGAGCCCCATATTTACACCAATAAGAATATATTTGTTGTAACTTTATTGGTGCATGGTGCATTTTATTAAGTACCTTTTTTGACAAGATTATTTTATCCATATAGGTATTTACAACTTCCAGAATCCACTTTTGAAAGATTATTTAGCAGTTATTTTTCTCTTACCAAACTTTAACCGACAGTTATCACTTACCTGTAGCACTACTGGTGTTAGAAATCATATCTCTAAGATTGGGGGCGCTGGAGCTGCCCGAAATCACAGCCGTAGAAAATAGAGAATTGGTACTACTTCCAACAAGCTTCTTTAAACCTATGGGACCTCCACAACCAAATCCTAGCATCTTGAAATAGCTCATCTGTCCGGCAATACTGTGACGATGGCGCTTGACGTTCTGGCCGCACTCTGAATTGGACATGCAAGGGGTCACACATGGAGCAGGGTGAGATAGTGAGCGAGATGTACCAAGTCTCCTTGGTGGGGAAGTAAAGAAAGAGAGGAGAGTAGAGGGTGTACGGTGTGAACAAAGCATACATGTAGCCTCAGGAGCATGCTCAGGATATAAGCTGTAGGGGACACTGGGAGAACCTAATGGAGGTGAAAGGTTACCAGAATCATCATTTTCACGTGCCATACTCTCATTATATTTTTCTAATAAAAAGAACTTTTCCGAACAACTAATCCATTCACTATCTAAAATATTTGGATCCGAAAATGACCTATGCCTTGTTTCAGTAAATCGTTTTGATTTCTCATCGATTTGTTTTATATCTGTATCCCAATTAACCTCCAAAGATGTATCGTCATTTTGACTATCTAATGTATTCTGTTTTGATAGCTTACAGGATTTACTGCCAAATTTAATGTCGGACAAAGGTAATTCATTTGTACTCATTTTGCAAGAGCTTTTGGTTTCCAACTCGGAAGTAAATAGGGCCAAGTTTAGCTCAGTTAATGGCAATTCATTCGTAGCACTCTTTGGACGAAATTTATTAAACTCGTTTTTTTCCCCTACTGATGCCTTACTTTTTGTATTACTAATAGTTAAGGGAGATTCTAAGTCACTGGAGAAATCAAGATCAAATGATCCTGATATAGGGCTAAGCTCTGGCTTGTCAAAATTACGTATTGGCGTAAAATCGTATTTTTTAACATCTAAAATGTGGAAATCATCCGGGCTAATCGTTCGCACAGGGATTTCAATAGGAGTTGATGGGGTGTTTGTCGGGGTAATGGATAGATCTGTGTCTTGAGGTGAATCTTTGTTTGAATTAAACAAATATTAGTGTTAAAGTGTATATACAAATGCAATGCAATTGTTAATAAACAATCAGACAGGGAGAGCCAAGCAGAAGGGTACAGGAAAAGAAACAAAAGATACAAGTCAGTAAAATGCTACCATCACCACAATAATATATTAAAAAGTAATATTAACTATGATTTCCTAACAATAATTTTCATATTCATTTTTATTTTGTTTGATCAGAATACAATTTTTAATCAATTATTCAATATGATTCCCAAGCAGCACAGTGCAGGTTTGTAAAGTTTTCACAGCTGAATTTTGGCTGCAAAATCGTTGCAATCACTTGGCATTTAGTTGTAATTTGGTTTTAAGGTCTCAAAATTTTGTATTTGAAATATTGTTACTATTGCAAAAATGTCACATATTTGAATCAAATGGCTATTATTGTTTATTGGATTTCTGGACAAGCTGCAATATGCCTTCCAGGAGTGTGAGGTGGTTTTATAGTAGACGATGCAAGATTAAAATTTGCCCTTTAGATTAAACATTTTAGCTAGGGCTTGTTATTTAACAGACCCCTAGAGCTTCGCACCTTGAGGTAAATCATGTTATTTACCATATGCCACTGATGCTTTCCACAAGTATGGCATTAGTTCATTAGCAGTTGTGGCAAATTTTAGTGCTTTTCTACCACTGCTTACTTTATGGCTAAGCAAAAACTATATTTTCAACCTTTGTGGCTGTCAGTTACTTTTTGAAATTGCAGGCAACAGCAATAAGAGTCACTAGCAGATTCCTGTCAACTAGTATGTAAATTGATGAAAGCAATTTAAAAATATTTCTTTATCTCATTGGTTCCTTTTGTTTTCTCAAATTCAAGAACGAAAGAGACAATAAGTTAGCGGAAGATTGAGGTAGGTTATGGTGATTTTTAATTCTTAATGCTTAACTGCTAAATGCTAATTCTCTTCTGTAAAAGCCGGTAAGGTGTTAAGCAACTTACAAGCTCAATTCCAACCGAATAAAAACAAAATGGTTTGGATAGACTTAAATGGTTAATTTAACAGTTATTTGGATTTATTTTTATACAATATAGTTTATGGAATTTAGCCGCCATATTTTCTTGTAAATGAGCATCAGAATTGAAGACAGGCATTTTGAATAATATTTAAGTTTTTTTTTATATTTAGAATATTGATTAGCTTATAAGAGAGCTGTATTTCTTGGTTCAGCAGTGACGTCATGCATGAATGCACTCAATAAGCTTTAAAGTGTCCCCCAAAAGATCACTAATAATACATATTCAGGATTAAGTAGGGAAAAACGTCACATATAGTTATTATTTTGATGGATTTGTGATTTTATGCCACAACATCAACGCAACCTCTTTAAAACGTCATCTCAACTAGCAATAATGGCCATCAATTCTGCTGCAACAACAGCTTTAGCCGCAACTTGCTTACTTGGGATTATTGAAACATAGATATTGAATTAAACCTTTATATTGCATATATTATTTATACAAGGTATCATACAAATCACTTACAAAAACTGAAGAAATTATAAACAAAAACAAGATGAACACTTTATGTGAACAGTTTCACAAAACAGTAGATCTTCAATATACCATAGGTTTTTAAAATACTGTTTTAAAGCTTATTTTTTTTAATATTACCCCTTTAATGTAGGAAAATAGACATAGTAGAGTGCAATTACGGTGGAAAACACTGGATTCGTGGAGTATCAGATAATGGAATTTTTCTTTTTTCATTCGGTTCTAAATGTCAAAATGAATACACAACTAAATTTTGGCAACTACCTGTCCAGGGCCCAACTCTTTATTAAATAATATTCATTGCGGAATAGGACATTCTTTTCAGCAATAATTAAAATTCTATTAAATTATCAAGACATTTTTATAATTGCATATGTACCCAAAGGAATAATTTTATGCTGGTTGATCTTAATCATTTATTTCATCATCATTTAAGTACCTAAAATTCACTTAAATTGTCAATTTGTATTACATTGAACTAATCAAATTCGAGTGCAATTACTATTCTTAAAATAAATAAAAAATAATTTATGTTTAAACAAATGGTTTCATTAGAAAAATATTTCTAAAAAGAGTCACAATATAAGTGTATCAAAATTGTGGCTCAAAATAAACAAGACGCTCTTTTCAAGCAAATCATTAATCAAAATGTCGTTTCGATAATAAAACTATTTCTCAAGAAGCTTATATAAGGTTTTCATCATGTTTTTACTGATAGTTTCTCCAATTCTTATTTTACGATATTAGAGACTCCCTATGTTTAAATAATATATTTCATATTTCAAGTTAAAATTGCACAATTTTTTGAGATTTTACATATTTCTATGTAGATATTTCAGTAAACTCCATACTTTCATCAGCTGAATTGTAATTTTTTTTATATGTGCAAGGAGTGTTTCAATTATTGTTATGATAGAAAAGTATATAGAAAATGTCATAATTTGTAAAGGGCATTCAAGAAAATAGGAGTACTGGTTAATATTCCACAATCTATTTTTCTATATTACTATTTTACTTTTTATGGTAGGTAAAATATTTTAAGATACTGTAGATAAGGAGTAGACCCTGCCATATGTATAAAAAAAGTAATTTGAATCTTTCTTATATAAACTAAGAAAAAATTGTTATAAAAATTACAAACACATATTATTTTGTTAGTAAAGTCTAGTATACTTTAACTTGGCGTGTGTATGTATGAGTTAATATTTCCGTACGATTTCATTTTCTCTTGTACACAAAGATCCAGAAATATTGTCCACGTAGATAATGTTTCTGGACTATTGCTTTAACTTTGTGTACAATATGGGAGAAAATGAAATCGTACAGAAATATTAACTCATACATACACACGCCAAGTTAAAGTATACTAGACTATAATGATCTTCATTGACCACAATCATAGAGCAATATACTACTGCATAAGTGATACCAACAAAATTTTATTTATGATGTACTATTCACTGGCCAGTTAATATATTATTTGTATAAGCCATTGTATATTCATATAATAAATAAATAATTATAATATAATTATTGTAATTAATCGGGATCATTCACACTCTTGTTGTTTATTTTTTTAGGTTACTTCTACAGTTCAAATCATGAATGTTGTCATTCACATCATCATCATTTAATTTCCAAATCAAATCATCTCAAGGTCACACAGGATGACACGCATGGGCGTATCAATGTATGTAAAAGAAAAGTATTTTGTGATGAGAATATCTGAACAATAATAGCATGAGATACAATGAATTTTAACATATATTGCCACATTTAATTTTATAATTCATCTCTTGGATTTCTTGCAAAGGTAAAAGGAAACATCCGTTATGTTTTTCCTGATTAAAGCACTCGTTTAATTTCACCACTATGTCTCTTGCTATTGCATCAGTCTTTTGTCCACCGCATGCAACTGAGTTGACAGAGAATGCTCAATGTTTCTTGCGGCCATGACTAACGCATGTAATATTCACTTGTAAAATGCATTGTTATGCTCAGAACTTCTGTCGTAGCCTCAGTAGACGTGGCTTTCTGTTATTCACATCCTATGCGCTTTGTATTTGCAAAGATAGGAAAATCGCATGTTGTTGATAAGTAGGTATATAAATTGATGACGTGAACGGCAACACTCGTGATGCTTGAAATGCTTTTTTCTATTTACTGGATTTTTAAAATGCAATGATATCCATGAATCATTACCATAATAAAGTGCCGAAACAAACGAACAGTCTTCACATTTTATGTCAAACTGCAAACATGAAAATCTCAAATTATTTTTGCATTTATAATAAATAGTCACTTGTCAAGGTTTGGTTGTAAAATTTTATATTTTTATTATAAATAAAGCTCTTATTTAATCATTTATTTTATAAATTAAAAATTACTTATTAAGAGAAGAAGAGTAAAACAGACATAGTATAGCTTAAGTATTAACCAATACCCTATCAAATATACGGCTCCTTCTGTATTAATTTTATAAATATGTAGAAATAGCAAGAAAATACAATATTATAAAGTCATTCAAGGCAAGGCAAATCAAACACACATGCACTATACAACAAAAAATAAGTGAAAAGACAAATAAACAAAGCAGGTCAATGAAATGAAGAACAGCAAAATATTTCCACATCAGAGAATGTTGATGAGGAAGCATTTTTAATGACAATGAGAGGAGGTTAGGATAAAAAAGGGGGTGAAGGTCATAATGAAATACGGAGGTATACCAAACACTAATCATTATTCACTAAGAATAATGAAAGTGGATCATATACCTCCGCCCAAAAAAATTCTGGTCACACCAGTCGCACGGGGTTACCAGACAGATGAGTATATATAATCACATCAACTTGACTTTGCCCATGCTAAGCCAAACCCAAAGTTTCTACTGAGGAGCAGTTCCGTTTGTTATTAAATACACAGCAATTTGTGATTTTATTTCCATAAAGTAAAATTCATGTTACTATAATTATTGTTAGTGATGTTACGTGCATTTCAAAAATATTTCTTCTATTTTTATGAATTATTTCAAAGCTGTAGATAATGTAATGATATGTAATAGGGGTGGTAATGTCTTCACCGTGCTTGAGTGTGGTTAAATTTCACTAGCATACGGTGAAGACAAACTTACCACCCTCATTAATTACATAATATACTACTAAAAAAATGTTTTCTTAAAAAAAGTCTCATATATCTATGGAAATACATAAACAGAAAGCAGTCATGTAATTTCTAGATTTAATCATATAATATTTTCTTTAGACATATGCTTAAATATTTGAACCAATGTTTGCATCTTGCCAACATATTGCTAATTATTTGCTACCATAGAAATTCAAGATATGTTAATCTGAGTCATTGATAGTGTTATAAGATTCCATTATTATTTCTTAAACAGCAAATTTAAAATGTTTTCCTTTGCATTTACCTTCAAAAACAAATTACCTTACTCATTTCTAATAACTGACTAGGTCAAATAAATTTTCTATTTTCGTGCACTTCAAAATTCTTTAATGAGAAAATAAAATCACAAAACTTTTAAAGAAACCAAAACAAAACGAGAATAATGTAGAGACTTTGTCACATCTAGCTTTGCAAAGCAGAAAAATGTTCGGTACAATAATAAGTGCACAAAATTATATTGTTTGTGTAGATGTAAGTAGCAAAATAAATTCTCTTATACCGCGCTTTCATTTTAAAAACTACATAAGGCAGCATTCGGTAAAGCTCGTGAGTGGCAATCACAATTGTGAGGATTGGTCGCCATACACCGAAGTGTTGCCATTCTTATTAGTTTGATACGCATTTTTCACTTGAAAAAGTGTGGTTCTAGTAAAATGTTTAAATTTAAATTGATTCTGTTTAACTTTTTATGACTAAGTTATTTTTACTTTAAATAACTTCATAGTTATTTAATAAACTTATCCATTTCTAACACATACATTATTTAAACATTAACATATGATATGTATTCCTCTCAAAGCGTACAAAATATAATCGATTCATTAATTTGCTATAACGACAGCCATGAAATTCAAAGTCTCCCCATTTACTTTGAATGCACAAGTTCAAACAAATGCTGTTTCTCTATATAGCATGGAAAAATGAAAGCAAGGTATAATGAGATGGACCCTTTTATTATAATCAACAATCATCTAATTTCAGTGAATTTATATAAAGGGCTCTTAGTTGATTTTTTCACTACTATGTTAGTGTAAAACTCTTTATCTACTCTCATACAGTGTGATTCAGAAATAGTGGAAGTTAACAGGAAGACAAATACTATACATTATTTTTTATCCCCAATACAAAAATAAAAACTACAGATGATAGCTAAACGAAGTTATTTTACCAAAAATATATTCCTTATGAACATTACCATGAAGTTATCTTACTATTCAATGAAAACCAAGCAACTGCAATAACGAGTACCTCTGCTTCTAGCACATGATTATTTTTATAAGGTATCTCAGATCCCGGGACCATTGCCGAGGTTTCGGAACCTGCTAAAATTCCAAGATATTAAATTGGTGCCACACAGCGGTAGAAAACCCCACCATCTAACTGCTCTGAGATAAAAATCAACAAAGTTGTTATTGCGTTTTGTTGCCATCCATTACACATTAAGATAAGGCATAATTGAGTAGACTTTTAGCTAGACTTCATCTAATTTGAGGATGATTTTGAATTTGTAAACTTTTCTTTAAATAAAAACATATTATTATTTTAAACAAAAGGCTTTTTCTTTTGGAATCCTCTTTTTTAATCAGCTACAGTTTTCAATTAGTAGTTGACCTTTTGCCTTTAAGATTCAATTTGTGGCTTACTTAATTTAATAGAAAAGGTTTCTTAAAGCCGGCAATGAATTAAAGAATTATGACGTAATTGCAATTGCTTTTACTGAACGTTGAGTTCCATTACGAATCAAAATTATCATTATGCAACTATCAAATCCACGCCATTTTTTTTTGTCTTCAGACTTAAACGTATTAAATAAAAGTGTACCTAAACTTATCTAGTATGTTAAATTATTATTTAATATTTATCATAAACATATTATTCTCGTCAGGAAAAATTGAGTCTAGCCATGAAGAGTAGTTTTGATATAAGTTTGGCAAAATTAAACCCTTATTCTTTCCTTCACCATATGGGTATGTATTTCTGAATTACTCTATATGTTATATATAGATATATTTGCAATAAATGCCATAGAATCTGTAGAAAGCAATAAACATACAGTATATTTAAGAAAAATATCTTGACAACTACTCTCAACCGAACAAACTTCTACATATCATTAAAATACAGAAAAAGCAAAGATGTGAAATAACTAATCTACAAATTACATAAAACAAAATCAAGTTGAATGTAAATATGTGTTAAAGTAAATCCTGAAACTTCAACATAAAAATTACAGTAAAATAGAGAAAATATTTTCTGTATAGAAAATAATATAATCAAATGTAAATAAGTCAGTTGAAATCACTTTGCATTGGTGAGTTTATGGGTAAATTTTAGTAATGTAATAGTATATAAATATTTCCATATTCCTTTTTACAACAAATAAATGTTGGCTAATAAAAGTTTTAATTTTAATGATGGAATGTTGTGTACTTCTTAATTACATAGCCATGGCTGAAAGTTTTGTTTTGTACTTTGGGTTTTTGTGAATCACTTTATAAAGCATTATTATTTATCCATAATCACACAATTTCATATTTTCCGTACACTTAAAATAGTGGTCCTATTAAATGAATAGGATATCTTGATTATATATTTTAAGAATCAAATAATTATTATTACTCATCATTGATACCATGCATTGAGTAACACAGACATTCCATCAAGCCGTAGTACTAAGAAGTTGGATGTTTAGAATATTTTTTCACCAATACTATTACATGACAGTAATTGGAGAGGGTACAAAAAGGAATTTGGCTAAACATTTATGGTAAGGCGTACCTTGGCTATTAACAGCGTCCAGACTTTGATGCAATTTTTCAGCTGCCCAAAATAAATTAGTATATTAAAACGAGGAAGTTCATGCACATATGTTATAAAAATTTGTAACAAAAATCACTGCTATATCTGATTTTTTTAAATGTAAGATTATGTTCGTATTCATAATTATGCTAAATGATTCCTATTAAATAAAAGCAATATTGAAAAGTTACAATTTAATTTCTGGTAATTACATACATGTTTCTTACCATTAATGCAAGACAATAAAAAGATATTGTTGTCTCACATAAGATGTAGTAGTTACCTCTTAAAATATATACAAGGTGTTTTCTAAAAGATATGTCAAAACAGACCATTCAGAAAACAAAATACTGTTGACTGCATCTGGTTATCTATATGTGCCAAATTATTGTCATTTAATTCTTTTATATTTTAAAGAGTCTGGGAGAATTCTTAAGTGATTTTGGCTATTAGCTAAATTGGTTAAATTTTTATGTTGTAGACGTTGACCTCCAGAACAAGTCTCAACGAACCTAAACATGAAATGTGTAGTTTTTTAGGTATAGTCTGTCAAAACTGGACAATTAAGAATTTGTTTTCTTAAACCATTAACTTTGTAACTCAAAGATGTTTATTTGAGACCAATAATGATTTAGGATTTTCTTCACAATTATTTATCGACTTTTAACTTCTACCAGAAAATATATGGAAATAACAAAAGGAAAAACCCCTTTATATTAGGTTTTTCGAAAATAAACATTTCATAAGAATGTTTGCATATCTTTAAAAACAAGACAATATGGTCAAAATCCAAAAATATGTGCCAGATGCTCAAAAATATGAAAAACGGAAAAGTAGCTCAAGAGAGCAGTCTATCTATTGATCATCAAGAATCTCTAAGGCAAGATACAGTTGAAGTCACGAATGTTGTCATTCACTTCATCATTCTTTAATTTCCGAATCAAATCAATTCAAAGTCACGCAGAATGGCACGCATGAGCGCAGAGCTGGGCCGAGTACTCACAAAAGTACACGAAAATTGTATTCGAGTACTTTATGTACTCGAGTATTGGTACTCCCGGGACATATTTTCAAATGTATTCAAGTACATGTACTTCTTGCAATTTGACAAGTACTCGAGTACTCGAAAATGTACTCTAAGTTATGGTAAGAATTTTGCATGTAGGCACAGACTCTCTGTATGCTTAACGATTTCCCAACCATAAAACAGATGTTCTTGCGATATAATACTGCTATACCATCTTTAGCACCAGTGGAGAGGTTATTTTCTTTTGTGACGATCATTAATGCCCCTAAACGTCACGCATTAACTGATGATACTTTTGAAAAAATTGTTTTATTAAAAACAGTGTATTGTAAAAGTAAATTTTATCTGGTTTAATTTTTATTATTTGTTACTGTTCATTTACACAATTTAGAATATATGTTTATGTTTTGTAGAAATTGAGTATATTTTATTTGATATACATATTGAAATTTATATTTTTCATTTCATATCTTATAGCTCTATTTATATATCTACCAAAACAATACAACGATTACAGAGAACAGTGTGGTACTTAATTATGTTTTGTCTAATGGATATGGAAAGAATTTAAGTGCTAAATAGGGTTTTCCCACTAATTTTATTTTAACAATTTGTGTCGTGAAAATGATATAATAAAACATTTTATTAATTTACAACAATTTACTTTTCTAATAAGAATTATTTCTAAGAAAATATCGTTAAAACAACTTGCTGATAATTTCACTGCTTTTTAAAACAGGCATTTTTACGCGCCAGAATTACGTATCTACCCGGAAAACCAATGAGATTATGGATATAATTAGTATGTAATAGATTCTACCTGTGTGTTAAAGAAAGATTTCATCTAAAACTCCTCAGTATTTCAATTTGTAATGCTTGTACTGTGATTGGTCTAAGGCAGTGGACGTGTAAATATTGGCCAATCAGAATCCAGATAAATGCCGTACAAGTTATTTGTGAAAGCGTCGGACGTTAATATTTTGTACTGTAGTTTAGGTTTAACCTTCACCGACATTACACCACAGTAGAGAATAGACCAGTAATTTCACTCCTCGGCGGTCCCTTTGATGTTTGTTGTACTCGATTTTATTTTTTTTATTCCACTGCGCATCCACTATTTCCATCCCACGCGCATTTGCATGTACACTACTTGAGTAAACAATAAACATCAACCCAATAACATCACTGCTGTCCACTGCGCATCAGTTAATTTAAACCCAGGAGCATGCTTGCGCACTGAAAATCTTATCCCACTGTTCCGGCCGAGTGGGAGTACTGGTATATTCTCTACTGTGATTACACATCAGATGACTAACCTAAAACGTTAAATTTATATTTGGGAGTGTCTACAGCTCCGGGTAAATCCGTATGATTAATTTTTATTATTCCTCCGTCCAGGCAATTCACGCCGCACATGCGCGATGACGTTCAAACATATTGATATAGTAAGAATTATAAGGTTACCGATTAGCAGTCTGTGGTGTAATACTTAGGGTTCCCGATTCTCACAGGTGAGGTCGAGGGTTCGAATCCGCTTGCTACAGTTTTTTTTTTATCACATTTTGTTAACTAAAATACGTAATACGAATATTTCTTTAGGTTAGTTCGTTGGGTTAAATATGTTAATATTTTTTGATGTAGTATAGTTGCTTATGATAGATAATGTCCCTTGCCCTCGACGGCAGCCAATCATGTGCATGCCCGGTTTTAGACGGAGGAATAATAAAAATTAATCATACGGATTTACCCGGAGCTGTAGACATTGCCTTTATATTTTTATGTTTGTATTGTTTGGAGTGGAAATATTATTTTATCAGTTTCTGGTTTATGTTTTATTAATTCTACAATCAAAATGGAATTAAGTGGAAGAGGGATAAGTTAAAGGTGCCGCTGATAATTTACCTAAAGTAGAAAAGTGCTGAGTGCTGTCAATAAATAGAGGTTATGTTATGTTAACAGAGACCAAGATTAATAAACAATCTTGAACAGAGGCAACCTCTGTGATATTAATTCTGTGATTGGATTTCAGGGTGTTGACGTCACAGCGCACCAATTTATGGCTGTTTAAAATGAACCCAATATTTTTCAAACTTCAAGTTTTTTTTTTGTTACCATTAGTAAAATTAATAAGATAATAAATATGCCATAATTATGATTATATGATTATTTTCTTACGTGAGTTAAGTATTTCAGCAATAACTTTTTTTTCTGGGAAAACCCTATTGGAAGTAAATATAAATATTTTTATATCAATATTTATTTTTGTGCAAATAACATGGCAGACCTGTATTCATTTATATTTTTATTATTTTATTATTATATTATACGATGATGTACTCCAACTCATACTATATGAGTACAAAAGTACTCGAAAAATTTGAATACTTTTCTCTTACTAAATGTACTCGAAGTACTTTTCCAATGTACTCGTACTCAAAAATATATGAGTACATTTGTGTAGTACATGGCCCAGCTCGGCATCAACGTTTGCAAAACACAAGTATTTTATATTGAAAATATATCGACAATAATAGCATGCGATACAATGAATTTTAACATCCGTTGCCGCATATAATTTTACAATTCACGTTATGGATTTCTCGCAAATGTTAAAGGGATCATCCGTTACGTTTTTCCTGATTAAAATACTCATTTAATTTCACCACCATGTCTCTGGCTACCACGTTCAGTCTTTTATCCACTGCACGCTACTGAATTGACAGAGAACTAACAGAATGCTGAACATTGATTGCGGTTACGACTAATGCTTGTAATATTCATTTATAAAACGCATTGTTACACTTGGAATTTCTGTTGGTGTTTTGGCAGACATGACTTTCTGTTATTTATATCCTATGCGCTTTGTATTTAAAAATCGCATGTCATTGATAAGTACATAAATTGACGACGTGAAGGACAGCATTCGTGATTTCAACCATATTTTAGGATTATTACTAAAGACAGTAGCTTCAATTGGAAAATCTCTAGAACTGAAGGTTTAAAATTCATTTCTTGTTTACTATTTTTGATAGTATGTACAACTACAGTGTGTCCTCAGATGGGGTACCACACTCTTCTAAACTTTCTTATGTTTTGATTTGCAGAGAAAAAGTCATCCTTTATAAAAATATTGCTGTTTTAAGAAGTCATAAACAGCTGTCAAAATTAAGATAAATTATACACTCTGTATACTTCTAAAAATTAGAAAATATGAAATATTTGTATGCCTAGAGGAACCTTAAGAGAGGATAACTACACACACTTCATTTGTGAATAGAAGTTTTTAGATATGCTTTGCTTCCTATTATAACAAAAATACGAAAATAAAATAAAAATAGTATAAGATATACAAAATGAATCAATTATATCATAAATTGATCTGACAACATATCAATATTTAAATATGGTCAAATTTCAAGTATTTTTTCTGAAAAATTTCGCCTAATCAAATAGATTCTATAAAATTAGGTCAACGTCCATTAAAAATTAACCATGCAGCTTATACTTCCAAGAACATCAAAAAGTTGTCATCACATAATATTCGAAAATGAGGGATATTAATAAATATATCATACAGTGTGTCCCCGAATGGGGTACCGCACTCTTGTAAACTTTGTTATTTTTGATTTGTCGAAAAAGACATTCTTTATAAAAAAATTCGTTTGTCTTACAGTTATCAAACTTAAGGTAAATTACACAGGGTATCCTAAAAATTAGAAAGTATGAAATCGACTTAAAGCAAACGATGTTTCTTTATATATTTAATGAAAATGTTATTTAACAAAGTCTCTTCAATTACGAAGAAAAGTTTAAATAACATTTTATTCAACTAATTTGAGCACCATTCTACATATATTGACATTAATTCATGGCATTACTTGGTACGATCTCATCGGTGTATAAAGAATTCAAAAAGGATAAGAAAAATGTAATAGGAGGTCTACATATATTAGAATAGTGTTTAACTTAGTTGAATAAGATGTTATTTTTTCTTAAAGAGGTTTTTCCTTATTTTGCAACTAAACTTCGTATTCAAAATTTTCTTCATATTTGAAAAAACTTTAAATAAAACATTAAGTAGTTTGCTTAAAGTCGATTTCACATTCTCTAATTTTTAGAATATAATTTATGAAATGTCTTCACAAGGGGCCGATTAAAATAAAGAATCCAAACTTTATACCACCAATTATTATCATTAATATCTGTTAGGGCAGGCACAAAACTTCAGTCGGAGCACAGCAGGATACATACAACAACAACAACGTCTCATCACAACAATGGTTAAGCAAGGAGAGAAAACTTTTTAGTCTAACGGCAGATGGCCTGGTAACTTTCACGCATGTTGCGTTCTCTACAAGCTGTTAGGGTGTCTTCACAATTTATCTTAAGTTTGAAAATTGTTTATGACTCCCTAAGACAAGCAAAACATTTTAAAAAGAATTCCTTTTTCTCAGTAAATCAAAAATAAGAAGTTTACAAGAGTGTGGTACCCCATCTGGGAACACGCTGTATATTAAATATGTCAACTTTGACAATTTTAAATACAGCATACCATAAATTTTTACAGTAACTGTGGAATGTATATAATAAACATAAATTAGACCTAAATCAAAATCTAGACTAGATAATTGCTTCTTAATTATACCATAAGAAATGACAATATACTGAAAAGATAAAATCAATAGCGCATTCAAAAAGTTGTCTTTTTCAATTTTTATTTGTAGGATTTTTGTAAAAAATTATTAAATATACCTACAGCATGAATTTTCATATCATATCTTGGAATATACCGGTTACCTAAAATAACCTTCGCTCCTGTTCGGAGATACTATAAGTAGTCTTTATTCTGATAAATTTATTTAGCGACCACTACGAATTTGTCAGAAAAACTACCTAACATGTCACAATTTTGAGAAAATCGCAATTAAATATTCCATAAAAAATTAAATAAATAAAAATAAATTTTTAACCAATTTTACAGGAGAATGATTCTCTATTCAATTTGTATATTAATGTGTATGTATGTGCTGGGTATGTTCATACATAATTAATAATAATGCGCGATTTAGATATAAAGATTCTGCAACTAGCTCCACAGCAATAAATTATATGAAGAATTTGTTATTACATGTTAAAATCAACATTGAATGAACTAGTTCTTTGAAACTCTGTATTAACACAAATGTCAAGTATCCCACATTATGATCAAATAGGTAATAATCAAACATTTTGTCAAAATTGTCATACCTGAAATATGCAGAAGTTATTCTTCTCATTACTTTAACTTTTTAAATGCCCTTTTTTGTGTATGCAATACTTTATTATTTTTTTCTACAATAATTATATTATGTTCTAAATACACTAAAATTTACATTGACTAAATTGGTGTACATATTTATAACTAAGATAAGACTATTTTAATAACTGTCAATCTATCATACACTTTTCTTTGAAAGAATCTCTGCCCACTTGTAACGAAAATATCTTCTTGTACTTGACATAATATATCTTTAGTACGAAATCTAGAATAGAATGCGTTTTTAAAAGATACTCTCATGAAACTTAACAGCTCATAAAATACAGGAATAATTAAATAATCATAACATTTTGAAATATAAATAAGTCCGCTACACATTTTGGAGTATTTTGAACAATCTGAAGTAAATCAATTTCAATGGCGTACATGACTATTTCAAGACAATATATTACCTCGTTTGTCAAAAAGAATATTCTTGATATGTGACTAGATTTGCAATTGTTGATCTATGATCCAGCATTAAAAAAATATAAAACCAGAAATATCATAATCATACTGGTTATTATTCTATTTCTTGTTCCATATGATCTTGTCTACTATGATCATATCAGTAACTACGATGTGCAGATTGAAGATTGAACCTACAGTGGCAACGGTATTAATAACTATTTATTTATCGCACTAACATGTAATAATCAGAGATTCACATCCCAGGTTAGCCATTACAGTTACAGAATTAACATAAAAATTTCGTATAACTAAAAAAACTAGAAACAAGTATTGTGAAAACCTATGGTACACGATTTCTCTAGGAAATAATTAATAACTTTCCTTCACATTATATTGATGTATATTACTAATGTAATGTAATTAAATAAAAACATGGTAGCTATTTAAAGGGTGATATATTATTACTAAGAACTAAAGTTGGGTTACGATGTGTTAGTTTATCCTCAAAGTAGCGCTCTTAAAAGCATGACATCCCCATGTATATGTTGCAGTTTAAATAAATGAACAAGCAGCCATATGCGCATAAGAGTATCTCCACCAACTACATACATCACAATTACAAATACATGTATGCCAGAGGCAGTTTACATTTCGATATGTAGAGAGTAAGGTGTGATTTAGTTGATGCAATGAACATTCTGTATTATCTATGCAAACTTACTTCTCAGTTATTGGAACTGCGTACCAGGTAAAACAGAGATTTCAAAGAGTTTCCAATAATAATCCGGAATTTATTGCTATTGTTTCATATAGTAGAGCTTTTATACACAAAGATACTTTCTGATCCTAATGTAAATATAGCTTCTTAGACAGTTTTATGCACGCGTTTTGTGTCGCCCATAACGCGACTGCAAACTGAGGCTCATTGTCTAGATCACAGGGAACAGACGGGTCATTTTATGCACTGCTATCACGTTCTGAAAAACATGCCCTCGTGTTTTAGAAAACGCAAGCGGCAAAATATCGCACAACATTTTTAAATACACGGCACCTTATTGGTTCATTTATACAATCCCGGCGTCTTCTGCCGTCCGCTATCAGTGCTGCCAACCACAATGTAAAATCATTTTATTCTAGTTGTGAGGAGATAACAGTGTATGTACAGCCACCAGCTCATCAAAAGATCCTACGAACATTCTAAAATAATTAAAAAACTTATCACTGTCGTCATTTAATTTTTGTAGAGATTACGAAAATGCCCCATCCACAAATTTAGCACGGTTAATGGGACGAACAGCCATCGATACGCATAATAAATAACACACGGATCTATCATCTATCTTTCAATGTAAAGAAAGTACCGGTAAGAACATACCCGTCCAACAAAATGTCGACGGCGATCATGTGCTATCGAAGTCCGACGGCAGGTGAACAAATCCCAAACAACTATTCGTGTGGCAGCACTGATATGATATGTTTGTCAGACGGGCTGCAATTTGCCGTTCTGAAAATGTACGACACAAAACGCTTGCATAAAAGCTGTCTTAGAGAAACTTACAATTTTTTAAATATGCTCCAGTTAAGTCTGTAGATGTGGAATTGTCACTTTGAGATTTTAATAACAGGTATCAAGATTTAATTTCAGATAATTTAGAACAAATATTAATAACAAACAATTATCATAGTACCAAAAAATAGTTATTACAGTGCAATAGAAATGTTTTTATCTAATTTTCAATATTACAAAAAATTATCCATCAAAAATATAAGGTAAGGTATTGTTTACATTGTATTATAGATATATAATTTTTATAGATGAAAATAATATAAGCTGATTTCACTCTTGATATTTACCAAATGATTACCCATACCTGAGATGTGGACTCTAGGAAGATGGCACATTAGCCAAGGAAGAAAATTTTTTAAGTGGCTAATCTGTAGTTACACGTATGCTACAAAAAATTTTATCCAACACTTTTTTTAAAGAATTTATTTAAACTATAATTTTTCCAATTTCTTTTTTATATTGTCTAATTGGTGGCAATGCATAACATTAAATATGTTAAATCTTCACAAAAATAGCAATTTTATACGACTACGCTGGATAATTTGTATGAACTAGATACATTCCAAACGTTAGTGTGATGTACTTGAATAACATGTACACAAGTGATTCCATAGAGCAAAAAATTATATAAATAAAAATTAACCCACAAATATATTGAGAAATATTTCAAAATGTTAAAATTTATAGGAACTAATATTTTACTTATCTAATACTATCATAAACTTTTCTACGTATCTAAATCTAACATGTGCTTAGTGACAAATACTTAATTTCAAAGGTATAACAAATTACAACAAAACCTTTTATTACATACAGATTCGGCAAAAGTAGTTTTATATATTAAAAAAGTGTGAGAAAAAAAACCATCATAAATTAGAAACAGAAAGTCGGATATACTACTCACAGCATGCTGCACACTTAATGAAATATTATTTTTATCACCTTGTCAACGCAGAGCATCAGATGGAATCAGCACTCTCGCGGCAACAGTGAAATGAGAGATTGAGAAACTTTCATTCGTGCCCCACCAATATAATAATCATCTGTCTCCCTTTCACATAAGCGTTTCTTGTTTTCTTCTCTCACTCGTTTACTTCAGGATATGTAAAACGCAATGACTAGGTGCACTCCAGAATGCACGCTATTTTCAGCATTGGGTGCACTCCAGCATAATCACTGATCCTACTACATACAGAAAGGGAAATAAATATGAGGCTGCAATTGGTGGGAGCTCACAGAGAGCGGGCACTCCACACTACATCAAATAATATTAACATGTTTAACCTAACGAACTAACTTAAAGAAATATTCCTACAGAAAGAAACCTACATAGTTCTTACTATATCAATACGTTTTAACGTCAATGACGTCACATCCAAGGCGTTCGTGATTTGGAGTGCACCCAACCCTGAAAATAACGTGCACTCTGGAGTGCACCTAGTCATTACGTATATAAAACTACTTCTGTCGAATCTGTATACGACATTCAGAGAACAACTGTGACAAGCAATAGGTCCCAGACCTAATTATCAACTGTGGTGGATGTAATCGCACAAAACTACAAAGAAGTTACCTGTAACAATTTCTCATAAGGAGTCCATGAACCAATGCATCCTGTCAAAATCACAAAGTCCCACCAATTCAAGATATTAATTTAATTAACTACAGTCCATTCTAAATGTTAAAACTTTCTCTATTTATTATTAAATCGGTCTGCCCTTAGTGAAGTGGCGTGGTATAACACCTTCCTGGATTGTAAACGTATGAGCTTAGTAAGCTTGCACTCCTGGCAGGTAGGAAAAATTTTATATCATCAAGCACCATGTCAATGCTTACGTTGCAGAAATGCTGTAATATATGATATAAGGTACAGTGAATGAACGTATTGCGTGCGGAGTGTGCACCAGAATACAAGAAAAAATACATGTGAAAAGAACTGTCCTAGAGCCATAGCCTTTGCATTTCGGGAGTTTTGTGAATAGCTTCTGGAGTGCACTCAACGTGATCCCCAGTTCACAAGAAATATGGAGAGACGAGGTTTCATTCACAAGGGATAAAATCTTTAATGGGAAAAATAGCCATGTTCAGGCTCAGAAAAACCCACATGTTTTTTGGACATTTAAGTTACAGCGATGGTTTTCAATAAACATTTGGGCTGGTCAAGCATATTTAACATTTCTAAGGGATCAACTTTTTGAAGATTTACCCTTGGGCATGTAAAGAAGAATGTGGTTTATGCAAAAATAGGCTGACGTTAAATAAATGAGGGAAAAAAATAGGACTCCTTGAAAATAAAACATACAAAAACGTTTTAAAAAACAAAGTAAACTGTCCTGCACCAATTAAATGCAGAGTGACAAAAGTGATGATAAGGTTTTAGGGAAGTACAACTATCTGGTTGCTTAAAATGGCGCTCTCTATAATAATAATTGTTGTTCTTTAAATGTGGCTTAGTTTACAAAAACATCTGACATTTACACATGAAACTTAGTTTCAATTAATGGTTACTTTACATCTATAATAGCATTAGATGGGCTCTAAACATGTGCAATTTGCTAGGTGTTATTTGACATACGTAAAAAGGAGTACAACTTTATAGTTAAATAAAATGGTATTCTGCATCAACAATCATTGTTCTCTGAATGCAACATTAGTGTACAAAAACTTTCGGCATTTGCATATGAAACTATATAGTAATATTTACTTTACAACAAAAATAATAGCATTAAATAGACTTTAAACCCCTAGAATTTGTTAAATGTTGTTTGATAACAAATCAATAGATTTGTTCCAGTAAGATGTTACAAACTAGTTTAGTTTGCCCAGTATACTAGTGTCATTCCAGTAATGAGTTCGAATATTTGCATAAACGTTCTGCTTCCTGCAGCATATGGAACGTGTTCAGAAAGAGGTCGGAGGTTGCCAAATTATTCTCAGAAAAGGATGGAACTTCTTGGGGTGATAATTTTAGCATATAAGCTGTGATCAGATTCCAACTAGATAGCAGAACAGCATCTTTATTACCTGGTTATTTACCAGTAGCCACTGTTTTTAGTTATACTCTATTTTACCTAATTTTGTATAAACCAATATTTAGAATATACTTTTTTTTTAATCGACTTATTTAGAACAACGTCCTACTGGAGTTTAGCATTAGGTATCCTACCATTCAACCAGGACACATACATACAGATAATTACACAACGATCATTCCCTACAACATTGCCATCTGCTGTAGCTGAGACTCGAACTCAGGAGTGGTACAGCAACTAGCCGTGTTGCCTCTCACACAACCCTATCCAGTCTACTGCTACCAACTCGGTAATTCATAAGAAACATCCATACCCTAGCCAAGATTCGAACACGTGACTCAGTAT
Source organism: Leptura quadrifasciata (assembly GCA_963675555.1). NCBI lineage: Eukaryota > Metazoa > Arthropoda > Insecta > Coleoptera > Cerambycidae > Leptura > Leptura quadrifasciata. The sequence continues at coordinate 75,148,832 of OY776674.1, read as the reverse complement.
TTGCAACCCTAACGCATAAGTGTTGAGCCTACACTTTACTTTTAAATCCAGTAAAATCAACATTTTATATAATAACGCGCAAAAAATTTAACTGTAGATTTCCTGTCGAAAATTAAGATGGGTACTTCACATAAAATTTTTCAAAATAACCCTTTCCTGTCCAGCTACACCCCCTTAAAGGGGTGTGTCAAAAAATGGTTTTTAATTTCTATCTCTAAATAACGTAATCGGAAAAATACGAAATTTGGCACATCTCGGTTACCCATCAAAAGGCATCTAACGAAATTATTTCATCCATCTAGCATGTACACAAAGGGGTGTAATGGGGTAGTGAAGCGCAAGTTATAGCCTCTCCTACTCAATTGTTAACCTCACCTTCGCGATGAGTTCAATTTGAACTTGGTACACCCTGTTTTTACTAACGAGACTCTAATGACCGAGTAAGGGCGGAATAACCCTTACCCTATGCCGTGAGCACATCCACCTTCTCACGAAGAGTGCGGTAAAAATAACCCACCGCACACAAAGGTTGCTTTTGGAATCGTTTGGTTACCCCATCGTCGCAGTCTCCTTCTGTGCCATGGGACCACACCACTCGCCTTCCGCAACCGAGCTGGTCAGTTGCATACCTGCTCCAGCTAAAGCTTCAAATGCAGCTTCGTTTTCAGTTGATTAAGGCTTAAAAAAAAAAAATGATGGAGCGTTCAAGTGGGACAAAATCATCCGGAAGTAAAATACTCTCCCGATCGGATCTCCGGGGGAGGGTGCCCACAGGGACACCTCATCGAATGTCGAAGAAACACCGACAAGTTAAATCCAAGAAAACTAATTCTTTCATCTACGGCGCTTGGAATGTTCGTACTTTGAACGACAGCACTCGCACCAATCGGCCTGAAAGAAGAACTGCTCTAATAGATAGAGAACTTCACCGACTCAATGTTGACGTTGCTGCTCTCAGCGAAACTCGATTTTTGGAGGAAGGCTCTCTCACAGAAAAGTACTACACCTTCTATTGGAAAGGTCTTCCCACCAATTCAAGAAGACAACATGGAGTAGGATTTGCCGTTCGGAATCAACTTGTATCCAACTTAACACAAGTACCACAAGGCCTATCCAAGCGTCTAATGCTGCTACGCTATAAGCTATCAGATGGCAACGCGGTAAATCTAATAAGCGTCTACGCTCCCACTCTGAATGCAAGACACGAAACCAAAGAAAGCTTCGATCAACAGCTGGAAGAAACCCTCTGTAGAATACCTAAAACGGAACGACTCATTATTCTTGGCGATTTTAACGCTAGAGTAGGGAGAGATGCAGACACCTGGCCAAGCATCATAGGCAAGAACGGTTTGGGCAACATGAACGCTAACGGTCAACTACTCCTAACTAAATGCGCCGAACATGATCTAGTTACAACAAACACCATTTTCCAACAAAAGGATAAATTTAAAGGCACCTGGCGTCACCCCAGATCAGGTCACTGGCATCTACTGGACTATGTTATCGTACGTAGGAAGCATCTCAAGGACGTCCAAATTACAAAGGCGCGCATTGATAGCGAATATTGGACCGATCATCGTCCTGTTGTCTATAAAATGAAAACTGTTATGAGACCCAAACACCGAAGAACTCAAGTAAAACATAGACCCCGTCTCTGTATTAGTAAATTGCGCGACCAACAAACCGTCGAACAGCTAAAGCAAAAAGTTCAAGAGAATTAGAGTGCACTAGAAGAAACCAATTCTGTAGATGTCGCTACTACCTGGACACAAATTAAAGACAGTTTAAAAAGTGCGAGTGAGGAAATTTTTGGCACTGCAGCAAGTAAAAAAACAGGAGGACTGATTCAATGATAATGAAGCTTTTATACAAGAACTTCTTGACCGAAAACATATTGCCTCCCAAAATGCTATCAACCACCCCAACGACTCATCAAAAGCAGAAGCTTTTACCCAATCTAAATGTGAAACGTAACGCGAAATCAGAAGAATAAAGAACGAGTGGTGGGCAAGCAATGCCAGAGAAATTCAAAGGTACGCCGATTCACACGACTACAGGAATTTCTTTCAAGGAGTAAAAGCAGTGTACGGCCCCAGTCGGAAAAATATGTGCCCTATTAAAGATTTAAATGGAAATCTCCTCAAAGAAGACCAGGAAATAAGAGCCCGATGGAAAGAACACTACTCTACATTTTTAACCAGCAAAGTCAAGCCGATCACGATATCATAAATCTTATCCCTCAATATCACACCTTCAAAGACTTAGATAAACCACTAACAACGGAAGAGATCTTAACCGCCATTGGGCAGCTAAAAAATAACAAATCTCCCGGCGCCGACTCACTCCCAGCTGAGATCTTTAAAGCTGTGTCGTCAGAGCTCATACCCTACCTCAAAAAACTGTTTGATGTCGTGTGGGAAAGTGGTCAAGCTCCGCAGGAGTTTCGTGATACACTTTTAATCAACCTCTTCAAAAACAAAGGGAGCGCTGCGGACTGTGGAAATTACAGGGGTATAGCTCTCCTGGCTGTTGGAGGGAAGATACTCACTAAAGCGATGGCAAATAGGCTAACACCTGTTATGGAAAAGTTACTTCCTGAAACACAGAGTGGCTTTAGACCAAACCGAGGCACATCGGACCTAATCTTCACACTTAAACAGCTTCAAGAAAAAGCACTCAAACATCAAGGAGAAATTCACATGGCCTTCATTGATTTAACCAAGGCGTTTGACTCGGTGGACAGGGAAGTCCTCTGGAAAATTATGCTCCGCTTAGGTATCCCTAGAAAATTTGTGGAAGTATGTCGCAGTCTACATACAAACAACAACGCCCAGATTATGTATAATAATGAGGCAACCGAATCTTTCCAAACCCTCACTGGAGTTAGGCAGGGATGTGTCCTGGCACCCCTACTTTTTAATTTGTTTACCACTGCTCTAACAATTATTGTTGACAACAAACTGACAGTCAGAGGAATAGGTCTCAGATACCGTTCTGATGGCGGTCTCTTTAACATAGGGCGCTTTAGAGCTTTCACGAAGACACGCACACAATTCATTTGTGATCTCCAGTATGCGGATGACTGTGCACTTTTAGCCTCTACGCCGGAAGAGCTTCAAGAACTTTTAGATGTGTATGCCCAGAGCTATGATTCCTTGGGACTTAAAATCAACATTGGAAAGACTAAGATTATGTCAACTCCTCATCAAGTGAACCAAATAGACATTACACTTAACGGAAATTCTCTTGAAGTGGTGGATCAGTTCAATTACTTAGGCAACGTTGTTAATGACAAAGCAAACATGGACAGCGAGATTCGCAATAGAATTAACGCTGCATCTAGAGCACTCTGGGGACTTAGAGAGAGAGTATTTGACAACCACGACCTTGCTTTGTCAACGAAAATGGCTGTCTACAGAGCAGTTGTCATTCCAACACTGCTATATGGATGTGAAAGCAGGGTCACTTACCGTCGTCATGTGAAAGAATTAGAACGTTTTCAGCAAAGACACCTCAGAAGTATGATGAAAATCCGTTGGTTCCATCACATATCAAACGCGGAAGTACTCAGGAGAGCAAACAGCCTTCCAATTGAGGTGCTTATTTCAAGAGCACGCCTAAGATGGGCAGGTCACGTTCATCGTATGCATGATAACTGCCTTCCTAAATGTACACTTTATGGTGAATTGCTAAGCGGTAGAAGAAGGCGTGGCGGTCAACGAAAGAGGTTCAAAGACGTTCTCCATGAAAATCTAAAATCCTGCGGTATTCCAGACGAGCAATGGGAACAACTTGCAGCGGACAGAACCGAATGGCGAGGGGTTGTGGCCAGCTATCAAGGAAATGTTGCTGCAAGAAGGCCGAATCCAAGACCTAACCAAGTCTATGTTTGTCCTGACTGCGGTCGACATGTGCTCTCCCGAATTGGTCTCTATAGCCATAGTCGTGTGCACCGTAGATGAATGGGAATTACAATAGACTACACCTTTTACTTGTTTTTTATTACACACAATCTATTGACTGTAACATTTTTTTATACTCGGACTCGAGTAAAGGCTAATAATAATAACACAAAGGGGTGAAATTAACTACTTCTTGAAATTTTGTAAATATATTTCCGCCAGCTATTTTTTTCAATTAAAAAAAAAAATAAACATTGTCATTCATTTAGAAACTTTTTATATCTTGAAAAAATTTCGGAAAATTGACCATTTTGAGAGAAAAATTAAATTACATTTGCCTAAGTGATCAATCAAAAGCGATGAGCACAATTATATTAGTGTAAAATGCTAAAAGTAGGCTGGTGTCAAATTATAATTTGATAATATTACATTATTTCTTGCCTTTGAAATAATAAGATAATAATCCCTTACTACTTAATACTAATAGTTTTCTGACCAGATTTTAAAATGCATAGTTTTAGTAATGAGGAATATGCTGACATACATTTAATTTATGGTGAATGTAAAGGAAATGCTTCAGCGACAAAATAACGATGTCGTAAGTTCCCTACTCGTACTGTGCCAAATGTTCGTACTTTTTCTAATATTCACTTGAGGTAAAGAAGGGGGTGTTTTAAAAAAGAAGTCATGATTGTGGTCGTCGCAGACAAATAGGAGATGCAATGGAGGCACAAATATTATATTATTTTGGTGAACATCCTGAATGTAGTATTAGACAGGCTGCTCTTCAATTCCATATAACAAGGACATCAGTATGGAGGATTTTGAAAAGGCAAGAACTTTACCCCTATCATTTACAGAGAATACAAGAGCTGTTCCCTTGTAACTTTCCAGTAAGATTTGATTTTTGTAGAATTATACTTAGGAAGCCATTAGATTTTACAAGAAAAGTACTACTCACAGATGAAAGCTGTTTTACTCCATGGAGTTATAAATTTTCATAGCCAGCATTTATGGAGCGACGATAATCCTTATGCTGTTGTAAATGGAAGATATCAATACAACTTTTCAAGAAATATTTGGATCGGAATTATAGGCAATAAATTAATAAGGCCTTTTGAGTTACCAAAGAGATTAAATGGTCCAGCTTATTTAAGCTTTTTACAGAATGACCTGTATTAACTTATAGTCAATTTACCCCTTGCATTACATCAAACATTGTGGTTTATGCAGGATGATGAACCACCCCATTATTCTTTAAAGGTTCGAGAATGTCTACACTCAATATTTAGAAGTCAATGGATTGGAAATGGGCAAGAAGCCACAATTAAATGTCCCCCTTGGTCCCCAGATATGAATCCATTGAACTTTCACTTTTGGGGCCACTTGAAAAAGGTTGTTTACTCGACACTTATCCCTAACATCGAAGTTTTAAGAGAGAGAAATTTTAATGCTGCCAATGAAGTTCAAAACTCTGCACATGTTTTAAATAGCCTGTATGACAATTTTAGGAAACAGTTGCAAACGAGTATTCAAGTTGGAGGTCATTATTTTGAACAAATACTTTAAAATCTAAAGACAACAATTGTTGTCTTCATGTTTAAATTTATATTTTGTGTATAAATTTGCTTCTCAATACTTTCGTCTTTAATTTGTAATGTCTCATGCAATTTATAAGCACCAAATGATCATATCAGTACGTAGTATTGTCAAATTGTAATTTGACACCAGCTTACTTTTAGTACTTTACACTAATATAATTATGCTCATTGCTTTTGATTGATCACTTAGGCAGATGTAATTTAATTTTTTTTTCAAAAATGGTCGATTTTACGAAATTTTTTCAAAAGATAAAAGTTTCTAAATGAATCATAGTTATTTTTTTTTAATTGAAAAAAAAAAAAATAGCAGGCAGAAAAATATTTACAAAATTTCAAGAAGGGTAGTTAATTTCACCCCTTTGTGTACATGAAATGATTTCGTTAGATGCCTTTTGATGAGTAACCGAGATGTGCCAAATTTCGTCTTTTTCCCATTACGTTATTTTGAGATAGAAGTTAAAAACCTTTTTTTGGCACACCCCTTTTTTGAAAAATTGTATACGAAGAACCCGTTTTAATTTTCGACAGAGAATCTACAGTTAAATTTTTTGTATGTTATTGCGGGACACCCCGTATATTTTATACAAAATCAATAAAATGTTAGAACCCATTTTGTTGAATAAGAACTTCAATTTAATCGTGCCAGCGGCCGCAGTCGCATACTTTATAGGTTATGTTGACTTTATCATGCAGATGAGTTCCACTAGTAATTATTTGGAACTTCTTCATAACTTAGTAGGGACTGAACATGCCCATGACATAAATATTCAGAACACGTTTATAACACCATGTTGGAACAAACCTAATAACATCTCTCTAGTTATTAAAAATAATGTTTTGCATCAATAATCAATGTTCTCTGAATACAACACACAAAAACTTTTGACATTTGCATGTGCAATTACCTAATCTAGATTGACGTTGCTTTACAACAAAAGTGATAGTATTAAATGAGCTTTAAACATTTGCAATTTGCTAAGTATTACTGGATATTAAAATAAATCTCTAGGTGCTTAAAATGGTGTCTAGTCCGGGGTCTGATGGCCACTTATTTGAAGTGATTACTAACAGGCTGAATTTTCGAGAGTGGCTTCATTTTGACGAGTTTTCCAACTTTTCTCTCTGCGAAAATTCCCGGTAGAAATATGCAAAGTTCTACGCAGCCGCTAAACATGTTGATCGTGGAACTGACATTTTCATGGCGTAGGACTAGAAAACCAGTCAGAAAGTTTGTAGCACAGTTTGACCATTCGATTTCAAAAATATCAAATAAACAATAGTGTAAAAACCAGCCCATTAGTGTAAAAAAAAGGAAGTTGGGCTTGTCCTACAAAACGATGGGTTGGACCGGCGAGTTCTCTGCCCCCAATATGTAAAAATAATGAGGTCTGAAATTTTATTACTAACGGGCTGATTTTTTACACTATTGTTTAATTAATATTTTTGAAATCGAATGGTCAAATTGTCCCACAAATTTTCTGGCAGGTTTTCCAGTCCTACCCCATGAAAGTCTCAGTTCCACGATCAACATGTTTAGCGGCTGCGTAGAACTTTGCATACCTTTACCAAGAATTTTCTCAGTAAGAAAAGTTGGAGGACTCATCAAAACAAAGCCACTCACGAAAATTCAGCCTGTAATCACTTTAAAAACAAGGTGTCGGACCCCAGACTAGTCCTGCATCAACAATTGTTGTTTTCTGAATGCAGCATTTTATGTACAAAAACTATTGACATTTGCACGTGAAACTACATGGTTTAGATTAACAGTTGCTTTACAACAAACTAAATAGCTTTAAACAAACTCGAAATGTTTGGAATTTAGTGAGTATTACTTGACATTAGAATAAATTAAGAGCGTACTCCTCTACTAAATTCACAATGTTTACAGACTAATAATACTTTAGGAGATAGAAGAAAAGAATTATGAAGACAAAAAGGATTCATTTGATATTCTGATGGATCTAAAACAGTGGGTGGTGTGGACATCTATGAATAACTCACAAAGGATGTAATCCTTGTGCGCAGATCATATGATGTGGAGGAAATATGAATACAGATTTTATATTATGGGCAGCATTAAAAGCTTTAGAAAACTAAAAAGTACAATTCAGGGCGGTTCAAAATCTTGGCGACCTCGGCAGAAAAGAAAAGAGTCACTCTGATATCATATCTGACCACAAAGGAGGCAGTAAACGGCAAACTAAGTAAATAACATGAAGCTCGCTGCATGGGGTTCCCAGAATTAAGGTAATTATGGATGTTCTTCAGAGTCATATTCTTTGCAACAACTAAAGAACAATTACAGTTAGGTAAGAAACAAATAAGGATAATAACAGAACTTCTAACTGGTCTCCCATGAATAAGCACATCAACATTATTGGTGTAGTATAAGAACCAGGTGAAAAGAGAATGGAACTTATTATGCCAGTGTCTATAGCCATACCTCTTTAGATGCACTGGCACTTTGGAGTCATTTCAGAAGCGATTGCAAATGCTCCCATCAGCAGCAACCTAAATTTTGTTAAAAATATTCCCTTGGTGAAGTAGGGAACACAAAGACACGGTAAGTTTAATGAGGTTCGGTATAATGGATCTTGAAACTACAGAAAGTTTATGAGATCATTTTCTCATTTCGTATATATAATAAAGCTTTTTTCATTAGTTCAGTGGCTGTAAAAATAATGCAAATTCGAAATTAAACAGATTGAGCTTTTTCCACATAAAATTCTTTATACAAACTACTGCAGCAAAAATTAGTAAGCTGTAAGAAGATATTTGTGATTTTAGTTACAAATTTTATATTAATAGAATGCAAAAATTATCAAATGAATATGGTGACTTACCCTTGCCTTTCTGGGGACTCTTATGGTCGTAACTTCTTGAACGTGGTTCTGGTTCTGGACTAGCAGAGCGATTTAGGCCAAAACTCCTGTTATTCTGTTGTTCTGCCTGATTTGCCAACTCTTCATTAAGACGCTTTGCAAGGTGCATGGCCTCATGCCCGCTGACAGTATGAGAACTCCTATAAGTAGAAAATTATTTTTAGCCAAAGTGGTCATCATAAGTTTTACCAAAAAAGTAATTATTCAATTTACTCCAAAATTAATGATTGAAAGGAAATTAGACTGTATATATTACATACCCGATAGGGATCGGATCACTTGTTTTAAGGTAGTGATGATATGCTGATTCGGGAGAATCTGGTGGTGAGAAACCAGTATGGCTTGGTGGTGATTCTAAGACTTCTGGGGGATCCAAAATAAACTTTTCTTCTTCGACAGCTATTTCTGCCTCTTCATCTATCCTAGGAGAACACTGGCTTTTATTATCCTCTGGAGTTGCCGTCGCTGAAGTATCTAAACTCTAAAAAAAGTATTAATTAATGCCATTCGATTTACCAAGGTAGTAAAACTTTATGTACAGTAAATTCACTATATGAATGTGTTTGGGCGTTCTGAATCAAGTTGATGGTTAGCTACATAGAGCCAGCAGCACAGCATAAGATTTTTCTGTAAATAAGTTTCAATTGAGTATAATTCGATTCGCGTGTTCCTTAGCCACAAAGAAATACTTATTTATCTATGTGATATTTTATGTTGACTAAATTTATATGATGAGTAATAAACTTACAGGACTTTTGCTTGCAGCAGATTCATTTCTAGAGTGTGGTCGAAATCCAGGACCGGGAGGAAGATTTTTTTGTACACAACAGTTTACACCTGGACTAAAATGCAGTTCTATATGAAATCTTTCTTCACTGGACGGATCTTTGGTAGGATCTTCATAAAGCATAATAACAATTTGTGACATATAATTCAGTTCTGATACCATAGAAACATACTCCATTGCTCTACGCCATTGTTCATCCTTTTTAACCTACAAATGAGCATCATAATAAACTATATTACCTTAGTGTATATATAACATACATCCAAAAGACCTCCATGTCGAAGAACAGTAATTAAGGAATGAATATGGCTTTCACTAGTGAAATAAAGCCGAGTGCGAACATGCCTTCCTGGACTAGAAACTCCATGAGAATATCTTGGATTTAGGCGATTTACTGTCTCCTCTCCCGACTCTTCTATATTACGTTGTAAATCAGCTTTAATTTTCTTTAATAAAGGTGTACAGATGCCCTGGCCTATTGTTAGCTTTTCTTGGGCAGTGAGACCATATTCCTTGTTCCATAAGTAGTTAGAAGACAAAATGTATAATAAACAGATTTTAATAATGGGTTAGTTTGCCATAAGCTAAATGTAAGTGATTAAAAGTTAGAATGCTGGAAACCATCAAATATTGTAAACAGAATAAGGACAATAAATCACTTAGCTTCAATTATTTTTGCAAGCAAATGGATATTCATCGCACGTAAATAAGATTTAAATGTGTTTCTGACATAGAATGGAAGCATTGTTCACATTTGGATTTGTCAGTTATGTCTGTCTATGTTATTTTTTAAGGGATAATATTGTTATGTGCTGCCCTCTAACAGAGAGGAGAGTTGTAATTACTCCCTGGCCAAAAGGGTGGCGCCATCTGTGGGCCAACTGGCGAACCACCATTTAGTAGTGCCTAAGAAAATTATAGAGAATTCCAGTATATTCTGGAAAGTTCTACAATGATATTCTGGACATTCCAAGTGGGTATATAAAGAGGTGAGTCCAACAGATGGAGAACAATACAGTTTAGTGAAGTATAGAGAACGGAACAGTTTAGTATCCAGTACAGTTCTGGTTACAGAGACAGTTTGTAGAAGAAGAGTTCAGTTGAGTGAAGTAGGCAATATATTTCAGTTCAGTGAAGTAAACAGACAGAGAGTTTTTAGGTTAGACAAAAGTTGTCAAGTTTAAGAAGAAAAGTAAAGTACACATAGTATTGTAAAAGTAGTGAATTTATATTAGATTAAGTTATTATTAGTAGTGTGATTTTTAAGTATTTACTAGTGTAATTTTAGTGATTAAATAAATCAGTGGTTTGTGAAAATTCTTGTTGCAAGTTATTTGAATCCACAAAGTGTTTACTGAAAACTGTAAGCACCTAACAATTGGTGTCGGAAGCGGAATTGCAACAGAATTTCTGAAGAATTCGACGTAGTTCCATAGTGTACTATTTGGAAACCACTGGAGATAGTGAAGTGAGTCGAACTGGAAAGTGATATAGACATTAGACGAGACTTATTTGTGCTACTGTGAAGAAATTTCTGCAACATTCTGTTTAGAAATTAGTGTAGTTTTATTTAAGTGCTTTCAACTGAGAAGTGATATAGACTTTAAATAAAATTTGACTTGTACCTGGCAAAGACTTGTAGTGTTGTTTGTTAGTTTTTGAATGGAAACAAGAAGCATGGCTGCTGAAAAACAAATACAAGACATGTTCGCCGCATTTAGAAAAATGATGCTAGAGGAGAAAGAAGAACAAGAAAAACGACGTCAAGAAGAAAAAGATGAGCAAGAGAAACGACGCCAAGAAGAGAAAGAAGAACAAGAGAGACGTCAAGAAGAAAAAGAAAGACGACGTCAGGAAGAAAAAGAAGAACAGGAGAGACGTGAAGAAGAAAAAGAAAGAAGACGTCAAGAAGAATTGAGAAAAATTATACAGGTGCAACAAGATGCTATCCTGTCAGCCACTAATGAAGTCAAGGAAAAAGTAGATAAAGTTGAACAAAAAGTGACTGGCGTCGAAGGAAAAGTGACTACACTTGAAGAAGGAGTAAGCGATGTCAAAGGAAAAGTAAATAAGGTTGAAGAGGAAGTAACTGAAGTCAAAGGAAAAGTTACTGGCGTCGAAGGGAAAGTTACCGATGTAGAAGGAAAATTTCAGGTAGTTAAGGGAGAGGTAGAACAACTTAAGCGACAGTTAAGAACGCAAGGAGGCCAGTTAGTATTATCATCAGGTCCTCGATTACAACCGCCTTCCTTTGATGGTCAAACTTCTTGGTCAACTTACAAGAGACAATTTGAGGCAGCGGCATGCGCAAACAATTGGAGTAATGAAGACAAAGTTATGGCATTGGTGCTAGCATTAAGAGGTCAAGCCTCAGAGTTGCTTCAGACTATCCCAGTGGCGCAGCAACGGGATTTTAAAGTTTTGGAGGCTGCACTAGATCTAAGATATGGCGACCAACACCTCGCCCAAGTATACCGGACTCAGCTCAAGTCACGCACACAAAAGGCTGGGGAAAGTTTACAAGATTTTGAAGCAGCTGTTGAGCGACTCACATACCTGGCTTACCCAGATGCACCCAAAGAATTCCAGGAACAATTAATAGTTGGTACTTTCATCGATGGCATAAGAGATGAGGAGATCAGGCGAGTCCTTAGATTAACTCGAGCTAAGACTGGTAGCGAAGCCTTGATCCATGCCCTCGAAGTTGAAGCCGCTTATGAAGAGACTCTACATCCGAGAGTACGAGCCATGAAAGTAGAAGAAGAGAACCATTTAGAAAAGTCAAATATGGAATCTTTGATGGCTGACCTGCACAAAATGATAAGCCAGTTGATGACCAAACCAGATGCTCCAAGGAAGCAGGAAAGAGAACAGAGCGATGGACAGCCAAGGAAGGTGATTCGGGGGGGAACGGAATTCTGGGGAAGTAAACACTGCAAAGAAAGAGGAAGTCTGCTCTGATGAGATGAGATTGATTGTTATGTTAACAGACATACAGAAAATGGTCGCACAAGTACTAAACGAATTAAGTTCGCGACCGGAGCTGAAACAGGAACCGCAACCGCCGAAACAGGAGCCAAAGCAGCAGCGAAGTGCTGGAGGTCCGACAAAAGTGATCCGCTGTTATAATTGTGGCAAATTGGGGCATGTCAAGAGGTACTGTCGGCAGAGGAGCCCTAAGGAAGTGAATGCCGAGAATGTAAAAAAGCAGCAGGATATAGCAGAAGTGAAGGCAGTTAAGATAGAGGTTCCAAAAGACTGGACAAAAGAAGTTCTAAGAGAGGAACAATTGAATGACGATGCAATTGGACCAATATTGAAGGCGAAAGAAAAAGGAATCCGCCCTGAATGGAAGGACGTTTCCAGTAAAAGTGTTGGATTGAAGGCTTTATGGGCGCAATGGGATTCCCTTAGGGTTATAGATGGACTACTATGGAGAGCATGGGAGAGCCCGGATGGGAAAGAAGTTACCATGCGGTTGCTGATACCCAGGTGCCGAGTACCAAAAGTACTTCAGGAAGTGCACGAGGGAATATCCAGAGAGCACTTTAGCAGAAATAAGACCTTGGCTAGAGTACGGGAACGATTTTACTGGATAAATAGCTGTCAGGATGTAGAGGCTTGGTGTCGCAGTTGCAAGGTTTGTGCGAATGTGGCTGCCAAGAGGTCACCTACAGGGAGTGGTGACCGAATGAAGGCTAGATATGACCGCAATGCCAGTTCGGCGGGATTCAAGGTGGGGGACTCAGTTTGGCTGTATAACCCACAGCCGAGTGAAGAAGGATTCTCGAAGTCTCGCTCACCTTGGGAAGGACCGTATTCTGTCATCACTAGGATCAACGACGTTGTTTATAGGATTCAACGTAGATAGAAAGAAGTCCAAGATGAAGATCGTGCACCTGGACAGGTTGGCAAAGTATGCTGGGGTATCTGAATTGTCTGACCGGGACGTTCAGGCTTAAGGAGGGGGCAGTGTTATGTGCTGCCCTCTAACAGAGAGGAGAGTTGTAATTACTCCCTGGCCAGAAGGGTGGCGCCATCTGTGGGCCAACTGGCGAACCACCATTTAGTAGTGCCTAAGAAAATTATAGAGAATTCCAGTACATTCTGGAAAGTTCTACAATGATATTCTGGACATTCCAAGTGGGTATATAAAGAGGTGAGTCCAACAGATGGAGAACAGTACAGTTTAGTGAAGTATAGAGAACGGAACAGTTTAGTATCCAGTACAGTTCTGGTTACAGAGACAGTTTGTAGAAGAAGAGTTCAGTTGAGTGAAGTAGGCAATATATTTCAGTTCAGTGAAGTAAACAGACAGAGAGTTTTTAGGTTAGACAAAAGTTGTCAAGTTTAAGAAGAAAAGTAAAGTACACATAGTATTGTAAAAGTAGTGAATTTATATTAGATTAAGTTATTATTAGTAGTGTGATTTTTAAGTATTTACTAGTGTAATTTTAGTGATTAAATAAATCAGTGGTTTGTGAAAATTCTTGTTGCAAGTTATTTGAATCTACAAAGTGTTTACTGAAAACTGTAAGCACGTAACAATATATATAATGACAATAGAGAAATAAAATATGGTTGTAAGAGAGTAATCTATTCTTCCGTGTTAAAAATCGAAAACATGGGTCTAAAACGCCATTGCTCCTGCTGCTTGAACTAGCAGGTGGGGAATTTTGAATTGTGCATTACTACTGATCCCTGCAGTCACTCAGATTTATTTAAAAAATTGCTTCCGTTTGAGATAACTTATTCACAACAATGAATTATTGCAATTATTATGAGTTGCAATGGATTTTTTATAACTTCATCGTTAACTTGTATATACAAATGTGATGTGAAAATATGAAAACAACATGCAAAGCCAATATGTGAAAATGGAACCAATGAACTTCGTAAGGATTTACTGTTGATACCAACAAATTCACTGATATTTCAAAGCGATAATGGCAAAATTACTATGGACAACAAACATGTCATACGCCTTGATGTCAATTTATTTTGATTGTCATTAATTTGATAATTGTTGTTATAAATATCACTTAACTATGCACGTCTCAAAACAAGGTTTTAAATGGTGGAATAAAACTGAAACTAAAACTTACTTTCATACAAAAACAAAATGAAACTGGGACCTTAATTCATTTTGTGGTGACTTGGATATTGATGATGATTAATGAGTCTCTGCGTCAATATCATTTATCACATCATACAATAAGGATTTCCCATCTGTAGTATTCGGTGTTTTTATGTAGCCTCTACCACCTTTTTGTGGATACTTTTAGTGGAAAATTAAAAGTAAAGTAAAGTTCGAACAATTCTATTTGAAATGAGTAATAAAAGTAAAGAAAAAGTAAATTATCGCAAGTCATTAATGTACCTAATAAGGATGTGCAAATTGGTTAATAATTTTTTTAAAATGGGGGGTGTGAACCAGTCTTCAAATATACCAGGATATATTTTTAGTAGAAAATCATAAAATGTGATGCACCAATGCGATCTCTTATCTGACTTCTCATTTGAAAGCTGTATCTGGAAGGTATCTTTTCGTTTTAACAATCTATTTTGATCCCTATTTGCAAACATTTTGATGTCGAAGTGTGCACAACTTAAAATTGATGTGAAGGCTGAACTTTTTGTAAAAATTCTTACAATTGCTTGGTGTGAACCACAATTTGGATTTTACAAAAAATGCTGTATAATTCATAGCAATAATAAAACACTTTTCCGAAAAAGTATTAACGGTTGTACTTTTTTACTCAGCATAACTTAAGTCGCTGCTGTGTACCACAGTAGAATTGACGTGAATAATGTGTTTTCGGCAACAACTTTCTAGGCGAAATTGTATTTTGAAGCAGATTCGTGTATATCAGTGTTTCCAGGAGGCACATCTAAAAAACACTCTTATACAACCACATTTTATTTCTCTATTAGTGACCTTGGTAAGTTTCTTAATGCCGCCTGGTACTTTGTTATATAAAACACTCAAGATTGATTATAGTGTGTTTTTAATAGTACCAATGGATTTTTTCATTTAGAAATAAATTCTGTTCACTTACTATTTGACGGTTATTACAAACTCCTTTAGTCCTGGATAGTGTATTGGAATTGAAAATTCTAGATTTTATGACCTAAAGTACTGACAACTTTCAAATATTTTATAAAAATAAGACCAAAAAAATTCGAGGTCAGTATCATTGTCTATTTTTAGCTGCCCTTTTCCTTGTTTCTTCTTGAACCACTTAAAAATTCATAATCCGTTCCATGCATTATCTCTTTTTGTAATTTTTTGTTTGTCAAAAGTTTATATATACAAGAAACTATTAAAAATTCTACAATATTTGATAATGAAAATATTTAATAACAAAAGCAGATGGCACAACTTGCTGGATATTCTTTGATAAACATTCTCGTTGCAACAAATTGTTTTAATTATTAGAGTAATGGAATGTGAATATCTGTTCTGCATTATTTTTTAGAATGAACTAGCTCTCCTTACATCAAGTGTTTTGGGAAAACCACAAAAACTAATAAGTTATTGTCCTTAAAACTACAAGCTAATACATCTAAGCACACAGGTTAGTCCATATGACTTAGTAAAACTATAAACTAACAAATTTAATCAACCCAGTTAGTCCTCACAGCTAAATAAGCTGTTTTATATATACCTACCTGTGGTATAACAATGTCTGCTAGATATTTTGCATAGGTGTATAGTTCTTCAGCCTGTTCGAATTGTAAGGTATGTTGATTATGTTGTAAGTCATACTTTATACAATCATAGATATCAGGTATTTTGCTTATATCAAAAGTCTTGTTTTTAGTGTAGAAATCTTTTTCTATTTTACCCCATCTTCGGCCCATTAGCTCCCACGTTTCACCATGATATAAAATGGCATCTAAAAATAAGACATTATGATTCACTAAATTATTTATATAGCAATCGAAGGTGAAGCTGCGACACTTATAGTTTGTGACTCGGTAGAAAGAACTCTAAAATTAATATTAGGAATAGAAATAGTAAATCATGTATCCAAAGAATTTTAATGGATACCTAATTTCATATACATAAATCGCTTTACAAGGTAAAGTAGACATATTAATCACTGAGTTACCATCCCCTAATTAGTATGGTTATAACAGCTGTAATGAATTGCTCTAATCCCTTTCACATGAGATAATGTTAAAAATTCGTTTGTACTAACCTTTCGTTTTTAAGTCCTCTTTCTTAACTTGAACAATTTCCATCAAATTCTTAATAAGTTCGTGTACATGCTTGCAGCATTTAACTGGATTTTTTACATAATCTAGGGCATCGGCTATGCTAGATGAGTCACAAGGATTTATTTTTTCTCGATCTTCTTGAGTAAAGTCTCTATCTAATTGCATTAATTCATGTAAACGAGCTTTGCACCTAAAATGTTAATAACCTTAAAATACATACGCAAGCAATTTTTTTTAAGTAAAAAATGGAACCATAGCCATCCTATTGAAGAACTTTAATGCACTATTGTAAAGATTTGATATAACAGAAAATACACAAACCTTAGATTCAAACAATCATAACTTTTATAAGTACCATAGAAAAATGTCCAGTGTATTTAAGAGTCTCCAACACTTTAACTGCTATGGACAAGTATGCTCAAAAGATTTTTGCGAGCCCTACTGCACTGGACGATATATGTTCACTTGCTTCCATTTCTTTAAATGTGAATGCAGATATATCTTGAACTTGTTGAGTTTATACAAGAACTCAATTTTTAAATTTACCGCATACAAATGCCATTAGGTGACATTCAGGTTACTCGCCAAGAGCAGTTAACGACTTTATCGGGTACACGAACCACATATTAGTAAAATATTTCCAGTGTCCATAACAAATTTTGTTTAAATAAATGTTTAATATTGGCTTAATTTCTCACTTATTTACTAAAAGAGAGAGAAAAAATACATACCAAATATAATTGTACTGAGCATACTACTAGCTCACCTATTGAGTACAGTAATTATAGAGACAGACTGTCCCACAGTGCTAACTTAGCAGTTAAAGGGTTAATAAGGTACCACATCTTTCTACACCGAAAATTTTTCTACCTTTAGTAAGTGAGACAGACTCTGTCCGGTCCACTAAAAAATTCACGTTCAGCTGAAAAATTTGTTTACTTACATATTTTGGTACTTGCTGCTATCACAGTCGTTATCCAGCAGACCATTAGTATTTGCACTTTTAACCATTTGTACTAATATAGGGGTCAATTCACCCTCCAAAGCTAGCAAACCTTTAGCAAAGGCAGCTGCAGTCATTTGTACTCTACCCTCATCAGAGGCATAAATTTTTAAGTCATGGCGGAACGTTGAGTGTAATCTGAGGAGACCAAGACCCTGAGCACCCGCATATTCACCTAAAGGGAGAAAACACAACCATAAAATGTGTTCTAATCTGATAGATTTTATTAAGAAGCTATCACACATACATACCGTATTTACATTGTACATTATTTTGAGGTCTAAGCATATGCATGTTTATTTCTATTGCATAAAACAAATGTGTGCATACTTATATGGCAAACAATGTATAATATAAATGCAGTATCTGTTTGTGACAACTTTCTATTATTCCACTACAAATTATTACATATAGCCTAAACAAAAATAGGTTTATTTCTTGGCATAGGAAAATAGGATGTTTTTCTGGGACAAGTTGATTGATTTGATTGACATATTATGTTTACATAAGGTTATTAAAAAACTCCTTCACATTTTAAACTATGCATTCTAGTGCACGTTTCTCTCTGAATTAGTCAAAAATAGGAATGTAGATATGTTTCTAATATATACAGAACTTTCAGCAATAATTACAGGATGAATTATTAGAAATTCATGTTTGTTAAGTTTTAATAGTGCTAATATTTTTTATCTGAGGTTACTTTTTCAAGTAATATTTGCCGATGATGGCACTGACAAGATAAGAAACTGACCTCAGCTCATTCCATGCAATGCAGCCAATATAAATTCCATTTAAGATGCAAGATAATGTTTATCTAGTTAGTCACAATTGCCACAGGTGAAAAAGAACTCATACACCTGCTCGACCAATCTGAAATAATATTATCCGTGTATGGTTTAAATATAAATTATAACAAAATTAAAATGATGGTTATAAGGCGAGCAAATAAAGATATGAGGGAGGTACCTAATATATAGATAATATAATTTGAAACTCTTTTTGACAATACTGGAAGTGCGGATATGAAGTGTAAAATACAAATAGCAATTTTTTTTCTTTACATTTCATTGTTTGATAAATGAATACTGGAGAACTAAGTTGAGTAATTCTTATTATACGCAAACTGTTATATGAGGCGAGTAATATTGCATGTGATCATCGTGTATATCAAAGCCTATTGGCGTTTGAATTTAGAGGGGGTATAATTCAAATTAAGGTTTACAAGTGCCAAATTGTTGTGTTACATGTGCCGTGTGAACAGAAGGTCGTATTTTAAAAATCGTAGAAAAGCGGCATTGGTGCACTACTTTTTACCAATTATTCACCAGTTAACTACCTAGAGTAGCTTTATCTAATATACAATTGTTTAGAGATATATTGACTGTATATGCACTTGTGGTACCTATCACCTGTATACTGTTACTTATACTTAATATCTTGGTGCATTAGGAATTCCTTCCAAAATGAAATATGTCCAAAGGGCCCATGGTCCTAAAGCAGTTGTAGTCTTAAATAATATAAATAATAATAAATACACCACAGGTAATGACGACCCCCTTTATCCCAGAAGGCTCTAGAAGAGCCTTGTGTGGGAGGGGGCTACACATTTAGAGACAAGGGACACACACCCAATATCCGTGTATAGTGGAAAAATCCCTCTCACAGTATTTTCCACTGCCACGACCGGGGATCGAACCCGGAACTTTTGGGTGAGAGGCAAGTGCGCTCACCTCTCGGCCATCAGTCAGTTATCCAGCGAATACAGCTCGTGCTGTACTTTTATTGTAATGGGATAGCATCTGAAAACATTCCAGATCTGGTAGCAGATTTAGATAAAGACATCGAGACTAATGATGTCCTCGATTCGTTGGAGTGGGTGTTAGGAGATTAACAGGATTCTAAAGATATTTAATATAGTGAACCAGGGACATTGTGCATAGTGCAAAATGACAGAAAACGCACAGGTAAGTTTGTAGTGTATTAGGCCGACCGAGGATAACACGTTAAAAAAACGTCCTGCTTAGCTCTACCCCACAGGTGGCATGGAAACGAGTTAATAGAAGCATTGGTTTTTATTAATTTATCTCATGAAACTACTTTTAGTATGTTATTTGGCGGATAATTGGTCAAAAGTAGCGTGTTAATGTCGTTTTCCTGCAATTATAAAAAATTCGCCCTTATTTTGGGTGCCACATTTCAAGATGGCGGCGCAAGAGGCGGTCGCTCGAGGTCACAAACTTCGAGTCATACTTAGAGCGACCAAGTCTACAATCCTGCCAAGTTTCAAAACTCCTCAAGCTTTTGTACTAAAAAAGTACCTAATGACTGGATTATATGTGGATGACAAAATACTTGCACTTTAACAGACCAAATTAACAGTAGCAAGATATTAGTTCTAAATGATGTGAATGAGGTTCAAAAACCTTTTGCTTGCCTGGCTTATTAATGGATCAAGTTTAGTGATTTTCTATTATTGATTTAGCAACCAGGCTATACATGGTTGCCGACATTTGTGCAACATGTCCTGTAGTCATTTATGAAAGTCCTGTATAGGTAATTTTAGTATGCGTTGTTATGTCTAGAAAAAATTGTTGAATATGTTTTTGGATAATGGATAATTTTGGGTACTGCCTATGAAAATGCGTAAAATTTTCTATTTATAGTAGACCAAAGAAATTTGGTAAACATACAAATGTAACAAAAAAGAGCTCTATTTCTATACTTTACAAACAATTTGCACCACACAGTAAACAAATGTACATTGATGGTAAGATGGGCAAATATTTTTTTAAATTATTTATATCTTACAGCTTGTTTTTTCTATGGTTTCTAGCAATTATAAGTGGCATTAATTATTATATTAAATATATAATCCTAGTAAATGTTCACAAGCCATGGTAATTATTTATTACTTGTATAATCCATTAAGTAAGAAAAGCTGTGATTGTTTTCTCCTGCCACTCCTATCCTACCGCTGCTCACAACTTTAACTTCTTATAATAAACTTTTTTAAGTAG
The DNA here is from genome assembly GCA_963675555.1 of Leptura quadrifasciata. NCBI lineage: Eukaryota > Metazoa > Arthropoda > Insecta > Coleoptera > Cerambycidae > Leptura > Leptura quadrifasciata. The sequence goes on along the minus strand of OY776674.1, from coordinate 75,128,416 downwards.
ATTCAGTGATAAATTAAAATATATTTTCATTCTCAGACATCTAGCTATACAAATATAATTTTATAACATATTATAATTAATTCTCCACCCAAAAATAAATAAACAAAATTAATCTGTTCATTAAATTTATATAAATTAGTTTTACCTTCTATGGAATTTATGAGATTCATTTTCTATTAGATATAACATAATATAATTCCTGTTCAACTCGGGCTATGGTACTTGTCGGCTTTCAATGTAATTTTTTTATGTTTACTATATTTCTGAGGTCTACTATACATTGACCTAGTTATAATAATACTCTTTCGAATAAGTTATTTTTAAGACAAAGTAATTCTAAAATCCTAAAAAAACTGTAAACACTCTATTTATTGAGCACATTAATGGTAAAATTATTTGTTATGATGTGTAATATATTCACTTAATACATATAAGAACATGTTACATTTCTTGTTATATAATTTGAAATATGCCCACACTAGGGTTGCCAATTCCAAGATCTCGCTAAAAAACTGGTCTCAAAAATACTGGAATTGAAGCCTTCAACCCCTAGATGAAACATTTTGTTATGATATGAGCTTTTTATATTTTTGAACTGAATATAAAATTCGTGTCAATTCAATAATCAATACAGACGATGCTGCTAACCGCGTATATCATCTTCAATATCAATTGTGTGTATTACTCAGTTCTTAGCTTCCGATTGAAGACGAGTATGTCGCAAGTTATAAGAAATTATTTTCGATCGTTTTGGAAACGCACATTGTGCACCTTAATCGATGGCAGTGAATTTATTTCAATTCATAGAAAATAGGGTGTTTGGTTTTTCTGAGTGTACATTTTACTACACAATTATTTTTATAATAATTAATCCCTCTGCATTGGTTTTATGTTTTAATAAAAGACAAATAAGTCTTTCTACAAGTTTAGACTCAAAAAATTATGCTGTTTTCAGGAGGATATCAGCTGATTGGTGCCTCTATAAGACTCATCAACACAAGCCTTACGCTGAACAACACTATAAGCACATCCGCCGAACTGGAAAATGTAGTGGAGGAATTCACAAGGATACTGCAAAGTTCCAAACATACTGTTATCACTACTATCACAATAAATCTTTACAAAAATCTACTAGATGCAGGGGACATACAAGACATTCGTGAGAAAAGCAGACTGAGATGGCTTTGACAGCGAAATCAGGATGTTAAAGATTGAGATGACCAGATAGGACAAATCAGGAGAGCCACCAACACTGTTAAAACCAGAAATGGGGAGATACATTGAAAATCGTTGTATCCTCGAGACACCCCACTGCGGAAGTTGGTAAGAGCCCTAAGACATATGCAGGGACCCCCTTGACGCATGAGAACGGACGAACAGCAATGACAGACTTGCAGAAAGCAATTGACTTAGCCACACATTTTTAGAACATACACAAGAATAATGTTCCCAAACACTTTAGAACATGATCTCATCTAAAACGATATAAAGTCATTGACCATGACATACACTTGACCAGACATAAATTTCTGAGTCATTATCAAGCCCTAAAATAGTTGAAAATTGTCAATACGTTATCCAACAATAAAACATCGGGTAAAGATGATATTGAATATAAGCTGTTCAAATATCTCCCGAGTAAAGGTATTGTGCAGCTGACATATAACATTACGCAATTCTACATCTGCAGCACTTACCTAGCCAATGGAAATGTGTGGTGGCTGTACCAATCCTCAAACCAAACAAAAATGCTATGCTCGCTGGCAGCTACTGCCCTATCTCATTGCTGTCAGCGATCATCAAATTGATGGAGAAGCTTGTCCCGATTAGGCTTAACAATGCTCAGGAGAAGCTTTACATCAATTATGAGTGCCAGTTTGGTTTTGGGAAGGGCACGAGTATGGTGCAACAAGCCATCAGACGATGTCAAGATGCCATACTGTAACTTCCCCACTTACATCATAAACCTCATCCACTCGTCCTTGTCGGGGATATCTCTACAGGTTCAAGTGAATAACAAACTCTCAACACAACGAAACATTCGTGCATGAGTCCACAAGGATTGTGTCTATCACCAAAGTTGTATAACATAAACGTTTCTGACTTTCCGGAGATCCCAAACCCAAAGCTGATCAAATACGCTAGCAACATGGCTATGTATGCACACTCCTACAATGCACAAGCTAATAACATGCTTCTGAAGGTGCACATAGTCCGTGCCTTGGCTTATTATAGCCAGTGAAAAATTCGCCAAGAAGTCAGAAGCGATAGTCTTCATGTGCTGCTTTATTGAAAACAGAGTTCTAATGGTCAGGGGTAATCAATTTCTAAACAAAAAGTGCGTTACGTGCTTAGGGGTCAGATTAGACTACTTAACTAACGTTTAATACACATATAAATGGGGCAATAAGGACGGTCTGTATCCACTCCTGATTAGGGGTAGCAGACATAACAGACAAAATATAAAGTTAATATACACAATGGTAATCATATACAATTTACATACATGGCACTGGCTTGGTGCAGAACGTCTGTCATGACAATAAATATAAGTGTATTTTTTTAATGTTGAATACATTTGTTCTTTCTCTTTTATATTTCGAAATGTAAAGTAAGCGAACATTAGACGTGGTTGTTACTTGGATGGGTTCCCCGCTTCTGGAAAATACAATTTGCGCCTCTTCTTCTAGTGGCTTATATATCAGTGTATGCGTAGAAGCTATGCAAACTTAGATGCGGATTGTGTAGTAGATATACCATCTTTCGTAGGGGATATAAAGGTACTGGTCTCTTGTCTGTTAAATGTTAGGTAAATAAAAGATCCCTGCTCTTCGCCAGAGAAGAGGTTCGGCAGAATTCCTGGTTGGGGGCAGCTCGTCTCCAGGTATCAGTGATAGGTGTCAGTAGCAAAAGTAGGCTGATATTAAATAAATGTAGAAAAAAATTTTAAGCTAATGATGAAAAATTAATGAATCCAGCAAGTTCAGTTTTCGGGACCAGTCCCAAGATATAATAGTCAAATTCAAAAAATCCAGGGGTTGAAATAATGTTCTCGGATTGACAGCCCTAGCACACATAAAAAGTATTATTTATTGTTTTATAAAAAGATTATAAAACTTAAACCGCTATAACTTTGAATATGAAAAACTAATACTAAACCATTATGCACAATAAATGGCTGTTTCAAGTTTGTATAATTTTTTCTTAATATACATTTTCTTGTTATAAAAAAATGGTTCTTTTATATGACTAAAGCAACAAGAAAGCAAAATAATATTTATTATTTGCTAATTATTTACAACTCAAGCAAACTACTATTGACATTTAAACCTCGAAAGTAGATACAGGGTACTTACCAAAAGTAATTAGAGAACTTGTATTTAAAAAATTATAGTTTTTACTTTCTATAGCATTCTCATATCATAAAACGAGGCAATTCGAGTGGTACATTAGTAAAGGAATTAGCTGCTATTTGTTGTTTAACTTAATATTCCTATGGCCACATAACATATTATTGCTGGCTGACGTCAACGCCAAATATTATTAACAGTAAATTATAATTTTCCAATTTTCTTCGATAAATAATTCTGTTGTTGAGTTTATTACTGTCCATGTGCCACCATGCGCATTCATTGTTCACAATAATTATTTTTCTTATAAGCATTCCATAGTAATGTACATCAACTGTATGCATCGTAATTAATTTTCATAATTACTGCCAGGGCCGTGCAATGGGCTGAAGTGAAGAAGCGGCTGCTTCAGGGTGCAAACCTTTAGGGGTACACACGTGGACATTTTTTGATTGTTCCAGAGCTTAACACATTTTGTTTGTTGTAACTCGTTATGTTATGTTTTTATCTTTTTTTTTAATTTTTACTTCCACATCCAGTGGAAGTATAGTAACGCAAAAAAATACCATTTTTTTATTGAAATAGGCTTAAAATGTCATGAAACGTCGAGATTTTAAATTTTAGCGAAAAAAAATTCCCGTCTGTCGGTCTGTCTGTAACTTTTTTGTGCGCACGTTTACTCTGGAACCGTTTATGTTATTGACTTGAAATTTGGTACACTGATGTATTATAATGAAATCTGGAACTTGATTATATTTTGATCGAATTCCGTTGAAGGGTTCAGGAGTAAATGGGGTAAATAGGCAAAGCAAGCAAGTAAGAGTCCATAAAATTGCAATTTAGAGCATGTATGAAAAGTCAAGGTCTGAAAATTTTTTGGCGTTAGCTACCCCCTCTACCATCCCCATTGCCACCCCCACCCTATTAGTAAAGGGAGTAAAAAAATTAAATTGGGATTTAGTGTGTATACGAGAACCAAAGGCCTCTAAAATTTTTTTTGCATTATCCACCCCCTCTACCGCCCCTATTGCCACCCCCGCCCTATTATTAAAGGGAGTAAAAAGTTAAATTGGGATTTAATGTGTATAAGAGAACCAAGGACCTCTAAACTTTTTTGGTATTAGCCACCCCCACCCTATTATTAAAGGAAGTAAAAAAATTAAATTAGGATTTAATGTTTGTATGAGATCCAAGGGCCTTTAAAATATTATGACATTAGCCACCCCCTCTACCACCCCCATCCTATTATTAAAGGGAGTAAAATATCACATTGAGATTTAGTGTGTATACGATTTGGATACAAATGGATGTGGAAGTAGTGAATCCTTGGGCAGCGGTTTTTCTAGTGGTTCAATAAAAAATCAGTCTCGAGTGGATGCACCTCGACGGTACTTTCTATCATAACATATTCTAATTATTTTTAACTTTCTAAAACAATTTGGTAGAACGTAAAATGACTCTGAGCGCAATTATTCATAGTAATGTTTAATGTGACGAAAAATTTGCAAAGAACTCTTTCGATACAATACCCCATTTTATAAAAATTCATATTTGATTATATATTTTTCAATTACGTAACATTTTTGGGTTGGGGAGGGAATTCGACGAAGCTACCTCTGGGTGCTCCTACGGGACATTTGCAGAAAACATTTTCGATAAGATTTTCCACGCTAACCAATTTTTATTTTAAAAATCTTTTAATGCGATAAAAATTTGTTTTTGTGCTCTTCCTGGAGCCGTCTCTAGTACTCTGTCATGAAATTTGAAAAAACCATTTTATAATTTTTCATCTTGAACAATTCATATTATCTGAAATATTTATCGATCCGACGATAAATTGGTTTGGGCTCTTTCTGGAACTTTGCTTAATATTTTGAAGAGAAATTTGAAAAACACTTTAAATGATTTTATTTGAAAATGTCTTTGATTCAACAAAAACTTATTTAAAACCCTCCCTGGAGCCATCCCTGATACTCTCACGAGAAATTTGTAAAAACCCTTTTTAATACAATTTTCCAGTCACTTGATTAATCGAACATTTGTTTTGAGCCCTCTCTAGAGGCGTTGCTGATGAGAAATATGAAAGAAGACTAATCGAAACAGTTTTCTCTCCTGAAGAGTATTTTTTGATTTGACATAAACTTAATGACTAAAACTTAATTGACATAATCTTTCAGGTTTTTTAGGAAGAGCTTAGAACATTTTTGAAAACACTGCTTTTATAATATGACTGAGTTTCTTGAGAGTTCAAGTAAAAGGTATAGTCTTATTGGAACTGTTTAGTTTTATACAATATATTTGTCATACTCATATATACTCGTTTATATGCAAGTTATTTATGTTATTGTACAATGGTGTTTTGTTTACACTTTTTATATTTATTTTTATCTATGCACCTTTATCTTTTATCGACAAAACCGATATTGTTATATAAGAAAATTATGCGGTCAATAAAATTTATTTTATTTTATTCTATTCTTGTTATTAGGGCCTGGCTGGGGCCGTCCCTATCCTCTTGGCGAGAAATTTGTAAAGAGCTATTCTCAGGTTGAAAGAAATTATTTTCCTGGCCCTGCCTGGGGCCGCTCCTGATGCATTGGACCAATATTCAATAGGGTTTTTCTGATTTTTCAAATCTTATGTCTAAAATTTCAGCTTTCTAACGATATTGTAATAGGGATATTTTTTATTTATCCAGAGCTTTTGACAGTCTCCATGTAGAAATCATTTCAGATAAACTAAACAACTTATGAATCCGTGGCAACATTAATAAATGCATCAAAATGGAAATTTTATGTTAAACAAAATGATGCCAAAGTGTTCTTGGACCATTAATATTCCTTCTGCATGTTAATGACCTTCCTAACCACTTAGCCCCAAAGACGAATAAAGTATTATTATTATATTTTATGTTGAACTGCATTTGAGAAAAACATATCACCCACGGACAGAGGATTTTTCTACAATGCCAATACTTTATACATATATGAGAAAGTAAAATGGATATTCCTGTTCTTATTTTGAAATAAGAAGGAAAATGGTCAAATGCCTAAAAATACTATTAAATAAATGATGGCAGCAAATTTGTAACTGGCTTCGCCTTAAAAAAATTACTAAGCACGGCCCTGATTAATTATTAACTGCTTGCGGAAATTGTACCTTACTCATAATTTATTAACTTCTTTATTAGAGCAGTTTTTAGCAAAGTGAACTTAAATTAAGTATACCATTGTGATAATAAACCTGCTGTGAGGAAAGGAGTGATTTATTTATCCCTTTATATTTTGATTCACAACACTGGCATTAATTCTACATTTATAAATGATAATAGTTTCCTAGAAACGGAGCATGATCTATTGTACGTCAATATTATGTTTTAAAATAAATGTGAAGTTTGTATCCTTCAATGAAATAAAAGTATGTACAAAAATAGTCTCATTAATTACAACATAAAGTTTTCAAATAACTCAAATTTTCCTCGTTTTACATTAATCACATTTAATAAAAGGACACACTGAAAAACTGATAAAAAAAATATTACCATTGTGTTCTGTGCTAAAGAGGAAGAACCCATAAAAATTTAAATAAACCAAAAAAATCGATAACATTGGCAAACAAACATTAACTTATGGGGATAAACTAAAAAGAGCAAAATAAATATACTATGTGCTAAAACTAATTAGGGGGTTAAAAAGCATAATACCAACCGGCTAAATGTCTACCTTGTCCTCCAGGATACATGCAACGGAATATTCGACCCAATTCTTCTGCCTGTATACGTCCTGCAGGGGTCAGTTCCCCACCCCATTTTAAAATTAAGACCAGAGAGGGTTCTGCGGGTTTGTCTACTAAAACAAATGTATATTTTATTACAAGGTTAAAATTGAATTGATTCATTAAATTTGTAAATGGAGTAAATGATTTATTATGGCATTAGTTACCCCCTCTACCATCCCCACCCTATTGTTTAAGAGAGTAAAAAATTAAATTAGGATTTAGTGTGTATACGAGAACCAAGAACTTCTAATTTGTTTTTACATTAGCCACCCCCACTCAATTATTAAAGGGAATATTACATTGGGATTTAGTATGCATAAGACTTGGATACAAAATCTGGATGTAGAAGTAGTGATTCCTTAGGCAGAGGTTTCTCTTTTTGTTTGTCATATGAAGTATATTAATTTTAAGCCAGACCTTAACTTACCATCATCTGAACTAGAACCCCTAGGCCTGCCTTTGGGTTGATATTTCATTTGTACTTTTCGATTAATACCAGAAAAATGGCCATACCTAAAAGAAAAACAACAATTAAAATTATACAGGGTGAATTTGAAATGCAAGTAAATATTTGGAACTGTTGAATTTTATTACTAAAAGGAATCCGTTTCAGTGGGATCCATCTATTCAAATTATTACCGAATATGGGACTGTCTGGAAAGGTGAATTTTTTATCACTTAATGAAATGAATAGTTTGAGTAGATAAAAGTTGTGGAAAAATATTTTAACTAACCGATTAACTTTAACTGACCCTACACAATAATGGAACATCTTTTTAACCATGTTTTTTCTCCCTTTTTGTTGAATATCTCCAATTACATTTATCGCGGAGCAAATAAAAATACAAGCTTCTTCGCATTTAAATTTGTCATAAAATTAGGATAATACAAGTTGTTTCTGTTAAGTAAAATAAAATAGTAGTAAAAGCCTAGATATAAAAAATTTGCAAATTTGACAGCAGACTAAATTTAATCTAGGATTCTAAGTTTTAACGTATATTTTTCGTTAATAACAAATAAATTGTTTTTTTTTTTAACAAAAAACAAACTGAACACTGTACATTTATACCATAATTTAAACTCTTTTTTCGCAGCATCAGTAATGTTAAAAAATAAGTGCGTTGACGAGTATTTAAGATTGGCTTCATCGTGCGCATAAACAAGGTACCAAAGTAGGTTAGCTATATGAAAATAGAAATTAATATGCATATATTCATCAACAAAGCTACACTATAGATCATAAATATAAAGTTAACTTATATGACTAGTCAACACAACATGAGCAGTAGTACATGTTAATATTAAAGAAATGGCAGGGAAAAATAAATTTTTATAAATTAAGACACAAAACATATTGAAAGCAATAATAACAGATTAAAACTGATAGTTTAAGAATTCATCTACCGAGTAAAAACCTAGCTGTGTTTAAAATGATATTAATTTATTTTTGCAAATAGCAGTAGTATCAGTACTTTTAAAGAAATTTATCTAATTATAACATTTAATGCCTATATATACAGGGCCATTTTGCGTTGTACGTAGTCTTGCAAAAGGTTGGTGTAACTGTTAAAGAATACGCTATAACCCCGATATACTTTTCGACGTTGTAACAAAATCCGACTTAGGAAATACTTCGTACGAAAAGCGTGCTTCACGTAAAAACGCCGTGGAAGAGGTTTGTAATACTTGTAATAATATTTTCGCTCTTCGGAGCGTTTTTTATGAAAAATTTTCAATAACTCCTTCAGGAGCGTTAATTTAGAAAGTGTAGCAAATGTCGCTGCACAGGGACATAATGTCGCCCCGACCACCTAAATTTAGAAAGTATAATAAAATTTTCAAGATTAAAAATCCTTTTACGAATCCACGTTAATAATAATAATAATAATAATAATAATAATAATAATAATAATAATAACGCGTCCATCACACACTCAATGAGGCAGTGCTGCGAACCACCAAACAGCACTGTCTCGACAGGATACGGATGCTAGTGACTTGCAAAAAGTCATTAGTGAGGCGGGCGAGGGGGCTTGCGGAAAATAAACTGTTCCGCGAGAAGCCCTCGCGCCTTTTCCAACCGCCTCCGCGTGTTGTAGACAATCCGCCGACTGCAGATCAGGTGGAGAACTTCTGGAAAACGCTGTACGAGGAGAGGCTTCCACTCAACCGAGATTCTCCTGCCCTTGCACACTTTGAAGCCTTTTGTCAAAGGCTTCAGCAACCACAGGAAGTGTGCGAACCAATAACCCCAGAAGAGGTTCGTAGGGCTCTTGATGGCTCTAAGAACTTTGCTGCTCCAGGTCCCGATGGGATAAATAACTTTTGGTGGAAAAAGTTATCGAGCACCCACCACCATTTGGCCAGAATATTTAATTCCTGGTTAAATGGGGAGCAGCAAATCCCTTCTTGGGTTGTTGAGGGGCGGACAGTGCTGATCCCCAAGAACGGAGATTTGTCCAACCCAAAGAATTACAGACCGATAACCTGTCTAAACGCATGTTACAAAGTGTTTACACGCATTTTGTACATGCGGGTGCTCCACGCAGTTGAACCGGTTTACGAACGGATATATGAGCAACGAGGGTCGAAGAGAGGTGTCGCTGGCTGCAAGGAGAACCTGTTGATTGACAGATGTGTCACGCAGGACTCCATGCAGTATAAGCGGAACCTCTCTATGGCCTGGATCGACTACCGCAAGGCATTCGACATGACATCGCATGAGCTCATTGTTCACTTGCTCCGATGTCTTGTGGTACCCGGTCCCGTAGTGAGATGTATTGAAGAACTGATGCCGCTCTGGAGGACTCGCTTTACCATAACATCGGGTAACGATAGAGTCCAAACAGAGTCGGTAACATTCAGAAGAGGAGTATTTCAGGGAGATTCCCTCAGCCCCCTTCTGTTTTGCATCTCACTACTGCCATTATCCGTCTCGCTCCGGAAAACCCGTGGCTACAACTGCGGTACCCCCGGCGACAGGAGGCATAAGGTCACCCATCTATTTTATATGGATGACCTTAAACTTTATGCCTCTGGAGAGAGGGATCTCCAACAGTCCCTTAGGGTGGTACAGGAGTATACGCAGGCTGTCGGTATGCAGTTCGGGTTGGACAAATGCGCACTGATCCATCTCAAGAGAGGACGATGCGGTGACTATGGAGAGGACGCGCAGCTCGTGGACGGAAGCATCTTACACCATCTAGATGCCGGAGAGTCGTACACTTACTTGGGTGTCGAGCAACGCTCCACCCAAGAAGTGAGTGTAGTGAAAAACGCTCTCCGCGGCAAGTATCAGCACCTACTCCGACAGATCTGGTCTTCAGAACTGTCGGGGAAGAACAAGGTGTCTGCTACAAATATGCTTGCCGTTCCGATCCTTCTCTACTCTTTCGGAGTAGTGAAGTGGACTAGAGAAGAGCTGCGTCAACTCGATGTAGTAACCCGCAAGAAGATGCATCTCAATAGGAGCTTGCATCCTAAATCGTCCGTTCCACGGTTATATCTCCCACGACATCGGGGAGGCCGTGGACTCTTGAGCTTGGAGAGTCTCCATAGCAGGATGGTTCTGGAGGGAGCATGTAAGGTCATCAGGAGTTCGGATCCCGTCCTCTGCATGGTCCGAGACCATGAAAATGCAGAGGTAGGAGCTTTTCTCTTTAAGGCAGCACGGAGAGCAGCCGATGAACTTGGTCTCATCTTCGACGTCGAGCGGGTAAACCCCGACTCTGTCACCGAGTTGGAACCCGTTCGACTAAAAGCCCACATTAGAGCTGCAGAACACAACATCCTTCTGCAGCTCCATAAGGATAAGCCATTGCACGGGATCTTCTATAAAAATATAGAAGACCTCGGCTTATCCGAAAGGCTGACCTTCGCCTTCTTAAGGTCAGCTGGGCTGAAGTCTGAGACCGAGGGATTCATAATGGCTTGCCAGGATGGTGTATTTAACACTCTCGTCTATCGACGTCGTGTCATGGGTATGGAGGTCCCTGATGTCAGCTGCAGGGCCTGCCGCAGGGCGCCGGAGACTGTAATGCACTTACTGTCGGCTTGCCCGACATACGCAGTCTCGGCCTATATTCATAGACACAACGCAGCATTACGAGTGCTTTACTATCATCTAAGGCACTCGTATGGGATAGACGAAACACCAGTGCTGCCTTACGTTCCGGGGGATATTGAGTCCGTTGTGGGGAATGAGAAGTGCCTAATTTATTGGAACTACTCGTTTCCCACCGTCAGGCAAATACAAGCCAACAAGCCTGACATAGTACTCCTCGACCACCAACTCAAGACAATGTATGTCGTGGAATTCTCAGCTCCCGCTGAGAGCAACATTGTCTTGAAAGAGGAGGAAAAACGGACAAAATATCGAGATTTGCTCTTCGAACTCCGCAGGCTTTATCCAGGCCATTCTGTTAAAATAGTGGTACTGATTATAGGAGCCCTCGGTGGAATGAGACAGACGCTGCTTTCAGAACTAAAGATCATACCGGCATGCCGAGATTCGGCAGAGATCTTAGCCGGCAGAATGCAGAAGGCTGTCATCCTCGGTTCATTACGTCTACTCAGGGCACACGATTCGCGGACCCGGTAGTCACTCACCCCACGGGCGTGGGGAGTGGCTATTGGTATTACCAGCTCCCCTCTGTGAGGGTCGGAGCCACAGAGTAGGGTGACTGGTTTTTTGTAAAAAAAAAAAAAAAAAAAAAAAAAAAAAATAATAATAATAATAATAATGTTTATTGAGTAATTAATACAAATACAAGTATGTATAATATTACACAAAAGGACAAAGTTCAATAAATTGGTCTTCCACCTTGCCTACATATAAATGAATGATTGTGCTATAGAAGAAAAAGAGAGTATAAAGGACACCAAAACTGGTACTACACATTTACACATTAAAATAATCTTGTTAAGTAAAAATTTGTTTTAAAATAGTTTTGAATTTTATAAAATATTTATATTTAAAATACATACTACACATTAAAATAATTTTGTTAAGTAAAATTTAGTTTTTACAATAGTCCTGAATTTTATAAAATATTTATATTTAAAATACATTTAGACAGAGTGACATAATTGATTTGAACTATTTTCATCTCTTAAGAGTAGCTTTATTGATCTTTTAAAAACTGGTTTCTGACAATGACAATAATGAAATAACAGTATTTAGCAGATTTGGTGCCATATATGAAAATGAATTCTAGAATTTAGATGTGGTATGCTGTGGTATTGAATAGTAATTTCTAGTCCTTAGGTTAAAATCGTGTATTTGTGATCTTAAGATTAGTGATTGACATAAGTATTCTGGACATTTAAAGCGAACAATTTTATATAGAAATATATAATATAAATACTTGAATCTATTATTCATTTTAAATTCATTATTAAAATATGGTGTCACATGCTCTCTGATAGGTATGCAGTATACATATCTCATATATGCGTTCTGTATTCTTTGTATTTTGTTTTTATTAATTTGTGTTAAGTATGGATAATAAACAGCAGAACAATATTCTAGTCCAGGATAGATTAAACTTTGCACTAGCTTTAATTTTGTTTCACAGTTTAGTGAATATTTGAGTCTATTAAGCATTTTCAATTTCATAAATGATACACCAAACAGCTTGTTTACATGCGGTTCAAAATTGAGCGATTCATCTATAATTAATCCTAAACTCTTTGAAGATTTTGTCCACGTTATATTTACATTGTCAAGTAGAATGTTTATGGTACTTAAATTTATATTATTTTTGATTTGATCATTCCCTATACAAATTGCTACTGTTTTATTAGGATTAAGTTTAAGTCCATTACCTTTACACCAATCTGACAATTTTTCTAAATCATGATTTATTTGTTGTTTTACCGTGTCAATTTCTTTAACTGTACCAGAAAGAAATAATTGGATATCATCTGCATATAAATGGTAAGAGCAGTAGCTGAAACAATTGATTATATCAAAAATGAACATTGAAAACAATAGCGGCCCTATTACACTTCCCTGCGGCACACCAGATTTCGTTTTTTCAGCATCTGAGAAAGAGTCATTATATTTTACAATTTGCATCCTGTTTCTAATATAGCTTGTGAACCATTTAAGTGCTGCACTATCTAACCCTATATATTTTAATTTTGCTATTAGCAGATCAAAGTTGACTAAATCAAATGCTTTACTTTGATCGAGTAAAATAAGAAATGTAATTTGTGACTTATCCATTGCTTTATTTATGTCATCAACAACTTTAAGTAATGCTGTTTGTGTGCTATGTTTACTTCTGAATCCAGACTGTAGTCTTGGTAGTATATTATTTTCTTCCAAGTAATATTTTAGTTGGTATGCGACAACTTTTTCAATAAATTTAGAGAATGCAGGTAATATACTGAGTGGGCATAAATCTGTTAAGTTTATCGAATTTTCTAACTTAGGACATGGAATTATTAATGCATTTTTCCACAACTCAGGAAATATTCCAGTGCTCAATGACTCATTTATTATGTGAACTAGTATATCTATTATATGAGGTAGTACCATTTTTATCATTCTTAGATTTATATTATCTACACCTAATGCGTCTGATTTTAAAGTGCTGAGTACTCTATAGATATCATGGGAGGTGATGCTTTTAAATTTAAACTTGTCTGTTACATTATGTAATATATTATTTTCATAGTAAGTAATTAAATTCAAGTTAACGTTATTATCTCCTGCTACGTTTATAAAGAAATTGTTTATATCGTTTGGGGTTACATTTTCTTCCAAATTACAGATATTGGTATTTTTATTACTATTAATACCCCAATCCCTCATTTTTTTCCATATATTTTTAGGATTATTCTTGTTGTTTCTTAATGTAAACTGCATGAAAGCAATTTTTTCCCTAGCTATTGCATCACTGACATATCCTTTTAAATTTAAATAGTATGCTTTGTCATTTGCATTTTTTGTTTTCAAATATTTTTTATGTGCCTTATTTTTAAGTTTTATCATTTTTTTAATTGCATATGTAATATAAGGTGGGTTCTTTTTCTTGCTATTGTATTGTTGCAATGGAGCATGAATATCAAATAAATATATTACATTCTCATTTAATTTTTCAACTTTTGAATTTATGTCTTTTATTTCATATATGTTGTTCCAGAGCAAATTTGATGCATCATTATTAAAATCTTCATAATTTATTTTATTATAATTTCTAAAATATGTTTTTTTACCTACTTCTGATTTGTTACATTCAAGGGATAATTGACAATACACTAACATGTGATCAGTTAATTTATACATATCTGTGGTATTACACGAATTTACTAGAATATTGTTACTTATGCATATCACATCAATCAAAGATTCACTGTCACCCGTTACTCTTGTAGGAAATTTTACAATTTGCGTTAGATTAAAATTGGCCAGATTTAGATTGAAAAATGAGGTGTCACTATTATTTTTTAAGAGATTAATATTTATATCTCCTAGCACAATTACAGAATTGACTTCTAAATAAATATTTTCCAGTATATCAAAAAATTCTCCAAGACAATTTACATTTACATTAGGTGGTCTATATATAATTCCTATCCCTAGGTTATATTTGTTTATATCAATTTTTGTCCACAACTGTTCTAACCCACTTTCAAAGTTTTCGTTTTTATAATACACATTAAATTTGTAATAATTTTTTAGGTAAACACCAACACCACCTCCACGAGTAGGTCTGTCCGATCTTACTAAATTATAGTCTTTTATTGATACATATTTCGAGGGGAAATCCTCTTGTAACCATGTTTCTGTTATGCCAATGACATCTAGAGAATTCTCACTTGTTATGTCCTTGAATAAATCAAAACCAGAATTCAAGGACCTTATATTAACATTTCCTATGTTTATGTTAAATTTGTTTATAACCTGTTTATTGTTTGTTACATTTAACAATAATGCGTTGTCAAGCACTGCAACTCTTACGAGGTATTGAATATGAGAACAAGTTAATCCAACGACTATTCAAAGTATATCGGAAGTTATAGCGAAAATAGCCCTTAGCGACATGGGACCCCCCATCATTTCCTAGCAGTCGGTTTTGACGGAGAAATGATGAGTTTTGACGGGGTTTGCCCTAAACCGGTTCCTCAGTGATTCGGAGTCAAAAAAGTATTATTACCATGTACTCATACGTGCCTGGGATCCGCCTTGCCTGAACGTAAAAAGTTGTTATTGTAGAATACAATCGAAGTAGTAGCGCTTCAAGCAATTTTAAGCTCTGAGGAGCGACCAAAATTAATGTGAATTAATAAATACGTTTATAAGACAGGCAAGCAAAAGCCCACCAAAATTTCAGTTACATTGAACTTTTCTTGAATCTTTTTGTGCATCGTTAGCTTATAAAACCGCATATTGGATGGTAGTTGGTAGAGTATAAATCGTTCCGTTCCTCACCATGTGTTGTACACGGGCCAGACTAGTGTTTGTTAAACATTTTTCTTGAAATAAAAGTTGTTGTAAAAACATAATTTTTTAAAGATTTAATATATACATTTTTGAACTTTATATTGTCTTTTAGTTGTGTTTTCTAACAAAATTCCCTTTCAGGTTTAATTTTAAGAAAGTGTGGTACATCCAGTGTTAGGTTTATAGTGTTACGACGTCCAATTGATACCGTCAGAGCAGCAGTTAAGCATAAACGACAGTAAGTATGATTTTTTATATTATTCTCCGTCTGAAACAGTCGTGTTGAACCCTAAAAATTTTGTGAACGTAAATATTCATTTTTGGAATAAAAATAGACTAGAGGAAAAAGAAAAATTTATTTTTCTTTTTCCTATTTTTTTTAAATTTTTTTCTAACTTTTTAAAGTAGAAATAAAAGTCCTTCAGACATCATAAAGATGGATCATTCACATAACATACGACAGTCTTTTTTGTTATAATTATGAATGTAATAGTTTTGCTGTAATTTTTCATATTTATTATTATGTACATAAGCTTGAAGACATATAAACATGGCAATATCAATATTTTAAACATCGAAATAATGGTTTACAACTATTTAAAGCTGGTACACCGGCCATATGCCGTAATATTCTTTTTTGACCAACAAATGCTTTGTTTAAATGTGCTGAAGAACCCCAAAAAAGTAAACCATATTGTAACGTAATGTGAACATATATCTAATTACTCGTCAATATAATATACATTTGAAAAAACGTTAAATACAGAGAATTTTTTTTTTTCATGGTATTATAGGGGGGTCTCATTAAGAGTCCAAGTTATTTACTTCATGGGGCCGCCATCTATTCACAAAAAGGAATAAAGTTAGTATTGATCCTATGGTAAAAGTAGGAGGCCAAAAAAAATTTAAATCCTATCTTTTTGTGCGGGGTCCTTTTCATCTTTTACACTTTGGAAACAACAGAGGTCAAAATATTCACTTGTATCAAATTCACCTTGTAAATTAATTATCCAATTAAATTCAAACTCACATTTCTAAAACTGCTTTCAATTGTTCCAGCTTTCCTTGTTTTTCTTCAATTTCTGGTTCTGCTTCATGCTGTTGTATTTCCGCTAATAATGACCTAGCTATATCTAAAATTTCTTGTAACTGCTTAGGGCGTTTCAGTTTTACATGACCGTGTTTGTAACCATCATACTTTTCAAATATTTCAAAGAACCTGAAAATTTAAATATTATATTTGCAACAAAATAAAAATTAAAGTAACTATAACAATAAATGAAAATAACACTGCATTATTGACAACACAAGTTATAGTAAACATTTATTCTAATTGTAGCAAGCAGATTTCCCCACTTCCTTTCCACACACTTTTAAGGATATTTTTCAGTTACTTTCTCTACATTCTATTTAATATATTTTTTATTTATTATATCTCTACATATATAAAATAAACTCCCCTCTAAGTATCTATCTGTATGTTACTTTGGACTAATCCAGAGCACCTTTAGACATATTTGGATGCAATTTTTCACTATTATATAAAGCTTCTCCTGCGGAAGGTTTAGGTGTGTGTTCATTTTTGATACAAACCTAACAGTGATGGAAAATAGAATAAATAATATTCACAGATTAATCAAAACTCTTAAAGAAATCAAATTCAATGAACCCAACAAAATAATCGAATACTGATGAGACAGTCCGTAACAGTTTTCTTGGTTAAAGAGTTAAAGATATATTATACCAGTTTCTCTACTATTGCTGCCTAAACCGTTAAAAGATATATTATATACCGTGAGAGTCAGGACAGATCTTTAGTTATTAATGATTTACTTATATTTTTTTAACAAAATAATGAACTTAGTGTCACACTTACATTCAGAGCCGGCCCAATAAAATTTTGTGCCCCAGACCTAAAATTGTTAGAGATTCATTACTTTTGAAATTCGCGCCTCGGTTGTTTCCTGAGGCAGTTGACGAATCTGCGCATGCACGCCCTCTATTTCCTGTTTGCGCGCGTTGCCCTTCTTTGGGCAGTCATTGTGAAACATTCAACCAGTATACACGTTTTTGTATTCTATATTTTTGTTCAATATTTTAATTTTATTTGAAGAAGTGTTTTGTGTTTTCTTAGTTAAACAGAGCCTAAGCAGAATCACTTCTAACAGGTTATGGGCCCAGACTCGCGTGTATAAGAAAAATTGTGTGATTTATTGAACAAAGAAAACACGTGCGTGAATGTTCTAAAAACGTCGCCATGTACTCCGCGAGTGTATCGAAAATTGAACTCCTTGGAAAGGATAACTATGGTACGTGGAAATTACAGATGCAGGCCATATTAATTAAAGGCGATTTATGGGATTACGCGAGTGGGGCGCTCGTAAAACCCGAGCCGAGCGAAAATAACGCGAACGCGGCGAATGTGCGTGCATGGCAGACGAATGACTCAAAAGCCCGATCTGACATAATTTTGTCAATAAGTTCAAGTGAACTTAAGCAAGTTAAAAACTGTGCGACTTCGTGGGAAATGTGGCAAAAGCTGGAAGAAGTGTATCAATCTAAGGGTCCGGCGAGAAAGGCGACATTATTAAAGAAGCTAACCCTACAAAAGATGGCGGACGGAAGCGATGTTCGCGCACATCTAAATTGCTTCTTCGATTCAGTGGACAAGCTGAACGACATGGGTGTGGAAATCAACGCAGATTTATTGGCGATTTTATTGTTGTACAGTTTGCCCGCGACTTTTGAAAATTTCCGATGTGCCATCGAATCGCGAGATGAGTTGCCTACGCCCGAGGCGCTTCGTATTAAAATTATCGAGGAAAGCGACGCCCGAAAGAGCGAAACACGAAACGGTTCGTCGGGCGACATGATGGCGAAGAAACAAAATGGTTGCGATTGGCAGGACCGGAGATCCAAACCGGAAATGGACAGAAGTGACGACGGAAAGCGAAAAAATAACATTCTTCGATGTTATAAGTGTAAAAAACCGGGACATAAGGCGAACGAGTGTCGAAGCAAATCAAGAAAAGAAAGTGCACAGTACACGGGCGACGTGTGTTTAAACGTTTCGACGCGAGAGATGAACGATCCGAACTGGAAGTGGTGTCTAGACAGTGGCGCGTCAACACATTTGTGCAACGATGTGGAAAATTTTCTCGAAATTAACAATTCAAGATGCGGTACGCTAAACCTCGCAAATAGCGCGACCGCCGATACAGTGGGAGAAGGAAAAGTGCATTTTATCGCAAATACTCGTGGAAACAAAAGAGACGTGGCTTTGGACAATGCGTTGTATGTTCCGGACCTAAGAACCAACCTCTTATCGGTCAGCAAGATCACGGATCGCGGATTCGACGTCAGTTTCCGAAAAGATGGCGCCTCCATTCAAGACTCCAACGGAAGCGTGGTGTTGGACGCTGTCAGAGTCGACGATTTATATTATGTGCGCGAATTCGGCCAAGAAGACGCGCGTGCTATCGCGGGAGCAAAATACTTTATAGAATTTATCGACGATTGTTCCAAATGGTGCGAGATAAGATTCCTAAAGTCAAAAGCTGATGTTTTCGAGGCCACCACTGAGTACATTGCCCCCGTTGAAAACCAAAGAGGTCAGACAGTCAAATGTTTACAGTCCGACAACGGCCGGGAATACACGAGCAAAGAGTTCGATGATTATTTAAAGAAACGAGGAATCACCAGAAGACTGACCGTTCCCCAAAACCCAGAACAGAATGGTCCGGCGGAGAGGAAAAATCGCACGCTTATCAGCATGGCCAGATGTCTCCTGAAGGAATCGAATCTACCCAATACGTTCTGGGCTGAGGCAGTTAACACTGCGAATTACCTTTGAAATCGCTTACCTACGAAGAGCCTGAATGGCAGAACACCTCACGTGGACAGGCAGTATCCCCGACGTGTCTACCATTAGAGTGTTCGGCAGCAAAGTATATTACCTCGACAGAAGTCCCTGAAGAGGAAAATTTGACACTCGCGGACAGGAAGGTATCTTTCTTGGCTACGGAAACGAATCCAAGGCGTACCGCGTTTGGTCACCAAAGAAACATCAAGTGTTGATATCACGCGACGTGAAATTCATGGAGGACATAACTCCTAGCACGATGACAGATGTCAAAGTTGATCCAGAGATGGACGTGTCAGGCGATGACTCGCCACAACTCCAACAATTTGTGGAATTCGAATTTCCACCGAGATCTGCCTCGGAAGATGATCGAGAGTCTGCGCACTCCGATGATGACGACGACTTCCTTGGTTTCGAGAACCCAGAGTCTATACATTCCGAAGATGACAAGGACTTCCTTGGTTTCGAGAACTCAGTCGGAGCTAATGCCCTGGAATTAAGTATAACCAGTTCCGATAAAGTTACTCTACAGGACTCTCACGGTGATGAAGTCTTTGATCAAGACATAAATGAAGAAGCCCAATGCCGAGGTCCTGGACGACCCAGGATTTTTAGGTCTGGTTCGAGGGGAAGACCGAGAAAGCAGCATAATGTCGTTGTCAATTAGACTGATGTCGTCGAAAAAGCAGAACAGACCTTCCTTTCTGGAATTCATATAAAGGAAGCCGTGAGTGGTTCTGATGCGAGTGAATGGCGTCAAGCCATAGCAGAGGAAATAAAGTCCATCCTAAAGAATGGGACTTGGACACTCGTCGATCGACCTAAAGGACATAAAGTCATTGGAAGTCGAATGGTCCTGAGAAGCAAGTTCCGGCCAGATGGTGTACTTGAAAAACGAAAGGCACGTCTAGTCGCCCAAGGGTTCAGCCAGCAACCGGGTGTTCATTTTATAGAGACGTTTGCCCCAGTGGCTAGGATTAGCTCTATCCGCCTTGTGGCATCACTTGCAGCTCGTTATGGGATGGCGATTAAACAGCTCGATGTTGAAACAGCTTATTTGAATGGGCATTTAGAAGAGGAGATTTACATGGAGCCACCTAAGAACTTACAGGATACTCTACAGGATATCATCAGTTCAGAAGGTCAAAGTCAAATTGGGGCTAAAGCAAAAACGATGATGAGGGATCTACGTAGAGGAGATAAGGTCTGTCTACTTCAGAAATCCCTTTACGGATTACGTCAGGCTGGAAGGAGTTGGTACACAAAATTGGATGAAACAATGAAGAGCTTGGGAGTCACTCCATCAAAGTCGGACCCCTGTCTATTCTACATCGGGTCGAATGAAAATATAACTCTCATTGCAACATATGTCGACGATATCCTAATTGCCTCACGTGACAAGAAGACGACAGCAGAACTAATCAAGGGACTTGCTGCCAACTTTGAAATTAAGAATCTTGGAAGCGTTAAACACTGTCTCGGGATAGAGTTCGAATTGACAAATGGGCAGGTAAAGATGCATCAACGGGGATATGTTCGCGATTTACTTTCTCGTTTCAACATGACAGAGTGCAATCCTGTCGCTACCCCTGTTGATCCGAGTATGAAGCTGACAAAGAACGAGATCCAGTCTCAAGGAGACTTGAAGCTTCCGTATCGCGAGTTGGTTGGAGCGTTAACTTATCTAGCTACAACTACACGCCCCGACATCTCATATGCCGTGAGCTTCTTAGGGCAGTTTAACAATTGTTTTGGCACCGCTCACTGGAAGGCTGCCAAAAGAGTGCTGCGCTACCTAAAGGGATCCACCGATGTGGGACTGACCTATGGCTCTAACTCAGGTCCGATAAAAGAGTATGCAGATGCCGATTGGAGAAGCAGTCTCGAAGACAGAAGGTCTTATACCGGGTATATATTCATGCTCAATGGCGGGCCAATATCCTGGGACTCTCGGAAACAGCGAACTGTTGCCCTCTCAACGACAGAAGCTGAATATATGGCGCTCTCTGAGAGCGTCAAAGAGGCCATTTTTCAGAAACGGTTCGTCACAGAGTTGGGTTTTGAGGATGCGACCAACTTAACCATTTTCTGCGACAACAGAAGTGCCATAACGTTGTCAGAAAACCCAACCTTCCATGCCAGAAGCAAACACATTGACATCCGGCATCACTTCATTAGGGATGTACTTAAATGCAAGGAGCTTCGCATACTTCACGTCTCAACAGATGATCAGGTTGCGGATTTCTTGACGAAAGAATTGCCCAGGGTGAAACATGAGCATTGCTTGGAGTTGACTGGATTACCCGTTTTAAAGTAAAGTCGCCAATATACAACCGATTCGAGGGGAAGTGTTAGAGATTCATTACTTTTGAAATTCGCGCCTCGGTTGTTTCCTGAGGCAGTTGACGAATCTGCGCATGCACGCCCTCTATTTCCTGTTTGCGCGCGTTGCCCTTCTTTGGGCAGTCATTGTGAAACATTCAACCAGTACACACGTTTTTGTATTCTATATTTTTGTTCAATATATTAATTTTACTTGAAGAAGTGTTTTGTGTTTTCTTAGTTAAACAGAGCCTAAGCAGAATCACTTCTAACAAAAATAATATTTGCACCCTCCTTCCACCTTCACCACTCATCAATTTATTTTTCAGTAAATTGTGCATTGCGGTAATATGCATTAACTTCCAATGAAATTTGTCAGCCGAAAGTTTATTCTCGTATTTAATACTCGTTTCAGATAAGAATTTATTTTGTTATTTTAGTTCATTTCAAATATATATATTTCAAAAACAAAGTGCTTGCCTTGTTTTAATGTAAGTTTTACTCTAATGCCTGTTGAATTAATCTGAACGATCTTTGGGTCGGCCTTGCTTGCATTACAATAGTAGTTGTTCTACCCGCTGGTAAACTAGAATAATGGTCACTAACTAACTAAGAACCTTCCTTGAAGCACTCTCATTTTTTGTTATAAGATAATATATAAACACATAACTCAAAAACAACACTATCAAGATAAAAAAAATAGCTATATGCATTAAATTAGGTAATAATAATTATTAAATAAACTTACTTGGGATGCCTTACTTCGACCTTCATCTTTTGCTTAGGTGTTCTATCTCCATGTCTTATAACTGCTACCACACATCTCAACTCCATCATTTTCCCAAAAGTTGTTGGCACAATTGGGGGATCGTCCAGTTGAAATGGGACAGACCATGGGATATGCAAGGTCGGAGCTAATTCTCGTAATATCATATTTCCTAATATTTTAGCACAGTCATCATAATACTTATTGGAATTTTTTACAAAGCTAAAGCCATTGACATCACAGACAAATGATTTACCATTGGCCCTTAGTAAATCGAAACCACATACAGCCTGCTTGAAGGCCAAACAAACTTTGCGCGATATGAGCTTTTCGGCATTACTAAGGATTACTGGGTAACGAATTTCCTTTCCATCTCTATCCCTTTCTACCTTACCATCTAGGGCTGGAGATTTTCTGGCTTCGGCATGGGCATAATCTGGGCCCACAGTATATACCTATATACAGATTTCAATTCAGGAATAGTGTAAAAAAGTGATATGGCGTTATATTCTGTTACACACCTCTCCTATCTTATTAATACTTATAAAAATATTACTCACTTTCACGTCAGTTCCATCAGTAGGCATAAAATCCTCATAAATGAAACTCCCCGTCTTTCTTACCCTTGATTCTGGAGAATAAACACTGCTGCGACTGCCAATCTGAGAATAATAGAAACCCTTTTAGATATTAAATATTTGCGCACATCTGTACACACTTCTCTGAAAACTTAAAAAAAACCCAACACCATGCTAGGAGCATACAAATGGAAAGAACACCAAACGAAAACAACATTGAAAGGTACAAAATACTACTTATACCATACAATAACAGTTACAAAACGAAAAGGAAAGTGGTAATTATTAATACCTGTGAAATGTGTCATTTTTTTGCTCCTGCAACGGTGCTTATGAATTTGATCTCAATTACTAAATATAATTCTATGGTAGTATAGCTCTGTATTCTGCACGTAAAACTATGAATAATGTGATTGATTATGATAATATGGTTTTGAAAGGGTAAATTAGGCTTTCAAGCTTTGCAAAAATAGTATGTCAGATGGTAGATGGTATGTTA
This sequence comes from Leptura quadrifasciata, assembly GCA_963675555.1. Taxonomy (NCBI): domain Eukaryota; kingdom Metazoa; phylum Arthropoda; class Insecta; order Coleoptera; family Cerambycidae; genus Leptura; species Leptura quadrifasciata. Next base: position 75,104,810 of record OY776674.1, on the reverse strand, counting down.
TTTAAGAGCGTTAAAACATAAGGCGAAAACAGAAGAAAAGATTTGCACATTACTGGGTGATATCAGCAGTGAAGGAGTAAGGTTTAAGCATTTTTTACAAATCATTAAAATCACATTTAGATTTATTTATTTGTAACATGCAGTCAAATGGCAAAATCTCTTACCTTTCTAAATAATCTCTGACTGCCTCCACCAGCTGAAGTTGGGTAATAAATGTATATATTATGATCTTCAGCCGATACTGGCTTTTCAACGAATGGTTTGTTGAAAGTTACTCCATTAACCTCAACATGATCTTCAGATTCAACTAGCTCATGATCTAAAATAAAAGCATCTGTTCTACTGAACTATATAGTATATAAGAGCTTTAAAATTGTAGGACAAGATATGGGACGTTACAGGGGAATGATACTCCCAAAGTGACCGACTAATGGTAATATACACACCACGTTAATTTTCAATTATTAGTTTATATCAAAATTGAAGAATATGTACTTTAGATTCGAGAAATTTGGAAATATTCCTTTATGAAAATGAAAATGGTACAATATGTATTCACTTAAGTAAAGCACTTTTAAGATTAAATATAAATTTTCATATTTATCTAGACTTGAGCAGCTAACCATGTAAAATGCTCTTGGTGTAACATTAATAAAAGTAGAAAAATATTAATTGATTTAATTTCAGGAATTACTATATTTAAATACTTTATCTCGTCATGCAAAAACCAACACTTTTGTAATAATGCATAAACAGTGCATTATGGCCGAGAACAGCTTAAATGAAACTTATAGTAAGAGAGTAACTAAAAATATAGCAAACGTAAAATTTGGAAAAGGGAAAAAATAACGAACAGTAGCACACATAAAATAATTATCTACATATCTTCAGGATCAGATTCCATACTCAGAAAGTTCACTTGAGTTTACAGAATTAAATTCAGGAATGGAGAGTTTGCACGCCATATGCATTTACACTTTATCATGTTCAAGTCGATTTAGTTCAACATCCATACATGTATGTTAAATATCTTGATTTTTTTGCTGTTGTTAAATAGTTAACAGTTATAAAAGGATTATACACTTGTGACGTCACTGGTTTATTTAGTTTGTTGTTCCCCTTTTGTTAAACTTATGCTTGGAATTCTTTCTTTATGTTTGTTTTGAGAAGATGCATTGGTTATGCAATTATGTCCTGAGGGGTAAGATCCCTATCAGCCGCATCTCCAGGTGGCGGATAGGAGGATGGCCAGGTGACCAAGGGCTTACGTCCAGGTAGTTAGGTTAGTGTCAGTTATAAGAGGGAACATCTAGCCTAAAAACTGGGTTGGGTCATCAAACGCTGCCACTGTGGACATCTCCCCAAGCCCGGTTGGAAGCTATCGTGACTTTGACTGCATGGTAATGGGGGACTGCCTGCACAATGGGCTCTGTACGGTTGACTGTTATTTCCCGATTAGTCATGGGACCGATAATGGTCTTCAGTCCAATAAAACAAGAAATTAAGGTCCTACAGTTGAATTTCCATCACAATGCTTCGGTCATTTTGTGTAAGAGATTTGAGGAAGAAGGCATAATGTTGCCCTCCTGCGGAAACCTTGGCTAGTCAAGGAAAGGCCAATCTTGTGGAACAAACACCTAGAAGGCCTCTGGGCTGAGATGAGAGGCTATTTAATTATTAAGGCCAAATCCAACCAAGATCGGGATACCTAAAAACCAAACTCACTCAGTACAACAACGAAGGCCCTGCACTCTCTAGATTTCAAAGAGTCCTAGCCAATGATAGCTGTACTGCAAATGAAGGAGGTTTTATCAAAAGAGAGGATGAAACCTACACAGAAACATTGATTGAAAATATTCACTTGCTCATGTACCTTGCCCGGAAAATGTACCTTATTTTCCGGGCTCACTAATAATAACAGGCTATCCCATCTAAGCGAGACTACCATTTGGGTAAAGGTGAGTACGGGCTGCTCCGGGGGAAGTATTAACTCTGCTGCTGTGGGTAACCCTTGTTGATGAACTTCAGATTTACAAAAACAATATAAAAACGTTCACAAAGAGCCCTAAATATTGTAGGCGGATGGTGTAGCAAGGAAGGACTTACTATAAATCGCCACAAAAAGTTCTCTTAGATATGCCACCACTACATATATTTATACAAGGAGAAGCTCGGTCTGTAGTGCACAGGCTAATGCAAGGCCCAACGCCAATTAGTCAGCAACACAGAGCAGAGCACCAGAAGTTATACTCAGAGATGAAGGCAGATCTGATTCCACGAATGCCCACGGACATAGTGCTTCCAAAGTATACTTCAATAAGAACTTTCAAATTGTAGTACCAGACAGGAAAGACTGGAAAAATGGTCCCCCAATATCTGCACAAACAGTTTGGTACACAGACGGCTCCAAGACAAAATTCAAAATATACACAAATCTCTAAACACTATTGAATTTAAAGTAAAATATTTCTGGATATATTCAAATATGAGACAAAAAAACCTGTTTGACTTTTGAACAAATTTGTATATCAAATACTCCAATTTAGGATAGAAGTCAGAATAGATTATTACTGCCATATAAAGAAAACTGGCAGCTTACCCAAATTACTCCCGTCCAGTTCTCTCTAGTGGTGGACTGTTTTTTCTTCTTTGTTTATGGGCACATTTAACGATTATAATATGTTTTAATCATTGGGTTTAAGGTGGGATTATTATTAACTGAGAAATGGAAAAGTAATTATTATTTTAGCAAGTGGCGCATGAACCACACTGGATCTTGATTCAAACTCTCCATACTCTTGAGGGGAAGGTGGCTTGAGCCAGTGTTAAATTATACAGGGTTACTGGTAATTCGATACATTCCTTTGGAGATGTGATGGGGCATGAGCTAAGGAGTAAATCTAGCCCTAACATACATTATGCAAAACTCAATAGTTTTTGAGATATTTAAATTTTTTTGTTTTTCTCAAAAAAGTAGATCTTAATGTCTTAAAAGTTAATTTTCTAAAAATCTACTTGACATTTTAAAATTTTTTTTACTGGATTACTTGTCCAATATTATAGATATCCGTTTGGAATGAAAAATATCCGGAAACATTTCGATCATGTGAACATTTAAAATAAAAACTTGTAAAAATTTTTTTTTAAATCGGTTATGAAATTTACCTATTAGGTTTCTTCAAAAAAATATTAATGTAGCACGCGTACAAATTATTATCAAAACTTCCTTATTTCAATAGCTATCTAACTAGGTAGAAATGTTTAATGTATCCTTGATAGTTCTAATAAAAAATTAGTAAAGATAATGCTGGTGGCGGAATTTATTAAACAACTAATCGTTCATTTTCATTTAAGTCAGTCAGTCCTTGACTTTGACGTTTGTGCATATATGTCATTAACTGACATTCTTATCTCCGTGTCCCTTAAGTTTGTTGGTCTTATTAAAGTAGTTATCGAAGATTTTGATTTTGCTCGTAGTTGTAGTTATTAGTTGTTGTTATTGTATTTTCTGTGCCATGGCCACGTATGCCAACGCAGAATATGCTGATATCTTGTTTGTCTATGGATACTGTGGCGGCAACGCTGCTGAAGCTCGCCGAGAGTATGGTCTTTGGTACCCTAACCGCCGCTTACCAAATGCACGTGTATTCAGTACGGCATATCGAAATATCGCTGAAACTGGCTCCGTGAAATGTAGAAGAAGTGATGCTGGTGCTTCTCCCGTTTATGAACCAGATGATGAGGAAGAAATATTGAGGTATTTTGAGGAAGATCCAACTATTTCAACTAATAAAGTCGCAAGACTAACCGGAGCGTCACAATGGAAAGTTTGGTCCACGATACGTAGAGTTGGATATCATCCTTACCACTATACCCCTGTCCAAGGCTTGGAGGAAGGTGATCCTGGAAGGAGAGTGGAATTCTGCCGCTTTATGTTAAATTCAGATGCAGAAAGTGCAAATTTTTTAACAAGATTTTATGGACGAGCGAGTCGAAATTTAATCACGAGGGTATAACAAATTTCCACAACCTACATTATTGGGCAGAGGAAAATCCCAAGTTAACACGTGAAACTAGTTTCCAAATGAAGTTTTCTATTAATGTGTGGATGGGAGTCATTGGCCACTATTTAATAGGGCCATACTTTCTTCCTCAAAATTTAAACGGGGAAATCTATGAAATTTTTTTAAGAAATGATCTGGTGGTGATTTTAGAAGATGTTCCTCTCGCCGTCAGACAGCGAATGATGTTTCAGAACGACGGTTGTCCAGCACATTATCGGCTGACAGTACGACAGTTACTTGATCAACGTTTCCCTAACCGTTGGATTGGAAGAGCGGGCCCAATACCTTGGCCAGCGCGAAGCCCTGACTTAACACCCCTTGACCAGAGTAACAAGGACGGAAATAAGAAGACGCTGCCGTGTCTGTATACGGAATAGGGGCTCGCATTTTGAGCAAGACATAAAAAATAAAGTACAACTTTGAAATTAATGAAGAATTATCTAAAAATAAAATTCGTACTACTTGTGTTATTTTTACTAGTATTTTCTTAGAACTATTAAGGGTACATTGAACATTTGTACCTTGTTAGATAGCTATTGAAATAAGGCAATTTTTATAATAATTTATATGCGTTACGTTAATATTTTTTTGAGAAAACCTAATAGGTAAATTTCATAGCTGATTTAAAAAAAAAAATTTTTAAGTTTTTATTTCAGATGTTCACATGATCGAAATGTTTCCAGATATTTTTCATTCCAAACGGATATCTATAATATTGGACAAGTAATCCAGTAAAAAAAAATTTAAAAATGTCAAATAGATTTTTCGAAAATTAACTTTTAGGAAATTAAGATCTAGTTTTTGAGAAAAACAAAAAAAATTAAATATCTCAAAAACTATTGAGTTTTGCATAATATATGTTAGGGCTAAATTTACTTCTTAGATCATGCCCCATCACATCTCCAAAGGAATGTATCGAATTACCAGTAACCCTTTATATAATAATCAAAAATATATATGTATTAAAGTTAATGAAAAGATAAAAAGAAGTTAAAAACGTGAAACGTTAAACCATACCTACATTTCTGCAAAAGTTGGACATTACTTTGGTTTAAAGCGATTTAACATGAAAACATAGCTTAACATGAAGAGATGACAAAATTAGTTTTAATATTTATAGAAAATCATTATTTAAAAATACAACTGTGTCAAATTTTTCACTTAGTCCCAAATCTCACAAATTGACAACATATTACATTAAGCTCTGTCACTGCCTCCTTCAGGAAAAGAATTAGATACTTTAAATAACCTTAGCAATGGATATTAACAAAAAAGACTGAAAACTTAATCAGTATAAAACAATTAAAAATGACCTATCAAACAATTTATTCACAAATTAAATATAAAGAAAATGCTAAATATGTTTTGTTAACATATGAATATTTCAGAAAAAAATCAGTAACATCTTACAAACTCATAATCTAAAAGTTAGATTTAAAACACAATTAAAACTGTCATACCTTTTGCTTAATGCTAAAGATAACACTGATGATCTGAAATGATCAGTTGCTTATAGATTGCCTTTGATATAGGTTGAGCTGTCATACATTCAAAATTTGGGATAACAAATACATTCCATTAGACTTCACAAATCAGAGTCAACCTTTTCAAATCATTTCACTTTCTGAAACTCTGACCAAATTTTTTAAATTTGAAAAATCTAGATATGTTATAGGTAATGTCATGGAGAAAAAATATACAACAGCTATTTTTTGCTAATGTAAATCTGCCTCTATTTGAATATGTCATGAGTAGCCGAAATAAAACAGATGTAAGTATTATTGTATTTCTTATTGTAAAGCAGATATGGTAAGGCTCAATTTATTGCTAAAGCAGAAGATGAATAGTCAATAATACAAATTGCACTATATTTATGACATTAACAAAAATTTGGTGTTTAACATTTAGAAAAAGTGTATAGAATAAACAGTTCAATTCAATGTTATTAAAAATACTAACCTAACTAAACTAACTATTAATATTTACAATTTCTATTATTGACCATCTGTTTTAGCAATAACTCCAGCCTTAACTAAATCACTTATATGGGGCATATTAGTTTTGCCCACTTGTAATAAATTTTGACAAATAACTGTCAATGTCGCAAAAATTAAAGTTGGATGTATAGTCAAGTCCATGTATTATCAACAGTCAGAAAAAGCAACAAAAACTTTATGACATAATTAGTATCGCCATGGGCCAAGCAGCTTGGTTTCGCCAAACAAACCGACCCACATTAAAAACCTATAAAGGTAAGCGAGTCAATTTGCGGTCGAGACAGCACAAAGAGTGATGGTATTTTAATGAGGTCATAAAGTTTTTGTTGCGTTTTTTGACTGCTGATAATACATGAACTGGACTTTACACAACTAGATTTTAGCAAAAATATATTATAATAGCATTTTCCAGTGAACAACACTGAGTGCAAATCATGCTCGCGCAAATGACGTCATGCAATTGACATAGTTGCTTGGCTCAGTGGAACACACTTCTGTAAGCCTTGTGGTATAAAATTCTGATTTTTTGGTACACACGTTTTTTCTTTCAACATGCTAATTATTATAATCTCATCATCATACTACTAATCGAGGGACTCGGTAAAAATTTATCGATAATAATAAATGTTTTTATTATTTGTAGGTTTTGCATACGCGTCATATAGCACTCCACAATCGCACGAGCTACCAGACCTCTTGTCAAAAATCTGCACTTAGTGCACACTACACGAAAGTAATTCTGCCAGTGGAACATAAGAAATTGTTAAAGAGCTTATTATTTTCTCAGTGGAACATAAAAGTTGCAATCAGTTTCATTGAGTGTAGCCAGTAGAAAATGCTATAAACTTGTCCCATTTTTTTTTGTCCACAACATAAAAAGTTTTAAATTAAATTTGCTAGAATCTTTAGAGAATGTTACATCTAAACAAATCATTAATAATTATACCCTCAATGACCAGTTGGACCTTTATTATACGCCTGTCCTTGACGTATTTAAACCATAATCAGCTAATTTTATTTGCAAAACACTTGGCTAATCCCTTCGTCGGCGAACTTTGTTAATCTTTTTTATGACAATAATTATAGGTAAAATTATTCAAATACTGTAACACTTTCCTTTATGTTCATTTTCTTGTGAAATGTGGACTGATAATCTGGTGATAAGAAACAATGCAAAAAGTGTTTTATTAGATCATCATAATTGATTATCAATAAGTAGGTAATGATGCCCACTACCTCATTTTTAAAAATAGCTGTTGCTTTTACTAGAAGCATTTTTTGTGTCAAAAATAATTTTTATTTGAAAATTTGAGCACTTTTGACTTTACTTATATAAACAAATTGATTTACTATGAATGCTTTCACTTGTATTTTGTGGTCATACCACCCAGGGAAGAAAAACATAAAGTAGCAGAGACGTAACTACCGCTGTATCAATGATACAGAACCTACAATCTTAAGGCAACTCACTGGCTACTTCTCAGCCTGAGGCCACTCTGTTTCCATACAGGAGCCCTACTTTTCCCTCAATAGAGTAATGAGAAAGACCCACCTTTAGGCCTATTTGCTAGTTTAGTACAGCGCCCCACTCAGTGTTAGTTATGCCACTATAGTCAATAAATCAGGCAAAATCTTTGGGACTGATGTAACGAAGAAACTAATGGAAAATGGACTATGTCCAACTGAAATAAGATGTAGATCACTAAATGTCTATCAAGACCTGAACAAGAAGAAAGAGAAATAATTATGTTTCTAATCTACAATTAGCCCAGTTGCCAGGGGTTTTAATTAATTGTTACCTCGCTAATTTTTTTCATTAATGGCTAGTATTTTACTAGTAGAAAGTGGCTCAAAAAAGTTTACCCCCACAAGCCCTTATAAACAACCCTCTGAAACGGAAAAATTTAGTTTTTTTGCTAATATCTCGAAAAATAATAATAATAAAAAAAACGGATAGCACCACGTGAAAGAGCGGGAAATCTTACATAGAAAGAGTATAAATGTTTTTTTAAATAAATGTTTCCCTTAGTATGAGAAATTATTATAGTTTGCTAGTTCGGCTCAATATTTCAAGCGCACAGGGAAATGAAGCATTTCTCGACCGCCGTTACATAATAAAGACAATTTGCAACTATTAAAAATGAAAAAAAAAACAAAGGTAGCATTTTAAAAAGGAAGAATTCTGATTTCCAATGGTATACTTACTTTTAATTTTTATAATTTTTATTTCTTATAAATTACATGTGAAAGTTAAGCTTTATCATTTTTTTCCACTCTGTATTAAAACATAAATATTAAATAATAAACACCACCACCACAGAAATTAGTTAAATAAAATACTAATGTTAAAAAAATCCTTGTAGATATAGCTTGTTTATACTATTTTTATGTAAAATTTACCGTTCTTTTTCTTTATTATTATTTTTCGAGATATTAGCAAGAAACTGAATTTTTCCGTTTCAGAGGGTTGTTTATAAGGGTTCGGGGGGGTAGATTTTGGTAAACTTTTTTGAGCCACTTTCTACTAGCAAAAAACCAGCCTTTCATGAAAAAATTAGTGAGGTAACAAATAATTCTTTTCATCAAAATTAGTCTCTGGCAACTAGGCTAAATGTAAATTCAAAGAGATAATATGTCTAAGAAATAAAAAATTATTGTTTTCTTTTATGCTTTGTGCTATAATTATTCATGTTTTTCAGAGTCCATTTCCCATCTCCGACTTCTTAGATTTTAATACTTAGCTTTAATATTAACCTATTTTATCAATATATTTCTTACGCTTTGGATCTAAGCTATCTCTATCTAGAACTGCATATCTTGGTATTTCAATGCCTTCAGCATCAAGGGTAGCATACACCTTTCTTCTATCTTGAATATCATATTGCATATGTAAATTATTTATCACATAAGGATTGTGTAATTGAGCATATTGTATTGCCTTCTCTAAAGGAAACCCTTTGGAGTGGAATGATATCAGACAATCACAAACAGGCCAATCTTCAACAGGTGCCTAAAAAATAAGTAAAAATGATATTTCTGATTTTCTTAATATCTCAATATTCCTATTCCCGTCAGTTTTCTAATAATAATAAAATTCACTAACAACATCAGTCATTTTGTAATTAATGCTTTATGTTGTATTTTTATTTAAAAAAATATCTACCTGTAAAATAACATCCTCCTGAAAAACAATCACTTTAATGTACTCAAACTCTTGAAGCCTTGTTAAAATTTCCTTCATAGGTTTGCTCTGAGTTTTCTTTTCCATAGCACACACACCCACTATCACCACCTTACCCCCATCATCATCCATGTCTTGGGGACTTAAATTTATATCGTTTGGATCGCATAATTCTAAATCACCCTAAAAAATGTTAATTCATTATAATATTCACACATATACAGTATAACGGACATATATGTAGTTATTAAAAAGATGTAAAAAAGTTTTGAGGTATTTATTCTAATATTTACATTATATTATTTTATTAAGGTTGGCATATCCAAGAGAAAGAGAGATCCGATAAGGAAATATTTATTATTTTCGGCTATAACTTTTTTTTAAAATACATATATTGGTAAAAAAAAGTATAAGCCTACCTAAGTAGAACCATGACAGGTGTAGTGATATGAATTTTCACTCAATAATTTCAGTTGTTTGCAAAATTAGCTAATTTAAAGCTACAAGATATGAAGATTGACACTATTTTTTAATTAACTGTTAAAAAGCACAACTGTTACTAAAACTTAGCAGCCTTGTAAAATCCCATCATCAAAACAAGCCACAAGCTTTTTTCATTTCATTATATTCATTATACGTTTTTCCTAAGTTTTAATAAAATCTATCCAACATTTACGAAAGAACAATTGTTTGTTTAAAAACACCTAATTCCACAATATTTCATTTTATAAATAATAAAAATCGGAATATATTCTAGTTTATGTACGTTTGTTATACAACTCAATAATATTTCAGTTTTTTAAATTTCCATAGGACCTATAGATATCAAAATATTTAAAAAAGCGATAGAAAATGTGCTTTAAAAAAATGTTAATAAATCATACATCAACCTCGTCGTAACTTTACACCCTGAATGTGTTAAAACAAAAAACTGCCCTGATCACACAATTCACATTAAAATCCTAATTCAATTCTATTAAAATGTTTTTTAATATATATTACCTCATAATGAAAATTTATTGTTACTTACAAAACATGTTATTTCTATATCCTGTTATCTTCAACTTTTTTTAATATGTTATAACTTTAAACTACCATTGTGGAGTATGCACAAAATACAAAAATAAAATAAAATATACACACGCGCCAGTTTTTATATTATATCAAGTTTTTGGCGACATGAATTTTAATATCTACATATATTTCAACTAAATCTAAATATGTTTAAGTATGCAAAAAGAGCCAAACAGAAAATGTATATTTTATGCCTTTTAAACTGTATAAAATACTTTAAAAAAGAGTAGTAGCTTTTTATTTCAAATAATTCACAAAAAAAAGTATGATAATGGAAAGGTTTTTCTTTAAGAAAAAGTAAAATTATAAAACTTCACCTCTAAAAAGTTATTTTTATTTCAATTTCATGATTACACAAATTGATCCATTTTCTAAAATATGTTTTTAATATTAACAGTGAGGAATATGACTGTTTTTTGTTATAGTTAATATGCTTACTAGACTTTTTAAGATCTATTCAAATATATTTTAAACATTTTGATGTACCACATCCATTAAATTAAAAGTACCTAATTAAAGAATGCAAAAGTGTCTCGAAAATGCAATATAATATGTCTATCAGTGTTATATTTTGGTCTTTATAGTGGCAAGGTTAAAATTTTTTTTTAATAGAAGTAGCCATTGCGGGCAGAAATAGAATGGCTGGGCAAATCAAGAGATAAATCATTTGTAAATCAAGTGGATGTTTTTGACATACCATGGATTTTTGTGATGGTAAGTTGTAGGTAATATAAGCTTAAGTCAGTAAGCCAGTAAGTCACATTACCTCTCCTTCTCATATGATTATAAGATGAGTTAATAGCTTTAATGTTTTTTTAATAAAACAATTCTTTTTTCAAGGAATAAACTGCTAGTTTTTTTTTGTTGTAGAAGATCTATGCATTGAAATATACTGCGGTGGTGCATTTAAATGTGTTGCTGGTGAATTGAGGGACCGTAAACACAATAACGGGTAACACTGACACAAACGGCCGCTATCTTGAGACCCTTGATGTTTTGGACATCGTGCCCATGGAGACATTTGTTTAAGATTCAGAAATACGTAACATATAAAAAATTCTGACAACTTTAACGGAAACCACTTTTTCCATATGAAAAGTGCGTGGTCCTTTGTGCGTTTTAATATAAGTCTTAGAGGTTAAGCATCCCTAGGCTAAATATTAATGCAGTCAGTTTCGTAGAAGCAGCAGCATCACGTCACGACAGACTCATTATTTTTTTTATCAGCAATCTCATACATGCCATAAAATATTTAGTTGTATGTTCAGTCGGTCTAATTTGTTGCCCATATCAGCAACTTTAGTGGTCAGTTTCAACGTGAACAGCAGCTGCGCCATGATAGATTGACGGCATTCTCATTAGTAATCAATATTCTGCCTAACGTGTAAATTTTCAGTATATTCGTTCAGTCAAATTCATGTCCCAGCAACCATACGTTGATCTCCAACTACAGCGGCTTTATTTGGCAAACTAGTACTTTTTGGATTAACGTACCCACCTCTATATATGATGCAGAATTTAGTCATAAAGGTCTTTCAGTCATGAAATCACTTGCGACCTCTTATACTGAGCTATTACCTTATATGAATAGTGCGAAAATTTTTAACATGCCTTTTTGCTTAGGGCAATTTCCCAACGAATTTGGATTTAATGTACTTAGAGATTATGTTTTCATTTTCGAACTTTTAGTCGTAAAACCCCCACATAATTTTTAAGCAATTTTATGTGCGTGAAAATTGCACTATAAAATACTGTTGAATGGCTATTTTAAGTGAGATGTTTGGATTTAATAAAACGAATATGAAATGACTAAAGCAAAGATTGCATTTCTTTGTCACAATAATATACATTTTAATTTTGAATTTTAAGTAATGATTGAACTCTGAGCCTACGTTTTCCTCAACTTTAATTGAAATTGATCCATTATCTTAATAATTAACTCAAAAAAGCCTAAATTTATTTTTAAATAATAACAATCGGAATGGATTCTAGTTTACGTATATTTGGTGTACAATTCATAATAAACAGTGATCTATAACTAAGCGCACATTTAAAAAAAACATTGCAGAGTGAAGCGTGCATTTGAATGTTTCAATTCACAAGATCCTTGAGACCTTCTAGGGGGTTACTTCGGTAACGTGAGAGGCAGTTAAGAGAACATTTTAAGAAAACATTACAATGCTCATTTTGAAGAATTGTAATGCTTCTCTGATGCATTTCAGTATAATGCAATGTTTCAATGGTGTAATGTAACACTTGATAATATACTCTTGAGAATTCAAATATTTGAGAAGTGTATCGCAGGGCACTGCGGTGGATTATATACAAAACATGCATTTTGGTGTACAAATACCGTTTACCCCTCGTCATCTCTATGTAACAAGTTACTTTTTTTTTTAATTTATGAGGATTTAAAAAAAATTAATACAGTTCCTGGAAAATTTTACAACACTCAAAGCAAGAGCATTGTCACTCATGTTTAGTGGTTTAGGCCATTGTTCTTAAACTTTATGCGAAATCATTACATGCAAACCTAATGTCTGCCTTTCTGCATTTAAAAAATTGGTTTTTAAATATGATTACCAATAGTATTAAAGTCAGGTAGCTTTAAATTAGACTGTTCATGTGTCATAGTTTTCAGCTACATTTAAAACTAAGACATGAGAATTAACCAATACCACAGGCAAAAAAATATTGCAACCTTTACTAAAAACATTTGTTAAATGTGAAAGCAATGTAACAGCAATTAAAGCTTGTGTCAGATTAGTTTAGTACCAAATTTTCTTTGGATGGCATTATTAAAGGGAACAATATAGAATGCAATTTAAATATTCTATATTACATATACTTTTTCTGCTGAAATTGTACCAATTTACACGTAAACGTTTGATATTTTACTTCTACCTTTTTGGAATGTTATCAATAAAAACTTCTACTCTAACGAAAAGTACTGAAGTAAATACGGATAATGAACTAATTTACAATTTCAGGTCAGTACGCAACTAATAATTTCCATTTTTTAATAGAATAAACAACAAAGCAATATTATTAATATTAAAACACTCCCATAATATATGATTAATGATAATTAGGTGTTTCAAGGAAAAAATTAACAATCAAAATATTGTCATAAAAATATTTCAATTATAATAACAAAGTTTAGATTAAATAAATAAAACCAGTCATTTAAAAAAGTCTAAATACCCAATAGTCAATTAAGTCTGTAGGATAAGGAGTGGAACCAATATAAAACATCTTCTTTACTAAACAGTAAAACAATGTTATCATAATTGATTTTAATTATCACAGTGACATGAAGGTCAAGGGTGATATAATGATAAATGTAAAGATATTTTTAAACCAATAAGAAACAAGCAAACAAATATCAGTGGTGTTAATTTCCACAGCTGAGTTCACAGATTGGAGGTAATATTGCCCTGTAAATTTAATTAGTTTTGCCTTTATATCATATAGTATTTAATTATATATTTGCAGAATTCTATTTTTTATATTTTCAAGAAAATACACTTATCTAGTAAATAGTCCTTAAAATAATACATCATTATAATAGCATTAATATTAATTTTCAATATAAATATATTAGAGATAAGATACACATAATCCTATATTGTATAGTACCTTCTACTTAAGGTATAATAACTTCAACATTTTTAATAATTATTGTAATCTAATAATTACTTTTGTAAATTCTAGTGCTCTCAATGTTGTGTCCTGTTATAAATACTGGTAATTTCTGTTACAAAAATCAGCCCCGCTAAGACAAAAAAAAATTCATGAAAACAATTTATGAAATTTTCCTTCAAAAATATATTATTGTGGTTTAGAATCACCTCAAAAGACCTAGCATGGTGAAATGACCCCCAATAGAACATTTACAACATTCAATAAATCATTTTACACATAAACAATGCTTTGAAATATAATTAAACATGAAAAATAGGTAATTATCAATTACAAAAAATGTTTGAAATGTCCTCCATTTTCCCTTATACACAATCTTTTTTTAAGGAACGTTGAATATCCTGTAAAATTCCTGTAATTTATTCAAATAATTGTTGATATCTGTTAAATAAGCCAAGCACATCCTTCTCATCTGGTAGTTAGCACACCTGCGCATCAACTTAATCAAGGGGCAATTGAAAAACGAATGTCAAACGTATATGTGTGGTGTATAATATAGATTCATTATTAACCCAAGTGTGTTATTATTTCTAAATTTCACCACCTTACTTATAAAATTAACGAATAAGTTGTATGTTGCAATTCCTTCATTATTCTGTAGCATTGTAAACTCTTGATCGATTTTTTTTATTTAACCATGTCAATTTGCAGCAGGCCACTTAATTGGTGCATCTGCTCCTGGTCAATCCATCTATTAGGATAATGGTTGTGTAACCATGTTCCACATGTCCTGGTATAATGCGTGGTTACGCCGTTATGCAAAAAAAAATTTTCTTCTCCTTCGCATCTTAGAAAACACCTTACATTTCATGCAGTGTTTTCTAAAAAATCATATATACATATCGCCATTTAAATTTCCAGGAAATATATGGTATGCAACTAACTGATTCCCTAGAGTTGCTGGCCATACATCTATTTTGAAGGTATGTTGAAAATAGGTCTGTATTGTTGCATCGGGATTTTCGTCAGCCCAGAAATGCATATTCCGAGAATTAAACATACCTTGTTGTATGAATGTAGCCTTATCAGCAAAAAGTGTTTTACTTAAAAAATCTAGAGCATTTTCCCTTCATCAAAGCAACAATTCACAAAAATCAACTCTTATTGGCATATCCTCAGGTGATAATACTTGAGTTTTTCGGTAATGGAACGGGTACAATCCAAGGTGGAACATAATATTGACTGTACTGTGGTTCAATATTGGATCGATATAGATACATTAAAATTGTTAAAAAATATATTGGATTAATAAAAAAAATAAAAAATATACATGCATGCAAAAATATTTTAAATAAAGTCACTATCAAATTATTATGTGATGCGCTTGTTTTGTCAAATTTTTCATATTGCGATTTAATATATGGTCCCTGTCTGGATATGATGACATCAAGAAGAGTTCAAAGAATACAAAATTCATGCACTAGGCTAATTTGTGGTATTAGAAGGAGAGAACATATTTCGCATAAAATTAAGGAAATCGGGTGGTTAAATATGACTAACAGACGCCTACTTCACTCTTCAGTATTCTTTCACGAGATTGTTACCACGAAAACTCCACCTTACTTGTTTTTGAAAATTCGCTACAGAACAGATGTGTATAATATTAATATAAGGCAATCGCTAATTACACCACCAGCTCATAAAACTAAACTATATGAAAGGTCATTTTTATACAATATTTCTAAAATATATCATAACATTTCGGCAGATATAAAGGCTTGCAATATCAATAAATTTAAATTTGAATTAAAGAAACAATTGTTAAGGAATCAATAATGATCATTATTATGTGCAACAAATTGAATAGTAAATAATATAGGAAAGGGTTAATACATAATAGTAAATGTATCATATATTAGAGTAGGTAGGTTTTTTAAGTATATATGTATAGTATAATATGTTAAGTTTTATTAATATTTTATATAAACAGTAAGTCATGGGGTATGAGAGGTTAAGTGGTAGAACAGTACACATGCACTGAACTTTGCCTCTTCAATAATGCATATTATTTAGTAATTAATATATCTGTTAAGTTGTATGTTGAAATAAAGATCATTTATTATTATTAATAATAATAAATACTGGTGTTAAAATATTGGCATGCCTATGTTGGTATTATATTGTTTTAACTCATTCCAATCCAGATATACGCAGGCAGTATTGATAAATATCTATTAATATTAATTTTACAATATTGAAAAGTCTATATTCGTGTTACATTCTCTTTACATTTTTTGATAATATCGTACAACAAATATCGATTAGTAAAGACAAATATTAATTTGGAAACATCGGGATTTTAAATATTATTATTTAACCGATTTATATCTATATTAGATAGTTATGCGGCACCTAGGCTGATTGCAATAAGTTGCAGTAGATGACTCTCCTTTGAATATGCTTGTACAAATGTACAATTTCTGGCTTATAGACAAATCGGCAATGATTATAAGCAGTATGCCTTTCAGGCTTATGATATTTTGGTATATAACTGATTGCGAAAAATGAAAATGTCTCAGTGGACCATTTGCTGGAAAATGTAATTATTGTTATTTGTACAATAATAATCATTTTTAAAACGATAATAGTCAGTATGCCAAGCATAACACATATTTCATAAAAAATAATTGAGCGGAAAATGATCGGCATACAGGTAGGGTGAGACCTAAGCACGTATCCGCCTTTATTACATGTGTAAATGATATATAACATTTTGAATCATAATAATAGTCAGTATGCCCTTTTGAAATTGAGAAGATTTTGTCATAACTTGCACAATAAAATATCATCAATTTAATAAATATCTGTGTATGTTGCTATAGATACAACACAGAAAAGTTTTGTTATCATTTTATTCAATAAATTATGTGCTTTCGTTGAATTTATAAAATTATTTTAATCATACACTCATGTATAACTCTGTAGATCTGTCAAAACCTTTGTTATGTGTTTTTTTAGATCTAGCGAAGGCTTTTGACAAGGTGTGTCACAAAAGATTAATAAATAAATTAGAATCTATTAGGGGTGTAGCACTGGAGTTGTTCGAAAGCTATCTAAGTGAAAGAGAACAGTTTGTGAAAATTGATAATATCTTAAGTCAGCCGGAAATTGTAATGTATGGTGTACCACGGGGAACAGTATTAGGACCTATACTTTTCTCAGTCTATATAAACGACATACTTTCCCTTGATACACCCCGTACTATAATCTCCTTTGCAGACGATATATTTT
The DNA here is from genome assembly GCA_963675555.1 of Leptura quadrifasciata. Classification (NCBI taxonomy): domain Eukaryota; kingdom Metazoa; phylum Arthropoda; class Insecta; order Coleoptera; family Cerambycidae; genus Leptura; species Leptura quadrifasciata. Next base: position 75,087,561 of record OY776674.1, on the reverse strand, counting down.
ATGAAGCAACCTCTTGGGAACTTCTTAAAACCATTGTCAAACATGACCTTAAGCAAATAAAAAACTCATTTGATAGTTTGAAATTAACGATAAATTATAAAAAAGCATTTTACTTGCCTTTAACATCTTACAATTGCAACCTACCAAATTTTAATAGACTGGAAATAATACAAGAAAATAAAACCATCCACATTTATGCTACAGAAAAAGTAAAATATCTGGGAATTTATATAGATTGTCTAGTGGGAAGTATATTGCAAAAAGTAAGAGGTTTGTTACATAAATTTAAACAAATTAAAGAAATATTAAAATTCCACATTTAATTGCAATCTATAAAGCATTGGTAGAGTCAATTTTGAGATATGGGATACTGTATTTAACACCATTACAAAACTTACAAAAACGGTTTCTTAAAATTATCTACGGGAAAAATATTCCTTATCCGACGGAATTGCTATTTCAAAACTCCGAGCTTTTTAGAATACGACAACTCTATTGTTATACCATTCTTATTTATCAGTACAATAACAAACAAAATCATGAGTATTTTACACATAAATATAGCACAAGAAGTAAACAGCAGGATGACATCAAAATCACAAAAATGGCAAAAAGTATAGGGCAAAGATATTATACATAGGTGAAAAACTTTTTAATATGTTGGATAAATGTACCAGGGATGCTATAAATATTACAAAATTCAAAAGAAACGTCAAAAAATGGATAAAATTGCAGGGTATGAATCTATATTCTTCATTAATGTGCGTGTATTGATACATGCATATATGTGTGTAGTTTTTTTATGTGCGTTAGAAAAAGTGTGGTTTTAGGGCGTAGGTAGGTGTATATATAATTGTATTTTTAAATAGTAAATAGGAGATAGAAAATTGTTAGCATATATTCTTAAGCTCTTTTATATGTTACATATATTATAAAAATTTGTATCATAAGGGAAACATCATCTAGTTATATTATTAAAGCACCCATCAATGAGTATTATAACATTGAACCGCAATCAAGTTTACAAAAAACTTAAGCGATCTCTCTTTTATTTATATTCATGATATGTGCAGCCTATTATATATGTTTACTTGAATCTTTGATATAAATCATATCTGGACTACTATTAACATTAGAAATAACTTCAGTAAAATTTTTATATTCTTCTCAAAAAACTAATACTTTACTCTTTGCATAAGTTCACGTTTCCTCATTGACTAACCACCCTGTATGTTATTTTGAAAGTCTGATTATGGCTAATGACTTTTCACAAAACTTTTTATGAAGAATGACTTTTTCTCTTAAAATGCGAAATAAGGAAAACTACAAGTATAGTTACATCCATCCATCTACCAGATGGTTCCCTTCTAGTAGATGGACAGAGGCAGTTATCAGGGGCAGGAGGGCAGGGAAGTACAGGAGAGATTTGCTCTAGGATCGTACACTACAGTCTTTCAGGCAGAGGTATATGCCATCCTAAAAGTGGCATATAAGGAAGAAACGAGGAACGGTACGGAACAAAATATTTGTACCTGTTCCGACAGCCAGGCAGCACTTCGGGCGGTCTGCTCTCCCAGGACGAGGTCCCCCTCGTCCAGGAGTGCGGAGATGCCCTAGAGGAACTTGCCAGGCACAAGGAAGTGAGCCTGATATGGATTCCGGGACATACCGGGATCCCAGAAAACGAGAGAGCCGATGAATTGGCTAGGCTCGGAGCCAGGGAGCCCTGTCTTGGCCCAGAGCCCATGTTGGGAATTACAAGAAAACATGTCGCTACGGCCCTTAATGAGTGGGCACATGCAACATTGAGGGAACATTGGAGGCTGAACAGTGGCTGCAGACAGGCTCGAGACTTCGTAACGGGGCCGAACAAGTCAAGGGCGGCCTGGTTGCTAGGCAGAAGCCGGAGGACTCTGAACCAATTGGTCGGAGTCCTAACTGGTCACTGCAGGCTCAGAAGACACCTATCACTGATAGGGGTTGAGAAAGATCCTACCTGCCCAAGATGTGGAAGTGATGAAGAAACATCGTTTCACTTCTTGGGACAATGTGAAGCGTTCGGGCGCCTGAGGTATGAACTCTTCGGCGCCACAACGCTCCCAAAAGAGGAAATGGACTTTCTCGAATGGAAACATGTCCTGACCTTCATTGGAAGATCAGGAAGGTTTCAAGAGGGAGTAGGAGGTCGAGTAGGAGTGAACGGTTTAGGGGACGTCAGGGGGTAGGTAAAAAGGGCCCATTTGTGGCATACTTGCCAGGCACCAGGTCTCCCCCAACAATTACTACTACTACTACTACATTCATTTGGGGACAAACTGTATATAGAATAATAATGTTCACATTTTTTATTGGTTTAATGTTGCGCTTTTTACATTGAGCCAACGTTTTGGCAATGTTAAACCAATATTGGTTCAATATTAGTGTTCTACCTGGGATTGCTGTTCATGTAGTACTCTTAAAGTGCTATGGTGAGAGATATCCATTCTTAAGTCTAATCTTCTAGTACTTATCGTAGGATCTTTCATTACAATATCTAATATTTCTTCTTCAACATCAACAGTTCTTGGACGGTCAGCGTCTCTGTTTTTGATTTGAAGACATCCTGTTTCCCTATGTCGATACTTAAAAAAGTTTTGGCATCAGGAATATTTCTGTTCGGGTATTTATCTTTATAACATATCACAGATGCATCAGCATTGCTAAAATATTCTCTCAAAGTCAAAACTACATCTGTTAATTCAGAGAACGTGTAATCACCCATGTTTAAATAATGTTAACAATTAAACTTATTAAAAAAAAAAGAATCAAAGGAACAGAAAATAACACAAATGTCAAAGTAATATTTCAAAGCATTCTTTATGTGTAAAAGAATTTTTTATTAATAAAATGTTGTAAATGAACAACATGGTTTCGAGTAAAAAGCGGTGACTTTAAAGTCTTCCCCTCCCCCTAGAACTATTCATTTTTTGTGTCTGACCGAGCGATACCTTCAATCGGTGTCTCACCAACTACAAAATACGTGATTTTGAGCAGAATTCACAGATAACCCGATTTTATATAATTATTTCGATTCAATACCCCATATGATGGGAAGTAAGATGTATCAACTTTAAGATCTCACAGCTCAAAAACTGTCCATTTTCCGTTGAAACTTTCATTTTCATCCTAATCTAGAATTTGGATTTTTTCATGATGCCAATAATTTATCTATGGATAAGAAAAAAAAATTCTAAATGCAATGTATGTAGGTCCTGTTGCCCTCAAAATATAACATAAGCTAGCTTTAACAACTCTGGTATATTTAAGCATCAATGCTAAATAGCCGACTGTAATTGTCGTAAGCGTTTTCATAAACTTAACCATAAATGATAAATGCATGATGTAGCACTTACATTATATATCCGAATTTCGTAGACATATCAAGGGTTTTTAAATTATGAACAATATTCAGTAGCTGAGTTTATGTCTATGTCTGTAAGTTTGTTCATTACTCAATCACACAAACACCGATTGGCGGATCGACTTGAATTTTGCAGATAATGTAACATTCGCAATCCAAGATAAGTTGTCATAATTTTTACTGAATTTGTTTTTAGCATATTTATCAACAGAGTAAGTATAGTAATTTAACTAAAAAGGGTATCATCTAGTTATTTTTTTTATACATTTATTTAACGTCGGCCTATTTTTTTGTTTCGCTCATGCAAAAACGGAATAACAGTATACAATATACAAGATATACTAGTTTGACAGTTGCACAGATGATCAAAAGGACCAATGTTGTAATAAGGTGTAAACCACTACAATTTTTGAATTCCAATCTGTTGTGGTGTCATCAAATTCAATTAATAAATGACTCGTCTCAAGCTTTTCCTGAACTAGTCGAAGCATGTCAAACTATAAGTATACAGAAAAAACGTATCGACAGAGAATCTTTGTACATACGCATTTAAGCCATCTTAGTACTTTACTTCGTGCCTTTCACCTTAGAACAACCAATAACAGGTTGAAAAAAAGATATAAGAGCAATCTTTGCTCCTTGGAGCAAGTGGGTTTTCTGTTTTCGAATACTGAATATTTATCCTAAAATTTTGCTGAAGCACGAAGGTCCGGCCGAGTCACGTACTTAATGAACGTCTGAAAAAATAATAACAAAACGTCCATGGTACTGTCGTGAGCAGAAAAAAATAGGACAACTTTTTTTTTCTAATGTAAATCTGTCTCTATTTGAATATGTAATGAGTAGCTGAAATAAAACAGATATCACTTTTAATTTATTTTTTATTTTAATGCTGTAGTTATTGCTATAGTAAATGATGGATGGTTAATGAGACAAATTGCACTGCGACATTAACAAAAATTTGGTGCGTAACATTTTAAGAAAATGGAAAATAAACGGTACAATTAGTAGAAATCCTGGATCAAAGGATATCCTACTTAACAAGAAATTAATTATTAATATTTCGTTACTGCACCATTTCTATTTATAACTTCTATAAGTCTGGTTGGCATAGAATTAAGTAACCTTATACAATAATTATTAGTAATAATATTTTCCCATGCATTATTTATTATTTCCAGTAATTCTTCGGCATTCCGTGGTCTCACATTTCGTTTTTGGATACTTCTTACGAGTAGTCCCCATACTTCTTCCACAGGGTAAAGATCTGGACTATGACTGGGCCAGTTAAGAACATTCATGTTGTTATCTTGAAACCAATTAGTTACGGTATGAGCAGTTTGAACGGAACAATTGTCTTGTTGAAATATGAACTCATTATTAGGAAATAATTGTGACACAGAAGGGTGCATAACATTGTCTAAAATCCGAATATACGTTCCACTATTAAATCGTTCCTCAATATGCTACAAAATACCAAGACCACGTGCCGATATCCAAGCCCACATATTGACGGAAAATCTACCACTTTTATCATTGTTAGATATATATTTCTCATCGAATCGAGTATTCGGAGGGCGGCAAACACAAATACGACCAATGTGTGTTGACTGGAAAGTTTTTTCGTCTGTAAAGATTACATTGTTCCAAAAATTTACATCATGCGCTAAAAATTCAAGCACAAATCCTACTCGAGCTTCTTTATGTTCAGCTTTAAGTAAGTATTTCTGTGCTGCTGCATGACAGCGTAGCTCCGATTCTCTTACTCGCAGGCGACCAGTACTACTCGATCCAGGAAAATTCATTTTTTCAGCAGCCTGAATAACTGAGTAAAATGGATTTTCTACTAAAGCATTTACCAGTTGCAAATCTTGTTGTTGAGTTGATATCCTTCGTAGCCCTCATCCAGGATTTCTACTCATCGTACCGTTTATTCTCCACTTTCTTAAAATGTTACACACCGAATTTTTGTCAATACTATAACGCAATGCAATTTGTATCATTTACCATCCATCTTCTGCTTTAGCAATAAGTGCAGATTTAACTAAATCACTCATATGAGGCATATTAGTTTTTTGCACACTTGCAATAAATTATGACAACTAACTGACAATGTCACAAAAATTAAAGTTACTGTACTAGTTCCCGATAACTATTCCTTTATGATCTAGTGGTCTCAAAAAAAAAAAAGATGAGCCTCCCTTGAATGAGAAAAGTATGAACTCGTTCGTCCCCAAGGAAACTTTTCAATGCAAAGGAACATGATCTCGGGGATTTCTTTCAGCCCCTCGTTTTGAATTTGAAGTAAAAAAGTGATACTCAGAATAGCGGATCCAATATGGCGGACTTCAAGCAAAATAAACTTAATCAATCACTAGATCGCTACAAAACTTGATCTACAGAGACTTTTCAAGTTCACCATTTCGAATGTGAAATCTAAAATGTAATATAAAATTGCAGATTTAGTTTGACAGACTTCAAGTAGAGTCAAAGAGTAATTAGTATATCACTGAAACCTGATGTTCAAAGATACTGCTGATAATAATATTAATAAAATGTCTTTATTTGCAGAGTAGTAATATACATACATATAAACACAAAGGGCAAAGTTTAGCTTAAACTATAAATTATTCATGGAAAATATAAAACAAAGAAAAGCATATTTTGCAACAAAATTTAAACCAAAATATTCATAACAGAGAACATAACACACAGAGTTTGAAGGGCAGGATTATGACAAAAAAATCATGACAAAAATCGCAAATAGGGGCTGATTTTAGAGGCCTTTGCGATCATTTTCCCGTTGCCCAGAAAATCTCAGCTGATCTCCTCTTCCAGAACGCCCAATTGTTTTATAAATCCAGGGATTTATTTAATCTACAATCATATATTATATTTAAATTTGATTAAAATATAATTATAACTAAATGTGCCTTGATGAGAATTCAACAACAGCTTTTTGCAATCGCTCAATATATGACGTATTGTTATGTGCTGCCCTCTAACAAGGAAAGATGTGATTAAGTTCATGTTCAAAGTTTTCCTCAGAAGCTTAGTTACTTCCCTGACTAGTAGGGTGGCGCCGTCTATGAGCCAATTGACGAACAATCATCTATTACATGGTAGAAAACTATGGAGAATTCTAGAAAAGAGTTCTAGAAGGATTCCAAGTGTGTATATAAAGAGGTGACTCCAGCAGATGGGGGAACAGTTCAGTTGAGTGAAGTATGCAGTTTAGTGAAGTAAACAGACAAGAGAGTTTTTAGGTTAGACAAGAGTTGACAAGTTTAAGAAGAAAAGTAAAGTGCTTAGTGTTTTAAAAGTAGTGAAATTATATTAGATTAAGTTATTATTAGTTGTGTGATTTTTAAGTATTTGCTAGTGTAATTTTAGTGATTAATAAAATCAGTGGTTAGTGAAAATTCTTGTTGCAAGTTATTTGGAATCCACAAAGTGTTTACTGAAAACTGTAAGCACGTGACAATTGGTGTCAGAAGCGGGATTGCAACAGAATTTCTGAAGAATTCGACGAAGTTCCATAGTGTTCTATTTGGAAACCACTGGAGATAGTGAAGTGAGTCGAACTGGAAAGTGATATAGACATTAGACAAGTGCTAGTGTGAGAAAATTTATATAACATTCTATTCTGAATTTTGTGGACATATTTGACGTATACCAGATATAGACTTTAAATAAGACTTGTTAGTGTTGTTTGTTAGTTTTTGAATGGAAACAAGAAGCATGGCTGCTGAAAAACAAATACAAGACATGTTCGCTGCATTTAGAAAAATGATGCTAGAAGAGAAAGAAGAACAAGAAAAACGACGTCAAGAAGAAAAAGAAGAGCAAGAGAAACAACGCCAAGAAGAGAAAGAAGAACAAGAGAGACGTCAAGAAGAAAAAGAAAGACGACGTCAGGAAGAAAAAGAAAGACGACGTCAGGAAGAAAAAGAAGAACAGGAGAGACGTGAAGAAGAAAAAGAAAGAAGACGTCAAGAAGAATTGAGAAAAATTATACAGGTGCAACAAGATGCTATCCTGTCAGCCACTAGTGAAGTCAAGGAAAAAGTAGATAAAGTTGAACAAAAAGTGACTGGCGTCGAAGGAAAAGTGACTACACTTGAAGAAGGAGTAAGCGATGTCAAAGGAAAAGTAAATAAGGTTGAAGAGGAAGTAACTGAAGTCAAAGGAAAAGTTACTGGCGTTGAAGAAAAAGTTACTGGCGTCGAAGGGAAAGTTACCGATATAGAAGGAAAATTTCGTGCAGTTGAAGGAGAGGTAGAGCGACTTAAACGACTGTTAAGAGAACAAGGAGGCCAGCTGGTATTATCATCGTCAGATCCTCGATTACAACCGCCTTCCTTTGATGGTCAAACTTCTTGGTCAACCTATAAAAGACAATTTGAGGCAGCGGCATACGCAAACAATTGGAGTAATGAAGACAAAGCTATGGCATTGGTGCTAGCGTTAAGGGGCCAAGCCTCAGAGTTGCTTCAGAGTATCCCAGTGACGCAGCAACGGGATTTTAAAGTTTTGGAAGCTGCACTAGATCTAAGATATGGCGACCAACACCTCGCCCAAGTATACAGGACTCAGCTCAAATCACGCACACAAAAGGCTGGGGAAAGTTTACAAGATTTTGAAGCAGCTGTTGAGCGACTGACATACCTGGCTTACCCGGATGCACCCAAAGAATTCCAGGAACAATTAACAGTTGGTACTTTCATCGATGGCATAAGAGATGAGGAGATCAGGCGAGTCCTTAGATTATCCCGAGATAAGACTGGTAGTGAAGCCTTGATCCATGCCCTCGAGGTTGAAGCCGCTTACAAAGAGACTGCACGTCCGAGAGTACGAACCATGAAGGTAGAAGAAGAGGACCGTTTAGAAAAATCAAATATGGAATCTTTGATGGCTGATATGCACAAAATGATAAGCCAGTTGATGACAAAACCAGATGCTCCAAGGAAGCAGGAAAGAGAACGGAGCGATGAACAGTTAAGGAAGGTGATTCGTTGTTATAAGTGCGGCAAAACAGGGCATATTAAGCGAAACTGTCGGCAGCGGAGCCCTGAGAGAGTAAATGCCGCAACGACTGAAGAGCCGCAGGAAAACTAAAGATAGCCAGCACCTTGGGGGCTGTGCTGGCTGGTGAACACGGTGCCCCCAGAGAGATACGGGTTTCCCAGATTAGAAGAGTCCCGAGTAGTCTGCTGTTGGATGGCTATGTAAACAAACGGAGATGTATCTTCACTATCGACACAGGTGCCACGTCATCAATAGTGCGACCCGGATTTTTATCAGGAATAAAAGTTGATAAAAGCCAAAATGGATTGGTCGTTCGAACAGCCACAGGAGACAGGGTAAGGGTTCATGGAGAAGTTGACCTAGATCTGCAGTTTGGACGCCTGTGTTTTAGTCATAGGGTTATCGTGGCTGACATCACTGATGATTTCATTTTGGGGCTGGATGTTATGGGAGTACAAGATCAATTTATACTTGACGTGGTAGAACGAGTCCTAAAGATTGGAAATGAAGAATTTATTTTGTCAACAGCAAATGACCGATTTCAAAAAGTGAGGCTACTAACGGCTGAGACAATCAAGATTCCTGCTCGTTCAGAACAAATAATCGAGGCCATTCTGGAAGGAAACTCTGGTGGATACCGTGTTGGCCTTGTTGAAAAAGATGATTCAATTAAGACAGAAAACGTAGTCTTAGCAAGAACTCTAACCCGGACAAAAGACAAAATTCCAATTAGAGTGGCTAATTTAAATTCCCACTCAGTGACTTTCAAGGAAGGCGAGGCAATAGGATCCTACGAACCAGTCCAGTGGATAGCAAGGTGCGAGGAACAAGGGGAGAAATGTTCGCCAACCAGCATAGACAGGGAAGTTGTGACTTTGTTGAGTACCCAGTTTGAACACCTATCCGAGGATGAACGTAGAGAGGCAATCAAGTTTTTGGAAAAAGAAAGTACGGTATTTGCCAAAAACACAGACATCCTCACGAAAACTGATATAGTACAGCATCGGATAGACACTGGTGATTCAGCCGCCATCTGCCAACAACCTAGGAGGTTGCCACTAGCTAAACAGGAAGAAGCTGCTGCGATGGTTCAAAAGATGCTACAAGATGGAGTAATTGAGGAATCAACCAGTCCCTGGTCATCACCAGTAGTTTTAGTTGCCAAGAAGGACGGGACTTTGAGATTTTGTGTCGACTACCGGAAGCTGAATGATGTTACAAAGAAAGACAGCTATCCACTACCACAAATTGACGATACATTAAGTACGCTGGCAGGGTCACGATGGTTTTCAACTCTAGACCTTCGAAGTGGGTATTGGCAGGTGGGACTTCACCCTGACGACAAGGAAAAGACTGCCTTCTCAACAGGTAGTGGTTTATATCAATTCACCGTGATGCCTTTTGGACTTTACAATGTGCCAGCTACTTTTGAAAGATTGATGGAATTTGTACTCCGAGGACTAACTTGGAAGACGTGCTTAGTTTATCTTGATGACGTAATGGTTACGGGACGAAACTTCAGGGAACATTTGGAAAATCTTCAAGAAGTATTTGGGAGAATCAGAAATGCACACCTAAAGTTGAATCCAAAGAAGTGTCTACTATTCCAAAAAGAAGTGAAATTCCTTGGACATGTCGTATCTTCGGAGGGAATACAGACAGACCCGGACAAGATCTCTGCCGTGCGTGATTGGCCAAGACCTTCAAATGTACACGAATTACGAAGCTTTCTTGGCCTCTGCACTTATTATAGACGTTTTGTGGAAGGATTTGCGGATATAGCAAAGCCACTACACCAGCTAACGGAGGAGAAAGTTAAATATCAGTGGACACCAGAGTGTGAAACATCATGGAAGAAGCTGAAAGCAGCATTATGCAGTAGTCCTGTGCTAGCATATCCCCAACAAAAGGGCCTCTATATTCTTGACACGGATGCTAGCAACTCCGCAATTGGATGTGTACTATCTCAAGTCCAAAATGGAGAGGAAAAAGTAATCGAGTATTTCAGTAAGGTACTGTCCAAACCAGAGAGGAATTATTGTGTAACAAGGAAGGAACTATTGGCCATTGTTAAATCCGTGGACCATTTTCACAAGTACCTCTATGGTCAACATTTCAAAATCAGGACCGACCATGCTGCATTAAAATGGCTACTGCAGCTGAAAACCCCAGAAGGTCAACTGGCTCGCTGGATAGAAAGACTGCAGCAATATGACCTCACAATCGAACACCGACCTGGAAAGTCTCATAAAAATGCAGATGCTCTGTCAAGAAGACCGTGCAAAGATGACTGCAAGCACTGCTATCGGGTTGAAAAAGCACAGGGCACGGTAATAGTAAACACAGTTCAGGTAGATGTTCCAGATGATTGGACAAAGGAAGTTCTAAGACGAGAACAAATGGATGACAGCGTAATTGGTCCTATATTAAAGGCAAAAGAAAAAGGAACGCGACCGGAATGGAAGGATGTTTCGAACAAAAGTGTGGAGCTGAAGGCATTGTGGGCACAATGGGACTCCCTTAAGGTTATAGATGGGCTATTAAAGAGAGCATGGGAAAGTCCAGATGGGAAGGAAGTTACCATGCGTCTGGTGATACCCAGCTGTCGGATCCCAAAAGTACTTCAGGAAATACATGATGGAGTGTCCGGGGGACATTTTGGTATGAATAAGACATTGGCTAAAGTACGGGAACGATTTTATTGGATAAATAGCCGTCAAGATGTGGAAGCTTGGTGCCGCAAATGCAAGGCTTGTGCAGCTACCAAAGGGCCACAGACGAAGAGCAGGGGCCAAATGAAGCAATATAACGTCGGAGCTCCTTTTGAGAGGATTGCTATAGATGTAGCGGGCCCATTCCCAGTGACAGATGATGGGAATAAATACATACTGGTCGCTATGGACTATTTTAGTAAATGGCCGGAGGCCTATGCCATTCCGAATCAGGAAGCAGTTACTGTTGCTCGAGTTTTGGTGGATAACCTTGTATGCCGATTTGGTGTACCCCTGGAGCTACATTCCGATCAAGGGAGAAACTTTGAGTCGGGGGTATTTCAGAAAATTTGTGAGTTGCTGGGCATTCACAAGACTCGGACAACCCCTATTCATCCCCAGTCAGATGGAATGGTGGAACGACATAATAAAACCATGAAGGAACATCTTTCTAAGGTAGTTCACAAGAACCAGCGAGATTGGGATCGACATATACCATTTTTCTTAATGGCATACAGGGCTGCCATTCATGAGACGACTAAACAGACACCGGCTCGTGTAATATTTGGGCACGAGATCAGACTGCCATGTGATTTGATGTTTGGTACACCAGATAAGAAGCCACTGTCCGTGGATGACTACGCAGACGAAGTTAGTCAACAGCTGAGGAATGTCCACGAATTGGTTCGAAACCAAGTTAGCATAGCTAGTGACAGAATGAAGGCTCGCTATGACCGGAAGGGAACGTCAGCAGGATTCAAGGAGGGCGATCTGGTTTGGCTATATAACCCACAGCGAAAGAAGGGAAAATCTCCGAAGCTTCACCCACCCTGGGAAGGACCGTATTCAGTCATCACTCGGATCAATGACGTTGTTTACCGAATTCAACGTAGTAAGAAGTCCAAGATGAAGATCGTGCACTTGGATAGGTTGGCGAAGTATGAAGTATGTTGGGGAATCTGAATTGCCTGACCGGGACGTTCAGGCTTAAGGAGGGGGCAGTGTTATGTGCTGCCCTCTAACAAGGAAAGATGTGATTAAGTTCATGTTCAAAGTTTTCCTCAGAAGCTTAGTTACTTCCCTGACTAGTAGGGTGGCGCCGTCTATGAGCCAATTGACGAACAATCATCTATTACATGGTAGAAAACTATGGAGAATTCTAGAAAAGAGTTCTAGAAGGATTCCAAGTGTGTATATAAAGAGGTGACTCCAGCAGATGGGGGAACAGTTCAGTTGAGTGAAGTATGCAGTTTAGTGAAGTAAACAGACAAGAGAGTTTTTAGGTTAGACAAGAGTTGACAAGTTTAAGAAGAAAAGTAAAGTACATAGTGTTTTAAAAGTAGTGAATTTATATTAGATTAAGTTATTATTAGTTGTGTGATTTTTAAATATTTCCTAGTGTAATTTTAGTGATAAATAAATCAGTGGTTTGTGAAAATTCTTGTTGCAAGTTATTTGGAATCCACAAAGTGTTTACTGAAAATTGTAAGCACGTGACAGTATCTTCAATCACATTTATTTTGTATTTATTCCAAAATTTCAGAAATTCTCGATGAATTGCTTCCCCTGCTTGTTCAGACATGATTCCTAGACCCGAGCTCAACAGAAATTTTAAGCACTGTTCAATATGATCCAAAATAACGTGAATTTTGAGGGTTTGTGAAACACCAGTGCCCATATGCATTTTCTTTACTTTCTCGATAAGATCGGGCAGAATTTCCATGTCCACGTTATTCGTTCCAAAACAACTGTTAACGACAAAATTCATGAAAGCGAGATAACCGGCAAACTGCCTTATTTTAAATCCACTCTAATCTTAAGCATATTCATTTTACAATAAAATCAATAATAGTCGGTAAAAGAACCTAAGAATTATATTTACAACATATTGAAGAGCTATACTATTATGCTATATTATTACTTTTGGCATTTACGTTATTGTCTACTAGCCCATTAAAAGATAAAAAAAGTTAACAATTTAAAAGGTAAAAAACTTAAACCTCATGAGTGAAAAACAACGGAACATCATGTTTCATACAAATTCAGCGATATATTTCTATTTAAAGTTTGTTATATTAGATCTCCAATTTTATATTACATTTTAGACATCACATGTAAAACATTGGACTCGAAAAGCCTCCGGAAATCAAGTTACATATGAATCCTGTAATTGATTAATTTTACACTGCGTAGAATTTGCATCTGCCATTCTGAATATCACTTTCTTAACTTGAAATTCAAAATGGAAGACTCCAAAGAGACCCGAGGTCAAATTTTGTAAAAAAGAAAAACTGAATCGTTTCCTTGTTGGATGCATTCATACTTTATACTTTTGTACAGTAAAAGCCACGAGTGTTGGCGAGCGGTGGGGACTGTAGGGGAATATAGTTGACCTATCGTAGAACGGCACAGATTGCTGGCACTGTTTAGAATTTATACTACACCAATTAGGGTAGCAATGCGTACACTAGGTCTATACTACTCTCTACATACAGCTTCCCCTTTGCTCGCCGTCACTCCTGGCGTTTACAGTACAACAGTTGGTTATCCTCTCAAGGCCCCTCATAAGAAAATAATTATGAGGGCTGGTACTGTTGCGGACAAAAAAAAAATGGGACAAGTCTTATAACATATTTTTGCTAAAATATAGTTGTGTACATCCGACTTTAATTTTTGTGACATTGTCAGTTATTTGTCAAAATGTATTATAAGTGTGCAAAAACTAATATGCCCCATATAAGTAATTTAGTTAAAGCTGTAATTATTGCTAAAACCGAAGTTGGATGGTTAATAAGATAAATTGTAAGTTATAAATATAACTAAATAATAATAGTCAGTTTTTTAAAATATTTTTTATAATACTTCTTATGAATTATATACCTACTGTTTATTCTACAATTTTTCTAAATATTAAACGCCGAACTTTTGTTAATGTTATAACATAATGCAATTTGTATTATTGGCTATCCATCTTCTGTTTTAGCAATACACCCACCTTACAATATCCGCTTTACAGTAAAAAATAAATAATACTCATATCTATTTTATTTCAGCTACTCATTACATATTCAAATAGAGACAGATTTACAGAGGAAAAAATAACTGTCCCATTTTTTTCTGTCTACAACAGTTAGTACCATGGAACTTTTTTGATAGTTTTTAATAAACTTTCATTTAACATATGTTCTTTAAATTTTAATGGGAGAACGTCATCTTTACATTCACAATAAGATGTATTTTTGTGACTGAATTAAGGACAGAATGAAAAGTAGCAATTAGGTTAATGCAAAATAATAAATTGTACTCTTAATATTGTTTATTCTTTAGTATAGTACTCTATATAGCATTCTATAGTACTCATCAAAACGTCAATAGTTATTCTATTTCACGTCAAAACAATTTAAAGTGAATGATTTGTTTCTTATTTACTTTTTATTTTCAGACAAGGAAAAAATTAAAAATATCTGATATTCATGTGTTATTTTAATTCCAAAATGTTCATAAACTCTGTTACTTCATTTGCTGAAGAATAAATCATAACAAAAAATTTTAAATATGAAAACTAATGTTTATTTACTGTTAAATTGGAAGTTACACAGAATTGCTAACAGCTGAAATCTAGTTAATGTGAGAGTTTGAAATGATCTTGTGAATGTATTGGAACGGTTTTTAACTAATTTTTTCACAACTTCAATTTCATACCATAGAATGACTTTGAATTTTTAATAATAATAAAAATGGACTGTTAAATCAACACTATGAATATTGTATATAAATACAGTAAATTTTATAATCACCATACAATCAATAAGCACAAAGAATTTTTAAGTTATTTCTTTCTTGTGTTATAAATCAAATTGATTTTTTATGTCTATTATGACTGTTTATATTCGCAGCATGTATTACTCCTATTTTTGTAAAAGAAATAAGGAATAGTAAAAAGTTTTTATAACTTGGTCTACAATCTACGTATCTGTGGGAATATATGAACCGCATACACAAAAGTAAAATTGTATGGCAAGAATTGAAAATAAATTTTACTGCTCGGTACCATATATTAATACTTTTGATTTCCAACAAAGATTATTCAAGAAAAATACGTTAAAACTTAATCTTACTATTATACGCAACAAAAATATTTGAGATATATAACTGGGAAAATGTTTGTTTACTGACATTCAAAAATTTATTATAAATAACATTGGAAAAACTGACGATTCAAAAGTATTCAGCGTTAAGAATTCTGATGGTTTAAAAGATCTCTATACTATAAAGGTAATATACGAAGGATCTTATCATTGAATAATTCTCCACATTATTGACAAAATTTAAAGAGTAAAACCCACTTCACCATTTTCCAAACATTCGTCACAAAAACACATAGATTCAGTTTCACTTGGTCTTCTATATTTCCTCCATTTTTTTAACCTCCACCAATCTTTTAACCATGTCCACTCCATTTTAAAAAACTGCAGATATGATTTGACAGTCACTACAATGGCTTTAGTTATCACTCGTTAGAAAAAACTGTTAGTAATCAGATAAGTTACGTTTCCTTGGCAATAAAACACTTGCAAATATTATTTATTTGAATAGTAAATAATCCAAGGTTAAATTAAATTTAATGCATAAATTATTACGATTAATATAAATACTGTTTATTAACAAATATTAACAGAAACACTAATAAATTATGTACATTATCTATTGCAGTCGCTAAAAATAGTCCCAATTTCAACTAAGTATTATTATTTATTACTAAATTTTACTTATCAAAGTCCTGATATGAAGTGGTTTGTGTACCTTTTTGCCAAAAGCTTTTAGAATATATTAAAAATGTAAGTTTTCTGCATATTCTAAAAATGACCAATTTTTCTATTTATAATTATTTATCATTTTAGATAATCTAGGCCTGGAGGGATAATATATACTTCATATATCCTAATCTTTTATGATAAAATCAGGTAACTTTATTTCTCGAAGATTAAAATATAATAAATTTTCACTGCAAATGTATATAATTTTTTCAAAAATAAATTCTTCAAGATTTTTTAGATAAATTGTGCAAAATACCAACTTGGTGTTATTTTATCTGTAGTTCCTACCACATTTGTGCAAACAAATTTCCCTTATGAACAATATGAACATGAGTTTTCGTATTTATCTGATGACAGTAGATTAAATTATTCATTATTGTAACAATATTTTGTTTAGTAGTGACTCGTGTTCAATATTGAAAAAGGGTTAGGTTAGGTAGAAATATAAGCGGGTGACCATTTGGGCTATTGTAGCTCACTCCTTTTTAATAAAGCTGGTGTCTTTTGTCAAATGGTGAGAACCACGTTCTCTCTGCAGCGGAATAAGTGCACAGAACATGTTTTGCCATTTCATCTCGTCTTCCTCTAAACGCAGATGGATCTTCCTCTAAATGTAGATGGTATTCATAGTTTTCTACCAGTCCAAGCCTGTGTGATGTGATGATTTAATCTGCAGTGCTTAGTACATAGGCCTATTAGAGTTCTTAGGTGTAATCTGTTTAACTGTAGTTGTTTCTTAGCTCTCGATTTCAAAGGATATGTGACGAATTCCTTTGAATGAGCTAATCCTGTAGTTTCTGCCAGTAGTGGAGAGTTTTGCTCTCAGCCTAGTCTAGGATATTTGTTTTGGCAGTGCTCAAGGATATGCCAAAAACTGGTTCTGCACCTGTGAATGTTGGTGCCGCACCTTCTCTAACTAGGCAGTCGGCAATTTCACTGCCTTTCCTGCCACAGTGGTCAAGTATCCAGTTCAGAATTAGTTTGTTGTTCCTGCCCAATTAGGTTAGAGCCTTTTGGAAATTCCACTCTGTTAAACGATAGGATCCAAGAGCTTTAAGAGCTGCTTGGCAGTCTGAGATCTTTACTGATCAGTGTCTAGGATGCATTAGTTCCAGCCTCCATGCACACAGTTCAATGGCATACATTTCAGCCTGAAAAATTGTTGCGGTATTGCCTAGGCTCAAAGTTATTCTTACTTTTGGGTTACGACTGTAAACTCCAGCTCCTCTTTCTTCAGAAGTTTTGGAATCTGTAAACCAACAACTGTCTGCCTTCTGTAGGTCGGTTTTATTTCAATCCCACTCATCTCTTTCAGAAATAGGATGTTGAAAGGCAGCTCATGGTTGGTCCTGGTATGTATCACATTGGACAGCATGCATAGGATGTTATGACTGTTTGAGTCATCAATCAGTCCACTGTGTTCCATGATGCTAGCCTGCGGCATATTGACTTCTGATTACTGCGGTCTGTATGTTGCCCATCTAGCCTCTTTCTCCAGGTAAATATGGAGAGGTAGGTCCACGAGAATTTCCAGAGCAGCTGGCAATATGGTGCTTATAGCATCAATTATTGCCAGGCATGAGTGTCTCCGTAAGTCAGAGAATTTGGCTTTTGCCGTTTGTTGTAGCCTTTTCGACTACCAAATTATGGAACTATACGTTATCATTGGTCTAATGACTCTAACTTATATTCAGTATATTTGCTGGGGATCTATGTCCCAGGATTTTCCACAAATTTTTCGGCATGTTAACAAGGATTGTCTTGCTTTGTCACCTTCTCCAAGTGTTAGTTCCAGTTAAGTGATCTATCTAGCATGATATATCTAGTCTAGATACTTCGTTTCTTCCCAGAATGGAATAGTTTCACCTAGTAGGGAAGGCAGCTCTAAGTTATCCAGCTTTCTTTTCCTGGTAAAGGGTACTATCACCGTTTTGTTGGGGTTAACAGAAATCTGTTCCCTCTCACACAAGATGAACACTGCATCTAATGCCTCTTGAAAGGTATGAATAAGTACCTCTTCAGAATTTACTCTAACCAAAATGCTTGAATCTCGAGATAAAATGGCCAGCAGGTTATCCACAAGTAGCGATCACAAAAGAGGGGACAAAACCTCACTTTGTCTGTTAGAGCAGATCTATGTTGTTCCCAGCTTTACTTCGATCGAAGAGGCGTCAAACATGTACTGTGTATGGAGTGGATCGAGACTGCTGAGTCAACAGTGGAGAGCAAAAATTACCACAAGGTTCAAATTCATATAGTATCTGTTTGAAACAAAGTTGTCGGCAAGTAGCTGCCTAATAGGTTGAATAGATTACAAACTTTATATTTTGCTACAAGAAAAAATAAGTAAGTTTATATCTAGCTATAAAATACCTTAACCTGCTGATTAACGTAATTGCTCACGAAAGTAAAAAGCTCTGCACAGTTTCTGAAAAGTGACTTTTGGGTTGTAACATCAGTCGCAAGATTTGCTTTTCCTTTGTTAAATTTTTAAAACTTACCCTATGAGTTATGATACCTTATATTGCTACTGATATATTCAAAATATTTTGTTAGATTTATGTTATTATACTGAGCAAACAGTTAAAATAATGTAGTCTTTTTATTTTTTAAATTTTCAGGGAAAAAAAAATCACCCAATTTTTTTATTCTAACTTATAGATTCTATTAACCCCTCCGAGTGCAGCGGCAATTTTAATGAAAAGAAAGTTAGTCTTTCTGTTCTCCACGCAGTATGAGGCAAATAGAAATGCACAGCTTTTATAATTCTTCAAACAATTCAAATTATTTGAAGAAATAATATATGCCTATACATTTGCTAATAGAGATCAGAGTTTTCAGTTTTCCATATTTTTCATTTTAAGAAAACTAAGCAGTTCTTCTGCACCAAAGCAGCAAAGTTCAAAACATTTTGAAGTTTGCGCACCCCCATCTACAGTACTCAAATAAATAGGTATACAGAAGATGCAAGCGGTGGTCAATCATCGGGAAAGACAAAGCAAATTTACAATTTCAATGGATAGCAATACTAAATGAACATTGAAGCGAGAACTGTTAAGAATTATTTTTACGTTGAGAATTATCTTTTTAGTTTCCAATTTATAAATTTCCTTGATAAAATAAACATTTCAATGTTTTCAAAACTATTTATTTATACAATTTATTCGATTTCTAGGTTGCTCCTAAGAACTAAAACAAGTGCAGACACACTCTTATCTGTCATCATTGAAACAGTGTTACCAGATTATTCAATTTATCATGGAAACTACTTTCAACTTTTAAACCTAGCCCTTATTCACGTTTTAGAAAAGTAAAAAGGCAAATTAACTAGAAATAGTTCACTGTTTAGTAAGTTTTAAAAAATTTAATGTTATTTAATTTTAATCAATAAATTCGGTTGGTTCTATACAATTTGGCGTATCTGCAATCCTGCTTATGTGTAAATAAAACAGATCTGGCAACACTGGGTATTTATGACACTGGTATTGAGTAAGTGCAAATTGCGCTCAATTTTTCTATGGCTAAAAAGCAGTTGTGTCTAGAGTATATATAAAAGATGCCACATAACATATATATTTTTCTAGTATCCTATTCGTTTACTCATAAAAATCGTTCATCTGTTTTGACTTTCAGCACTACACTCAGGCACGTGCTGGCCCATCGGGATACCGGGAGTTTCCCGGTCATGAGAATCGCCAAATTAAAAAGAGGAAAGGAATCAACGGGCGGCATCTGCATCTGATATGCCAAAATTGTCGGATTTATGGAAAACTCGAGGCCTGAAAATGAAATTGAGGAAAGCCCTTTGTTTTCACATGAACACAAATAGTACGAAGATCCTGACAAAACAGCCCCAACCTGCTCATCGGTGTCTGCGGATAAATGCATGTTATGTTAATACTGCTCGTAAGTTTCTATACCTTTTTTACTTTCTAGCGTTACTAGGAGTAGAGTAAAGAAAATACTGTAATTGTGTTTATTGTATTCTATCAACGCACCCTACATGTGCAAATAATTTTTCGGGTCCGTAATTTTTCTGCGGAAAAAATACAAAAGGGTTTTATAACTTTCCAGGATCTTAAATAAGACTATTAAGTACCTAATAATACAGTAATTCAGATAATTTTGGAAATTGGTGATAAAACAATTTCTGAAGAGATTAGTCAAGCAGGAATCTATTCCGTAACAGTGGATAATACAATGGATATTTCTTCCCATCATCAGTGTGCTTTTTTTTAAGGTACATAAAATCTAATAAGGTCGTTGAAAGGGCATTCGCTTCAAACCACGTAACTTCAACTACTGGAGATCATCTCTGTGAGATTTTGAAAACAGTTGTAGATGATAATATTTCATTGAATCATACCATTGCTGATTCGACTAGTTACAATAAGAAACCAATGTATTTTTTAGGGAATCCTCCAAGAGACTAAATATCTAGGAGAAATCTAACAGCACTGGTAGTCATCACCACCTAAAACTTAATGCAATAGGCGCTACAAGATGGAGAAATAAAAGTGATGCTACTACAAAAATATATGGCAATAAAGTACGTGGAGTCAAGATCAGAACACTACCGATAAAGCTGTTTTTCTCAATGTTGTTCTGGCACTAAAAGAAATTATGAATTCCAACACATTATTCAATGCCAAAGTTAGAAGTCAAGCAGATGGTTTGCTGAAAAAGTTCTGGTCCTTTGAAGCGATTCTGCTTGTCATGACTTATATAAGAGTTTTCTATGTAACAACTCCTGTTTTGAATTATTTTCAAACTGAATGTTTGGACTACGTGAAGAGAGCAAGAAATTTAATATTTTTAAAACTTATTTTTATTCCCGCGTGTTCGGGAAATCCCGGCTGTTATTTCCCAGGAACGACAGGACAGGAAGTGACATAATTCCCGGGAAATCCCATCCCGGGACAGAAACCCTACCAAGGTGGCATCATCGAGAGATGCCAAATACAGCAAATCAACTTGTTTTCAAAAAACTGTGAAGAGTATCCTGCAGAATTAATTATAATACCTCAATAAACCAGCAAAGAACACGATGTTTATATCTAGCTATTGAAAATGGTCTCATTTAACATGATTAGTTTGTGAAGTAATTATAATGTTCATTGTTAAGTAACTAGTTCACTGAGATCAATTACTGCCCTGTGAATTTCGAAGCCAAATCATGATGGTTGGATTATGCATTTAATTTTAAAGAGATAGATAATCTTCATTTTGTGATGTCAAGTAGCATCTACTGTTTTTTTTTTGCAGATTTATTTGCTACATATAATTCATCTTTCAATCTTCTATGTTATTTCAGGTTATTATTGCCATATTGCTCACTGAAATTTTAACATCAAAGAAATACCTAGCGGACCCAATAAATGAGATTTTAGTCTTTTCTATTCTGGTCATTCTATTATTTTTGTCCAACGCCTCACAGTTCGTTAGTTACTGATTTATTATGGAAGAGTCATACTGGTGTCAAAAGTTTAATAAAGATTGTATTGTATTTGTTGATTAATGAAAATAAATGCAATTTAAAAGATTAAACCTCTAAGTAAACACTGTAATCTTAGGAATGTGTAAATTCTTAGGCGATGAATTCATAATTTGTTTTGAATTGGTTGCAAACGTGTGATATATTTATCTCCAAGAAACATAATATAAAATATGTCAAGCAAAAAAATGTTCTAAACGAGCATTTTTATCGCTAATATTAGTCTAGGCGCTAGCTCATGTCACATGTGTACTTTTATATACCTATCCTTAATCTAATTGCTGGGCTTTATTATACCACTATGGCAGTGCAAAAATTGACTGGTTATGTAGTCCAGATTTTGGTCATTTGTCCACTGGTCTTATAAACCCGGTTGTACAATAAGCTTTTAATTAAACCTTCCCCATTGTTATCATAATTCAAATAATTTTTTCTACGATTGTCATTAAAAATAGACTTGTTTATCTGTTATCTGAGAAGTGACATATGCAGATAAACAAGTGACATGAATTACTCTACGGACATGTGAGGAAAGAGTATTTTCCGCTTGGCCCTAATGAAAAATAATGTGAATTTCTCATTAGAAATGATGTGTTATTTCTAACCTTAAAAAAGAATTGCCAGATGTTTAATAATAAAATAAGAAACATCATCGTCTTTTTGCCAATTTTGTTACAATCGTAGAATAACTAATGAGTATACTTTGAGCTGAAAATGTTTTCATTACTGCTTTCCTCGGACTGCTGTACTTATGCTCAAAGGGTGATACAGAACTATCCGTTCTTAATATCTAAATAACTATTAACATCTTCGTTACAAAACTTGACAATATTTTGACTTTTGTTTAACGTCAATTGTGGAAGTGTTTCTAAAGCATTGTAGTTTATGTAATACGAATCTCCACTGATTGAATCTTAAAAAAGTATATTGCTTTATTAAAGGCAAGAAGCAGTCATTTCCGGTATAATAAATTAAACGTTAAATAATATAAATTAAATTCTATAGATTTGTTAATAATAGTACTTTCTGTCAAATCTTCAAACCGAAATTAATAAAATTAATTAGGTCTATTATTCAAATAATTTCAAATTTATTTCTGTTTATTTGTATTATCATACGATGATAAGGGGGGCGAGCGTAGGTGCGTCTTTACTATGTACATACTTCGGTATGTGATGTAAAGCAACGACAGGTGCAGTTAGTAGTTGGATGGGTGACCATTCCAACGGAAACCGCGTCCTCGCCTCACACATCTTCCAGCGGCTTGTATATCAGTGTATGCGCGGAAGCTATACAACCTTAGGCGAGGGCTGTATAGGAGATATACCATCCACCACTATCTTGAATTAAAAGTGAAAATAATTTTTTTTTCAAAATAACTCTCCAACAATTGATCCTATAGACCTTGCTACCACTGCAAAAATGTCTTTCACTAACTTTTTCTCTGGATACTTTCCAATAGGGGCAGCGGGAGGGGGGAAGTAGAGGTCATAGCTGGGGGGCGATCGGAGCGGTTATGTTTCTTATTAAATTCGAAGTTAAATTTAACATTGGATGTTTAAAGGGCACAGGTCCCGGTGCCATGATGGTACGAGAAGATTTTTTGTTAAAAATCGAGATATTGCTTAAACGTGGCTTTTATGAAGCTAAGATGCTATTAACATCAATTTTTTGTGTCGCCGAAAGGGTTAATATGTAAAAATGTATTTTGCAAGGTCACCAAAATCATATATGTTCTTTGCAGAGGGTGTAATATCAGAACCAATGGTCTAAATAAGATTTTTTTTACTCTAAAAATGTTTGTATGGCTCTTAACTAAAACTTAAAATACTTGACAGCAGGGGTGAATGTAGTGGTTAATGGGGTAAAGGTAAAATCACAACATGGAAAATTGCTGTCAAGTATTTGAAGTTTTAGTTAATAGCCATACAAACATTTTCAGAGTAAACAAATCTTATTTAGACTATCGATTCTGATACTACACCATGTTTAAGCAATACCTCAATTTTTGACAAAAAAGCTTGTCATACCAACATGGCACCAGGATCCGTTTTTTCGAAATTTCCTATAGTTGGACCTGGGAGTCAACTATGACCACCAAGTTATTGTTTTCAGGTCATCTAAAAACATGTATCATATAGACAGCAAAAAAGGCCTTTAAACATCTGATGTCAAATTTCATCGCCCCCGGTTAGGATCCCTACCCCCTCCCCTCCCTCTGCACTATTGGCAAATAGTAAAAAAAAAAGCTAGTGAGACATTTTTACAGCGGTATCAGGGTCCACTATGACAAAAATGCATTTTAACAAACTTAAAGAAAACAGAATTCCCTACATTTTGTTGTCTACGCATGGTTCTTAATCCCAAACTCTGGTGGGACCAACATGTTGACTATGTTTCAAAAAAATTATCTAGTTGCATATATATGACAATCAACTTAGTCAGGGACGTGTCCTTAAAAGTCATGAAAATGGCATATTATTCTACATTTTCCTATGCAATATTAGCATGGCTATGCAAATCATCTAACCAGAATATTTGGTTTACAAAGACGCGTAATTAGAGTAATGTCAGGTATAGGCTTTAGAGATAACATAAACAACATAAATTCAAAGAACTCAATATATTAACTGTGCCCACATTTTATATATATATATATATATATACGTTGCTTACTTTACGTCAGGCAAAACATAAATGAGTATATCTGTCACTTGAGTGTGCATGATCACGGTACAAGGTCAAGGAACAATATAGTCCTGAAATACTTGAGATTTGAAACAAGCAGAAATGGACTTAATTATTATGGTCCCGTTTTCTTCAATAAGCATATTACATATAAAGTCAAGGCATGAATTCAAGCGATGCATGTCACGAGTGATCTCATTAAAGAAATTTTAATACTAACATAATTTTCAATCATTAATTACGTTAAGAAGAGTAATTCTTGACACCCAGTTATTAAGCTTTTTTCAGAAATAGGTACAATTTAATGGAACTTCTTGATTCTTATCAGTATTGTCTTATTTATAGAATCGACCTGTGACATGCATCGCTTGAATTCTTGCCTCGACTATATATTACCTCTCTCCCGCAGCAATCATTTGCCTACCACGTAAAGAATTTGCTAATAAAAGGGATTTTCTACTCCTTCCAGGAATTATTGACGACTGAGTTTTCAAATGAAACATAATACTGTAATTCAGTAATTTCACAACAATGAGCGTATAAATAATACACAAAATATAATGAAAGTTGGAATATAATGAGGCAAAAAATTATCCGAAACAAAATATTACAAGGATAACAGTTAAGGAGCAAACATTTACTAATACCAAAGACATTTGCAATGGTTTTAATAATTTCTTTTTAAATTTTCGGTGTCCTAAACCAGATTGTAATAAGTTGATATTACCTCCAAATTATATATATAATTTCTTTTTATTACCGGCCAGCCCGGCAGAAATTAGAGAACAAGTGTTGCTCAAAACAACGAAAAAATCTGCTGCAGGGATAGATGAAGTAGGTGGTCAAGTACTAAGGGCGGTAGTTGATGAAATCTGTACCCCACTGTCTTATCTGATTAATGAATCATTTGTCAGTGGCCAGTATCCAGATGTTCTTAAAATTTCGAAATCCATACCGATTTATAAAAATAAGGGATCTAGACTAGAAGCATGTAATTATAGAAATGTTAGTGTCCAAAGCCAGTTAGCTAAAATTTTTGAACTTTGCTATAACAATAGATTAATCAGCTTTTTAGAAGATCACAATCTTTTAACCTCATGTCAGAATGGGTTCAGAAAAAATAAGTCAACCATAACCGCTATTGAACAGTTATGTGAATATATCTATAATGCACTGAACAACAAACAGCAACCAATAGCCTTATTTTTTGATCTCAGCAGAGCTTTTGATACCGTTGATCATGGTTTACTTTTAGATAAACTCTTTAGATTTGGAATACGTGGCGTGGCCCATGAATGGATCACTTCTTATTTAAACAACAGAAAGTAGGCTGTAGTCATAGGCTCATACAAATCGGATGTTAGGGACGTTGCTACTGGTGTGCCTCAAGGCCCTATTTTAGGTCCCCTATTGTTTTTAATTTTTGTAAACGACATGCCCAATTCTTGTACCTCACCGAGTGCTGCAATTGTTTATGCAGATGACGCAAATTTTTTAATATCTAGTAACACCTTGGAGTTGACAACCAGTAGAGCCAATAGATCAGTAGGTGAATTTTCTGATTGGTGTTTGAGCAATGGTTTGGTTCTAAATGCTGGCAAAACGTTTCGTATGTCATTTTTGCCCAAAAATGTTGGTCACAATTCAAGTGTTTTAGTTAAGGCTGGTCATCAGTCAATTGTACAAACAGATGAAATAAAATTTTTGGGACTAAGGATAGATCACAAAATGACATGGGAGAAACAAACTGATGATTTATCAGAGAAATTAAGTAAATCCTGCTTCATTATTAGATATCTAAAATCCACTGTATCACTTAATATGCTGAAGCTAGCTTATTTTGGTCTGGTTCAGTCTAAGATATCTTATGGATTGATGTTCTGGGGAAGCTCTCCACATGCTTCCAAAGTTTTTGTAGCACAAAAGAGAATTATACGGTGTATGCTTGGTTTACCTGCTCAGACTCACTGTAAAGAGGCATTTATAGCACTATCAATTTTAACGTTACCATCTCTGTACATATTCTTAATTACAACTAATATAAAAAAAAGGAAAATATCTTTTTAAAAAATAGTAATGTTCACAGCTATGTTACTCGCAGCAACAATCAGCTTCGGGTGCCTTTCTCAAGACCAAATGTGGGCCAAAATTCTCACATCTTTCAAGGCATTAATTGTTATAATAAATTTACCCAACTATTTGGCCAATTCGATAATTTTAATTTATTTAGAAATGCCCTGCTAAAATTTTTAATGAGTAGAGGTTTTTATTCTGTAGATGACTATTTACACTCTTAGTTTTATATTTAATTTTAAAGTGTAATATATTGTACTTAATATGTTTCAGTACTGTATGTCATATTGTTGTTATACTTGTATGTTTTATTATTGTTATTAGTATTATTATTTGTTATGAAAGTGTTTTTATTTGTGTGTAATTTACAAATTTTAATGTAATTTTTATCTTAAAACTGTAATGTACCTTGTGTAAAACTGTAATGTTGATAAAATCAATAAAATTATTTCTATTTCCATAAATTATTTCTTTCTAAGATAAAGTTACAGTGGTGCAAAGATAAACATTTTTCCAGAAAATTGTCAGAACCCTTCATTTTTATCTTTTTTCTTTATTATCATTTTTCATTATGTATTACATAATTATAATAAATTTGTAAAGTCAAAGTAAACTCATTTCCACACCATCATGAGATAGAATTAATGGTGCATTTTTTTATGATAGTATCCCCAGTAGGCTTAATCTGAACATGATGTTCTACTTTATATCATTATTTTTCTCTATTTTCGAGGGTCCAGGTAGATTAATATCGACATCATCATTAGCATCTTCGTCCTCAGTGTCATTTTCTAACTGATTCTCTTCTCTGGGCTTTCATTGAAAAGGTATCCTCATCGTCTCTGTCAATGCAAACCTCTGGTGCAGTCTCATACGATTGACCATTATAGAATCCACAAGCAATGAAGCACTCCAATCCAGCTTTCCTGCAGCCAAATGCTCCGCTGCATCCTTTTTTGCAATTGCGTGATATGAAATTCAACAAAATCTGGGGTGCTGGCTGCTCTGCCATTCTCTAGGGCAAGTCCGCATTACTGCCAAGTCTTCCGGATTTTTGTGGACCCTCATACCATTGTTGCACTTGATGGTAAATGAATGATGCTGTGCAGCGTCCTTTGTTAGTTGAAAAAGAGCAAGATTAAATTTGCTCTTTGTTGTGGATGTTATGGAGCATTGATAGTGGGCTTCTTCCAAACTTGCTTGTTCCACATATCCATCATATAAGGCAACGAGAAAGCATACTCCAGCATCTGTGACCTCTAGCATTGAGTCTGGCTTTGTTGTGTACAAGGAAAAAAAAATTTGTTTCGGCTTGATGAAAGATGGACGATATCATGACGCACCCACTAAATGCATGAAGAAACAGATTAGTTCAGGGGCTACTTTACACTAATTATTTGATGCATACAGTCTTTCAGCAGTATTTCCTTCCCAGGTTTGCGAAAGTAAAAGTTGCTGTGAGATGGCGCTAATGCTGTCAGCAGAACTGGGAGGTCGACGTCTTCACTAATGATAAAACAGTATTAATTCGAGCACAAGGAAACCGCTCTATTGACAATCAACATATTATCAGCATCTTCTTTAGCCTGTTTCACTGTAATAGTAGCCTATCCGAGTTCTTTTGTCATTATCTTTTGAATTTTTTTGTCATTAGCAAATGAGTATCCATCAAAAACAACTACTGTATATGAACCGTACTGATTTCATACATATTGAATGTATGTCTCCCAAACTGATCCAGAAGGATTATTACGATGCCATACAACTTTGTACAAAAGATATCCTCTATCCACAACATTAATTTTGTTATCCCCGAGTTCCCCACCTTCTGGAAGTTGTGCAAAAAAGGATATAACGATGATTTCATGCCCTTGCATATTCCTTCTTCTGCGAAAAGCAACAAAAGGGATGGGATAAGCTCAAAATGGTAATCCTTCATCTTTAGATTTCTTTGAAATGAACATCTGTAACATTAGTGGGTCGATGAAAATTGTTTGGAAATACGTAATTATAGTTGAATTTTTTCTTAAAAAATTTATCAATAAGGGTATTGACGACTTGTTTTGGAAAAATGTTCATCATTGCACCGCTGCAACTCCTTAGTTATGAGATTTACAAAAAAACACAATTTTTTGCACCTTTATTTCAAGATGGCAGCTTGAGCAGCAACCCCTCAAGAGGTAGACCTTTACAACATATAAAAAAATTGTAACTACCCCACCTTTTGTACAGTAAAAATTCCCACTGGCCTATAATGCAATGTGTACTAATAGAATGAACTGTGCAGAAACAACATGTAGGTATATCTATATTGAGCACCAGATGAAAAATTTGACATGTCATTAATTAATATTTATGTTGTAATGAGCACAGTAATATATAATAATGGCAATAATTAAAAATTTAGTATTTCTGAATATTCCAAACTAAAATTATTTAACTGATAGCATACCCAAAAAATCATTTCTCGTCCTTAATGTGACCAACAATCATCAACAATTACTACTAAGTAATATTTACAATGTACCACAGGTTTGAAACTATTCTGCACTACTTTTAATATCATTTTGACATTCTAACATTTAACACTGTCATCTTATAACAACACTCTCCTATGGTTAATATAAATTTTCCTTCATGTTCATCAGTAGGTATGTAAAAAAGGGAACAGATTAAATATCTTTACTAAGTTCCAGAAAAATGTTTATGTTAGAACAACCACTGCATTAATAATCAGTGAGAGGAAGGTTCTTTGTATGGGTCTCTGATGTAATATTCAATTAGGTTAATTGACTAATTTAGCATAGCTATGAGTTGAAAAAGCTAATCAACTTCCTCTTGAAGCCACCTCATATCACACTCCACTTGAAATATTTAAATACTATGTTTAAATCGAATGATACATAGGTGATTGTCTTTTCATTCCCCTTTTACAACTGTTTTAATATAGTGCTTGCTATGTTTTAAGTTGTCACTCCGTGGGCCCCAAACTGCTAGAAATTTAAAGTTAATGCTCTGAATACCTTAAATTTAAATTTACCCAAAAATTGTGCTGTACAAAAGGGCACTATTCAATACTTTAGATTATTAACTTTTACCAAATTTTGAAAACGATATTTATGGCCGTTTAGGTGTAATAAAATCAAAAAATGTTTTGCAAAAAGCATTGCGCCTTATGTAGATTTCAAAGTTTAAACACATGTCTCCCAAATTAATTCATTTTGACACTTTCTTTCCTTCCTCATCGATTTTCTCTAAAATCAAGCCTTAAATCAAAAAGTTTTTCTCTTGCAAAGTTCAACATTAGTTATTCCATATACCGTTGAAGATGGTTGCGCTGTCAACGTTCCCCTTTCAAAGTCGCATACATCTAGCCTACTAGTTGGGTGTATATTTCAATTGCACTATCGTTGTCTATTATATAATAATAATATAAAATATAACTGCTAAATAATAATATGATCATTTTATTAATTACTGTAAGATTTATAATAGTTTATATATTGTTTAAAACTTAGTTGAGGCGTAAATTGATTATTTATCATTTATTTGCTTCTGAAATACAATTATTGTAATAAAAACCAAACATAAGCAAACATGCATGATAATCAATCGTATATTATTTTTCTGAATTGACTATTTTTTATTTAACATAATTTAGAAAACACCCAAAACACTTTTTCTTCCTAGGAGTTAGAAAAATTGCACAAAAGTCATTAAATACTTCACTAGAACTTTTTCTGTTTATCATTAAGAAATGCTTTGCAAATATCTGAAATAAATTATAAGGCTGAAATTTGTTATTTTTTTACTTGAATGTATGTTTATTAAATACAGTTCGAATCATACCGAATCATGAATGTTATCGTTCACGCCATCATTCATTAATTTCCTAATCAAATCAACTAAAGGTCACACAGAAGAGCATGCATGGTCATAAAAACGTATGCAAAAGACAAGTATTTTGTAATGAAAATACCTGGATATAGCATGTGATACAATGAATTTTAACACTTGTTGCCGCATTTAATTTTACAATTCACCTCATGGACTGCTTGCAAAGGTAAAAGGGAATATCCGTTACATTTTTTCTTATTAAAGCACTCATTTAATTTCACCGCCACATCTCTGGCTATTCCATTCTGTCTTTTATACATCGCACGCTACTGAGTTGACAAGAACCGACAGAATGCTCAACATTGGTTGCGGCTACGACTAACGCTTGTAATATTCACTTGTAAAACGAATCGTTATGCTCGGAACTTCTGTCGTAGCCTCAGCAGACATGACTTTCTGTTATTCACATCCTGTGAGCTTTGTATTTTGAAAGATAGAAAAATCGCATGCCGTTGATAAGCACATAAATTGATGATATGAAAGACAACATTCATGATTTCAACTAAACTCTAGGCAAGAATTCAAGCGATGCACGTCACGAGTGATCTCATTAAAGAAATTTTAATCCTAACATAATTTTTAATCATTAATTACGTTAAAAAGAGTAATTCTTGACACCCAGTTATTAAGCTTTTTTCAGAAATAGGTAGTTTAATGGGGCTTCATGATTCTTAGCAGTAGTGTCTTATTTATAGAATAGATCTGTGACGTGCATTGCTTGAATTCTTGCCTCGACTATATAGGTTATTCTAATGAAAATTGTAGTTCTATAACTTTATTAGGAAAGCTTAACATGTGAGAATGAGTGTACCTATTTAAGGTACTTATTTACTGTAACGTTAAATGTTAAGAAAACATATTAGACCTAACACAAGAAAAAATACTCCAAAAAACTGATCATTTCTGATAGTAGTATCAAAATATTGATTAGAAAGTAAACATTTCAACTAATACTGTGGAATATTCTGTTCTTTGGGTACAGATTATTACAATAAGTCTAATACTATTCCAGTGTAATAAATTTTTCTAGAGAATTGCGGCAGATACAACCAAGTTAATCATTTCTATATGCTTTTTAGTGTTATTATAAACAAAAGAATTGCATTAGTGGTGTACAAGCAAAGAAGCAGAAAAGAAAATATACCCTGTGCCAGTAAGAAGGAGCAAGCAATGGGTTGTCAACATCCTCAATCACAACAGACGGAATTGATTTGCCCATGTGCGGGCTGCAGTTTGCAGAGTTCATCACAGAAAAATAAAAAATAAAGTAAAAAGAAACTGCTTATGGAGCTGAAAATAATGAGGAAGAAAGAAATTAAAATATCTACTGCTGACTTACTGCCCCTACATAGAACTGCGTAGGTCTGGTCGCTTTACGCAAACCTTGATATCCATGTTCCAACTCTGTATACGACATGACTTAAACGATACATGCCTATAGTAGTTTCCTACAAAAATTATTGGAACAATGTCAATATTTATTTTTAGTAGGTACTTTAGTACTTTTTTTAGAAATGTTAAGTTATAAATTTAAACTTTCTTACCAAATTTTTAAACTTATTGAGCAGGTCACAAAATATTGATTTGAAACCTCCGTTATACGAATAAATAAATATTTCTTATTAATGATGCTTTCTAACACAGAACATATACCTATTTATATGCAATTTACTAAGAATACTAAGCCGAAAATAATCGAGGTTAAATGCTATACGGCAAGGTGAAATATTTTCACCTGTAAAAATGGGTAACAAAATAACCCCAACAAGCCCAACATTGACAATGACATTTGACAATGACATTTGACAACAAACGTACAAACCATTGAGGTACAAACCAAGGATTGTAAACCGGGTACAAACATACAACCCACAGATTAAAGATACTTGATGCAAATCTTTGCTTGGTACAAACGTACAGAAATCTGATTTTCCCGTTGTAAATATGATTCTGCATCAACCATATTTTTATTAGTGTCAATGTCATTGTTATACTCACCACAGTACTCACCAATTCGCACAAAAGATATGACAGATAACGTATATTTTATTTACGCTATTGACGATTTTTTATAGATTGTGAAGTGACGCCTGTTATATTTTCATAATTATTGTAGGTTCTTTAGAAATTTTATGACAGTCACGGCTGAAATTGTGTTTGATTTCTTGCCAAAATAATTTAGTTGACATAACTGACATAAAAATCCCTACATAAAACAGACTTTTTTGAAAGAATATAATATATACTACTTGATAAAAAATCGTCGGCAATGCGCAATTTGCTTACTGAACTAAGTTACTGGGCAAACACATTCAAACAGCATAAACTTTCGCATTCCATCCAAAAGCGAGAGTCTAGACCAAGGTTTGTAAAGTAAGATAGAGGTAGCATGGTAACTTTCGACCAATCAGAGATCACTATTTAAAATGCGGGAACGCGTCACTCTGCCTGCTCATTCGAATTTCTGGTATTCAAACTATTAGTATCGAAGTATAATTAGTTATGAATTTGAATTCCGTATTTTGTATTTTTTGATGTACAAGCACAAATTAATAAATTGACCTTTTTGATTAATGATTATTAAAATCGATAACGTTTTCCTTGGAATTTAAAATTGACATTACTATATATCAAATTTATAACTAATTAATGTATGCAGTTAAAGATGAAGTACATTTTAAGGAACTGAAGTAGGTTCTTTTAATCTTGTGTGCAATTTCTTGCCCGAGACTTCAGTCTTGATTTCATTGCTTTATATAATTCTTAGCGAATTTAATAGGTTATAAGATAGATGAAGAAACATACATGATACTAATTTTCGCCCTAACGAAAAGAGTTACTTAGAAAAATTTCTTATTTTATGACGTACTGAGTAGAAATTTTTCCACAGGCCAAACTTTACAATTATATAGTATTAAAAAAATTAATGCAAATTTTTTATTAGAATTAGATGTGCATACAATAATTTATTAATAAAATTTAACAAGAGAGGGCCATTAAATCTTATCATGTCATATTTGATACAGCAATTAATAAGAAAAAAATCACTCATTGGTTTTTTCTAATATTTCTTTGTATCATGTGAAAATAAATTTTATTTCCTGTATTAAGTAATTTTTTTAGGGAAAGAAAAAAACATCAACATCTCACCACTCTCTTTTGCCTTTTTTGAGTTGTTTTTGCAAACAGCTACACTACAAACCTTTCCTCCAGTCATCTAATAATTGTATGCAACATTGTTATTTGTTATTATTATGAACGGAAAATAATAAAAACTGTTTACCTTAAAATTATTTCTGTAAATACACAGGTTACAAACTTCTATATACTATGAGTCTTTTCTCTTTAACAGTAATTGTCAATTAGATTATACACTAAATAGCTATAACTGCACGATTATAAACACAAAAACAATAAATATTTCGAAATAACTCAACAAATAAGCGCAACGTCTCAAAAAATGCATACGTACAATTAAGTTTCAGCAGGCACGATGACGCGCAAGATGGCCGCCTTCATCGTAACCCCTCCCATTCCGTTCAATAAGTTACCATGCTACCTATCTTACTTTACAAACCTTGAGTCTAGGCCACAGAAAGCCTATAACAGAATGGACTTTCAGCCTTCCCGCCAATATTGAATTTTTCTGAGACCGCCATCTTTTTGGTGGTATTATTGTCAACCTATAAATCTTTTACTGTATTTTGAGTTATTGTTATTGGTATTGTATTTTGAGTTATTGTTATCGTCACTGTGTTTGTGGTAGCGTAGAGTTGGAAGTTTGTTTACCCAATAATTATTCATTATTGTGTTGTGTGTTTTATGATGGGTGGAAGGGGGGAACAGTGTGTCGTTCGCGGCTGCCCAAGCAGAACAACAAATATAGACATTGCGGCCATTGCGCTGTTTAGATTCCCAAAGGATGCTGCACGGTTGGTTATAAAATACGATTTTTAAATATTTTATGTAATTTCTTGTTGTTTATAGATGTAATGTATGGATAATAGCTTGCAACCGTGAGGATCTAGCTGATAAGGACTCAAATCATTTATACAATAACTTTAGACTGTGCGCACTCCATTTCTAAGACAACAGGTTTTTGGACAGTCATTTCTTTAATTAATTGTATGTGCATAAAACCTTCTAATAAGCCTTTAATTTTGGTGTAAATTTATAATTTATTGTAAGTTACAGGTGTAAATTTTTGTTGCATCAATAAATATAATTATGGTACATTTAAATTTCTCGCTTGATACCACCAAAAAGATGGCCGAAGGTCACCCCCAATTTGCCAATGAAACATCAAACGTTCCGCCGAAAGTGTCTCTTCTGGTATAGGTCTTCTGTGTCTAGACGCCCTATAAACCCACGGTTAGTATAGATACGGTTGGATTAATGGGCGGGGACTGTGACGTTCCAGTAGACCTTGGAACGCGCCATATTTGTATCGTTTGTTGGGTCACAGACACGGTTTATCAGATACTCTGTGGTTTGGTTGTGCATTGTGAACTTGTTTCTTTACTTTTGTGTATTCGGTGTATTTTAAAGACGCTTTAAAAATACTATTATTAGGAAGTATTGTGGTTTTGTTTTGGGAAGTCGACTTGCCCTAATGAAAAGTAAGTACAAGTATTGTTGGTTCATTCTATATTTGTTGGTTAATTTTTTATTATTATTGTGTAGGTAAATATTGTTTTTTTTAACAGTTATGCCTGGAACAAGGTGTGCCGTGGCTGTATGTAACAATAGTTTACAAAAGACTAAGCAAGGAAATTTGGCTGCTTCTTATCATAAATTTCCAAAAGATGACAAACTATGATGTTTCAATAAAGACTTATTATTACTATTTTATTTAATTTTACATAATGCTAGATATATTTTTTTATTTTCATTGCTCAGATAGATATTCGCAGTCAGCAACGTTCGATTACCAAATTTTCACGCATTTCCTAATAGTCTTAATTAAAAATATCTTTAAATAAATTTAATATATCACCTAATATAAAGTTCGTTCGTACGTGAGAATACTGTATATAACATTTTCCTTATACTTCTTCGTATTTTTGTGTGCTATGCTAATACCTAAAACCTTGGGGTAACATATATTTTGCTTTAAAATTATGATAAGATAGGACGATAGCTTACACGCTTTTGGGCTATGTTAAAATAAGAAATACAGACTTTTTGTGCAGTAACTTAAAAATTTTTTGTCCGATTCTAGTGCGTCCCTTTCTTATTAAATCAAATTTGTATAAAATAAATAATTCCTGTTTTTTTGTATTGAAATAAAATAATAATTGCAAGATATATAAGTGGAAGCAATAACGACTTAAGAGACTATTAATGAGGGAGAACGAGACAGCATTATATGCGAGCGTAAACGAGGTCTACTTTGACGTCAATGCACTAAACGTTTTCTGATTGGTAGGGGCGGGCATAATCCAACCGTATGTATAATAACCGTGCTATAAACCATAGACAAAATAGAATAGACCTATAAATTAGAGAGACTAGATACCCTAAACACTAGAATCTGGCCACTCCAGACAAGTGGATGGATAATGGCGGCGATGGTTTCACTGTGCGCGTGTGCATCAGTGTGTTTACATCGTATCGCAAGTGTCAAAAGCAGGTTGCAGTATTTGTTTTGACAAAGTGGAAATATTATAACGTAAAAATAACGTAATAAGTAATAATGTTACCATTAAGTGTTTCGTGACCAAATCAGTCATAACAGACTGTTATTTTAATTTTAATCTATTACATTGAGTCTAAAGCTCCGTTCAGATAGTTGCGGAATGCGAATTTCCGCTTGCGGATTTTTATGAAATTTGTTTGAAACAGTCTAATTTTCTTGCAGGTGTAGCGAAATGTTCGTAAGACAATTCGTTTACTTTTAACTAGAAGTTAAATCAGCAAATTAAGTTCTCCTGGAACGCATATGTCAAATTAAAAAAAAATCCGCATGCGGAAATTAGCAATCGGCAGTTTTGAGAACTAGGCGTAATGATAGGGTTTTTACTAGAGACATCCATATAACCATCTAATCTATGCTAGAGACTACTGACACAGACTACTGATCTCTCTGTTGACCACAGAACAGATAGTTTATCTGTTGACGGTTTTAAAAAATTGTACTGCTCGTAAGTCCATTTAACGAGGTATAAAAAAGACTAAAACATTAAAAGTTTGTAGAATCTTTTGCAATACATTTCTTCCGTCCTTCTGAAATCCTTGCGTACTACCCCTATCAAGGAAAAGCCACCTCAATTTCTAGCTTCTCGGTCTCTTCGGCTTGCGAGGGGTCGTCGGATATTTTCTGGGGAATAATAATAAATTCAGGGTTGAACCTACCCTCGCCCGTAATAGCAATATTCAAAGAAATTTAAAAAATACGGATTCGCCAAAGTTTTTTATGGATTTTCGAGGGCAGGGATCTTGGTGTAGGTGTAGGCGGTTTAAACTGCCCTGCTCGCAACACCGAAATCCCTTGAAAAACAGGAAGACGGGCTTCTCATGGGTTTTCGAGGGCTCTTATCATGATGATGGTATTTTTCTTCCTCTAACCCCTCAAAACTACCCCCTACGTATAAAAATCGCCCCCTCTTCCATAGTTGGTGCTAGGCATGCGGGGATTATATGAGAATAATATCAAGAAATCTAACCATACTCAACCACAGTTGACCTAAACAACCCCCGTGGGTTGAGACTACCCTGCTGACAACACCGAAGTGACTCACGGGTTTTCGAGGGCGCGAATCACAATGCTGGTGTTGACCCTACCCTTAATATATAAAAACACCCCCTTTTCTATATTATATGTGTAGTTATATACAGGGTAGGGTGAAAAAATAACACCAAAATCGTGATTCGAGTCCTCGAAAACCCATGAGTGATTTCGGTGTTGCTAGCAAGGTAGTTTTAACCCCCAGGGGTTGCTTAGGTCAACTGTGGTTGAGTAATGGTTTCCCGGATATTCTCATAAAAAGTCCGACCCGACGAATCCCCGCATGCCTAGTATCGACAGCGTAGAAGAGAGGGTGGCTTTTATGCGTAAGGTGTAGTTTCAAGAGGGTAGAGTGAACAAAAATACAATCATTGTGATTACCGCCCTCGAAAATACAGGGTTGTTTTAACCCCCGGGGGTTATTTAGATCAACTGTAGTTTAATAATGGTTAGTGTTATTTATATATGGAATTTTATTATAAAGAAACGCTGATGAGATCGGAGGTTTTTTATTGATGACACTATTTGTACATTCATCAAAGACTATTTCAACACAACATAATATAAAGATCAGATTGCTCAGGTTAAACGTGATGTGACCTTCTCGCATCATCGCTTGCCTTCAACTGCCGGAATCTTCTGTAGCTTTCCGGTCATGCGCCATACATCACACCTCCCTTTCCAGACTTGTAGCCCTATAATTTCAAGTTATAATTTTTCATGTACAGTGGTTCAATAATCTAACTGTAATGTACACATTTTTTTTCTTTATTAACCTAATGACATATATAATATTTGTATATTTTTTTGCATTCTATGTTATAACATAAATGTATGTATACATTGTATTCTATTTCCTAAATTATTATTGCTAATCAAAATTCCCTGATACAAAATCTTTAAATTGTGAGTTTTGTTTTGCATATTCTTCACGGTCTCTCACTTGCTTTTGTCATACCTGTGAAACTGTTACCACCCTTCCTTCATAACAATTTTAAAGTTGAATTATTAACACTATGTGCATTACCAGGCTCTGAGGAGGATGTGCCTGTCCATTTCTTGTTCGTTTTGGCACTTACATTTAAATTACCTGCATTGCCAATGGTAATAGCTTGTGATTTATCACTACCTAAATCTATATTTACAATGTTCTGAACATCTGAGTCTAAACAAATAACCCTAGGAGTATTACAACTAGGTATGTCACACTCAATATTTACATCAACATTACTTACAATTTCTGAAATAGTCCTAGGCGTACTACAACTAGGTATGTTACAATTTACATCAACATTATTTACAGATTCTGGTGTAGGCAATATACCTAATTTTTTACTTTTATTTATAATCTTTACGTTACCTGGTCTCTTCTCTAGCCCTGTCTCCATTTGCTGCTTTAGTATTTGGTTTATGTGTCACTTCCACAACTTATTCTCTGTTGTCTTACATAGATATATTGATCTTCCTATCCGTTTTACTATGACTGCTTCTTTCCACTTTTTTATATTAACGGTGGTATAATCACTTGCCATTATTAAGTGTCCTACTTCAAAATTTCTACTTCTCACCCCTCCATAATTTCGTTCCTGTCGACACTGGGCTTACTCTAGATTTTTGTGAGCTACTGTTTCTAGCGGAGTTAGGGGTTAACGACGTTTTCTGGCTTTTCTTTGATTAACGTAAGTCTAGTTCCCAAGCTGGGGTTAAACATTAATGAAGCAGGTGTCTGCTTGGTTGATGCTTGTTCCGTTGTCCTGTATACTATTTCGGCTTGCCCATTACTTTGGCTGTTTGCTACTGGAATTGTTACATGCTTGATACCATTCTTTTCCAAAAACTTTTCAAATCCCTGAGAGCAAAAAGATCTTCATTATCGGAACATACGATCCTCGGTAATCCATACCTTACAAACGTCTCACGCAGCTTCTCTATGTTGATTCCTGTCGTTATCGATTTCATCGGAAAAACTTCAATCCGTTTACTAAAAGCGTCAACTATTAAGAAATGTCTTGCCCTGGATAGGTTCTAAAAAGTCTATATAAATTCTGCTCCACGGCATGGTTTCAGCAGGCAGGGGAGTCAGTTCTGCCTTGGGAGGAGAAGGTTTATTTGTTAAGCAAGGAATACAAGATCTCACCCTAGTTTCAATATCCTGGTCTATGTTCGGCCAGTAGAAAAGTGAACGAGCTACCGATTTCATTATTACTATGCCGCCATGGGTGGCTATGGAGCTCTTATAACATTTCTCTTGTGAGCTTTTTTGGCATGACCATGCGCAGGCCCCACATAAGTATTCCTTGGTCCATTGATAACTGTTTTTTTCAGTTAGCGTATGGTACTATTTCTTTTCTTACTCTGGCTTCTGGAATTGGGGGTTGTCTAATTTCTGTGATGTTTATTATTGTTGATTATTATTTGGCCACCTATCTTCTTTTACGCACTTGATTACTTCTTGCAAGTCTGTGGCATTTTTGGTGTGTTTCCTAACGCTTTCGTTATTTAGGCCAATCACCTACGGTTGTCGTGAAGTGTATGAAACTTACTTTATCTTCCTCATCTTCTTTGGTTGTTTCTAAAGGTGCCCTGCTAAAGTAATCGGTTACAATGTTGTCCTTTCCTCTGATGTATTTGATGTTATATTTGAACCCCGATAGGAAAGCTGCCCATTCTTGTAAGGTAAAGTAAAGTAAAAGTTTATTGGTTTTTAGAGACCTAAAACAAGGTATAAAACAAGTCACATACAATTTTAATAAAATACATGGATAAATAAGACAGATTTACAAGAAACAAAAAATAAAAACATACATACACTACATTACACTAATGACAAAATAATAAAATAGTGATTTCAGTTATCCACTGTGATATTATACAGAAAAGTTCTCATAGGAAGAACTCGTCTAGAGTATAATATAGGCCATTCATTAAATGATTTTTTAAAGTCTTTTTGAATCTGGAGTAGGTAGGTTGCTCCTTAATGTTTGCTGGGATTTTGTTTTAAATTCTAATGCCACTACTTAGGGGTCCTTTTAGGGTTGTAGTCTATTTTCACACATTTTCAGAATGCCTTTGTTCTCCCCAAAAATCGCTATCAAGGATTTTTCATTACATCTTAGGGTGAATTTCCTAGCGCACAGATATTGGTATAGCTTCGAAACCACGAAATATATCTCCAGTGCCTCCCGGTGGATCACAGAATAGTTTTCTTCTGCAGGCAGGAGCGTCCTCGATACAAAACTTATTGGTCTCTCTGTTCCATTTGGCATCTTATACATTAGTACAGCTGAAATTCCTCTATTTGATGCATCTGTGGTTAGAAAAATAGGTAAGTTTGGATTGAAATGTGTCAGACTTAAGTCGGAAGCAATAATTTCTTTGATTTTCTTGAAGGAACTTTCACAATTATCGTTCCAATCAAAACTTTTATTCTCTTTAAGTAAATTATAAATCGGTTTCATAATATGAGCAAATTGGGGGATGAATTTACAGTAAAAATTTACTAACCCGATCAACGATCGTGTTTAACATTTGTTGGTTTCGGTTATGAAGGGGTTATCCCGTTAATGAATAAATAAATAAATAAATAATGAACTTTCCCGTATAAATTCATTTTCTAGACCCTTTAGTTGATTACTAGGAAGAATACAAAAAATTACAAAAATTTAGTTTTTTAAGATTCGACATTTTTAAGATCCACTTTAACTACTCTGTGGCAAAGATGTTTCTGATGCCAAACCCCCCCCGCCCCAAAAAAAAAAAAAGATCCACTTTATTTGAAAAATCGTAATAACTAAAAAAATAACTTTATTTTATTTTTGGTGCAAAAATCGATCATTTTTTTGTAAATTACCCATATACAATAATGCAAAACCATTAATTATAATAAATTTTACAATGGTATATTACAAGAACTAATGAACAGAACAATAACCTGGTATAACAAGTGGAGACTAAAACCCAACCCAACAAAATCCCAGTACATTATCTTTAACCATGGAATAAACAACAACTCACCAACAGATACCATTAACCATCACATTCTCCCTGCTCAGTCAACAGTCAAATACCTGGGCATAAGTTTAGACAGCAAGTTGAACTTCAACAACCATACCAAATACATAAAGAAAAGATGAATCGCCAGAAGCAAACACTTTCGCTGCATGACCTATAAAAACGAGGGAATCAGTAAAAAGACAGCAGCTCACATTTATAAATCAATATGTAGACCAATACTAGAATACGGCCACCCCCTCTTTCTAAATGTCAGAAAAACAGCAATAAAAAATATCAACGCTGCGGAAACATCAGCACTGAGAACCATTACCAAATACCGACACCCAACAAATCCGCTGCACAACCCACCTAACGCTCTTCTATATCAAATAACCAAGACAGAACCAATTCCACAGAGACTATCCAAATTATCCACTCAATTTGCGAGAGCTGATCACAACATGGAAATACTCCGACCTCTCTGCAAAAATAGAAATCGTCAAACAACCGGCTACAGGAAGTTTCCTCAAAAAACATTGTGGGAACACATGAAGGAACTAAGAACCACATAATAAAGAACCGTCAATCGCTATACACATACACTTTTTTCGTTTTTTTTTTCACATTATATCTATTTGCTATTCACATCACATATAATTTATAAAATGTAAACAATATTTTATTATAAAAAGGCTGAAGGACCTCGGTCAATGGCCATTTGGGTTTTTGCTCAATAAAGTACTTTCATTATTATTATTACAATGGTATATTTAATTACCAACTTCGATTAATACCATAAAATTTAATGATTAGGCAAACTTCATTTTTCAAATTTATTAAATAATTAATAAAAATAATTATTGTAAACACCGAAAATTGATGTTTACTTGAACATTACAATATTCCCGACGCCACCTGTAAGTTGCACAAAAATAAAATATTTTTTTATAAGTTTTCCAGGCATCAACATTTTGGCAAGTTTTGGAGTCGCATGGCTACCGGGTCAAGTATCCACACATTGTTACTAATTATCCCAATTTAACTGTAAATTTTCATAACTGTTACAACTAAATATTAAAGAGCAAGAGTTAAGCTTTCGAATTAGCCCACAAAGAATTATCCCAATTATTGCACTAATTGTATAATTATATTTTGAAATAGTTATTTTTTAGTTATTACGATTTTTCAAATAAAGTGGATCTTGAAAATGTCGAATCTTAAAAACTAATTTTTTGTATTCTTTCTAGCAGTCAACTAAAGGATCTAGAAAATGAATTTATACGGGAAAGTTCATTATAAAATTAATTGTTTATTTAATTAAGTATTGTTTAAAAAAACAGCCTTTTGTAATTTCCTCTCTTTTGCAATATATACAAATTGCATAATAGTCGCATGTGAAAAACAATTATTTTTCAATAGGCACTTTGTTTAATTAAAATATTCCATTTAAATAAGAGTTATGATGTTATAACGAAGCGCGCGCGTGCCTCTATACGTTATAAACATGTAGATTTTGCTCCCACAAAAATATTTCGTAATGAAATTTGTGTAGAATTTCCTCAGCTTCAAATTTGAATTCTTGTAAAATTATAGTTATGGGCAAAATTAGAGAGATATGAGCAAAAAACTGAACTTTTTTTGTTTGTAACTATTTTTTCCAGGCACCACTGGCAGGTGATTCGACAAAAAACGTTTATATACATTATAAACAACTCCTCAAAAGACGAGATCACTTAGATTTAGTTCTTTCAATTCAGGCTTCTTTCGACCGTTTTCCTGCACTAAAAGCGTACATCTTTTAATACTGCACTCTACAAGACGCAAAGATGTAACATGCATCGCAAAACAAACGAAATAGGAATGCATCTATCCACTACTCCATTTCAAAAAAGTTTTCGAGAGATTTAGTTCCTGTGTATAAAAGTACTTTCTTAAGAGCCTTAAATTTAAGCCATAATAGAGTTAATAGGGTAATTAAACGTTTTTAAGAGACAGGGACCTATGGAAAACCGAGGTGGAGATAGACTGAAGGACAAACATTTGGTTAAGGAAAAATTATTAATTTTATCAAGTCTTTTCTTATCATTGAGAACCATTACTCTCAAGGCAAAAGTTCCAGAGAGTATCTTTCGAGTGACCTAAGCATTAAAACAATGTGGAAAATTCATAATGCTAAATTTCCTGAGTTTACGGTTAAAGAAAGCTTTTTTAGAAGATTGTTTAATAATAAATAAATAATATAAATAACACCACAAGTAATTACGACCCCCTATATCCCGGAAGGCTCTAGAAGAGCCTTGTGTGGGAGGGGGCTACACATTTAGAGACAAGGGACACACACCCAATATCCGTGTATAGTGGAAAAATCCCTCTCACAGTATTTTCCACTGCCACGACCGGGGATCGAACCCGGAACTTTTGGGTGAGAGGCAAGTGTGCTCACCTCTCGACCACCAAATATAATTTGGGATTTAATGCTCCTCAAACTGACGTGTGTTCTCGATGAAAGTAGAATTCACGAATTAAAAGCAAGTCTTTTTCGAGTTATTGAAAGATGAAAAGCCCGATTTGCAAACACTATCATACGATTGTGAAAACAATTTAGTTCTGCCAAAGATTCCAGACCAACAGGCCTATTATAAACGTCAATTCTACATATATAACTTCACTATCATCGTTGGAACTTCTCATTCGTCATTAACTAAAGAGAACGTATTTTGTTACACATGGAAGGAAACTGATGTCTAAAGGATCGAATGAAATTGCTTCTGCAGTTTTTGATAGACTTCAAAAATTGAACTTAGATGACAAAACAGATTTAAGGCTTTGTTCCGATGGATGTGGTGGACAAAACAAGAACCTTGCTATGATCTCCATGGCATGTACTTGGTTACAGCGTGCACCAAAACACATAAAATCAGTTGAGTTAGTATTTTCTACTACAGGCCACTCATATATTCCACCTGACAAGGTTTTTGGAAATATAGAAAAGAAACAACGCAAGAAAGACACCATAATAAACCCTCTAGA
This sequence comes from Leptura quadrifasciata, assembly GCA_963675555.1. NCBI lineage: Eukaryota > Metazoa > Arthropoda > Insecta > Coleoptera > Cerambycidae > Leptura > Leptura quadrifasciata. The sequence continues at coordinate 75,043,703 of OY776674.1, read as the reverse complement.
ATACTACGAAATATTTAGTGAATCTGGAACCGTACAAGTACTTGGTGTCGATTGGAAGGTATACGACTGGCAAGATGAAATTAAAATACACGGAATAAATTAAACAGTGTTGTTGTCCAAGGAGAACCCTTTTACAAACATACAATTAACAACCCCAAAGGTATTTATAAAAAGGGGAAAACTTTTTTTAACGTCAATCCTGATGAAATGGTCACCATTCCATTAAACCAGAAAAACTTACAAATGTTGACGAGCTCTTGACAGGCCATTTCGGTTCCAACTGGAAAGAAGAGGCAGATAATTTAGGGTTACAGTACTACCGGGATGTCCTAAGCAGAGAGGAAATAGTAGGTGAAACACAGGAAGAAGATACCCTTTGTGAACCCCAACAGGATGATAACAGATTTGTTTAAATTTTTAAATTTAACTTGTTATGCAATTGAATAAAAGTGTTTACTAATACATTAGAATGGTATATACTCACAGACTAAAAACCAGTGACAATAACTACTGCCAGGATAGTAGTTATTGTTGCTAGGTGCTTAGCAAATACTATACAAAACCAGATAAATTGCGTCATTACTTCCAAAATCAGATAGGTATATCCATTTTATTTTTTGTAATATTTTCTCAAAATGGAAAAAATTTTAAATTTTTCGGAAAATGTCTCTATGAAACCATATCTACACGTTGGTATTGAAATTGCAAGTAAGTTAGAAAACTGACAGTTTTTTACTTTTTTCTCAGTTTCATTTATAACGGATATATCTGGTTTTGCATCTAGAGACCTCACTTCCCCAAGTGTCCCTTTTGTCCACATTGTCTGCATGAATAGTCCTTATATTTACATTCCATGCCCTTATGCAATTTTGCCCATACTCTACAGGATTTACTATTACCATTTCTGTTGATGAATCCTGGGTTGTTTCAGGGTTGTTCACACTTGTCGTTGACAGTTTCCGGCCGCCATCTTGTCGGTATTGTAGATTACTTGTCTGATGGAAATTATTTTTCCGACGATGCGGAAATGTCGATTCTGCGCCCTTATTTGAACCGTACCTTTTGCGGCTTTGCATGAAATTAATGTCCTCCATGTTTCCTTTGGCAAAGTTTCCCCGCTGAATGGCCAGATTCCTCAAATTTTCTAGCGTTTGTGTATCCTTCTCTTCAGAGAGTCTACCTAACTCAGAGTCCTTTTTTAGACCTGTCACGAACTTGTCCGTACTTATGGACCAACATACTTACGTTGGTCAAATTATTTCCGAAATTGCAACTAACTGCAAGACTACATATTTTTGCATACCATTCTGCGACAGATTCATTTTCTCCTTGTGCTTCGCAAAATTGCCGCCTTTCTCTCCACACATTTATTTGGGGAGAATAATGCTTCCTCAATAAGTCATTCAACTCCTTATATGTCATGTCCTTGGGCAGTTACGGAAAACATAAGTTTCTCAATAAAACATGCGCCTACCACACTCAATAAATTTGCCACTTTTACTTTGTCCTCTGTAATATTGTTCGCTGCTAAATATTGCTCGATACGTTCGGAATATATTGACCAGTCATCTCTTTCAGCATTGAATTCTGCAAACTTTGGGAATGACGCCATCTTCTTCTTACCATGTGTCGTTCATCGCGCTTTACTTGTGATTTTATATCTTCTTTTATCCTTGTCGCCAGTTGTTATATATGGAGTCTTATTATAAAAGAAACACTGATGAGATCGGAGGCTTTTTAATGATGACACTCTTTGTACATTCATCAAAGACTATTCCAACACAACATATTATACAAGATCGTATCGCTCAGGTTAAATGTGACCTTCTCGCAATATCGCTTGCCTTCAGCTGCCAGAATCTCCTATAGCTTTCCGGTCATACACCATACATCACAGTTAGTTTCCCTGGGAGATATTGCTATTACAGACGGGGGTGGGTTCAACCCCCGGGAGTGGTTCCAGGGTACTCTAAAGTAAATTAACTGAATTTAATATTATTCCCAAAAAAAAAAAAAAAAAAACGGATCCGACAACCCCTCGCAAGCCCAACACTGAGAAGCTGGAAATTGGAGTGGTTTTTCCTTGACAGGGGTAGTATACAAGGGTTTCAGAACTCGAAACCATCACCATCGTTTTTTTCACCCTCAAAAACAGGGAGAAACATGTATTGCAAAAGATTCTACAAAGTTTTGATGTTCGGAACCTCATTAAATGGATTATTTAGGATAACCCAAATTATAGCATTAGACAAATACATTATTAACTTCCACACTTCCACACAAAATTACAATTCTGTACAAAAGTTAAGCTTCTCATCACAAATTACAATCTTGTTTTTAAATTTTACTTTAAAATTTGTCCAAGTAGATATCAAATTGCTAAATCATGTTAGAACAATTTTTCAACGTACATGCTGCCACCTATGGCATTTGATAGGATAAACAAAACACCTTCCAAAATCAGAACCCATCTAGCTGTAAGACCTCCGTAGTACGCAGTGGCCAACGCTTCCGTATGAGCCTTTTTCAACGAACTGTGCACATGGCCAAAGCCCCTACGAAGAATACCCACCTGTCTTCTTACATGACGACAATGCCCATCGACCCCCTGAAGACTTCTTGGGATTGACAATGACCAATGCCTTCGTAGACTCTCTCAATGGACACATGCCATCCAACTCTTCAAGTGGCCTAGAAAGTACATAACTTATCTACTCTCTAAGCGAAGGTCTTAAACCTTCTTGACATACCTGGAAAACCCTAATTCGCCTGGCCTACTATTACTTCCCATACAAACAATTGCCATGTATTTCTTTGCTCTTTGATCAACTTCTTTGCCTGAGTTAATAAGACTGTGTTAACTAAGCCATTATTTCTAATAATAATGTTCTTCATTTCACAAACAGACAGCAGCAGCAGCTGCCTAAATGCTTTCTATTTTGCGATTAAAAAGAAGGTGCGGACACCCTATATGATCGATGTCGTGATGCAAATGTAAATCACCAAAATTGTTACCAACTGGATTTAGACCTGACTTAACTTTGCAACTCTGAGCCAAGGTACAAGTGGGGAAATTAATTTAGAGAAAAAAAATAGCCAGAATGACTAGAAAACTAGATGATCATACCTTTTACATAGGTGTGTAGATGTTGTATACAAATAATTTCTTGAAAAATAAAATTTAAGGACGTTTTCCACTTGTTTTTCAAGAAATAATTAATTTGTATTAGCACTTTCACTCAATATACAGATGAATTGTTTTATACTCTACTAATTTACCTGATTTGTGTGATACCACAAGTCTGCATCAAAAATGTATTATCTAGTTATCCATTAGGTACAATATTTTTTAATTTAATAATAATAAGAATGTAAAATATATGAAGGCTGAGGAATCTTGGTCATTACATCATTAATGTATTGGAAGTATGTTCATTTATTATTATTATTAAAAGCAAAATATATCTACTTTAAATATATTGTTTTATTTAAATCCTCTAAATGTACAATAAGTATGTTTAACAATAAAATATTTAGTGATACCTATGATTAAAATTTTATGATGCATTATGTAAAACTTTATTAAATGAAGCATAAGAACTTTCAAGATCAAATAATAACTGTCGCACTTGGGCTTCTGATAACTCATCTGAAGCTTGCATAGAGTTCAATGTGGCTAACCATTCGGCAACCTTTTGTTTTCCTTCAAAATCGGATGGTAAAATGCTGAGTCTATTCATAGTATCCACTAGATCTCTTAACTCTGGATGTAAATCATCCATAGCTCGAATATCCAAACGTAATTTGTCCATAATGGTTATAAATAATGAAACTATGTCAGCAATACATTTGCTTGTGTTGCCTTTATCATCTTTTATTGTAATTGGACGGTCTTCCTTTATTCGTTCAAGGGCTGCGGGACAATCAAGCTAGAAATAATTAAAGATTTATTGTTTATACAAGGTGTTAGATGTATGATGGTCACAGTTTACAGGTATATATTGGACCAAAAGGAACAAAAATGTTGTGTACAGATAAAGGATAGTTTAAACAAAGTTACTAATGACTGCATAAACTAATATTGGTTTTGTAATGATTGTTTGAGTAGTGCAAATGACATACTAAAATTGCCTGAACATATTGAATATCTCGATAATAAAGCAGAGCAGTTATTAGGAAAAACAGAATAATTATTGAACATCACCGAAAATAATAATATGTCATTATTGGCAAATAAAATGTCTTATGTCGAGACCGTAAAAAGTAAGACTAATAGCCACTGCTAATTAAACCGAAAGACAATACACAGAATAGCAACACAACAAAAAAATTTATTGCACAGAAAATCAATCCGGCAGACATTTCGGTATTAGTATCTAGAATAAAAAAAGGCAGTGTTCTTATTGAATGTGGTAATGTGGAATCGCTGGCAAAATTTGAGGTAACTTTGCAATTTGTCCACTTCTCAATTTTTGAGAGTTTAAGGATACATTAATAAGAGATTTATATGAAGCATTTTTGGCTAAAAAATGTTGAGCAAATGAGTATATAATAAACAAAGATATTGATGGGAAAGTGGATCGAATAGAGGTGCTGGGTGGGTAAAAAGAGATAAACATATAACATTTTTAGGTCATTTTGGAACGATTAGCATTGAAAAAGTCATTTTGGGGCAAGGGTAAAAAGTGTTATGACATAATTTTAATTATTTATTACTGCCATTCATTAATGTCACCTATAGGTTGCATTTGCGATTTAAAAGGATACATTGTTAGTAACTAAGTTAGCCGTAGAACGATCAATGAGAGATGTTGATTTACATGTCAGCAAGTATGTTTTCAAATTGTTGATAAATACCACAAATTACTTTTACTGGTCTGTAATAAATGCTGTCGTATGTTGACATTTGCAAATAGTGGATAGAAAATATTTAATTAATGATATTTATCATCATTTGCGCAGCATATAATAGTGCAGATTATATTCCTAACATTATATAGATTATGTGAATATTTTTTTTTGTCCCTAAGTGAGAAGGGAAAGAAACTGCATAATTACCAAACTTCAAAATATACCGTTTGTGGGTTCAACCACAATAACGGAATGTTGATATGTATATCTGACATAATTTATTGTATTTAATTACGTACAATATATAATTATGTATAATTCTTTCAATACCAAATGGCGCAATCAGAATAGCACAAAAGATCAATATAAAGGAACTTTTTCCATAAGCAATTTTATGGCGGGATCCTGTTGGTGAGGTGCTCAGGAGTACCCAAAAAATTTTTATACTTCAAAGACTTTGTGCTCCAATTGCTATTAACAATTTAGTTTTTTAAACCACGCTTTTCAACCTAAAAATGTGTATAACTCGAGATATATAGGTCCAATCTGGACAAAAATAAAACCAAAATCTTTATAATTAAATTTTCTACAAATCTATGTTTAATGTAGGTCTTAGAAGCGCAACCATAACCTGCAAAAGTGAAAAAACTGGTCAAAAATTGTTGTTTTTCATTTTGCTGCCCAGATCCGCTGGGTGAACCGATTAGCTCCAAACTTTAAGAAAATCTGCCTTTTGCTCTAACAAAAACACCATGAAAATTTGGTGCAAAAATATTAAACCCAGTGTGCGCAATTGAATTTGTTACCTATTTAAAATTTGAATTGGCCACCATTTTATGCCACTAAGTCCAAAACGGATCATTTTTCGATGCCAGATTTTTGATCCCGTAAAAAAAAATTATTTTAAACCTATTTTGGAGAACAAACATGTTCAAAATTGTATAAATAAACTGGTTGTCTGATGGAGATATGCTGACGACATCTTTGCAATTTGGCCTCATGGTGTCGATTTACTAGATAGTTTTTTTAGAAAATATAAATAGTAAGGAACCGTCTATTAAATTCACATTAGAAGTAGAAAGTAGGAATAAACTACCGTTTTTAGATGTTTTAATTAAAAGGGTAAATAATACAATTGAAACAAGCATTTATAGAAAACTAACACATACTAATAGATATCTAAATTTTAACTCAAATCACTCAATAAATGTTAAAAGGGGTGTTGTAAAATGTTTATACGATAGGGCCAAAATAATTTCATCTAATAATGAAATATTGAATAACGAGAAAAAATTTATCAAAGAGGTTCTAGTACAAAATCAATACGCTGAAGCTTTTGTTGATAGAGTTTTCATAAATGTTGAAAATAGGGACAATCGGGTACGACAAAAACCAGACCGTCATTATACAGCAATAATTCCTTATGTATACGGACTATTGGAGAAGCTAACCCGTATAGGTGACAAATTTGATGTTAGGACGATATTTCAAATGGGGAACACTTTAAGATCTATTTTAACAAAAACAAAATCGATAAACAGGGAGCAGAATTTAAAAAACTGTATTGGCAATATCCCGTGCGAATGTGGTAAATGTTATGTGGGTGAGTCATCCAGACCTTTCAGTGTGAGGTTGGATAAGCACAAGAATTACATTAGAAAGAATGAAATTCAGAAATCAAAGATTTGTGAACATGCTTGGGAAAACGGACATAAAATAAACTGTGACTTGGCAAAAATTTTAACAAAAGGAGCAGATAACAAAAACAGAAAAATTAAAGAATCAGCAATAATCTTATTAAATAAAGATAAGTGCGTATGGAATTGTTCTGTAGATATTTGTACAACCTGGCTACCCATGTTAAAAGAAGAACTTAATAAACAACATTATCTAAAAGAAAATATTATCAGTTCTGTGTAAGTAGTAAGTATCTATGGAAATAACATAAACAGAATCTTAAAGCTGTGTATTTGACATACAGAGCAAAATAAGATTTCTTCCAAAAAAAGCTTTGAAAACGGAAAGAGACTACTTTCCGAAACGTCAGCAAAATACATTATTTCTGTGTTTCTATTATTCTGCAGATTCGGTGATTTGTTTTTGAAGAGGATAATAATACATGTGGTAGAAAACCCAAATAATAGGAAAACATTTTTTTTGGGTACTCCTTAGCACCTTCCCAACAGGATTCAATGGAAAAAGTTGCTTATGGAAAAAGTTCCACTTCACATTTTATTTTGACTGCATTAAAATATAGAATTGTAATCATAAAAATCCTGAATTATTATATTATAACGTTAACACATTTGTATAATATCTAGGTATAAGTTGCTAATTCGGGGGTACTAATGTAATACGTATTTTATTTTCCTTTTGGCTGTGAGGAAGAACGACTTTGTCGATTCACAGTCCATTTGTGTGTATGGTAATTATTTACATATACAATAAATTTATTATTATTATTATTAATATATGTTTCACTATTAAATCGTTCCTCAATATGCCACAAAACACCAGGACCACGTGCCGATATCCAAGCCCACATATTGAAGGAAAATCTACCACTTTTATCATTGTTAGATATATATTTCTCATCGACTCGAGTATTCGGAGGGCGGTAAACACGAATACGACTGCTGTGTGTTGACTGGAGAGTTTTTTCGTCTGTAAAGATTACATTGTTCCAAAAATTTACATCATGCGCTAAAAATTCAAGCGCAAATCCTACTCAAGCTTCTTTATGTTCAGCTTTAAGTAAGTATTTCTGTGCTGCTGCATGACAGCATAGCTCTGCTTCTCTTACTCGCCGGCGACCAGTACTACTCGATCCAGGAAAATTCGTTTCTTCAGCAGTCTGAATAACTGAGTAAAATGGATTTTCTACTAAAGCATTTACCAATTGCAAATCTTGTTGTTGAGTTGATATCCTTCGTCGCCCTGATCCAGGATTTCTACTAATCGTACCGTTTATCCTTCACTTTCTTAAAATGTTACACACCGAATTTTTGTCAATATTATAACGCAGTGCAATTTGTCTCATTGGCCATCCATCTTCTGCTTAGCAATAACTCCAGATTTAACTAAATCGTTTATATGAGGCATATTAGTTTTTTGCACACTTGCAATAAATTATGACAACTAACTGACAATGTCACAAAAATTAAAGTTAGATGTACACAACTAGATTTGAGCAAAATACCATTATAAGACTTGTCCTATTTTTTTTTTGTCACGACCGTACATTGGGGTACAGAACACCACTTTCTTGTTGGCATTTTGTTATTTTGTTTAAGCATATGAGATAATCCACTTTACTGCCAAGAGTAATAACGTCTACCATATACTAGCTAGCGGAGCGCTCAGTGCTGTCTGGTAGCTGACGTCACAATGCCTAGCCTCGCGCACAGGTACATTTCTACCCTTGCGGCGCGGCGGCAGGAAGATTTTCAGATATCAATAACACCATTATTTTTTGAAATTTTATAGGGTTGTTTTTCATCATGGATTCTATCGATATAAGCAAAAATTGAAAATTATCGAACCCGCCTATTACCGAAAAACTATACAAATCTTATATTTAGAACTTTTCCATTTGAAAAATCTTTAAGAAGATTGATGTTAAAATCACCTGCAATTATTACTTTTTGTATGCAGATTGATGCATTGTTTAGTTTGGATTTAAAAAACTGCAAGAACTTTGTCACAATCTCCGTTCGGTGACAGATTTTTTTTTTTTATACATTTATTTAACGTCGGCCTATTTCCGCTACTGAGGTTTAACACCGACGCCTGTAGACGAGCTACCCCCAACCAGGAATTTTGCCGAACCTCTTCTCTTAAGAAGAGTAGGGATCTTTTACTTGCCTAACATTTAATAGACAAGGGACCGACGGTTTTACATCCCCTTCGAAGGATGGTATATCTCCTATACAACCCTCGCCTAAGGTTGTATAGCTTCCTCGCATACACTGATATACAAGCCGCTGGAAGATGTGTGAGGCGAGTACGCAGTTTCCGTTGGAATGGTCACCCATCCAAGTACTAACTGCGCCTGTCGTTGCTTTACATCGCATACCGAAGTATGCACATAGTAAAGACGCACCTACGCTCGCCCCTCCAAACAGATCCAAAGGAGGACAGAATAAACATGGAGCAAGTAGTTTTTGAAAATGATAAGGATAGATTAGTGGCCAATTTTAATATGTGTTATGCAGAGAGCTTAAACGGCATAGAAGACAGTATTGAAAGTAGCGGAAATGATAACATGAATGTATATTTTTCAGGTACAAAATGATAGACATTTGCTGGAAATTAAAGCAATTTCCTTGAACAAACTTCGTAAACTTATCGTGGATTTTTAAAATAAGTCGACTTCTGATAAAGATATAACAATAAAATTACTGAGGGATATTTCTGATGTAGTGGGATATACTTTATTACACCTAGTTAATACATCCCTAACCATGGGCGTAATTCCTGAAGAACTGAAAACTAGTGAGATAACTCCAGTACCCAAAGTTGGATCATCTCCGTCTCAACCAACTGATTATAGACCAATTTACTCCCAGTTGTGGAGGAAATTCTTGAAATAGTGGTTTCTGAACAACTTTGCGAATACTTCAAATATAATCAGTTGATTTACAGTGACTAGTGACATCTGCGTATTTACCGATACAAGATCTACAGTTTGTGTTGCATAAGCATAATGTAGAAATATTTTCAGCTTTTCCTTTGAATTTGATACTATATGTTTTCTGCTTGATGAGATATAGAGCTGTATAAATCAAGTCCATAATATGTGGGGGCTAAATTATATAGCGAACTACCCACTGGTATTAAAAATGTTAGTTTAACCAAACTTACTTCCTATGTAAGGAAATTATTATTATTCAATGCCTTTTATTTTATCAACGAATTTCTTTCTCATGTTAATTAATTAATTATTAATTGAAATTGTTTCCTGTTTATATTTTCTTAAGTCAGACGAATAAGTCTATATTTTGTTTGCATGTTTATAATTTGCAAATGTGTTCATTTTGACTGGCTGACATTTTTCCTGTACTGTTATCTTTTGGGTCAATAAATGTATTACTATTACTAAAGTATATGACAGCTAAGCCATTTATGCTGAAAATCTGGCATATAGTTGCCGAGCTTAGGCAACCATAGTCAACGCTTCTTATATTATATAGAATTGTACGGCATTATCTTTTATTATTTTTACGTAATGAATGAAAATGCAAGCTGCAAGTTACTTGAAATTTATTGCTGTTATCCATCATTATGCATGTGTGGTTAACCAGACCATTGCTTTGGGAACAATGAGACATATGGGGGTAATTCTGGAGGATACCGACTTTTGGTTTTTTCACGGTTTTTTGGTTGGTTCATGTAGTATTCATTATAAGAAGTAATTTGTATATATCGAAATGTTGTGCAAATTAATAGTAACCCCAGAAATTTACGGAATCGTGGAGCGAATTGGGATGCTGGGTGGGGTAAAGAACGTTAGAGGAGACGGCTGACAATAGCAAATTTGGGTTATTGTTGCTTTTTTTTTACTTGCGAGAAGGGCAAGGAAAATTTTCTGGATATTGTTGGGTTAGATGTACAACAGGCACGTCAGATAGTAAAAACTAAAAAGCAGATAATACGTGGCAACAGTGCATTTGGACTGGAAACGATGATGTGAAGTACAAGTGCGTGCGATAATTCTGTGGCGCGATGTCGATTTGAAGATGACGGGTGCACAATGTAAATAGTAAATGGCGAAACTTTATGAATTTTTTGTGTGGTTATACAGCATTTGCACAACATTTAGTAGGTGGGAAATTGTTACGGATGTAACATGTGACACATGAGTATTTTTAATCTTTTGCTAGCATAGAAGTCGGTATCCTCCAGAATGACCCATTTTTCTTTATTTTGTTACCTATAACTTGATCATGTTTACAATAAAGCACTATACAAAATTTTGTTACAAGTGTACACACGAGCCTTTAGATTCTTCTGAGATAAAAAATTACCAATTTCCCTATCTGAGTTCACTAGAATAGAAATATCAAATAATTCGCAAAATGAAGGACAAAAAAGATCTTACACGATATTTTCGAACAAAGGCATCTACTGTTGGAAACTCATCTCCCTTGACTTGTCGGAAAGCAGCTTTATATTGCACAAGTAATTTACTGCAGGCACCAGTATATTCTTTAGGAGTAACACAGTCCCTAATGTATGCCTTTTCCAATTGTTGTAACGTATTTATAACAGCATACAAATCAGCCAAGTTATCGTACCTGTGGGATTTAAAAATGAGAATATAAACATTTAGCTCTATTTTAATATTTACTTTTCTCTTTCTCTTGCATTATTGTATAATTTTACTTCCTCGTATAATTCTGGACGATTATCTAAAATAATAACCATGGATTATTTCAATATTTCACACTAGAAAATTGCTAAACTTACCTTGGCTTATAGACATGATTAAAACTAGCTAAAATATGAATTTACTAAATAAATGATGTATAAAAAAGATGACTAATTCTCGCTCAATTAATCGTTTGGAGTAGAACTGTAGAAAATTAGATATGTCAAATTTTTATCTTCTAACTTGTTTTCGTGAATGGTTTATTAAAAACGGGCTAGAGGGCAGTGGCAGTACTGATAGTATAGAAACCTTCGAGCATATAAATAGAAACCCTCTCGAGTGGGAGGTACTGATTGGTCAATGTGAAAAGTGGTTGCATAATGGCGGAGCCAATAAAAGTTGTTCTTTTCTATGTAGCTTTTAGATCTACTCGGAAATATTTTAACGGCAAAGTTCAAGGCATTCAATATTTTTAACGCACGCGTGTTAATTTTCATTTTGTAGAATACAATTTAATGTTAACCATTTAGCGTACGGTTAACTTTAACATAGTATGTAGTTACAGAATTGCCACTATACTGGTTATTAGACACAATGTAAGGTTAAAATTAAAATAACAGTCTTTAATGACTGATTTGGTCACGAAACAATTAATGGAAACATTATTACTTGCATATTTTGGATTATTTTTCACTCGGAGGTATCAAAAATATGCGAATTTATTTCTCCACTTTTCAAAACAAATACTGCAACCTACTTTTGAAACTTGCGATACTTGTAAACACACTTGATGGACATGCGAATACTCATACCATCGCCGCCATTATGCAACCAGTGACCAATCTCTACTCTATAGGGTCTCTATGACAGTATAGAGTCCCTATAATGTAGAGTCTGGCCACTCGGCCCCCACTCCACCCAAATCGATATATAATACATAATGGCGGCGATGGTTTCAGTGTACGCGTGTGCACTTCGACAACATATCCTATTGGCGCAGCCATTGTGTATCCATAATTCAATCAGTGCTTCGACCTTGTACGGCCAGACTCTACTTTATAGGGACTCTATGGCAGTATAATAGTGACAGTAAGATAAGATGAAGCAGGACCGTAGTGGGAATAATGTATTTTAGAATGGAATAGAAATGGTCTTTATTAGTTCGTGTCAGTCAATTTACAATACCCGTTTTTATAGTACAAATATTTTATGGATATCTGTCCAATTCTTCCAAAACGGTAGGCCATATCTTATTCTGCTTTGGATATATCCGTGGTATGCAGTCGAGGCTGTCTTTAACGGTTTGTGAAATTATTTTTAGTGCGCACATGCTCACTGAACTCTATTACAGTAAATGGAACGCCATTATAGGCATATGCGCGTACACAAAATGTGATAATCATGCGATTCAAAATGCATAGACAAGCGCCGACGCAGTAGGAAATCTAAGGTTAAAAGTATGTCGCAGCTTGACTCAAACAGCTGTGTACGGAAGTTATGCGCTGACGCAAGTTTGTGTTTTATTGGTTTCTAAAGCTAGGTCTTAAATTGAATGCGAATTGCAGAGTCGGTCTTCGTGATTTTATCCTTTCGTTTGCGAAAAGTTGTGAGATATATTGGTTATTTTGTATATAATTTTGTGACTTATAAACAGTGTGTATCTTAATTAAAACAATATGGTGCGCACTTGTATGGTACTGTTTTGTAAGAACCAGGGCGAAATCCCGGGTTTGTCATATTTTAAGTAAGTATACCTACTCAACTTTTGTCTGTTGTATTAAAATAAACTACCATCTAAATATTGGCAAGACAGTCCGATTTTGGATTTTTTTCTTTTAAAATGAGTACTTTTGCCTACTTAAACACGAATTTTTACTAAAAGTAGGCTATATATACTTCCCGAGATATCAGGATACAAAATATTCTAACCTCACATTTTTCCATTGCTGCGATTTTTAAGTTTATTATTTGTGAATTGTTACCTAAATAGTATTAATATAAATACGTATCCAACATATTCGGGATAATAATACTGATTCCAAGATCTTTTTAAAACACATAACGTTATCATACTTTTTATAAATTAATATTACAATTTTATGAAACAAGCAAGTTCAAACTGTGAAATGTGAGTTCAGTCAGCCAACGTAGTAAAGTTGACAATAGGAACACTCAAGTATATTACTAGTAAGTTTAATAGAGTGCGGCAGCAAGGCATCTCAATTATTTGTGTATTATGCGAAATAAATAAGGAACACATTACCCTCCTTTGCTTAGCGCAGTCGGTTAAAAATAATCCAAATATGTGCCAAATGTTTATGGAAATACAAACAGAATGACAATGTTTGATATATAACAAAGCGCTTTGTGAATAAAAAGAGAATTTCCTGCAAATTTTATAACTGTGTTAATTTATATTTTTAATTTTGTAATATTCAAAAACCAAGTTCTGCTATTTATAAGCAGAGGTTTCATTCATTAAAATTTTTAAATATTTTTTGCACACCATGGCAAGATACCACTGAAATCTATTATAGCAAAACAGTTAAGGACGAGCGCAGCTCTGTCTATATGGCATTGTACTGCGATACTAAATATAAAGCAAGAGGAGCCGCAGTTAGTGCTTGAATGGGTGACTTTCAGAGAAACGCAGCAATCTTGACTCACCTTCTAGCGGCTTGTATTTCAGTGTATTAACAAATGCTATTTAATTCTAGATGGAGATTGTGTAGTGGATATACCATCTTTGGGAGGGTATGCAAAACAGTTAGTCCCATGTCCATTAAATACTAGGCAAGTAAAAAAAATCCCTACTCTTTGATAGAGGTTTGGTAAAATTTCCAGTTTGAGGGTAGCTTGTCTCCTGGTATTGGTTCTTGCCCTTGGTAGCGGAAATAGACCGATGTTAAATAAATCAAGGAAAATAAAGCAATAGAGTTCAGTGCAAAATACTTAATAAAAAGTAAGAAAATTGTTGCTTCCCTTGGTTCATGTTTACATTGTATTTGTCAAAAGTACAGTACAAGATTTTATCACATTTTCCACGACGAAGTATATTACGAATTTTAGTTATTCAGTTACTTTGTCAGAAAAATTATTTAAAGTAGCAAGTAAACATTTGGTATATGTACACTAATACCGGGGATGAAACCACATACTTTTAGTCAAAATATAAATGGACATTATACTTTAATTTTCTCTTGCAAATAGAGAAGGAAGTTTTACGTAAACACCTTTACATATTCTTTTACAATTCATTATCTCATGAGTACGTCATATTTTTATAAACAAACGAGTAAAACAATCTATCACTTATATATCAAGGCATTTGATCTTAAACAAAAAAGCTAAGTTATCTTGAAATTCAAATAATAATACCACACCAAGCATTTGAAAATAGTTAATTATTACCTTTTCTTCATTTCATTTGTCAATTCAAACATGTGAATATAAAATGCATGATTTTAGTTTTCAATAATAATTCACTAGTACCTACTGATTGATCGTAGAAAAAAAGTATAAGTTTTTTTCAGGCCTCAATTTTAGCTTTTATTAATTTTAAAATCATATTTCGACCCCAGAGATAGAAACATATGACTATTTTTTGTGAACTATATATTGAACTTATGATCATACATATTCGACATTTGCTACAAGAAATTGAAAATAAAATGATTGTTTTGGGAATAGCAATAACTTTTTTTTTATATAACTATCAAGGCGAATAAATTGTTATATTTATTTATGGGATTTCTAAAAAAAGTTAAAAATATGAAACAGGCAATAAAAATAAGGCCGGCCCTGACGTATTTCATAGTGCGATTGCGCGCTACTATGTGGCCGCCATACTTGCGCGATATTCAATTGTACGTAGAAATTTTTGTGGGCAATGGGCATTGCATTGGCATTCCATTTACTGTAATGGAGTTCAGTGCACATGCTTCGATAAGTTTTGTGTTAGAGACTACTGTTAGTGTATCAATGTGATATTTCTAGTCAAATCTGGAGTCAATTTTCACACCCAAAAGCGATACATTGTTTACTGTTTCAAATGTCGCAATTAGGTTAACGAAATTTCATCATTGTGTTAGTAAGAGACTTGGGTTTATGTAATATTTAGCTGTAACTTATTTTAGGTATAGTCGCGTACACATTTACTCAAAAAACGCAACAAAAACTTTGCGACCTCATTATTATCGCTGTTGGACCATGCGACATGTCATCAAAAACAATCCAACGCACATTAAAAACCTATAAAGGTAAACGAGTCAGTTTACGAACGAAATAGTACAGAGTCGAACTTAAAATTCGTATGTATTAGAATGTACATATTGATAATATAGACTGTAACGCGCTGTTAAAATTGAATAACTGAGTTGCGTATCTTAATGGGGTTGCAAAGTTTTTGTTGCGTTTTTGAGTGCCCAGTAAATGTGTACTTGACTATAAAGAATGTCTTCAGATCGCTAAGCGTGCTATAAATTTTTGTATTTAATATCTATGACATCAGGTTCACTAAATATTATCGGAGAATGGTCTGCATATGGCAACATAGTTTGGCTTACGATGGTAGACAGCTCGTTTGCTTAAAATAAGTATAGTAAAGGTCCTAAGATGGATCCTTGGGGTACACCTACTGTTATGGGTATTATTTCTGACTTTAAGATGTTTCCTGATTTGTCTGTTTTAACAGCACGTTGCAATCTCTTGTTCAGATATGATTTCATCAGTTTTAGGGGTACTTTCCATTTTGTGAATTAGTATATCGAGGTCAACGTCAACACTATCAAAAGCTTTAGATAGATCTAAGCACATTGCTAAAGTAATATTTCTGATTATCTATATATATTAAAATTGTACAGGTGCGCGCTCCTTGCACTATGCGGATTTGCAGCCGCAAAGGCTTTTTTTAGAGGGCGCTCCGCTTACGTCAATTCATTTATTGGATAAGTACATAAAAAATCAATGCTGTAGGATATTAAATTTAAATTCACATATTTTTAATTTTGTTTTATATTCATATATATTTATGATCTCTACTTTATTTCTATACATATGTTTATTATAATTTTTTTTAGCCTTTCACAATGAACACCACCGAGATCAGTATGATGCATGAAAGAGGAGCTACTCCTCAATGGCGATAGTCCGCCTATGTCTTCCCCTACCGAATCTATAGAAGTAAGTACATATATCTTTTTTTTTATATAAACGAAAATAATATTTCTAAATCAACCTCTATTGCGATATCATCACAATACGTTTTCCTTCAAAATAATCCCATACATACCTATTATCCCCCTACATCTATAAATTTATACAACACATTCCCAACATCAACATTACCAAAATTACCCACATACATTGTGCCTCATTTAACCTTTCATTATTTCAAAAACTTTATTGTCCATATAAAGTAACAGAGAGGCGAGTGCACTTCATATTCATTTTATAACATTTCGTATCAGAACTGAAATACCTTAGAGTAACCTTTCATGCCAAACTAAAATGGAATCCTCACATAGACTGAAGATCAAAAAACACTTACGAGCAACATTGCAAAACCTTAAAAAACCACCTAAGAAATAAAATTCAAAGTAATTCTGTAAACATACACTGCCTTCATAAAACCATAACAATAACCTATAGAACTGTAGTTTGATAACCTAAGAACAAACAGACTATAGTTAAAGTCAAGCTCAGCCCAATTCAGAAAATTAATTACCTGCCTAAGCATAACCAAAACAATGCAAACACCACCAACAAAAACTACAAAGGTAATACAGTCTCTGTCACCACTAGATTATATATCTAAGAAAAATAGCTCCGACAACAATGGTACACCTCAAATCTATTGACTGTAAAAGGTCCACAAGTCACCTACAGAATAAGACTGTCAGAAAAACGTTTCTTCTGCAAGCATACACTAAAAACATGTTTCCCCAATTTATCTTTGCCACACACTACACAATACAGACAAATAAGGAACACAAAACTGTTAGCAAAAGTGTGATCAAAATCTCCACGGACAAATCAAAAAAGAAGAATGAAACAAAATATACAAATTTACTACAGAAGTGTGCAAATCCAATATAAATGAGCTACAGATGGACGAACCAACGTAATACAAACAAAACTGACAGATATAACCATATCTGCAAAAAAAATTGTCCATGGATAAACTACAAGCAAAACAATTAAAATCTCACACTTTATACACAACCATTATTAGCCATGAGAAATTGTAAAATTACTAAAGAAATAGTATGAGAATCTCACCAAACACTTACAGCTACCCCCAAGATGAATAACAAACTGGTATACTGAATAAATAGACATACACATCAATATAGTTACAACAAAATAGCTGACAAAATAACCAAGAAGGCAACAAACCTAAATATCTTTGAACCAGGCCCAGCCAATCTGTTGCTAACCACAACGATAACACAAATAATTTTAAAAAACACCCACAATCAATTAAAAAACCTATGAGATAAAACAAACAACTATCAGTCTGTTAGAAAACTACTAACATATCCCAACAAAAGCACAGCAACAGACCACCTGGCAACATTAAAAAAAAACTTATTTTTTATAACGACAATCCAAACTATCCATTACAAAAACATCTACATAATATGAGATTAAACGAAAAACCTCTCTATAAAAATTATGAACAAAAAGATGAAACGGTTCAACATATACTCTATTACTGTTCTGCCATCATATCAATCACAGAATCCATTTTAAATGAAAATTAACTTTAACCGATAAAAGAGAAGTGCCCCTAAGTAGCATCACCAAATAATTTCCCAAAATTAAATTGATTGAAAGACCAGACGAAAGTTTACCTACTAGAAAAGAAGTATAGAGAACTCAACAAAGCTTAAGTGCTGCAGTTCAACAATTTTCATTAGCCACCCTTGCAACCAATTCCACATTCCAGAACATTTCACTAAACAATTCTATAAACACAAAAAAAAATTTCCTCCTATCATTACATCACAAATTTATTCAACATTCATTCAATTTCACATAGAAAAATGTATCACATGTACAATAACCTCTTGATCATTAATCATTCAATAACAACAACAAATTATGTGTTACAGACAAAAAATAACACTTTTCATTCAAATTACACAAAAGAATAGAATTAAAAATTCAACAATAACACTTCAAAACTTCAAAAACTCCATACATACTTCTGTACTTCACCATTTTTTCTAAATAAATCATATTTCCAACATCACATTGATTTCTCTCTACACACTTTATATATTTTGATTCAATATCTTTGTCCCAATATATTATAAGATAACATATTACACTACCTCATTCTATAAACTATTACGATTTAACCATTCTACATATCCACATTACGATTACAATATAATCTTCGATTTATATCCACCAACTACAAATTTTTTTTCAACTTTTCCTTACATTACACTTCCTTGCATTACTTTAGATTGTACAAATTTGCTTCTTATTACAGACACCAATGCAAAATTTATATATTCATGGTAAGGAAGAAGAGCCTAGACTCATTATAACACCTGTTGTAAGTATTACAATTATTAAAACTTTAATTGTCACCATTATTCAATATTTAATAATAATTTACTACATTTCAAAAGTCAACATTTACACCAATTATTGCATTATAATTTAGATATGTAATATATTTCATTCGTTCCAACACTTATCATCCATTCAATCATTTCTTAACAATTCCCACTGCCAATACATTGCTTAGTTTCATTTACTTCACAGACAACAATTACTTTAACGATAAAGAAAAATATTTAATATATCTTCTTCAATCAACATATTCAAATATATTGCAATTCTGATTTACAAAAATATACTAAGTTAAACTAAACAATTCCAACCGTTTTCAAAGAAAGTGCCATTAAACATTTCAATAATTTGTGGAAAGACAAATTCAAACTTTATAAAGGTAAATGTATTTATTCAAAAATATGCTTTAGTTACAGTTTATTTCTTCTGTCATTTAATCATTTGATTTTTTTCTTATATTTTGCAAGTTAATTTATGTCACTTCTTTATTTACAATGCCTAAACATAATAATTTTTGAAATAGGGAAATGAGCGACAGAATATATCTTTACACAAAAAATTATTTTAACGAACATTCTACAACAAAAAGATACTCATTCCAATGTCCAAATAGAATACAGCCAAACCATAAAATTTTTAAAGATCTATTTCGTCGTTTGGGAGAAACGGGTTCTTTTCGCCATAAAAACAATCTAGGACGACCGAGACGAATTACTTCAAATCAAGAACTAGACATTTCAGTTCGTGTGGATGCAGATCCTCAAATCAGCTAAAGTCATTTAGCAGCGGCAACAGGAGTGACTAAACAATCTGTCATAAGGACCTTACGTAAAGAACGCTTCTATCCATATCATCTTATTGCTGTACAAAACTTACTTCGAGGGGATCTTCCACAAAGACTACAATTTTGTCAATTTGTTCTGAATAAACACAACAGAGATCGAAATTCTGTTAAGAACACTTTATTTACTGACGAAGCAACTTTTACTCACCGAGACATTTTTAACTGGACAAATACCCATTACCGGTAAATACTGTTAAAAAAAGACATTTTCAGCAAGAATTTCAGATTAACGTTTGGTGTAGTATCATCGGCGATCAATTATTGGGACCATTTTTCCTTCCTCCAAATTTAAATCCTATCCGTTTTTTCTTCAAAATATTCTTGCCGATATATTACATGCTTTCATGCTAGCCATAAGGAACAGAATGTGATCCATACAAGATGGAGCTCCCCCTCATTTCTCTATTGAAGTCAGGAATTATCTTGATGATACTTTCTCGCACATATAGATCAGTCGAGGAAGTGAGTTTGCTTGACCACCAAGAAATCCTAATTATAATCCTTTGGATTATTATATATGGGAACATGTAAAATCCTTAGTCTATGCAAATACTATCAACTCAACAGAAGAACTGTGGGACAAAATACAAAACGTAGCGAATTTTATTAGAAGACAGGAAAATGTATTTTTCAATGTAAGAAAATTTTTTGTGAATAGAATTAAAAAAGACATAGAAGTAGGTGGAAATCATATGGAACATTCACTTTAAGGTGCCGCAATGGGGTTTTTGCATGGGGAGAAAGTTTATAATGTGATTAAGTCAATTTTTACATTATTTTTTGGTCTTTTAATAAAATTAGATCCGTATTTTAAACAATCCTCTGATTTACGTATTCATCTCAATACCATGAAAATAATCCATTAGTTCATAAAAAGATGAGAAAGAGTTTGCACTGTTATTACGATTTTGTTTTTGCTGAAGTTTTGCATTTTTTTCAATAAATACACTTTATTTCATTAAATTTACTTTTGTCTTTCAAAAAATTATTGAAATATTCAACGGCTCTTTCTTCGAAAACGATTACAATTATCAAATTCTATCAGATGTACCTTTTATACATGACAATAACACCTTCATCAAATTCTCTAATCAAAAATACTACAAAGTTTGGCAAAAAAAAAATTGAAATAATTCATCATCAAATACAAGTCCCGCAACACCTGTTATGATTTAACATAATATAATACATAAACCTTTGTTTCTTAGAATAAAAAAGATACCTCTAGAAAATTTAACGAAAATCAATCAAAAAACTATTAACTTATTGCAAAAAAACCAAAAAATAATTTAAACTCAAACTTTATCTTTTTCCACAACAACATTTCACTAAAACATGATTAGTTATATCCCTATATTTTCACCCAAAAATTCTACCCCCAAACTATAACCTGTTATTAATGATCCATCCTGTGTAGATTTTATTAACATAATTTACATAACACAACCATTGCAACAATAATAAATTATTAAGTTAAAATAAAAACATTTTCACATATCTATATATTTTTTTACTAACCACTTTTACAATTCATTATCCACAATTTATTTCATTTCAGTAATAATTATAATAAAATTATTCATTTTTACATCATACAAATTTAACAATCTTCATTTCTAACAAAATTAAAACGTCTACATTTTCCCACATACATACACTACTTCATTTATTAACATTATCAAAATGTATCACCATTTAATTAATATTTTTAATTATTACAGCAACAATTTAACTATGAAATATCGGAGCCGGGGCCATCCTTGGAATCGTGAAATTCTACGATTGTAAGTATTACAATATCAACTTATAAACACCCATCTTTCATTTCTTCAATATTTCCCTGCAACTCTCAACACTTCTTTCTCACATAAAATATACAATTAATGTTTCTTCCGAATAAAAATTATAATTTTACACCATTCATCCGCATTAAAATATTCTTAATTCTTATATTTACTCCTTGCTTACAGCCTAAAAGAATTCCAACAAAACGACATATTTCACATTTGCTATACGTACAATCTGATTCATTATAAAGCTATCATCGTTTCATCTAACTAATCTTATTTTAAATTCCATTCAATATAATATACACAAATCTTTAGCCAAAAATTACATGATTTCTACCAATATACCAATACTTTTTTGCCTTCATACAAACAGTTTTCACTTTAGTATTTCAGTCCTAAAAATAATATTACAATCAAATACACTACTCGATACACATTTCACTAACCACATTACCTTCATTGAAAAATATTTCAAAATTTTCATCGCCTCCCAATAATCAACAATTCCATTCATTTCTCTATGATACAAACATAATTAATAACACAACAACACTTACATAATGCATTCAACTACAATAGTATATGATTTTGATGATGTTCAACAAAAACCACATCATATAATTAAAACCACAAAGAACACACACAATAAATTTAAGAAGCCGTTGGATAAAACAAACAATTTTCAACTTGCTACATAACTACTAAAACATCCCACCAAACATACAACAATTATTATTATTATTATTATTAGCCTTTACTCGAGTCCGAGTATAAAAAAATGTTACAGTCGATAGATTGTGTGTAATAAAAAACAAGTAAAAGGTGTAGTCTATTGTAATTCCCATTCATCTACGGTGCACACGACTATGGCTATAGAGGCCAATTCGGGAGAGCACATGTCGACCGCAGTCAGGACAAACATAGACCTGGTTAGGTCTTGGATTCGGCCTTCTTGCAGCAACATTTCCTTGATAGCTGGCAACAACCCCTCGCCATTCGGTTCTGTCCGCTGCAAGTTGTTACCATTGCTCGTCTGGAATACCGCAGGATTTTAGATTTTCATGGAGAACGTCTTTGAACCTCTTTCGTTGACCGCCACGCCTTCTTCTACCGCTTAGCATTTCACCAGAAAGTGTACATTTAGGAAGGCGGTTATCATGCATACGATGAACGTGACCTACCCATCTTAGGCGTGCTCTTGAAATAAGCACCTCAATTGGAAGGCTGTTTGCTCTCCTGAGTACTTCCACGTTTGATATATGATGGAACCAACGGATTTTCATCATACTTCTGAGGTGTCTTTGCTGAAAACGTTCTAATTCTTTCACATGACGACGGTAAGTGACCCAGCTTTCACACCCATATAGCAGTGTTGGAATGACAACTGCTCTGTAGACAACCATTTTCGTTGACAAAGCAAGGTCGTGGTTGTCAAATACTCTCTCTCTAAGTCCCCAGAGTGCTCTAGATGCAGCGTTAATTCTATTGCGAATCTCGCTGTCCATGTTTGCTTTGTCATTAACAACGTTGCCTAAATAATTGAACTGATCCACCACTTCAAGAGAATTTCCGTTAAGTGTAATGTCTATTTGGTTCACTTGATGAGGAGTTGACATAATCTTAGTCTTTCCAATGTTGATTTTAAGTACCAAGGAATCATAGCTCTGGGCATACACATCTAAAAGTTCTTGAAGCTCTTCCGGCGTAGAGGCTAAAAGTGCACAGTCATCCGCATCCTGGAGATCACAGATGAATTGTGTGCGTGTCTTCGTGAAATAATAATAATAAATAAATAAATAACACCACAGGTAATTACGACCCCCTTTATCCCGGAAGGCTCTAGAAGAGCCTTGTGTGGGAGGGGGATACACATTTAGAGACAAGGGACACACACCCAATATCCGTGTATAGTGAAAAAATCCCTCTCACAGTATTTTCCACTGCCACGGCCGGGGATCGAACCCGGAACTTTTAGGTGAGAGGCAAGTGCGCTCACCTCTCGACCACCAGTCTCTCTAAAGCACCCTATGTTAAAAAGACCGCCATCAGAACGGTATCTGAGACCTATTCCTCTGACTGTCAGTTTATTGTCAACAATAATTGTTAGAGCAGTGGTAAACAAATTAAAAAGTAGGAGTGCCAGGACACATCCCTGCCTAACTCCAGTGAGGGTTTGGAAAGGTTCGGTTGCCTCATTATTATACATAACCTGGGCGTTGTTGTTTGTATGTAGACTGCGACATACTTCCACAAATTTTCTAGGGATACCTAAGCGGAGCATAATTTTCCAGAGCACTCCCCTGTTCACCGAGTCAAACGCCTTGGTTAAATCAATGAAGGCCATGTGAATTTCTCCTTGATGTTCGAGTGCTTTTTCTTGAAGCTGTTTAAGTGTGAAGATTAGATCCGATGTGCCTCGGTTTGGTCTAAAGCCACTCTGTGTTTCAGGAAGTAACTTTTCCATAACAGGATGGCAAATAGGCTATTTGCCATCGCCTTAGTGAGTATCTTCCCTCCAACAGCCAGGAGAGCTATACCCCTGTAATTTCCAGTCCGCAGCGCTCCCTTTGTTTTTGAAGAGGTTGATTAAAAGTGTATCACGAAACTCCTGTGGAGCTTGACCACTTTCCCACATGACATCAAACAGTTTTTTGAGGTAGGGTATGAGCTCTGACGACACAGCTTTAAAGATCTCAGCTGGGAGTGAGTCGGCGCCGGGAGATTTGTTATTTTTTAGCTGCCCAATGGCGGTTAAGATCTCTTCCGTTGTTAGTGGTTTATCTAAGTCTTCAAAGGTGTCATATTGAGGGATAAGATTTATAATATCGTGATCGGCTTGACTTTGCTGGTTAAGAATGTTAGAGTAGTGTTCTTTCCATCGGGCTCTTATTTCCTGGTCTTCTTTGAGGAGATTTCCATTTAAATCTTTAATAGGGCACATATTTTTCCGACTGGGGCTGTACACTGCTTTTACTCCTTGAAAGAAATTCCTGTAGTCGTGTGAATCGGCGTACCTTTAAATTTCTCTGGCATTGCTTGCCCACCACTCGTTCTTTATTCTTCTGATTTCGCGTTGCGTTTCATACTTAGATTGGGTAAAAGCTTCTGCTTTTGATAAGTCGTTGGGGTGGTTGATAGCGTTTTGGAAGGCAATATGTTTGCGGTCAAGAAGTTCTTGTATAAAAGCTTCATTATCATTGAACCAGTCCTCCTGTTTTTTACTTGCTGCAGTGCCAAGAATTTCCTCACTCGCACTTTTTAAACTGCCTTTAATTTGTGTCCAGGTAGTAGCGACATCTACAGAATTGGTTTCTTTTAGTGCACTCAAATTCTCTTGAACTTTTTGCTTTAGCTGTTCGACGGTTTGTTGGTCACGCAATTTACTAATACAGAGACGGGGTCTACGTTTTACTTGAGTTCTTCGGTGTTTGGGTCTCATAACAATTTTCATTTTAGAGACAACAGGACGATGATCGGTCCAACATTCGCTATCAATGCGCGCCTTTGTAATTTGGACATCCTTGAGATGCTTCCTACGTACGATAACATAGTCCAGTAGATGCCAGTGACCTGATCTGGGGTGACGCCAGGTGCCTTTAAATTTATCCTTTTGTCGGAAAATGGTGTTTGTTATAACTAGATCATGTTCAGCGCATTTAGTTAGGAGTAGTTGACCGTTAGCGTTCATGTTGCCCAAACCGTTCTTGCCTATGATGCCTGGCCAGGTGTCTGCATCTCTCCCTACTCTAGCGTTAAAATCGCCAAGAATAACGAGTCTTCCGTTTTAGGTATTCTTCTTAGGGTTTCTTCCAGCTGTTGATAGAAGCTTTCCTTGGTTTCGTGACTTGCATCCAGAGTGGGAGCGTAGGCGCTTATTAGATTTACCGCGTTGCCATCTGATAGCTTATAGCGTAGCAGCATTAGACGCTCGGATAGGCCTTGTGGTACTTGTGTTAAGTTGGATACAAGTTGATTCCGAACGGCAAATCCTACTCCATGTTGTCTTCTTGAATTGGTGGGAAGACCTTTCCAATAGAAGGTGTAGTACTTTTCTGTGAGAGAGCCTTCCTCCAAAAATCGAGTTTCGCTGAGAGCTGCAACGTCAACATTGAGTCGGTGAAGTTCTCTATCTGTTAGAGCAGTTCTTCTTTCAGGCCGATCGGTGCGAGTGCTGTCGTTCAAAGTACGAACATTCCAAGCGCCGTAGATGAAAGAATTAGTTTTCTTGGATTTAACTTGTCGGTGTTTTTTCGACATTCGATGAGGTGTCCCTGTGGGCACCCTCCCCCGGAGATCCGATCGGGAGGGTATTTTACTTCCAGATGATTTTGTCCCACTTGAACGCTCCATCATTTTTTTTTTAAGCCTTAATCGACTCAAAACGAAGCTGCATTTGAAGTTTTAGCTGGAGCAGGTATGCAACTGACCAGCTCGGTTGCGGAAGGCGAGTGGTGTGGTCCCATGGCACAGAAGGAGACTGCGATGATGGGGTAACCGAACGATTCCAAAAGCAACCTTTATGTGTGGTGGGTTATTTTTACCGCACTCTTCGTGAGAAGGTGGATGTGCTCACGGCGAACGGTAAGGGTTATCCCTCCCTTACTCGGTCGTTAGAGCCTCGTTAGTAAAAACAGGGGGCACCAAGTTCAAATTGAACTCATCGCGAAGGTGAGGTTAACAATTTAGTAGGAGAGGCTATAACTTGCGCTTTACTACAACATTACACCCCCGCATACAACATACAACAGTACACTATCGAGCAATATACAGAAGAAACCTCCATTTTACAACAAAAATCCAAACCGGACCCACTCCATTAAGAAAACATCTAAGTAATACGAGATTAAACAAAACATATCTCTTCACAAATTCTGAACAAGATGACACAATTCAACATGTACTCTACAATCGACCTGCCATCTCATCGATCAGAGAGTCCATTTGGAAAAAACATTAATATTCTTAAGCCGATATAAGACAAAAACTCCTAGGCAGCATCACCACCTATTTCACAAAATTAATTAATTACAGGTCTAAACAAAAATCTGCCTACAGAAATAATGTACAAAAGACCCAATAAAACTTAAGTGCCATGATTCAATAATTTTTATTAAGCACCCTCCCAACCAATTCCAAATTCCAGATTATTGCTACGGCAAATGTTCCAACTCTCTCCAGAACTTTACTTTTAACAAATGCTAAATCCAAATTCAATTGCCTCTTCCACAATCACATATCTTTATATATTTACAGTATTTGCTTTTACGAAATTTTAAAATTTATAAAAAAAAATCCATTTCATCCTATGCATACATTACACCTATACAACTTCATATCATCATTTTGTATTATTATTTACAAATCATTTGTGACATTAACAATTCTCCTCTATCCCAACTATATTACATTATGTTTACATCTCCTTTATCCTTACAGACCAATTACTCCATTAATACCGCCAGGGAACCCGCACGCGATTTTCCACGTAGGCAATCGCGCGGTTTTTCACGTGGACAACCGCATGGTTTCCCACATGGGCAATCACGTGGACAATCGCAACATGGACATGTATCAAAAAAACAACAGAGGTATATCTTATATTAAAATATTTTCACATTTACTAAAGCTGCATACATTTTAATATTTTAGAAAACTATCACACCAACAAAAAAAGGAGAAAAAAGAAAACGAAATGTGGACTGCATCGATGCACTCCTTGATCGATGCACATAGCATCCTAATAAAAAATTTCGATAAAGTAAAACAGCAACCAGCCAACATTCCGGCAAAAATAAATTTTTTTATAAAAATTAACGTTTTTTCAATAAATATAATATATATACATACTTTCATTTATTCGATGTTTCTATTTATACATTTTTTTCTATCATTTACCTATTTCTTATTACTTATCATTTTTTTAAAAATAATAACAGTTTAAGTTTAACTATTATTATGATTACACAAAAATCTAACCGAACTACTTCCCATAAAAAATATACAGAAAACAAAAAGCAACAAACCACAAATAAACTTATTATAGATCTTTCAATGTTTAAAACAACAATTAAATTATACATAACACCTACAATAAGTATATTTTACATATGTACCTTTATAAATCTAATCAAACATTTAAATCACTAACTACTTTTCTACTTTTTAAACTTAATTAAATATGCAAATATATTCAATATTTAATATAACAATAATCTATATTCCTAACAAAACTATTATTAGTTCTAATTATCAATCACTACATTACCACAATTATACTATATGTACTTTTAAACACTTAACAATGACATTATCAAACGAAAACAATAACTCAATTAATTATCTTATCCATCTTTCCTTTAAACATATACCTAATGAAATACATTCAAAAACCAATAATTTTCAATTAAAAATTATACCAACATAAACTTTCGGACTCCATCCTACTGTTTACTCACATAAATCAGGACCTCCTAGACATAAAACAATCATTCCAGTAATCTGACAGATGGTTATAATACACAAAACACATTTAATATTGGGATATTAAATTTTAAGAAATTAATAACCTTCATTAACTATCCACCAATAGTACTGCATTATCTTTCTACTAATAGATAATTCTTAAACAATACTTTTGTTTTCCATATCTCAACATTAAAATATAATTTAAATATAAACTTTGCATGAACATAACTAAAAGAACACCCACGATGAATTCAACAAACTATGAGATGAAACAAACAACCGCCAACTTACTAAAGGACTATCAAAATATTCCAACAAAAATACAGCAATGGACTAACTGGCAATATCCAGAAGGAACCTATATTTTATAACGGAAATCCAAACTGGACACTGTCCATTAAAGAAACATCTCCATAATATAAGATTAAGCGAGAGGTTGCAAACAAAAAGTTAAGACAATTCAACGTGTACTCTATGACTATTCTACCACCTTATCAATAACAAAATCCTATTTCACAAAATTAAGTTGATTAGAGACCTAGACAATGATCTGCCTACAGGGAAGGAAGGATGTACAAAAAGCCCAATAGAGCCTAAATGCTGCAGTTCGATGATTTTTATTAACCATCCTCCCAACCACTTATAAATTCCAAATATAACTAACTACGTTACAAAACAGGCTATATTATACATTCTTAAATACTGATTGACTTTCTCTATCTCTTTGCAATTCCTCCAATTTCTTATATGTACAAAATATACCACAAAAATATTCTCACATTAACAACTTCAACTAACATTACCTCTATTAATTTTAAATTGTTCCAATACTGCATACTGTGTAATATTTGTTCTACTACAAAACTAACAATTAATATTTTCCTTGAAATTAAAACAACTAATTATTGATCCAAAAAAACATGAAAAATAACATTAAATTTATTTCATTAAAAAAAGATCTAACCATACTTCCGTAGTGAAATTGCCTCCAATAAAAACCTATCACGTTATCTTATTTAACAATAAATGCCACAAGACTTTTCGAACTTGAACAAAACCAGCTTGGACTGACCTCAATAATGTAATAAAAGGATATACGGGCCAACTTCTGACATAGATTCACAATTTATCTTCGAATTTCTACTTTTCAATGCTTCAGGCCACGAATACATAAATTTTCAAAACTTTAAAATCTCCCACAATGCATAAAAAGTCGGCAGTTTAAAGAATACCGTTCAACGATTCTATTTATATAAAAATTGAGTTAAATTACTAATCTACAATAACGTCAAAAGAGTTTAAAATAGCCGAAATTCGATAACCTCTATAGGACACGAAAATTATGTTGTATTATTAAAAATCGAAATAAATTAATTGTAATTATTTTGCCCCAAAAATTTTATGGTTTTCTATAAGTGAAATCTCGAAAAACAAGCCACCAGTCTGTACTGAATTTTCAACAGTTCAACCCTACTGACAATAATTAAAATCTACTAATAAAATTTTACCAAATTTTGACAAACAATCAAATGTTATGTTATGTCAACATGCCATACATTTACGTGCGTGTTTGGTTGCCTACCTAAATAAGTACTTAAATTTTATATGTGATCAAATATAAACAGGGTGTCTCAAAAAAACAACAAACATACATAGCGACCTTAAAAAGTAAACATTTACACAATTCCACCTTTTAAAATGTAACAACAAAACATTCCTCTAGATCACATCAATACTTTCATCCTATCTACTATATCTAATGTTTATTGTAAGTACATACAATAATAATAATAATATAATTCAAAATTAAAATTTACTACCACATCCAGTGGAAGTATAGTAACTTAAAAAAATTATTATTTTTTTCTATTGAAATAGGCTTTAAATGACATGAAACTCGAGATTTTAAATTTGAACGAAAATAAATTTCCTATCTGTCAGTTTCTATCTGTCTATCTGTCTGTAACTTTTTTTATGCGTACGTTTACTCTGGAACCGCTTATGATATTGATTTGAAATTTGGTACACTTATGCATTATAACGAGATCTGCAACTAAATTATATTTTGATCTAATTCCATTGAAGGGTGCAAAGGCAAATGGGGTAAATAAGGGTAAATAAGCACAACAAACAGGTAACAGTCCATGGAATTACAATTTAAGACGTTTATTAAAAGTTAAGGTCTCAAAATTGTTTTTTATCAACCACCCCTCAATACCACCCCCACATTATCATGAGAGAGAATAAAAAAAATTAAAATGTGATTCAATGTGTACTCAAGAACGAAACGTCTCGACATTTTTTTTTTTTGGCGTTAGCTACTCCCATTGCCACCCCCATCCTGTTTTTAAAGGGAAAAAAAATAAATTGTGATTTACTATGTACACGAAAACCAAGGCTCTCAAATTTTTTGGGAAGATTTCAAAAATATTTTAGGTGATGTACCGTTTATGGGAAGATTAACTGTCATTGACCGATTTCATATCCATTCTACAGACTGTACGGGGCAAACGGCAAATACACAAGGGAGTAGAAAAAATTTAAATAGGTTTTCCTCATTTTTCCTTACATTTAATGGACATTTCTTTCATGAATTCGTACCTCGAATGAGTCGAGGAATGTCGTTTCGATATTTTATACCGTATACGAACTTAAAATATATCTTCGGTTACAGATAGTTTCTCAAAATTTTCTCAAATAGACAGAAATCGAAAAAAATGAAAAAATGAAAAAAATGAAAATAGAAATTGAAAAAATTATCGATAAAGATTTTGATATTGATTTTGACATTAACTTTCATATTGATTTTTATATTGCTATTGATTTTGACATTAACTTTCATATTGATTTTTATATTGCTATTGATTTTGATATTAGTTATCATACTGATATTGATTCTGATATTGACTGATATTAATTTTTATATTGACTTTAATACTGATTTTAATATTGACTTTGATATTGATTCTGATAACAGTTTTAGTGTTAATTTTTAATATTGATTTAGACATTGACTTTAACACTGACTTTAATATTGATTTTGAAACTGACTTTCATGTTGATTTTTATATTGATATTGATTTTTTTGACTGACATTAATTTCGACATTGACTTATTGATTTTAATATTCATATTGACATTAACTTTAATATTGATTTCAATATTCATTTTGATATTAACTTTAATATTGACTCTGATATATTGATTTTGATAACGGTTTTGATATTGATTTTAATATTGATTTTGATATTCACCTTGATACTAATTTTAATATTAATTGTGACATTAAATTTGAGATTGATTTTCATATCGACTTTTATATTGGTATTAACTTTAATATCGATTTTCATATTAATATTGATTTTAGTATTGACTGATATTGATTTTGATAACTATTTTGATATTGATTTTTATATTGATTTTGATACTGACTTTGATACTGACTTCGATATTGAATTTGATGTTGATTTTGATATTCTTTCATATTGATTTTAATATTGATTGATATTAACTTAAATATTGACTTTGATATTGATTTTGGTAACTATTTTGATATTGATTTCTATATTGATTTTTATATTTACCTTGATACTGATTTTAATGTTGTTTTTGATGTTGAGTTTGAGATTGATTTTCACATCGACTTTTATATTGGTATTGACTTTAATATCAATTTTCCATATTAATATTGATTTTGATTATTGACTGATTAATTTTGATATTGGCTTTAATATTGATTTTAATATTAACTTAAATATTAATTTTGATATTGACTGATATTGATTTTGATAACTATTTTTATATTGATTTTGATATTGACTTCGATATTGACTTTGATACTGACTTTGATATTGATTTTGATGTTGAATTTGATATTCTTTCATGTTGATTTTGAAATCCTTTCATGTTGTCTTTAATATTGATTTTCATGTTAATATCGATTTTGATATCAAATTTAATAATGATTTTAATTCTGATATTGATAATAATAATAATTAATTTTAAAGCACATTCAGAAACACAATTTCTTAGAATTTTAACCGTAATCGGCGGACAGATCTTAGAACTTTTGAGCCGCATATAGTGACGCGAGGCGGGAGGCAGAGCTCAGCGATGCCGAAGGCATCGCCGCACTCCGCGAGGAGCTAGAAATGGGCGTAACCCATTTCTAGTTAAGTGAATCTAAAATGTTTATCAGTGCTTTATGTATGGCAGGTATGATTGTTTTGTTTTGGCAAAAATAATAATAATTCATGTCTTGTCCAGATAATTTTTTCAAAAACTTTACTTAATGTAGTGGGGGGGGTAGTGGTTAGCGCGTCTAGCTTTCTCTCTGAGCATACCTAGAGAAGAGGGTTCGGAGTCCCACCTAAGGTAAAGTAATTTTCAATTATAAGTTACCCCCAAGAAGTGGTTGGGACTCCACTATAAGCTGTAGGGCCTCGCCTCCTTTACTCACACAAATCTAGTGTTAAGAGGGTCATTCAAGTGATCTGGAAGGTGGTTAAAAAACATGTACCTATTTAAAAGTGCAATCGGCCGATATTTACTAATTTAGTTTTTGTCGCCTTTTTGTGTATGGTTTTTATGTGACTTGGTTTTTGTCTGTCAGGAAAGATTCCCGTGCTCATAGATAGATTAATAACACATACATTAGGGCCATTAAGGGTCAGCAATATACTTTAGCAAGATTACTGGTATATTTCATCTTCGCCAATCGGCTTTGTATTACTTCCACGTCCAGTGGAAGTATAGTAACGCAAAAAAATTAATATATATTTCTTTTGTTTAAATAGGCTTAAAATGTCATGAAACGTCGAGATTTTAAATTTGAGCGAAAAAATGTCCTGTCAGTCTGTCTGTCTGTAACTTTTTTTTTGTACTCACGTTTGCTCTGGAACCGTTTATGATATTGACTTGAAATTTGGTACACTTGCGTATTGTACCGAGATCTGGAACTAGATTATATTTTGATCTAATTCCGTTGAAGGGTTTGGAGGTAAATGGGGTAAATAAGGGTAAATAGGCAAAACAAGCAAGTAAGAGTCGATAAAATTGCAATTTAGGGCATGTGCGAAAAGTTAAGGTCTCAAATTTTTTTGGCATCAGTCACCCCCCCCCACCCCCCTCGTCCTCTATCACCCCCAATACCACCCCAACACTATTATGAAAGAGAGCAAAAAAAATTAAAATGTGATTTAGTGTATACAAAAACGAAACGTCTAAAAAATTTGTTTAGCATTAGCTACCCCTCTACCCCCCCCCCCATTATTAAATAGGGTAAAAAAATAAAATCAGATTTAGTGTGTATACAAGAACGAAACGTCTAAGAAAAATTTTTTGGCGTTAGCTACCCCCTCTACCACCCCCACCCTATTGTTTAAGGGAATAAAAAATTAAATTGGGGTTTAGTGTGTATACGAGAACCAAGGACTTCCAAATTTTTTTTACATTAGCCACCCCCTCTACCACCTTCACTCTATTATTAAAGGGAATAAAATATCACATTGTGATTTAGTGTGCATAAGACTTGGATACAAAATCTGGATGTGAAGTAGTGATTCCTTGGACAGCGGTTTTTTTAACGCTTTGATAGTTTTGTGTATTTCAGTGTTATCTGCTGGTTTTAAAAAGACACTCATCTTCGGCCTAATAATATTTTTTAGATTCTGTGTTGTTTGGTGATTTCTGGATTTTTTTGTTTGTTTGTTTACTATATTCCACACAGATTTATTTTTGTTTTACGAGTTTTCAATATAATATAATTGATAATTTCTTTGCATCATATAGTGCTTTTTTGAGTATTGTTGTGTATCGAGTTTGAGATTTTTCCAGAAATTTTTTGTTTGTACAGTTTGTTAGTCTCACAAGAGATTTTTATATCCATTGTAATCCATGATTTAATAATTTAATAAATATTACAATGATTAAGTCCTCTATTCTAGATTAAACTAGTAGTCAATGAAAGAGTTGCAAAAAGGGTTAAAACACAAAAGTTCTGTGATAAGGATGTAACATGGGTACCTCTGTTTTCTAGGACACTGGACACGATGGTGATATTTTTAAGGTTCCCACCCTTCAGCGACTAATCCTAAACTCGAAAAATCACCCCTATTTCGCGCTTTTTCCATTTTAGGCAAGTGTATTGATTTTTGGGCAGGATTCGGTTAGGCTCTATAAAATTTAAACATTCAGCATCTTATCCACCCCCAGGGTTGAAACTACCATCAGCCCTAACATTGAAATCCACAGAAAAATACAAAATAGTGGAAAATGTTTTTCCCCGTTTTCAAGGGCGCTAAACACGATGATGATATACATTTCTCCCCCACCCTCTACCAACCACCCCCTTTTCATATTTCTTGTTACTGGGCATGTGGGGACTCGTTGGATCGGGGTTTTTCATTGGATTTCGACATTGTGAAGGGGGTTGAGTGATGAGACATTCCATCAACCCCGGGATTGAAACTACCACCACCTCTAACATTGAAATCCATGAAAAATACAAAATAGTGGTAAATGTTTCTCCCCGTTTTCGAGGACGCTAAACACGATGTTAATACTATTTCAACCCTACTCTCCATCAACCACCCCCCAAATCTCCAAAACCACCCCCCTTTTACATTGAGAGGTACCAGTACCATGCCCAGGCATGCGAGCACTTGTTGGATCGGATTTTATTATGGAACTGGGCATATTCTAGTCCCTAGATACCCAGTACCACGATACACTTCTACCAAGAAATATAAAAAGGAGGTGGTTTTAGCGGTGGTTGGTGTAGGGTGGGGGAGAAATGAACATTTCCGTCGACCGTGTATTAACGAGTTTGATTAATGTATGCAAAATCGTTTATTAATGACTCCTATTAATGTATGATTTTACTGTTAATAAACGATTTTAGTATAAACATACATAAAATCAAATATCCAAATTAAGACGTCATGTCATCAATATATCTGTCACTGTCAAGCTTATAATTTCTGAAATCTGTGTTATAATATAAATTTTTACAAACACAAATCAGATAATACTAATTAATGAATAATTGAATTGTGTCTTGGTTTAATCAAATGAAAATTTAAAATCAATTAATGATTTCACTATTAATAACGATGTTAGTATAAACACCCAAACATACATAAAATGAAATATCCAAACCAAGACGCCATGTCATCAATATTTTTCACTCTCAATTTAATGGGTAATTGAATTTGTATAAATAAAAATTTAAAATCTCCATTCTGTCAAAAATAGAGTCGACGGAAAAATTTTACAACTAACTCGTATATTAAAAGGCGATTAATAATCTTGACAGTTAAGTTAAAATATCTCGATTATTAATCGCCGTTATTAATACACTTGTTCGTTAAATAACTATTACCATTGTGTTGAGCATCCTCGTAAATGGGGATAAATAAATTTTCATGCATTTTGATTTTTTTTGGCGATATTTCTGTATTAGGGGAGGGGGTAGTTTCAACTCCGGAGGTGGATAATATGTTGTATGGTTAAATTTCATACCTACCCGAATCCTGCCCAAAGAACCGATCCGCATGCCTACGATGGAAAAAAATGGGAAATAGGGGTGGTTTTTCAAGTTTAAGTATAGTTGTTGAGGGGTGGGAACCTTAAAAATGTCACCATCGTGTTCAGCGTCCTCGAAAACGCGGGGGTACCCATGTTTCGTCCCTGTCACAGAACTTTTGGAGTTTTTAGTTTTTTCAAATTTTTCATGGACCATAACGTTTGACTCATTTTTATTTTACACTGTCAAAATGCACTTATAAATAATCTTAGATTCAAGAAAGAAATAGTAATAAATATGAAGTTTATCTCCACTTAATTTTGAATGCCCCTATTATTAGCGCCTCTCAGAAAACTATTTAAAGCACATTCTTATATGACGTTATTGCTAAAGAAAGAAAAACCGCTCGCTTATAGACACATCAGTACATTAAATAAAAAACAGCTTTATATATCTATAAACCCTCTTGCGATATTCGAGCTTAAAAATTATTTACCTTGCTGGGATTGGTTACAATGGTTACATAATAGTTTTGACGGTATATCAAGCCGTGAACCCTCTACTGTTGCTTACCACAGGGTTTAAACTTCGCAATGAGTGTACATTTAACAAATAAAAAAAAATACAAGTTGTACTTTTTACTCTTTTTACTGCGAAGGAATACTCATTCTACAACTACAACTTAAAATATTACTTCATTTATGTACAGTTTGCAGATATATTGTATAAATTGAATAGAATTATACAAAATATCAGTGCTCTAACGCAAACATACAGGAGAAGAAGACCTACAATTATACATATAATAAATAAACATTTTTTCTACTACAATCACAAATTTAGTTAGCATACTTAGTATTAAATTTAAACTTATCTAATTCTCCATGTATGTAAGCTTTGAAATAATATAAATTAATATGAAATAAATTAAACTTAAATTATCTACTTATCTAAGATGTTCACAAAATTAAACGAATACATCATTTTAATAGGTACAAATGTCTTTCAAATTTCAAATTCATATAATAGCCCAGGCGTATTTGTTTTGAGTTGGGTGAATCGGGTAGTATGGCAGATTTTTGGCTTAATCGCTCATAAATATCATAAGAAATGATAATTTCACTACGCGCTAATTTGAAAACGTGACCGTAATTTTGTATTAAACAAAATGTGAAAAAAATTTCTAAAAATTCCGTTTTTGTCTTATTTTTTCATATAATTGATTGTAGAGAAAAGTTATAGAAATGAAAAAGTTTTGTAATTAAATTCTAATCTGCTTAAATTCTATCTGCCATACTAACCGATTGACCCAAACATAGGTGATTTTAAGCAGATATCGCCTGGACTATAAGTACAAATTTCACTTTAGGTCAATGTAAATAAGTATTTTAATACAAAATGTCTAAAATAGATATCGTGCAGGGAGAA
The DNA here is from genome assembly GCA_963675555.1 of Leptura quadrifasciata. Lineage (NCBI taxonomy): Eukaryota > Metazoa > Arthropoda > Insecta > Coleoptera > Cerambycidae > Leptura > Leptura quadrifasciata. The sequence goes on along the minus strand of OY776674.1, from coordinate 75,006,843 downwards.
GAATTAACAGGCCAATGGTATTTCTGGTTTAAGGGGATTATAAAATACCACTAATAGTTAATACTTTCATTTCACAACCATCGGCCATAATTATATCATTTTAATGTTTGCCTTACTATTAAGATTCGTACCCATTGAGAACGAGAAAATCAGAGCAAACCCTGGTTACACTTTAAATCACTTGATTATCGTATTTTAGATACCTACTTTGGTTAATTAAGTTTTGAATGCTAATAAATTATTTCTTTATCACAAAAGCAATAATGCTTTAAATTTATTTTAACAATAAATCCTTAGACCATTCAGCGTGCATGTACGCTCTCTTATGGACTGCTATTCCTCTCATACCTTCCAATATGCTGAAAATATTTCAATATATCGATAAAGCTCACGATATTGATTGTTTCTTTTTGACCGGAAATTTTATACCGTATTTGCATTTAATTTAAAATACACAGCACAGCAACACAGCATACAACAAACGAACAAACCCCCATACTAATTTTGTTAAAATATACTATATATAATGAATATATAAAATTTACTGTTATCCAATCCACAAACATGTTCGAAATACCACAGAGTACTACTAATACTACACAGGTCACGACATACCGTAAATTGAGGTTACTTACATTAATGCCGAGAGCGATAACATTTCGCTTCTTTTAGGGATATTTTGAATTAATAAAATGATTTTAGAAAATCATCCTAAGAGAAATGTTCCTTTTCATTTTCAATCTATGAACCTGTTAAAAATTACCGTCAATACTGCAGATTATTTATTTAAATTCCATTGAAACATAAATTGTCACTGTTAGTGGACAAATATGCGTAAATCCGGCAATGTGGTTACGAGTCGACTAAAGCATTATCACAACCTACGCGTACTTGGGCACTTCCGGCCAAAAGGAGACAGTGAGTCTGTTTTATCTCATAAAGGTGTATATCGTCAGTGCGAGGCTGCCTCACGAGAGGCGTGCTTCACGATGTCGATACCTGCGAGCGTTGCGAACTGCCTCAAGTCGAGGTTGCCTCGATGCGATCCACGTGTAGCTGGTTTTTGGCTCGCCATATGTGGACCGTCACTGCCAAAAGTTATAACTTGTAGTTTAATAATTTTTAAATCTATTTATAAATCGATATGAGCAACAAACAATGTTTGGAGTTAATAAACCATTATAAAAGTCATAGGTTATTTTCTCGCTATAAAAATGACTGCTTGTTGGATCGCCCTGCCTCGTGACCTTACCGCGATTAGGGTTCTAATTCTTGAAATCAGGGCGTAGTGCTCTTGAAAAGTCTAAAATTGTATTCTCGAACACAAGTGGTCATTCACATCACCCGATAATAAGAGAAAACGCTTTTTACTGTTTTGTGACGGAACGGAGCAATCGCGTAGGAGAATTCCTGTGGAGCTTTGTAACTGTCATTTCAAGTCGTTTCTAACCTTAGTTTTATATTCCATTTTGATCCAAATATGTTAAAAAATGTTCCTCTTGGTTGTGCCGTCTTTAATTTTCGATTTGGCGGGTACAATTTACGATGCACCTAAAATGCCAACCTTCCTTTTTCCGTCGCGGCATCAGCTACCTACTGCAGCTTTTACGTAATAAGCATTTGAAAATGATATGTTTGAAAAATTCCTAAATGTGGTCTGGCAGCATGGCATCATCTGTTACCTTAACGGGATACATCACTTATGTTCGAGAATACCGATTTCAGAGCTCAGAAAATGTGAACGATCATTTCGGTAATGTGAACGTTCCCCTTCTCTTACGCTCAAGAATACGGACCCTGCCTGTCTAGAGATCCCAAGACACATACGTCTCGAGGCACCTCTTACGAGGCAGCCTCGCACAGTCGATACACATCTTTATATAAAGTGGAGCCAAAAAGCACATAGTAGAGCAAAAAATCAGCGGCAGTCTCGTTAAAGAATTTAGCTGTTATTTAATACTGAGGCGGCACCTCGTTCTACCATAGAAATATATCAAATTTTATCCGCTTTTGCCTCCTACGAGAAATGAAAATCTTGACTAGGACATTCTGTGTAATTGCCATAGTCGACCAAATGGGTTGAGTGTGTGAACGTGCCGCATTTATACCTAATAATTTGTTGACTGCTAGCTGTGAACTAGGGGGGGCTTTTATAGACGAAGGTCAAATATTCGGGTAACTCGTCATCCAGTAGCCTCACATGTATTTGTATAGGATATATATAAAATAATAATATTGTTCATATTTCATTTTACATTTTTTTTTAATATATAAAGAATTCTTAAAATTTGGTACATGGTAGCTCATGCATAATTAACACAATCCGAATCCGAAGCTTTCATTTTTCGAAATATTATGGAATTTACGAAATTCGTAAATCCGCACGCCCCTGGTCTACTATATACTCTAACGACATGACTGAATGGTCTAAGGACAACTCAAACATTGCAAAAGATTCAAAAAAGCTTGTATAGCGTTAAGCTATAAAATAAAAGAAATTAATTGGATGGAATCTGCGGTAGGTTCTTGATGAGATATATTCAATATAATAATTATAAATATTCAAAAGAATAGTTACAATACGCACTTGGTTTATTGTTTCATTAGTTTTGTTCAGATTTCTCTGACATATGTTTCGGCCTTCGGACTCTTATTAAAGAGTCTTTGATACAGGTTTGCCAGGAGACCAGAAACAATAAAATCAATATTTTTAAATATAAGTATAAAATATTGTCAACCTGACATATTTTTTTAAAAGAGGATATAAGTAATAATAAAAAAATAACAATATATCCTTGTAAATGTAAATAAATAAATAAAAGTTGATAGGGGTTCTCGTAAAACTATTTCAAATATGCAGTGAAAACTATATAAAATAGTTCAAATCATCATGTTTATGTCTATGGTATTTTTAAATACCAAGCAACTATCACGTGTCACAATATTCAGTTAATGACATGCTTTTCTAAAATACCTAACCATAAAAGCTTCAAAGACTGTTAAACAGTTCTATTATTATTCAATTATTATTCTTCAATCAAAGGAGCAGAAGATATTAATTTTATATTAGAAAGGACTGCATTAGAATGGCTGGTAATAAAATACCAAGCAAGAAGTCTTATACACTGCGCATTTAGCAACAAGCTTGGAATAATTGCGGTCAAAAATTAATTTTCAAAATAAATGAGTGTACTTAATTGAAATTTTTGGAAATCAGTATTTCAATGATAATGGCTAACGTCGGATCCTTTTTTCATTTCACTTGCCTTTTTAAATACAAGATCTGATTTATTTGGTAAACTTGAAAAGATGTCGAAAACCAAGAATTGTTTAACCAGATATGCAACAACAGCTATAATAATGTTGTTGACGAGAATCGGAAAAGTCTGACTTTTTAGAAATTAAAAATTAAATACTCATTTTCTTTAGGTATTTGGTCATTTACGAGTATAAAAATTAAATTAGACTAAATTGTTTTAAGTCTTATTATTTTATTCATAATATATAATTGTTTGTCTCCCTTACATCGAGTACATGTGATGTACCTACTGTTTCATGTCTAATATCATTTGCGTCTACCAATATGGCAGATAATGAAAAATATGGATTGTCAATAATCGCCTGCTTTTAATCTAACTCTAATTGACTATTTAAACTTCTTACATCATACAGGTATCATTTAAACAACTGTTGATTGCTGGTCTTCATTTTAGAGTAATTGCCTTGATCAACGAGACGAGAATCTAGAAAGGATTAAGGATTGTCGCTTCATGAAACCATTTATTATTTCTCTATTGACATTGTTGACTCTCGCAAGGTAGTTTAAACGGCAAGGTTATGTCATATTTATTTAAATTTTAAATCACCTGTTTTGTACCATAATGAATGATTGAAATTCGCATTATTATTGTTTATAGGTAAATAACTGAACACCATTTTTCACGAAATTTTAAGAGAGCAGAGCTAAGAATACATGTCCTATTGAAGCAATATGTTTGAGAATCTTAATATATTCAAAATGGCGTCAAAAATGTTTTCGAATTTTTTTTTAAAAGCTTAGCACACATACAATATGATACTTATTAATTAAAAGTAATAAGATACAGCAGAGTATAAATATACATAAAAAGGCTTAAAAGTAAACTACGAGAATAAGTCATTTTGATAATACTTAATGATTGCACTTGTTAATTTAACACACACGTCGTATCGGTTGTATTGTTCAATTGATACTACCCCTATGATTCATGTATCCGTTGAACTGGGTACTCGTTAACACCTTATCTATGGCAACTTTTCTCATTCTTGTACAGGTGGCTAAGAGCGCACCACCTAATAAACACATTGCTCCACCTCCCAGGGCTAAAAGTGCTGAAAACCATCCCGTTTTCATACATATGCTGTTTGGATCCACTTCATGACCTAAAATTAACAAAGCATGTCTCTTAAGCATTCAAAAATAATATCACAAATGTCAAAAATCATGAAGATCGCACTTCACTTGGGTAAGTTCGTTTGATCTTGTAATTTTGTTGCTAGTTACCAAATATTCAACTGAGGATCTTTTTTTACTTTATCTTGAAAGTCACTGGTACTAATGGAAAATGTGTACTACAAAAGGAATTATATGTAAATCACTCTGTATAATAGCGTTTTGTACAGGCCATTAAGAGACTGATTGCCAGTTGTAAAATTAACAAATTAATGTACATATCACATAAGTCGTCCACCAACGCGGGTAAGTATAGAAAATCTCTGAATTTGTCAGACAGACTAGATTTTACAAAGAACTTGCGATTTAAGCTAGCTGATAATAAATCAATCATGTCAGTATAGTACTATATATTCTACAACAACTTGTGGAATGGCTCATATTCCACACGAGCGAAAGTTTGTTCGCGAGTGTGGAATACGCCATTCCGAACGTGTTTTAGATTATACTTTCTCTAACAAGACTTTAGAAATTATACAAAAAGAGTTGCTTATTTATACAATAGTTTTTATTCTAGCACAGTGTGTTAGAATGGCATATATTCCAACATAATGTTTAGTTGTGGAATAGTATATTCTGTAACAAGGTTAGAATGAAAATTCGATACGAGAAGATTCCGAACGCGATCGATAGCGAGTAAGGAACCACGAGTAAATCGAATTTTCATTCTAACCGAGTAATAGACTGTATTTTCTCCACGAACATTAGTAAAAACAATTAAATCTGAACAAAACAAGTTATTTATTGAAACAATCATATTACATTGCGTTAATATTTATATTTATAGTGTTTGTACAATTACTGAAATTTAAAATCGGTACATTGGAAATATTTTCCGTAATATTTTTCACTCATTTTGTTTATTTAAATTAAAACTTGTCTCAAAACGCCGCATTTACATTTGACACCGACAGTTTTGACATCCACGGCAATCTATGTATGTCGTTGAGCATAATTGTGGAATATTCATTATGACACTTATTGTTTTAGGATGACAATACATGCAAAACGCATAAGAAGCAAGTGTTTCAGAATAAATATTCTATCTCGAGTGAGAATTTTTACTTTCTATTATTAAAAATTATTTCGGAATTACCACATTCTATAATGGTCGTGTACTTTCTGAAATAGTGTTAGAGAAAAATAATTGTTTTAACTTGAGCTTAGAAATGACATAAATTAGCTACTTTTCAATCGGGGAGTACTAAACTAAACAATTGGCAAACATTATCGTCACAATTATTTCTTGAAATATCTCCAAACTAACAAATTTAAGCAATTTTTCAGAACGTCGGAAATGTGATGTATTTGATAATCTTGCATTTTGACGAAAAAATGTATGAGAGGGGAAAACGTACCTATATCAAAGAAATTTTCGTCACAGAAATCTGCACAGAGTTTGTATTTTTTATGGTTATACCCTCAGTATAAAAATTTCTTTTATTCTATTATTTTTAAGAATAAGCATAAAACTATGCCTTGTATCGCATTGAGCTAACCAGATTAAAAAGTAATAATTATTATTTTGTATGTATGTATGTATCCAGGAACATCGTTCCGTTCCGACCACTCCCCCGCAGCAGACGTGTCCGACGTAACCACAGGCAGTAAGTCCATATAGGAGTAAGTAAACTGACGTATTACCCAAGTCCTGCTTATAACTTCTCTATAATTTTGCACTATATATTTATCTGTGGCGTTGCTTCTCATACCTGGTATCCGTAGTTTATCTGCATCCTTCTTTCCGCTTTACTGCCTGCTCTGTTTTACCGCTTTACTGCCTGCTTCGTTTTATCACCGTCGCCGATAGCAACCGTATTCCTTTGAAACCGTTTTAACCGGCACCTGCCATATCTACTCCCATTTGTCAAACTCCGGTTGTCATTTAAGTCATCAGGTACTACTTTTGTTGACCGCCTGCTTCCGTTAACTGTTATGTAGTAACCTCTAGAGATTGTTTGGGGTAATTAGTTAATAAGAAGTAGTTCTGTAGGTATACAGTAGGCTTAATTGAATAAACTAACCTATTTATCAAATTCTGAGTTTTACTGCTGTGTGTGTGTGAACATCTAATTTCCCTGATTGACTTGCTGGAGTACCGTTTCACCACTTGAGCTACTCAGCCTCGTGCGTCCAGCTTGTGGGCAGTGTTATCCTAAAACCCCTCATACACACTTGAGCATATTGGTAAAAGTAGTTGGAACCTGGCTCGACGAGCATGCTTCAATGTGTATGAGAACGACGAACGTAGTTAGTCATTGCTGAACACGAACCGAGCATCGAACATGTTGGTACATGTATCGTGATTTCGCGAACATGTTGGTGATTAGTAATAGTTTCTGTTTTCTAGTTTCTTTATGTGTGTCCGTTTTGTTATAAATGTTTTTTAACCGCCTTTCAGGTCATCTGGATGACCCTCTTAAGTCTAGGAGATTTAGATTTGTCTGAGTAAAGTAGACGGGGCCCTACAGTTTATAGTGGAATCCGAACCACTTCTTGGATAATTTATATTTAAAAATTACTTCGAACTCACTTCGATAGATATGCTCAGAGTGAAAGCTAGACACACTAACCCACTGAGCTACCATCGTGTGAGAAGTGTGCATCCATTTTTCGTATTTGGTTGTCATTTTTCTTCACAGCAGTGGTGCTCACGGTTTTAAATTATGAACTGAAGTTGGTAAGTTCGGTGCGTACATGTGTGGAAACCGCCGAGCATTCTTGAATCGAAGTTGGGTTCGAGGTGATTTCTTCGAGCCGAGCATGCTTGAGCGTGTATGGGGGGGTTTAACACTTAAAATTTAGACTGGCGCTCGAGCTAAACCGTACCATACCGAATACTCGTTTCCGAAGCTCGAGTGTCAAGGCGTGACCCTTTTTCTCGTCGTCATCCGCTGAGGTGGAGAAAAACACGTCACAAATATAAAGACATCATTAATGAAATGTCAACATTCATACACCAACTAACCCTGGTCGGGAACAGCACACACGTACACATTTACGTTTTTGCGACACATTGTGTTTTACTATACTGGATGTCAACGGATCATAGTAGACCCCCTTTTTTTGTATGTATTATATGATCAAAAAGACACCTCGTGGCATAACTGTCGTTTTCCCCCTTCCGGTTTCACCGGAAATGACCCCAACTTTTGATTTTTAAATGGAACACCCTGTATGTTATTATATTTTGGAATCCTTGAAAAACTCTGAGTACTTTGATACCCCATAAGTGACATTTCGACTCCATGAAATAAATTTGACTCGATATTTGGGTCATGCAGAGTGTCATGACGAGATAAAATTGCTTGTAATGGACCGGTGTGATTGTTAAAGAACACGGTAAAACCCTCGGTGTACTTTTCGACGTTGTAACAAAATCCGACTTAGGAAATATTTCGTATGAAAAGCGTGCTTCACGTAAAAATATCGTGGAAGAGGTTTTTAATATTTGTAATCATATTTTCTCTCTACGGAGCGATTTTTATGCAAAATTTTCATAACTCCTCAAGGAGCGTCATTTTAAAAAGTGCAGTAAATGTCGCTGCACAGGGACGTAATGTCGCCCCGACACCAAAATTTTATAAACTATAACAAAATTTGACTTCAAAATTTTCAAAATAAAAACCCTCTTACGAATCCACGTTGTCAAGCACTGCAACTCATACGAGGTCTTGAATATGAAGACAAGTTAATTCAGCGACTATCCAAAGTATATCGTGAGTTTTAGCGAAAATAGCCCTTAGCGACATGGGACCCCCATCGTTTCCTAGCAGTCGATTTTGACGGGGAAACGATGAGTTTTAACGGGGTTTGCCCTAAACCGGTTCCTCAGCGATTCGGTGTCAGAAAAGTGTCTTTACCATGTACTCATATGGGAACCGCCTTGCCTGAACGTAAAATTGTAATTGCAGAATACAATTCGAAGTAGTAGCGTTTCAAGCATTTTTAAGCTCTGAGGAGCGACCAAAATTGGTATTGAAATACAAATACGTGAATAAGATAGGCAAGCAAAAGCCCACCAAATTTCAGAAACATTGAACTTTTCTTGAATCTTTTTGTGTAATCGTTAGCTCACAAAACTGCATTTTGGATGGTAGTTGGTACATTATGAATCGTTCCGTTCCTCACCATGTGTTGCACACGGGCCAGACTAGTGTTTGTTAAACATATTTCTTGAAAGTTGTTATAAAAACCATAAATTTTTGAAGAATCAATATATATTTTTGAACTTTATATTGCCTTTTAATTGTGTTTTCTAACAAAATTCCCTTTCAGGTATAATTTTAAGAAAGTGTGGTACATCCAGTGTTAGGTTTATAGTGTTACGACGTCCAATAGATACCATTAGAGCAGCAGTTAAGCATAAACGAAAGTAAGTATAAATTTTCATATTATTCTCCGTTTGAAACAGTCATCTTGAACCCTAAATTTTGTGAACGTTGACATTCACTTTTGAAATAAATTAAAAGTCCATCAGACTCCAAAAGATGAATCGTTCACATGATCTCAGGAAAATCATATCGAGCATAAAAATTTGAGAATGCGTATTTCGTGGGCTATAAAATTTGGCCTGAACAAAACTTAATTTTTTCAAATGGAACCATAATGATGAGTACTACCATAAAATAGTGGATGTTCTAAGGAAACCGTGGATGTACTCAAAAGCATTTGTTTCATATCATATGGTGTATACGACCAGAATTGAAACCGTAAAAAAAAATAAAAGCCGGCAAAAACAGTCGGCATCTCTTTATTGTTTTTCTTATGACAAGTATTTCTGTTTACCTCCGCAAGAGATGCCGACTGTTTTTGCCGGCTTTTAGTTTTTATACGGTTTCAATTCTGGTCGTGTACACTATACCACTCTAGATGCACCAAGAATTTTTGAGTCCATTTTTTTCATGGAGTCGAAATGTCACTTATGGGGTATCACCGTATTCGGAGTTTTTCAAGGATTCCAAAAATATAATAATATACAGAGTGTTCCATTTAAAAATTAAAAGTTGGGGTCATTTCCGGTGAAACCGGAAGGTTCGATAAATGATAGTTATGTCACAAAATGTCTTCTTGGCCATGTAATACATCTACCAAGTTTCGTTCCGATATTCTAAATAAATAAATTTCTCATAGACACGTAAGTAAAATATAAAAACTTAAATGAGCTTCATAAAATGAAAAATCGCTCATACTCACTTGTTATAGTTATGTTCCTATCCTCATCCGATTCCCCTTCTTGCAATACTCGAAGTGATTGAAAAAGGTTTACATTTTCCGATAGAGAAGGGGTACCTGTTGAAATTGTAGTCGAACTAGTTTCTGTATCGATGGATCTCTTTTTTACATTTTTAACATTCCTCCAATGGCACGGCTGACTCTATAATCAATAAAATTATTAGTAGATTTTTTTCTAGATATTTATATAATTATTGTCAAACATACAGGACACCGGCCATGGCACATCCTGACGTCGCACTCAATATACAGTGCTGGAGACCCAGTGAATCTAAATGTTTTCATGTAGGCAAAGACCTGAGTTTCAAAAACTCCCGATTCCGACCAGGATCCTCGAAACCTTGAAATCAGTTTGTCGTCTACAGGACATCTGGAAATAGAAATAATAATGCTAGTGTTTCAGAATGGAACGCATAATCACATATAGTTAAGTAATCAGTTCTCGGCACATAAAAAACGCAACAAAAACTTTACGACCTCATTAAAATACCGGTACTCTCTGTAAAAAAAATATGAAAATTGTATATAAAACGATATATTTAATACTAATTTGTTATTTTGAGTAAGTCAACTTTAACTGGTGATGTATTAGCAATTGCTTCATTTTGTATTGTGTGTAATTTGAATACGTGAAACATCCAATGGAAAAAGAAGTTGAGTGTTAAAAGGCATTGCGAGTATTTACGAATGCCTAATATTACGATATGCATGATATCTCTAAAAATGATTTTTTTCCAGGATATAGTTGAATGGAAACGTGAAATGTGAAGTTTCATTATATTGTCCGTTCTAATACATTTGTATGATATATGCTCGTATTTTTATAGGTTGAAAATGAAGCGACATGTGTTTTGGACAACTTTCAAAGAGATTTTTTACAGTTTAAGTTAAACATGGGTCGTATAATATATTGTAATAGTTAAAAAGGCGATATGAGTAATGCACATAAAGAATATGTGCATTACCACATTATAAAATTTAAAACATATCTATTTGAATATAAAAATTTCATTATAACATGTTTTTTGCAATAAACGTAATATTTTCACTAACTTGAGAAAGTCTCGTTCTTAGAAACCCCTTTGAATTTCTTGAAGTAAAGAATAGTATTTCCAGTTTGTTTGAATTCATTTTTAAATTATGCTTCTTAAAATATTTGTAAATGGAATTTATATCATAATTTAATAAAGTATTAGATAGTTCAGTGTTTGATTGATTGACCATCAGCATATGTTATGTTTATAAAGGAGAATAATTAATTTGGTGAAAAATATCGACTGCACAGATAACAAACAACAGAGTGGTCCGAGAATGGACCCTTGTGGAACATCTGATAAAATTAGTTGCGTAGTGGACACATAATTATTGATGGGTACCGATTAACGTCAGTTACATAAACAAGATAACAAAACACGCCATAACAATCTTATAGAACTCATAAAAAATAATTTCGCGCATAAAATTGATCAATAGTGTCAAATCATACTGAGACTACGCATTACTTATATAAATTGCTTATACAGTGCTTAAGCAGTGGTACTATGAGATTTTCATATTTGTTTGGGAAAAAATGCATGTATTAAATAATTAATGATTTGATAATTGCCATCTTGACCTAATACCTTCGATAAAACCGATAAAATTTATATTCAGACGCTAGTTACCGATCGAATTAAAGTGTGTAGACCACACAAGTGTAGAGATCAATTCGTTGTTTAATCGAAAGGACATTTGCCATGGGTGTTTAGCTAAACGCACAAAAAAGAGATTCGTAAATTTTCCAAGGGAGGTCAAAAATCACTATTGAGGAATATTTCAATTATGTTATTCGTCGAAGAGTGCACCGATTTTATTTTAGAAGAAAACTCAACTTTAAACAAACTCAATAGTAAATTTTATGTGCATTTCCAGAAGACAATGATTTTTACAGAAGAAACAAGCTCTGGAAAATTCTGCGAGAGATTAATTAGTAAAATAGAAACTTAATTCTTGTGGACATAGACGAAACCATTTGTTAAGAAGGGCTTACAGAACATTAATTCGAATATTTCGTGAGCAAAGAAAGGATACTAATATCTGGATAAAATGTAGGGAAACGAAGGATATACCGTACCGAACTTATGACAACAAAAAGAATGAGAAATATTGTCGACAAGCATTTTTGGGTTAAATTTTAGCAAGGTTAACCACACATTCAGGAAAAGAAACACGGCAGTACTAATGGTTTTAAGGAAGGTGATTTACTCTTGTCAAAAAAACTGGTGATTATATAGTTCAATGGCTATCCGGAAAAAAATATCCCCTACTATGGGAACTGCTGGTGATTACTGATTTTAATAAGGGACCCTTTAAAAATAGGTTTTTGATTAAATGGCAGGAAGTGTTCAGCTAACTATTTTGTCTTCATTTTAAATTTAAGTAATTTGTATATCTGACATAAGTATTGGTATTTATACATCTTGATTCAGGATTGTTATGAGGGGGGGGGGGTAAGGTTGCACAAAGGGGCCCCATTGTTGTGCTACCCCTGCAGGTAGTAACATCCCCGTAGGATCCCACGTTCCTCAATTCAACCAACGTTTGTGGGAAGACTCGGCGAGGTACCACCTATACTGGCCATACTAGGCCGGTAGTCCTCCAGGCATGGATCCTTTTTTTATTGAGGGAGCAGGGCAGTGACACGTTCGGTATTCTGTATTGAATTACAACCGTTATAGTCCATGAAAAATTTGAAAAAATCCGAAAAGTTTTGTGAGAAAGATGTAACAGGTACATACATACACGATGGTAATATTTTTATGGTTTCCACGCCTCAGAAACTAACCCTAAGCTCGAATAACCACCTCTATTTCGCGTTTTTTTTGCGCATCGGTTTTTTCGGCAGGGTTTGGGTAGGCCGTATGAAATTTAATAATACATCTTATACACTCCCGAGATTGAAACTACACTCTCCCCTAATACTAAAATATCCCCAAAAAAATCATAAAATAGCATTTAACATTTTCCACTACCTTGTATTTTTTGGTGGATTTCAATGTTAAGGGTGGTGGTAGTTTCAACCCCGAGGTCGAGCATGTCTCGTCACTCAACTCCCTTTACAATGTCGAAATCCCCTTAAAATATCCGATCCAACGAGTCACCTCATGCTCAGTACTTATCAATAAATATGAAAAGGGTGGTGGTTTCATCTCACTCACAGAACTTTTATGTTTTAACCCTTTTTTGCTACATTTTCATGGACTATTACACTTGGGGTTGTCTACCACACCGAGTGTCTGATGGTGCTTATTTAGTCTGTAATGTCCCGATAGTGATCCTACGTTATATATATATCTTGAAAATAAATTCTATATATTTCCTTTCTCTATTTCTTACCCATATTCATCGATAAGTTGTATTTTTTTCGTAGCCCCATTGTGTGCGTAACAGTCATTTACCACAATATCAAACCCATCTGAAATAAAAATAAATATATTAATACATTGTGAAAATGGATTAATGTAAACTTCAAAAATGTTTTTTTGGAGATTTTGTTTTGAAAATAAATTTTTTTTCTCAAAATTCCAAATTTTTCTTTTTTCTATCAATAAAAAAGTTCGGTACCAGCCAAAAAAGACGAAATAGTAATTTTGCATACCTAATGATATTATCAACAAAGATATATGTCTAATTTGGTTCTAAGCCAGATTTTTTTTTCGAGAACAGCTACTTTTTACTAGGAATTAGTGATATTTAGATACGGTTTATAAATGTAGGGTTAACTCATAACTAGAGGATAAATGTCAATCAAAACAGTAGATACCTATTGTTTCATTTGACATTTATCCTCTTGTTAAAAGTTAACCCTGTATTGATAAACCGGGCCTTAATTATTTAATATTTTGACCGAAAGAAATAAACTTAACTCTTTTTCACTTTCAGTGATTCTCTTGATTCATTTGTACCTTAATAATAGCAAAAACAATAAAATTTTAGGTTATAACTTCAATTTTTTGGTCAGTTTCAAACTGGTGAATGATACTGTATCATGATACTGAATTATATCTGATATATATTGCAATATTCCAGACAGAAATGTATGCAATATGTTGTACGTTGTGAACATATTGTGAACACACTGATGCACACGCGCGCACACAAACTATAGCCACCCTTATGTATGCATTTGAGTGGAGTGGGGGCCGAGTGACCAGACTCTACTTTATAGGGACTCTATTGATAACATATTCAATGACGACATCTCTTAGGACCACTTGCATAAAAGTATATATCTACCAAAGTTCAACTGAATTTCGTTAAAAATCCAAGGATACCATCGCAACCTTGGATTTTAAACCGAGTTTTAACTGAACTTTGGTGATCCGCTTTTATACAAGTGGGCCTTAATAAAAAATATATAGGGCGAACATCCTAAAAAATAATTAATAGAAAAATGAGACTGACAATAATTTGGTGAAAAGTATACTTACTGTGTGTCACCCTAAAGAAAAAAAACAAATTTATTAAGAAACGACGGAGGAAAATCATATTTGAAATGCAGTTGACACTACTGTCAGGGAAGAAATCCTGATATACTTTTAATGAATTAAAACTTATAAGGTGATCACCAAACAGAAAATTTGTTCTTTAAAAATGTTAAATAAAGAGGACAGCGTTGTTTAAATACATTGAAATTTTTTTTTTCTTTGTTAAGCATACGTACCGTATTTACTTCTCATATAAATTATCAAAGTAAGTGGATCACCAACTCTCACTGGACCTGTAACTCTATTTCCTGAAGTCCCGTATCCATACCGAATCTCCATGTAACATTCAGGTGGGGTTAGTGTAAACACCACGGGATTGCCTGTTGCTACTCTAAAAAAATGTTTTTTTAATGTTTATAGGCTGATTTAAATTCACAATCAATTAATGACAAAGGTTTGCTAAATAAGTTGCACATCTGATGTAAATGACGAGGATAGATTAAATAAACCCTCATTTTATTCTCATTGATGTAATAAGTATATAATGTTGAATTAATTCCATTGTAGCATTTCTACATTCTATACATATTCTGAGAATATTTCAAATATACATATGGATCTGTGATGGATAATCTCATGTCGTGTACAACAAACTGATTTCTAATAAGCACATTTATCCTTAATTTTTCGCTCCATGAGTACTTTATAACAAGCACATTGCGGACTATAAATGGATAACTAATGTACATTATATGTATGTATACACAGGAGAGAATGCAAATATATACAACAAGGTGATTACATATAAATAAATAATAAATAACACCACAGGTAATTACGACCCCCTTTATCCCGGACGGCTCTAGAAGAGCCTTGTGTGGGAGGGGGCTACACATTTAGAGACAAGAGACACAGCCAATATCCGTGTATAGTGGAAAAATCCCTCTCATAGTATTTTCCACTGCCACGACCGGGGATCGAACCCGGAACTTTTGGGTGAGAGGCAAGTGCGACCACCAGTCATACAATATACAATATGAATATACATATAACAGGATTATTTTACTACACATATCCCGGTTTCTCTATTAGCGGTATAGTAGAGGTTCTTGAGTAACTTCAGAGAAGAACGGTCGTTCCAGGGGATCAAGTTTGTTGGTCGTCTTTTCTTTTCAGTAGAATGGACGACTTCTAGTGTAGTAACACTTTTATTTATAAAATTAAATAGTCAATTAAAACCTGAAAAGTTTGGACAGGAATGCTCAAAATAATAATCAGTATTTGATTTCACGATTTTAAATATATTACAGGAAAATATCTACACGTCCAAAAGTATCTCAAGAGTATATCAAACTATTTATATACGAATAAGTCAAAATGTAAATCAATTTTATTCAATTACTTAGTAATCGAATTAATTATCCAAGCGCGGGGAAATGTTAGCTACTTTACGTTAAAAATAACCTATTTAGCTACTGGAAATTATTATGAAAGATTTACCATAATGGCAAAATTAATTGTATAAAATACGTGTGACAAAACACAATATCAAAATGTGTAGTGTTAAGTTTTGTTAAGTCTTTTATGTTAGATATAAGCAATTTTAGTACCTTTTTTAATTCGTCTGTTTCAGAAGGAGTTTAAGAAATTTTAATTGTTTTTTTAACCAACCCAGATCCATTCCGCCCGACCTTGCAATCCGCCACCCCGATTAATGCGGTGGTGTGGTTGCACGGTCGGTCCTGGGCTCCTGCCCAAGCAACACCAAATGGTTTAATAAACGTTTTGATTTCGTCTGGTATATATAATGTTTATCGCAACCTATATTCAACGTTCGAATGTCCACAAACGTATATATTTGTCTTATCATATATTAAATATAGACGTTTTAAAAATATTCTAAATATATACATCTTAAGAAAACGTTATATTGTTGCCA
The DNA here is from genome assembly GCA_963675555.1 of Leptura quadrifasciata. Taxonomy (NCBI): domain Eukaryota; kingdom Metazoa; phylum Arthropoda; class Insecta; order Coleoptera; family Cerambycidae; genus Leptura; species Leptura quadrifasciata. Next base: position 74,990,711 of record OY776674.1, on the reverse strand, counting down.
CATCATATACGAGATATATACATTTATGTGGAACCTCAATTAAACGTATTCCATATACGTTGATAATACGTATGATGTACAGGTTTTTCTCACGGTTATGAAAAACCTTTTCTCCAGTTGCTGGTATACGTGTAGTAAACCTTTATTATCCACTGTAATTCATACATACATAGGGTATCCCTGTATGGAATATCTAATACTTGCTACTTTTTTATTTTAATTTTTGAGAAAGACATTTTTTATAGTGTTGCTTCAGTTTATCAAACTTTTTTTGGCAATGCCAAAATTTAGGTAATATATTCAGAGAATATAAATATCTGACTTCGCGTAAGGTGAGTATATTTCAAATTAAAATTATAGAAGTTTCAAAGCCTCATAAAGCTGGTGAACTATATAGTTAGAAAAAAATTAGATGTAATCGTAAATTATAATTGTTTTTATTTAAATTTTTTTTCTTTTGAAAATCTGAACTTTTTCTGAAGAATTTAGTTTTTCTCAAAAAATTTAGAATAAAAAGATAGAAAATATCGAGAGATTTTTTAAAGGGAATCCACCTTTGCATCTTTATTAATGAATATACGCTATAAGTTCTTTAGACCTTTTTTTATATTGTTTTATAAACTAAGAGCTTATTTAATAAATGATGAAATAGTTTCCATCACTTTATTTTTAACAAAATTACCTTAACTTTTAAAATTTAAATGGGAAATTCTGTTATACAGTATTATAGACTAATCGATTTCAAATAATTTTGCAAGTCAAATCATGTCTTAAATCAGAAATCATTTGCTACTTACGATAAAATTGTTAATATATTCTACTATACTTTAACTTGGCGTGTGTATGTATGAGTTAATATTTCCGTACGATTTCATTTTCTCCCATATTGTACACAAAGTTAAAGCAATAGTCCAGAAACATTGTCTACGTGGACAATATTTCTAGATCTTTGTGTACAAGAGAAAATGAAATCGTACGGAAATATTAATTAACTCATACATACACACGCCAAGTTAAAGTATACTAGACTATATATATTGCTACATAACAATAATAAGATGACATTGAAACAGATTAATTTCTAATAAGTGCCTTATTTTGTAAAATATATTAATTTTTCTTTAATTATAACAGGGAAATTGGAATTAAAGTTTTTTTTTGACGCGATACATTTCCCATTGCAAAATTATTTAGAATTGATCGGTCTACAACACTATAAAAAAGATAGAAGGTTTTTAAATTCAACAGTTAATATTATAATGATCTCCAATTTTTTAAAAGTGCATATTTTAAACCTCCTACCTATATATAACTACCGATATCAAGGAAAAATAATTCAATTGTATATATGTATGCAGATAGTAATTTTTAAAAAAATATTTATTATTTAGTACTAGCTTTTTTATATTATATTAAACTTTACCTATTCTGCGGGATTGGCTAAATACATAAAACTATTTTATCATTTACTATTTCACCCTTGGGAACCTAGGATAACGATAACAAAACACAACATTGTTCATTACTCTTTACTAAAATCCAAAAATAGAGTCTATTTATTATTATCATTGTAACTATAGCGGCTTTTGGCAAGCTTCAACCAATCTTGAATCGTCCCTCTAATTTTATTGTCACTGGTCTCACCCACGCCGTCAACGCTAGCCATGCAGAGTTTTACACCTTCTGTGATAAAAAAAATGCAGTTACTATGAAATCTCTCAGATAAACAATAATTCTTACCAATCACAAATTGGTTCATTCTTGTAACTTTAACGCACTACAACATGATAAATCAAGGATAAGAGCGGCTTATCAACATACCACTTGTTGAATTTCAATCAAATAATATATACGCAAAAACAAACAAGTAAATATTCTTTGTTTCGATCATAAGGCCACACTACTAAGGTTGACTACCACCACACGAAACAGCAATTAACACGACAATCCGCGGTTACTCACCAGCTGAATCGTTGAGACCATGAGAGAGATGCATATATTTATGAGAAATGCTTATGCAGTCTGCAACAAAGACGACAATACTAACCCGGTTGCTGGCGACTGCGCAATCGTTGCAGATTGATATACGTTTAAAAACCGTATATTATAAACTGCAATATTACTGATCAAATATTTTCATTCATCATCTATAGTCTAGTATAATTTAACTTGGCGTGTGTATGTATGAGTTCATATTTCCGCACGATTTCATTTTCTTCCATAGTGTACACAAAGTTAAAGCAATAGTCCAGTAACATTGTCTGCGTGGACAATATTTCTTGATTTGTGTACAAGAGAAAATAAAATCGTACGGAAATATTAACTCATACATACACACGCCAAGTTAAAGTATACTAGGCTATATCTGTAACAAATTTTAATTAATGTAAATATTTTACTCATATTTCCAGATATTGTTATAATCTTCGAACTTTTAGTTACAATTGTTTATGACATGCCTATAAAAAATGTAGCGCAAATACATGTTTATCGTATACATTTAAAAATCGTATATTAAAGACTATAATATGGCTGAAAAAATGCAAGTAGTGTCAATTTCACCAATTTACAATTTAAACATTTGATGGAAGTGTAGTCTCGACTCTCAATTAATTATTTCTCAAATATTCTGCGTTATTGCAAAAATTTTCGGAGAAATACATTTATAATATACGTAGAAAAATCGTTTATGAAATAAACGCTTTTCATAGACGTTGATTAAATATACGATAACGAAATTTAAACTATAATTTCATATAATAAACGTTTATTAAACCATGATGTGTTGCTTCGGTGGGATGGGTTCTGGGAAGGTACCTACTATATTATAGCGTAAATAAGGTTATATTGATTGATTGATATCAAAATCTAAAAACGATTAGCAGTAAATTCCAGCAGAGATATTTAACTTATTGACAGGTTACACTACAGCACAATCTGTATACGATATCAGGTAAGTATTACGGAAAATGAATTTCTCCTTTGTCTTTACTAAATTATATTACTCAAAGAGGTACAAGCAAGTTGCAAAGAAATTTAATCTATCGCAACTTGTTGCAGTCAGCGTAGGTTTAAAATGGCTTGCCAATATGGATATAAATTAGTTAAAAAATATGATTTAAAAAAGGATTTGCCAATATGATCTCAATATGGATTTTCCAATATTTTAAAATAAACATTTGTCGTTATCAATCAGTGTTTGTTGTGTAATGTTACTAAAAAATACGATAAAAACAAAATAAAATATAGACTTTTCAATATTGTAAAATCAGTGTTTATTGGCATTAGAAAATATTGCCTAAACAATATCATTTTACAAAGATCTGGCTAATATGGGCTGAACTTTCCAGTATAATTTGTCAGTATTAATCAATTTGCTGTATAATGTTGTCAAAAAATGCTTACATATTTACAGAATATAGTATCGGTATATATCTGGATTGGAATAGGTTAAAACAATTTAGTTTCAATATAGAAATAACGATATTTTAATCTTAGTATTTATTAATATCAGTGCAGTATTTTTGTACAATTTAAAAGTATCTATATTGATCCAATATTGAACCACGTTCCAGCCAATATTATGTTCTACCTAGGACCAGCTCTGATTCAAAGTACGTGGAGGTACTGTATAGGAGCGGTTTCGGATATCTAGCTGTAAATAAACCGTTTCGGCTGAAATGAAACGGCCCTGATTCAAGGCAAGAATCCATTTCAGTCAAGAACTTATTTAATTGCTAGGAGAGTCCTGGAAGTTATAAATAATTCACTCAGTTGTAATTCAACAGGCCCTATCTATTTTCGATACGAGGCGACCTGCACTACGTCCCTTAGGATGTTGAATAAAACATTTAAATTATTATTATTTATTTTGTGGAATGCTGATATTCTCTATCGGCAAAATAAGTGAATTGATATTAATAACAAAACGAATTTATGAAACTCGGAAATAATCTATTAAATTGTTAATTATAACAATCAAATCAAATGTCCCTATTTGCTACAATAACTAGGAGAGGCGAATTATTGTAGCGCGTCTTATCTATTCTATTTCTAACCGGAAATCAAAAGTGATTTTTGCAGTCGGGAGGACTAGGTTTCAAATCTGCAGATATGTGGTTGTGACCCCTTTACTACATTTGCTGGCCTTACATACTATGTGTTTTGGCCTAATATTTAAAGCCTTCTTTGAATAATTTGAAAATTAGAATAAAACCTGGATTATTATATAATTCAACGCGGACTAGCTCTAAAATAATTTTCCAAATTGGAAATATACCGGGTGGACTCAAAAATATGCAAATTAAATATTAAAATAAAATTAGAATACTCCGGCAAAAGTATCAACGGAAAAATTGCTTCATTATATACATTGACAAAAAATAAAGTGAAAATCAGAAGAGCCAGCAATGTTTCTCATTATTTTCTCATTATCGTTATTCATCAAGTAACGACCTAATCTAATCATCGAATTTAGGCATTTAGGGGGCCAATATATACTTAAATAGCACCAGACAACAATAGGCGACACATGTACCTTTCAATGTACAGCCAACATCAAATGTGTATATTGTTATTAAAATATTTACTTACTCTACGTCCAGAAAAGGAAAAGTAACTGTTTTCCAAAAGTCGTATCCATATTCACAAGTGACTTTGAAGTGTTCATCGTACTCTTCTTCAATAAGAGGGTTATACTGTACAGTAACTGTGTTCCACATGAAATTTTTCTGTAATCAATCAGTTCATTAATTCAGAGTACATTATGTGCTTAGGTAAAAATTAACCAAAAGTATATAGATATGAAAAATAATATCATGATTAACAAAATGAGAGTTATTTGAAAGAAAGAAATTACCCAATAAGAAGTGCGACATACGTAGACTATAGAGCATTTAATAATTTATCATTTAGTCGGATCAACAGTTCTCGGCACTCAAAAAATGCAACAAACTTTACGACCTCATTAAAATACCATTACTCTTTGTGCTATTTCCACCGCAAAATTACTCGCTTATCTTTATAGGTTTTTAATGTGCGTCGGCCTCTTTGATGACAACATGCCGCATGATCCAACGGCGATAATAATGAGGTCGTAAAGTTTTTGTTGCCTTTTTTGACTGCCCAGCAAGACTGTACTCGATTATACAATGAATATTGTCAAATAAAAATAATTTTAGTGCATATTTTTCTACAGTTTTTGAGGAAAGTGCTTCAAATTATTAACACGTCATGCAAATTATGTTTTTCTTTTTGAATTTGTTTTTTGTCTTTTATTAGACAATGTGGAAAGCCAGTGGCGGCGATAAGGGGTCTAAAATATTTATTACATTTCTTCCTTTTTTATTTATACACTTCTTACTCATCTAGATCTCGGTACCTACGTCTCTATTAAAAATGGACGGTACTTTGTTGGATTTTGACACATACAGTAAAAACTACTCGTACGCTCGGCTAGGAATTATCAGCCGCGGCAGTCAATCTACCATTTTGCTGCCTAATTAAACAAGTAACTATTTCCTCTTCATGAATTAAACTAGTTAAAACGGGTAAATTATAACATGAGTTCACCAATAATTTAGCAACGTTAAAAAACCAAAATATTCTTAAATTATATCGTACATAGGTAGCATTATTATAATAAAGACGGAACCGTACAAAATCAAAAGGGGAGGGGTCCCTATAAACTTGACATTATTTTTCGAGGACAGGGGGGCATTGGCGCAAGTAGGGAGTGCTTGGGGTGTGAAGCATTCCCCGAATCAAATTAGCACCCTGTAAACAAGTTGAATTTTATGTATGGTATGCACTATATTACGTATTTTTACTGATATTTCGTGTTGATTGTTTCATGTTTTACTTTTAGATTTTACACAATATTTGGCGTACCTCAGCTTTAGTTATTAATGATCACCAGATGTCGTTTTCACTTTCATAATTAGCTCTTTATGTAGCAGAAATTTCGTATTAAAAATAATGGAAATGCATAGATTCTCGTTTTAATTATGTAAATATACATATATAATGTGTCCACGGCAAAACGGTATTATAGGTGTATATGAAATATTAAACACAGTTTTCCGCATTCTTCACTCAAAACCTATTTTACTTTACGTTAGAATTTGAAAGATTGATAAAGGGCATTGGTAACAGCTTAAAAATAAAAATTACACGAGGTAAACTGCCTTTTCTGTGTGAGACGTTGAAGAATTTTATGAGAAGAACTTGCCCAGAATTAAGAAATATGACCATACGATTCTACCAAATTTGATAGCTATTTTTTTAATTTTTAAAATTTCTCTATTTATAAAATTTTAACGTTTTTTAATAGCATAAGATACCTAAAACTTTTTCCTGTAAATTTGACATTTTTAAAGCAATCGATAAATTATTCGGAGGACACAAAGACGGATCAGTATGATTTTTGTCTCCATGGCATATTTCTTCAAAACATTAAAATTTTATCCCATAATGTTGTAAAACTTAGTCAACGTTATAATCTTTGATTCTGAGCAAGTTTTTCCTATAAAACTTTTCAATATGTCGCACTTTACCTGACGCGATTTTTAATTTTAAGCGCCCTCTTTAATTTTTTCAAATTCCAACGTATTAAAAATAAGTTTGGATGAAGCAAGAGTATAGTACAGAAAATTATGTTTAAAATCAAACAAACATTAGGTATATATTTATCTATATTATCAGACTTTTACCCCTTAGTTTTTAAGGCTAGCTACGCCCATGGGGGGTTTAGCTCAGCGCCCCCCTCAATAATGCTCTTCCTTATAGTGAAATTGATAGTTTTAATGTGTTGAAGTTTACATTTATTTAATAATATATATATATATATATATATTTGAACAATTATTAAATTCATAATTAATTTTGAGCTTATACTTGCATGCTGTTTTTCTCCTTGATTGTTCGTCAAAAACAAAAAAAAATACATTTATAAAAAAAAAATATTCGCCCGAGCAGGGACTTGAACCCTGGACCCTTGGATTAAAAGTCCAATGCTCTACCGACTGAGCTACCCGGGCACATAGATTTCCGACAATATTGGTTAGAAACTTACAAAGTATAGATTAACGCCTTAAATACATACCGTTGGAGTTTTTCTATTGTCTTCATTGTGTGTATTCTTCCCTAAAGTTCCACATCTGTTAAGTTGAATATAAAATTCATAATAATCTCTCCCTGTACCATTTATATACATGCAATCCGGATCGTAGGCATAACCTAGAATAGTAATACAGAGCCGTATTAAAACAATACATTTTTTACAGGTCGTGATGTATTTCCGTCAAACTCTTTGGAGAAGCATGGGGTCTCCATGGAATTTTCGAATGTCTGTTTATTTTAGATTATGGGGTTAGTTATACCTCAAATGGAGTTAAATTTTAGACAAAAGGTTATTATAAAATATTTTTGCTTGTTAAAAAATACCATTAAGTAATGTTAAGAACATTTATTTTTCTTATTTAAGCGGGTCAAAAGTTTCAAAAATATGAATTTTATCGAGTAAAAGCTACCTCCATTTTTCATTTTTAAATACCATGTGAAAAAGTTGTTTAAAATTACTTTCTTAATCATAATACAAGATTTTATAAAAAACATTTAAAAAAAATGTAAATGTTTATTAAAAAAATATTTTAATTAACAATTAAATGTTTCAATTAAGTTTTTAACATGAAATCGGATTTTGGTGGAAGATTTAGGTGTATAAAACAATAATTTATAATAAATTAAGCCGTACAATTACGAAAAATGAATCTGCGAACTCTTTAACCTATGCCTCTAACCTGCGAATATATACCGCGTGAAGTCGAGGAGGTTTATTATTAAGATAGGCAGCAACAATGGATTATTTTGGCAGTTTTTATGACGTCCACGCGCCAATATCTACTAATAATACTTTAGAATTAATTACATATTTTATATGCAATGCTTCTTTCTATTGGTTATGGGTCATTTAATTTTAGTTAAATATGGGGATTATTGTCGTTTTTAAACCATTGAAATTTGCAAGGGGGTTTACTTTTGAAACACAAAGTATAATTTGTTGACAATATAATAGGTAATAATAATAAATATTTACCTGCTGAATATACTAGTCCAGTGAAAGTTCCATTGAAACCAACCCTAATTTTCATATAGTCATCCTGACATTCAGCTTCGATGTCTGAAAAAAAAAATAAGTAAGGCAATTTTTTCCAACTTTTACCGAGAAATATTTAAAATTATAAAAATTAAATTAAAATTTATATTAGAGTCATTTCAATTTTAGCAAAAAATATAATCATTTTCATTTTTTTTACCAAGGCTAAGGCAGCAAACATTCAACAAGTCTAGACAGAGCCCCAGGTAAGATTTTTGTATCGGTGACAAGTTCACATTTTTAATTCTCTTTTCATAATTATTCTTGAATACGGTGAATATGATATTATGAAAAGTTTTAGTAATGCATAATATAATTATAAATAAAACATAATACGTAAAACTTTATACCTATTCAAGTTTTCTGTTTTATTCACCATAACAGTCTTTCCCCATGTTCTCACCTTTACAACGGTGTCGCATTAGTTAATTAGAATTTATAGTTACATTTTCCCACGTGACCTCGCAAAGCAAAACTGTTATTTAGTGTCACTCATATTAACAAAATTCAAATTTTCCGCAGTTTACAATAATTCAAATAAAAACTGATTGAAGTGATTACTATTCCGATTTATATTATTTGCAAAACATAACCTCTGACTTTTCCTTTGGCGTAAACGCCACGGGCGCAGAGGCTTTTTTTCCAATAATCCTATTATTTTGTAGATTCGGTGATTTATTTTGAAGAGGATAATAGTACATGTGGTAGAAAACCCAAATAATAGGAAAGAATATTCGTAGAATGCCACAAATAACTTTCAGACAATATTTTGACTACTGATTTATCGAAGTTTTTACGTAATTATTGAACATTTTATAAAATCGCACTTACTTTTAGGCGTAAAATTGCTGTTTCTAATTGTAATTGTAATTGTATCTTCGAATAGTGTTGGTGTTTTTCTCTTTGTGGAATTTTATCAAAGGTTGCAAAATTCTTGATGCATATTTTTCTTCCATTAAATGTTTCTCAATTTTTATGTTTACTGATTGACTGTTTTCCTCTAGGTAACATTAACTTACTTGCCAGATTAATACTACTTTCGAAGAGAGGGTTAATATCTTAATAGGAAGAACTAGACATAGGATGGTGGTTCGTTAGTCGCACCAGAGATGGCGCTTCCTCATAAAGTGTGATAGAAGGAAGAGAATTCATCCGGAAGAGCCTAGAGTGAAATTAATTACTCGGGAATAAGCGCCACGGAGTATATAAGAAGCGGGAGCAGCGCATCGGACAGTCAGTTCGATACAGTCCTGAGATGAGCCAAGTGATCAGATAAGAAAAAGAAGAGTAACAAGTTGTGAATTATAGTAGTGAGTATATGGTAGAGAAAAGTTATAAATTATTGTGTTGTTATAAGTATAAGAAATAATTATTGTAAATTTAGTGATTAATAAATCACTGATTAGTGACAATTCGTGTTGCAATTATTGAACCCACGTTCGGGCTGTTAAAGGGTGTAAACAAGTAACAGTACAATCAAACTTTTGCGTCTATAGTTATCTTGCTTACACGAAACGTGATGGACGACAGATATTTTGAAAATTGTTCAGAATTCGATGACTAACACTGATTTTTTACCTACAACAGATGTTTTCAGAGTTAAAAAAGTATTTAGCATATGTGTTCAGTAACTAGGAACATTGAACCCAAGATTCGAATAAAGCATTGATTAATCCTAGTTCATGTATGGGATAGTAAAATAAGAATGAATCCAAGTTTGTAAAAACCGGAAGCTTGGCCTTGGGCCGCCATATTGAAAACATTATTTCATAAAATATCTTGTAGTTAGTGCTAAATTGATTTACAAAAAACCATTTTGAAGGTCTCGAAAATTCTTACAACTTCGCATATTGAAGCATTACCGCAAAATCAATATTTTTTTAGTTGCAGACCGAGAAAGACAAGGATTTTGCATTTTGTTATTCCAAAGTCTTACGTCGAACACTATATGCAAGACTTGTAGAGCAATGAAAATCTACGATTATCATCTGGCTCATTAATTTCTGGGATGAATACATTAGTTAACGCAACGCAGCAATTTTAGAAGGGATCGTGCGTGATAAAGCACGTCTCACATATGACGTAATGAAGAAATTTCAAAAACTCAAAATTTGGAAAATAATTCAATCGTTCATGCCGCTTTGGCAAACCACGATAAAAAAGTAATATAATGCCTAATTTGATCAAAAAACTACAATCTTCAAAAACAAATTCTGAAAAAATTTGTGATTCCTCGATAATTCATAACTAACCTCAATCCTATTGCAATTATCATAAAATATTCAAATTTCCAATTTTGTGACCCAAACATTTCAAAATATCGCCCTAAAAAAATATCGGGATTGAGAACTTTTAATTCACTTCCGTTAGTTTTCTATCAAACAATCTTCTCTTCAGATTCGAGTTTCAATCCATTTTGCATCTTTGCATATCCTTCAATGAAAGTACCGGTACTACCGTCCCCATTATTATCAATACTTATTTCCAACCGGTCCTCTTTCATCATTAAAACATACTTTCTTTCGTTCACCGCTAACCTATCGGCACAATTTCATACCATATTCAACTTTAAGTGCAGGACCTTCGGGACGACTTTACGAGGTCTTCCCAAATTTACTGAAATTTTTCAACTTATTTTCGTCAATAACTTTCAAACCAAAGTCGATTCGAACTTCATTCATATACCAAAAAAATTCCCATTTCAATGCCGAGACGGTCATGTAATTTTCATCTCAGAATTTTTTACATTGACTGATGCAATATTGGGAAAAATTGTGCAATATTGCGCAATCGTGCGCGCACGGAATGGCGAGGGACATTTCCAGACATATTCAGGTCTCTGCACGCATCGTCCCCAACGGACCATATAAAAGGCCGAGCGCTACGAGCTCAGGCTAAGTGTATTCTAGTTCGGAATTTTCTAAGTTAGTTCTTGCGTCTTATCAAAAGTTTTGGTATAGTGAATTAAAAGTAAATATACTAGTAACATTTTCGGTTTCTAAAATTTAGTGCCGTCTGTCTAGTCCAAGCTTATCCGCTCTAATTCAACGATAAATTCCCTGCAACTACGCCGTCGTGACCTCTTCCTTGGCTGCCCCAAGTAAAATAGCTAAATTAATCTTCGGCCACCGCGCCCCTTAAAATAAATTTAGTTTTAAGTTAATCTTCGGCCACCGCGCCCCATAAAATAAATTTAAATTAAACCAACATTCTGCATCGCGCAAATTAAAATAAAGTGTTTTTTTTCCACAGACATTAAATAAATAAATTTTAAAATCGAAGTGTTAAAACAGACTCAGACTTTAAAATACAAGTGAAACCAACCACTGGGATTTATACAGGGCGTGGCATTGGACCCTGTCCGACATCTTAAGAGCAACCCCCCCCTGAACCTCTCAAAAAATAGAATTGAAGAAGTGAACGAAAAACCTCAAGAGTCTCTAAAGCTCCAGTCTCAGTTCAAACATTTTTTATTTTAACAACCTAAGAGGCATTTCCGTGTTCATGCGATGGTCCAGGTACGCGTGACACGGAGTGGCGCATTCGGCACATTATTGTAACTCTTTCCACAACAACCTAGAAGTGGAATAAAGGCCCGTTTTTTTCAATGCAGTTTTCCCAGGAGGCATAATCCACAAATCAATATTCACAATATCGAACAGCATATTAAAAATTCGCTCCGAAATTTCTTGCGTAAATTCGTCATCGCCTTTCATCAAATTTTCCAGAACTATATTGCGAAATTCTCTCGTATTGATTAATCTAATCCGTTCATGACTTTTGAGACGTTTTCATTGTTTTGACTGATGGCCGAGAGGTAAGCGCACTTGCCTCTCACCCAAAAGTCCCGGGGTCGATTTCCGGTCGTGGAAGTGGAAAATACTGTGAGAGGGATTTTTCCACTATACACGGATATTAGGTGTGTGTCCCTTGTGTCTAAATGTGTAGCCCCCTCCCCACGCACAAGGCGCTTCTAGAGCCTTCCGGGATAAAGAGCGTCGTAATTACCTGTGGTGTTATTATTATTATCATTTCTTCAGTTGTTTGGCGTTAGTGACGCAATTAGTTTGGAAGTCGAAAAATTTTTCAGTCAATTCCAATGACGCCTTAGAATTTGATGTTGAGGAAATCGAAGTAGCGGATATATTTAAGAAACACACACAGTTATTTGAAGGAACTTCTTTTTTAAGTTTATTTTTGAGTTTTGTAATTATTGCTCAATAAAACGAAATTGGTTGCAATTAGCTCTAGGAAAGTACAAAAAATATTCGTTTTTCATTTCTACATCACATCGTCGAAAAATATACAGGGTGTTCCATTTAAAAAAATTGAGAAAATTCGATTTAAAATGTTCTTAATTGAAAAATAATTTTTGGCTACCCTGTAAATTTTTAGGAAATGAAAATGACTCGAAACATTAATTAGCTGTCTCGTAACTGGTATCCATATAAGTTTTTCTTAAAACCCATAATTGTGACTGTGGTGATTTTTTTAATATCCATCTGCAGATTGCATTATTTCAACAAAAAAATTCATTACATCCAAGTGGTTGGGAGATATTCAATGTTATTATAGGAATGAACAGAGCCTAGAAAGAGACTTCAAAAAATGTACTGATCTACATAGCATTTCATTTTAAAAAAGGCACTTGGTCCTGTAATTTCGTCTTGGCTCACCCTGTATGTTCGAAAATAATTTCCAGTTATAGACTTTTTTATCTAGTTTACTTGCAATTTTTTAAAAAATTTCTAGCTATCGTAGAATTCGAGATATCGAGGTCCGACGCACTATTGCCCCACCCTGTGTAGTGTCAGAAGTGTTTCGTTTAAACGGGGTAATTTTGCACGGACGCTTTTCTTATTTTTTGCTTTCGTTTGTCGTGCCGCGTCCGATCTTTCGGCTAGGGACCGATTTTCGCATAGATTAACTGCGAGACTGAGACGGACTGACGTTTATGTGGTTCGGTAATTGGTATCATGAAGGCCTCTACTTCGATCTGAATGCCAAATGTATGTACCGGGGACCTTTTGCAGTTGACGCGCGGGTTTATGCAAGAGCTTTAGCGATTGGCATTTGGTCTGCAATTTGTTGAAGGGAAGAAAATTTTGGTGAAAAAATTTACCAAAATTTACATGCCGGGGACGGAGTTTATGAGTTTAACATTGAAATTAGATGATTTGAAAGAATGTGAAACAGAATTAAACGTTGAATAATATGAATGGAAATTACTACAAATAGAAACAAAATGATTTGATTAGGCATTTGTGCGGCAATTTAGGTGAGATTGAAGTTGATATGAAGGTTTTGTTTTTTAGGGCAGTATTTTGTAATGTTTTGACTGTAAAATGATTATATGGAAAGTTTAAAAGTTATTATCGGTAATTTTGGTTTATTCGTGAATTATACAGGGTGTCCCACGACGAACTGCGGCGATCGATACCTCGAAAATTAGACATCGGAAAATTTTGAAAATTTGGTAGTAAACTAATGTCGATGGGGGCAACTCGGCTAAAATATTTTCAAGATGGTGGCACTTCCGGTTATACCGGAAGTCGACACCAACTTGCTTATTTTAAATGGGACACCCAACATATTATTACATTTTTGGATTGTACGCAAAATTCTGGGCCGATTTTGTGTTTCATGTCCTATACCTAGGTCTCTCCGTTTTTGAGATATTTCAATTTTTATGTCAAAAATGATGTTTGCGGGCCCTAAAAGAATTATCAATTTTTCCTATAAGGAAGTCTTTATTATCTAATTTGGGTTCCATTCTTTGTTGAAAAAGACCTACTTTAATAGAGTTTTTATAATATTTTGATAAGTTTTAATACAGAGTGTTCAGAAAATAAGAATAAAGATGAAATTGAGAAAACTGTCAAAAATCAATTTTTTCAAACGGAAACCCCCAATTTTTATAATCTTATCTTATTCGCCATTAAAAATAAGGGTAAATTTGTATATGGATGTCTATTCTGAAAATTTTTAGTTTTCGAGATATTCCCAATTCAATATTTCTATATGGGTATTTTGTTATGGATATTAAGTTAAATTACTCTTAGTTGGCATGACGGCGTTGAGTGCTAAACAAATGTGTGTAGCTGTCACTTACCATTTGACAAGTATCAATTATCATGCCGGGGCGCTTAAATTATACGCACGAGGATTACTTAAATTTGTTTATAATCTATGGAGAATGTAACAAAGTTTTATCAAGAACGTGTGAAATATTTGCTAATAGATATCCAGATAAATAAAAACCGTCTCCGAACAGTATTAAACGAATAATGGAGAATTTCAAAAATGTTGGCATCGTTAAGGCAACAGTTCATAAAATAAAACCAATTGTCGATGATGAAAATATCGAAATTGCTATTTTGGGATATTTTGCGGCATATCCTATGACATCCTTAAGACAAGTGGCCTTACGAACAGGAATCTCCAAGAACTCTATTCATAGAATTCTTTGGAAACACAAACCATCCCTATTCCATTTCTATGATTCAACACCTAAAGGACACCGATTTGGCCAGAAGAGTTCACTTTTGCGAATTTATTTTAACAATGTTACAAGGCGACTTTCGATTTTTGGACAACATAATTTGGACTGACGAGGCAAAATTTACGAAAAATGGACTTTTCAACAGACATAATTCCCACTCTTGGGGTGATTCAAACCCCCATGCTGTGAGATTGCGAAATTATCAAGAAACCTGGCAATTTAATGTGTACTGTGCTATGAGAAATGATGGAGTCGTAAAACTTAATTTTTATGAAGAAAACTTAAATGGTAATGAATTAATACTTAAATAGTTTCTGTTTTTCAAATTACGTATCAACTTTTATTTAGGTGAAAGATATTTGAATATATTACAAGATTTAGATAATGAATATTTGAACAATTTACCGCTAGCTGAACATAGGCAAATATTTTACCAACACGAGCTTCATAGTTAACAACTTCTTGGAAGAAACTTTTTACGATAAGTGGACTGCTAACAATGGACCTTTTCTGTGGCCTCCCCGTTCTCCAGATCTGTCTGTCTTAGACTATTTTATATGGGGAACAATAAAATATATGGTTTATTTTAATCCAGTCACAACAATGGAAGATTGTCAGGCAAGAGTAAGGAATGCTTTTGAAAGATTATCTCCAGGTTCTATTAGAGCGACCACCCATGACGAACTAATCAAGAGGTGCGAAAAATGTTTGGAAGTTCAGGGTGGACACTTTGAACAGTTATTAAAATAAAATATTTTCCTGAGTATAAGTAGTTATACTAGACATCCATATACAAACTTACCCTTATTTTTAATGGCGAATAAGATAAGATTATAAGAATTGGGGGTTTCTATTTGAAAAAATTGATTTTTGACAGTTTTCTCAATTTCATCTTTAATCTTATTTTTTGAACACTCTGTATTAATACTTATCAAAATATTATAAAAACTCTATTAAAGTAGGTCTTTTACAACAAAGAATCGAACCCAAATTAGATAATGAAGGCTTCCTTATAGGAAAAATTGATAATTCTTTTAGGGCCCGCAAACGTCATTTTTGACATAAAAATTGAAATATCTCAAAAACGGGAAGACCTAGGTATAGGACAAGATAAAGAAAATCGGCCTAGAATTTTGCGTACAATCCAAAAATGTAATAATATATAGGGTGTCCCATTTAAAATAAGCAAGTTGGTATCGACTTCCGGTATAACCGGAAGTGCCACCATCTTGAAAATATTTTAGCCGAGTTGCCCCCATCGACATTAGTTTACTACCAAATCTCAAAATTTTCCGATGTCTACTTTTCGAGATATCGATCGCCGCAGTTCGTCGTGGGACACCCTGTAGTGTTTGTGAATTTTTTCAGAATTTGATTAGAAAAATGACTGAATGACTTTTTTATTGTGTTTTGACTTTATGGACGAAAAATGGCGTTTACTTGAAAATTATGAAATTTTTAAAATTTATTTTTTCGCTTATGCCTGAAAGGTACTATAATACTTGTCATGGTCACCCATCTAAGCACTAACCCCACCTGACGTTGTTTTATATCGCATATGGAAAAAGTCCTACTTAAAATAATTATTAGAATATCAGAACTGTTTATTTAAAGTCTAAAAACAACAAATTATAACAAAAATTAGAAATTTTTTGCTTGTAAGGTTTTTTAAATTTGAAATTAAGGTTGAATATTTAATTGAAATGCGGGTCTATAGATTTGGCATTATTATGACCAGTTGTTTTAATTATACGTTCACTGGAACTGCGAGATTTAGCAAGACTTGAAACTGCGCTGCTCCTTTTAGGATGGTTTATTATTTTACTGTTTTTGACATCGAGTCTAATTCAGATAGCTGCTTCTATAGTCCTTCTTTGCAAGAATATTTTCTCCTACAGGCATATTCTTGTACTACCCACTTGAGTTTCTTTGGGTCCAGGTAAGATTAGGTGTCAAAAACAATCTATTCTAATTAAACCGGCCACTTACCCATTAATTTTTGGAATAAACGTGCCACATAGATGAGAGGTCTTTCTAAATTGGGTACAAGCCATTTACTATCGGTAAGCCTTGTTTGCACCTCCTTGTCGTGTCTTCGAAAAAATAGGGTTATATTCTATATAAGATCCAAAATTTCAAATTTAAATTAATTCATATTGAGTTTTAAAAGTACAAAACCGACCTTCGGATAATTCTTGTTGAAACATTGTGCTGCATACATGTGTTACAAATAATATATTCATATATTTAATGTAGAGGAATAATTCAGATGCGTAAATAATAAAATATTACAAAGTAGGTCAGTTAGGGAGCTTATCTGCAATAGATCTTAATAAGAGAAATAAACGGTCACTTTCCAGCCTAGCTGACCGAAACTAACATCATGTTGTGTAAAAAGGCAGGAAATGCTTTCGGCATCAAGACTAATCATTTGATTCTTAATAAATAAGTACTCTTAACATTATTAATAACGTTTAAAAAGTATTCTCTACTTTTTTAAAGTTATCACGACGATAATAAAGAAAGTAAAGTAAAAATTTTAAAAGACTTTTAATAAAAAAATATAATCGAAATACTAAAGTTAAAGAAATCAAAATAATTTATTTCAGTTATAATCGGAAACTTGTTGTAATATTTAAATAGATAACTATGTTGATAAAAGTTTCATCACATTTTGACTACGCACTTTTAACATTTTCGCGGTCGAGATCTGCAAAACTTATGTAACGCAGTACACTGGAACTTGCCCAACGTTAGTGTTCACATAATATGAGGTAACTATGGGCAACATAGTAGTTAGGTAGGCACCTGTAGCTTTTTGAATTTAAGATTTATATTGAAAATATGTCATTTGATTAGGCATTTAGTATACAGTTGTATATATTGTGCATATACATATTTTAATTGATTAGTTTATCGATCGAGCTCTCCGTTATAGCGTTTCTCTTGACGTACCATCTCCCTTTATTTAACAAAAGCCCCGTCGCCCCTCTCCTTTAGGTTCAGTAAATCTGCCGTAGGAGATTAATGAGATCCTATGGATTGTGCAAAATGGTCATCCAGGTATCTTGCCGTTGCCCTTGTGAGGCCCGGACAGTATCTCTACACATCCAAAACTGTTTAGTAAATCCTAGCAGGCGTATGTATGAATTCTTTCAAATGACAATATACTGACTGTTGCTAATGCTACTGTCACTTTTAGTCCGCTGAGGTCAATGTTTATGATTTTGTCAAACAGTATCCCGTCTTCCCTTATTACCTGTATGCATATTTTTGAATTGTTTCATTCCGGATGTTTTGGTTCACTTTGTTAGGTCCTGGGTTTTCGTCCATGCTCTGATAACAGACTTTGTGCCTAGACGCAATCCCTGTCCCTAGTTCCGGATCGATAAAAAGAGTAAATCCATCTACTCGCTGGTTTCCCTTGATTCTTGTGTTGCCTTATATAGTGAGTCACCAAGTTTCTTTTTTCAAGTCATTCTAGAGTGGCCTTGTATAATCTTGACTAAAGTAATTTGCATAGGTGGTCTTCTACAGCCTTCCAGGCAGTCGGACCAGATGAGATTATCTTGCTCTCGAAGCCAGTGTGCATCGAGAGGTGACCGAGCGCAGACGTACCACCGAGCCAAGAAAGTGCACAGTGAAGTGGCAGCCCCACAGTTAGTGTCGTCGACATTTCTCTAAGAAGAGGAAGTACACACGTCTTTTTCAAGACGGTGTACTATAAAAGATAAATAAAGTCTCCCTCCCTTGGAGACACCATTTTTACTGTTATTAATCACAACTTTTTCCCATAATATTATAGGTATTCCCTTGCAGGACACCCACAGCGACGTTACCGTGGAGGACGGTAGCATGGACTACATCGAAGACAAAACGTCCCAGAGCGGTAGCTCCCGAGGGGGTATCCCAACCCCAAGGGATGACAAAGAGACGATAAAACGTCTCACAGAGGAGAACAAAACCCTCAGGAAGAAAATCGACGAGCTCACCGAGAGGTTGGAGCTGATACAGAGGGAACAAAAGTCCCAACACGAACAGCTTCTGCGTGCGATTCGAGGAGAATCGCAAACGCGGAAGAGGAAAAACCCGCCCGCCACCAATACGGACTCGGACGAAGAGGCCTCTAAGGCGGCAAAGAAGGTGGCTGAAGAGCCCCTTAAGTGCCCCCCCGAGTCTGAGCCACCCAGACGAAGCAGATCGGGATCTAGAGCCCCCCAGCAGGAGGCTAGCGTCCCCCGTCAAAACGCCAGGGAAGAGGAGACTGAGGCCCCTCAAACAAGAACAAGAAGCCAGCGCATACCCCCGGTAGTGCTGAGAAATAAGGAGACATGGACAACGGTGAGCCGTCGTCTAACCGAAACCGGCATAAACTTTAGCAAAGCTAAAGTTACCGCGGTGGGAATCTCCATCGAGCCCGCGACATCCGAAGATTATCGCAAGATGACTAGGATGTTCGCTAACGAGAAAAGGGAGTACCACACATACGCCCTGCCAGAGGAACGGCAGCTACGTGTGGTCATCAGGGGGATCCCGAGCGGCGTTACTTGTACAGAGGTGGCAGAAGACCTCCAAGACCAAGGTTTCGCACCCACCGCGGTGCAACGGATGACGTCAAGACGGACGAAACAGAAGGTGCCCCTCGTACTTGTCCTAGTCCCACAGGACCAGGACAAGATACTCCAAGTCACAAGGTGCTGCTCTCTAGTCGTAAGGACAGAGAGCCAAGGTAGCGACATCCCAATGCCACCGCTGTCAGCGTTTCGGCCACGGACAATCCAGGTGTACCGCGCAGCCGAAATGCGTGAAATGCGGCGAGGCACACCGGACGACAGAATGCAAGAAGAAGGCAGACGAACCGGCCAAGTGCGCGAACTGCCAAGGGGCCCACCCGGCCAGCTACAAGGGGTGTCCAAAATACCCCAGGCAATCAGCCAACGCCACTCAAAGGCCAGTACAGAGGCCGACGATGACCTCAACAAAGAAGGGCGGCGTAGCGCCAGGCACGAGCTACGCAAAAGTAGCCCAGGGCAAGGCAGAACAGAACACCGTCCCTGCCTCAAAACAACAAGCATCGCCAGAGGCCAAAAACCTCACAGCGGTGCTAACACAGATGCAACAAATGTGCTCAGCGATGAGTGCATTTTTTGCTCAAATGCCAAACTTTACTAATCTGTAATGCCTTTACAGATTAAACCGGAATTCCTGCAGATGGCGGCCTGGAATGTAAACGGCCTGCAACAAAAGAGACTTGAAGTCGAAGAGCTCCTGACTAGGTACGATATAGACGTCATGGCACTGCAGGAAACCAAGATGACCCCGGCCAAGGAAATCAACTTCCCAGGATACCACACGTACAGGATGGACTGGGTAAACATACCTCAGCGACCCGCAAGAGGAGTGGCTCTACTCGTTAAAAAGACCATAGCCCACCATCCGACGGTACTGCCTGAGCTAGAAAACATGAATGCCACCGCCGTAGTAGTGTCCACAGCACGAAACGGCGACGTCCAAGTGGTTTCATGCTACCAGCCACCCCGCAGCACGCTTACCGAGGGGGATCTGGACGCAATTCTGCCCGCCAGGACACAGGTCGTCGCAATTGGCGATTTTAACGCCAAATCCCAGCAATGGAACAGCGGCATAACCAACACTCGAGGACGAGAACTGCTGCGGTTCCTGGGACAGCACGCCGGCGAACTGATGGTGGTAGGACCGGACCAGCCCACCTTCGACAACGGCAGACACAGGCCAGACGTACTGGATATAGCCATCCTAAAGGAGATGACCTTCGAAGCGGAGATCACTACCAGAACGGAGGGATCTACCGAACACAACCCGATCTTCCTAACTCTAGGAGGACAGGCGGGTGATGACAACGCTACCTTCACGAAGCGACGAACGGACTGGGAATCGTACCGGCTGCACCTGCAGCAGTACATCGCACAAATTCCCAGACTAGAAACCGTGGAGGACGTTGAGAGGGCCGTCATTACCCTAGAGGAGCAAATCCTGGGAGCAATAAGGGCCAGCACGACAGAAACAGAAGTAAGAAGACACCCAGCACCGATGGCGAACCTATCAGAGGTCACTAGGCAGCTGATAAGGGACAGAAGAAGCGCCAAGAGACGGGCTCAGAGGACGAGGCTCCCCGCCAACAGAAGGGAGTATAACGTCCTCAGCCGAAGAGTGAAAGCCGCCCTCCAAGAACACCGCCAGGAGGGGTGGCAACGCCACCTTGAGTCACTCGATCCACAGGACAGAAGCATGTGGAATACCCAACGTGCCCTGCGAAACCAGAGGAAGCCTATGCGCCCGATTCACGGAGAGCGAGGGATCGTCTACACTAACCAGGAAAAAGCCGAGGCGTTTGCCGACAGCCTAGAACTACAGTGTAGAGAGAACGAGCTCGATGACGAGGACGAGGACTGGGTGGACGACGTCGAGCGCAGAGTACGCAGGATCCACCGCCTGCCTGATGACGACCACATCCGCCCGACTACCCCCGAGGAAGTCAAGGAAATCCTTAGGAGCCTAAAACCGAGAAAGGCTCCGGGATGTGACAAGACAGGAAACATCGCTCTCAAAAAACTACCCAGGAAAGGAGTAGCGGCGCTAGTCAACATCGTGAACGCGATGTTAAGGTTACGGCATTTTCCAGCCAGGTGGAAAAAAGCCGACGTCATTATGATCCCTATACCAGGGAAAGAACTAATTTTCCCGTCTTCTTACAGGCCCATCAGCCTCCTCCCAGCCATGAGCAAGGTTGCAGAACGGGTCATCTTGAAGAGGGTTACAGAAAAGACAAAAGAGCTGAATATCATCCCGGATGAACAGTTCGCGTACCGAACAGGACATTCCACCGAACTCCAAGTACTTCGCCTCACCGAGGAGATTACCAAGGGGTTCAACCAGCGGCAAGTCACCGCGGCGCTGTTCCTAGACGTTGCCAAAGCGTTCGACAGGGTCTGGCACGACGGCCTCCTAGCTAAAATGATGAGTATGGGTTACCCCATCGAACTCGTCAAACTAGTGAGGTCCTACCTGCACCGCAGACAGCTAAGGGTGAAAATCTCGGACCAACTCTCCACTTACAGGACCGTGGAGGCGGGAGTCCCGCAAGGTTCGGTGCTGTCACCGCACTTGTTCGCTATCTACACCTCAGACCTCCCCAGGACCGACTGTTACGGACCTCTAGCGTATGCGACCCACCATACGCTTTAGCGTTTTGTGGGCCGCATTATAACAACTGCTACACGTCTGTAACACATTTCGCTATTCTCCATGGGAGGGCGACACATTTGTGACACGTGATCAACGGAAGCAGACATTTTTGGTTGGCTTGGCTTGGCTTGTTGGTTAGTTGTTATTCTGTGAATCTTGATTTTATTCAAGGCATCCGCATGGATTTTAGAATAACCAACTCAAGAAAATTTCCTCAATCCGTGTTTTGTTCCGTTTAGCGGAATATTTTGTGTTTGTGAGTAAATTTTATCTGCGGAAGCAGGATATTAAATTACACAAGGCTTTCCTGTGGAAATACAGTGTCAACTTTAAAAGGCGACTCAACCCCATTTATCCGACTGTGGCTTCCAGGAGTTTTGGTGGATTGTTCCCTCATCAGTGAGGGTTCCACGGACGGGGCTTCTACGCACGTCAGTGAAGTTCCACGGACGGGGCATCCACAAACAGTGGAAGGTTCCAGGGCTGGTGAGGCCACGATCAACCCCATCCTTGGGTCCATTTCTTGTGTCCCGAAGGCATCTCTGCAGGGCTTCAGTTCTTCCACCGGACTCGGTATCGTACCACCCTAAATAAGTGTGTGTGTATTATTTTTACTTACCGGGGACCACCTTCAGTGGTTCCGCTGGACATCAATTTATACCTTTTGGCATTTTAACCTGTACATTTTTTAAGTATTTTATGCATATATTTACATATATTTAAGGAGGTTCTTTAAATCAAACCTTTGTGGCAGAATTTATGACAATTCATGATAATATTGTAAACCGATGTGTAGCTACACGAGGCATTTTATGAATGTTATAACTGATTAATCGTGAAATATTGGCCACAACTGTGAACATCGCCAGGTTATATTCTAGAGAACCAATTTTGTAAATTGTTCAATATAGTGCATTTCATTTTTAAAGAAAGTGTCATTATTTCGTCTGCGACCACTACATATGGAAAAACTCAGTGATTTGTTAAGTAAGTAAACTAATAATTTAGCATAGTTTGTGTAAGCTTGGGCTTAACGCCCTGAGATAGTCTGA
Organism: Leptura quadrifasciata; assembly: GCA_963675555.1. Taxonomy (NCBI): domain Eukaryota; kingdom Metazoa; phylum Arthropoda; class Insecta; order Coleoptera; family Cerambycidae; genus Leptura; species Leptura quadrifasciata. The sequence continues at coordinate 74,967,778 of OY776674.1, read as the reverse complement.
GCTAGAGAAATTTTATCGTAGGCACGTACATCACTTTCCGGGTCAAGTTGCTTACGATATCTGCTACGCCACGGTAGCCCAAGTGATTTCGTTACGTAATATGTGATAATCATTAAGATCCAACGTATCTATTTGTTTATGTACGTTCAACTCGTAGCAGTGGCGCCCAACTTAAATAGTACAGTTATCTCAAGGCGATAGCAGTGGCGCCCAACTTAAATAGTACAGTTATCTCAAGGGGATAGTAGTATCGCCCCTAAGTAAGTTTTTTTTGGTGATAAATTGAGTGTTCCATTTGTTGGTGGTTTGCATATGAAATAATACCCAGACACATAGTAACGTACGTGACACAGTTCAAAAGGGGGTTACTTTGCCTCAGCGTAATCGCTTCGCTTGTTTTTGGTAGGGGGGTGACTTCCGTTTTGTTTTTCCTTTTTTCTTACTATTTCATGAGCGGATTAGTAAACAATAGTTGTTGCGTATAAACCATTGGAAAGATTCCTAAGTGCAGCCAACAGTTTTTTTTGTTGTTGATACGTACCGACGCCCAGCGTCGTTTTGCTAATTTTCTAGATTTTGTGGTTTTTAAACATTATTAAGTGCTTATTAGTGTTTGTAAACATTTTTTACCTACCGACGCCCAGCGTCGTTTTGTTAATTTACCTGATTTTATCGTTTTTACACATTACTAAGTACTTGTTAGTGTTGGTAAGTTTTTTTTGTGTCTATATACATACCGACGCCCAGCGTCGTTTTGCTAATTTTCTAAATTTTGTCGTTTTTATACATTATTAAGTACTTATTAGTGTTTGTAAACTTTTTTTACGTACCGACGCCCAGCGTCGTTTTGTTAATTTACCTGATTTTGTCGTTTTTTCGTGTGTTTGATTGAAAATTCAGTATGGCTAGTTCACAAATTAAGTTAGATGTCAATAGATTAGTTAGGGAGGAGCTTGTTTATGAATTACAAGTACGTGGCTTAGGAGATGGTAGCGATCTTACTGTGGCAGAGTTGCGTACCGTTTTAAGAGAAGCCATACATTTAGAGAAAACTACTTTGGCTATTAAAAGTCCTCCATATCCATACCAATTCACTGTCGATTCTGAAGCTCTAACGGCATCCCTAGCTGCTATTCAAAAACATATTGATGAATTTGTGGGTAGCGAGCATGATAGTAAATACAAGGGGATTGTTTCCAAGATAGCTCATGCGTTGGGTCGTGTTAACAGATCCATGCCAACTAATGACGAGCAAAAAGGTGTGAAGTCCAGTACTCGGCTTAAATTATTGTTAGCTTTTGATAAACTTAAGGATAAGGCCCGCGGGGATCGTAAGCTTAAAGAGTCAGCCATCCTCGATATGTCGGTGTTGCATAATGCCATGGCTCAGGTTCAGCCTGATGCGCATAGCTCTGCAATAGCTGCTGATTTTAGTTCGGATGAGGAGGAGGCTGCGAAACCTAAACCCGTACCGGTTAGAGACTGGGGCTTGAAATTTACTGGCCGAAAGGGCGACATGTCTTTTTCAACTTTTTTAGAACGCGTCGAGGAGAAACGGAGGTCTCGTGGTATTTCACGCGCACGGTTATTTAAAGATGCAGTAGACTTATTCGAGGGAGATGCCTACAATTGGTATAATCTGGTGAAAGACTGGGCCACCGATTGGCCATCCTTAGTGGAGGCAATGAGGGAACAGTTTATGCCAGAGTCTTTTGACCGCGACTTGTTTGAGGAGATTAAGCGACGTACTCAAGGTAGTCGGGAAAGTATAGGATTATACATCGCTAGTATGATTGGGTTGTTCAAGAAGATGCACACTCCAATACCTATGGGAACCCAACTCGAAATCATTTTGGAGCGCATAGATCCATACTATCATCCTTTTCTTGCTTTTGAAGATATAACTTCCGTCACGCAACTCCTGCAATGTTGTCGTATGCTCGACTCGAAACGACAATTGGCTAAGTCATATGTTCCTCCTCCGCCTAAGAGTAAATCTCTTATACCAGAGTTGGCTTATGCATCCACTAGTTCTACTACTTCTCGTTCAACCTCTCGTTCTAGTCTCGTCTTGGATGAAGTCCAACATTCTGGAATCAAATGCTTTAATTGTGGTCAAGTAGGTCATGGGCATCGGGAGTGTCAGGCTCCTAGGAAGAAATTCTGCTATAAATGTGGTAAAGCAGAGGTTACGATTAGGTCCTGTCCTAAGTGTTCGCGTTCGGAAAACTGTCCAGGGAGACGCTAATTGGTCGAACAGTTTCTCCCGGTGTATGTGAGTCGACCAGCAATGTTGTTGACTTAAAGCAACAAATTTTTCTCGATTATGTCATTTCTCATGTGGTTGGGGATCAGCGTCCTTACTTACAACTTTCGGTGTTAGGTTTTCCTATGATGGGTTTGTTGGATTCAGGTGCTACCAGGACAATGGTAGGATCATCTGGTTTTGAGGTCTTCCAGCAGATTGGTTTAAGTTTGAAGCCTTCTGTCACTGAGTGCAGAGTGGCTAACGGGCAAGTCTGTTCCGTTATAGGTTATGTATCTGTTCCTTTCTGCTTGGGTGACAAAGTTCATGTAATAGATGTCCTAGTAGTTCCGGAAATACCGCATAAGTTAATTCTAGGGATAGATTTTTGGGTGGCGATGAATATTATACCAGATTTACGACAAGATGTTTGGCATTTTTCTGAGCAGGAACCAATCGTTGAGGTTAACAGTGTCCTTGACGAAACTTCTTTAAGTGTATCACAGAAACTAGCTCTGGATAGTTTGGTGGATGAAAACCGGAAACTGATGGGTACTTCCCTTGGTCGTACACATCTCGTTTCTCATGAGATCGAGTTACTCCCAGATACCAAACCTATCAAACAGAGATACTATCCTGTTTCGCCTGCCAGACAAAAACTGATTGATGATGAAATTAAGAAAATGCTGGAGTTAAATATCATCGAACCGTGTAAAAGTCCTTGGTCTTCCCCAATATGTTTAGTTCAGAAAAAGGATCAAACTCTGCGTTTTTGTGTAGATTACCGGCGCCTTAACGCTGTTACTAAAAAGGATGCCTATCCTCTGCCGCTGATTTCCTCCATATTAGATCAGTTGAGGGATGCCAAATATCTAAGTTCATTAGATATTAAGAGTGCATATTGGCAAGTTCCTATTGCTGAATCGTCCAAAGACTATACCGCTTTTACTGTCCCTAATGGCTTGTATAGGTTTCGTGTTATGCCTTTCGGGTTGTCAAATGCGCCTGCGACTTGGCAGCGTCTTATTGATACCGTGCTTGGAGCTGATTTGCAGCCTTCGGTTTTGGTTTATTTGGATGACATTGTGGTAGTGTCGAAGGATTTCGAATCTCACCTAGAAACGTTGCAGAAGGTTTTTGATCGCTTGCATTCTGCTGGGCTGATAGTTAGTTTTGACAAGTGTCAATTTTGCCGTCCTGAGCTTAAGTACTTGGGATATGTTGTTGATAAGTATGGTTTACGTCCTGACCCAGCGAAAGTAGAGTCGATTTTGAGTGTACCTTCTCCGAAGAACGTTAGGGAAATTCGTAGATTTATAGGCACAGCATCTTGGTATCGAAGGTTTGTACCGCAGTTTTCTACAATAGTGGCTCCTTTGTCGAACCTCACAAAGAAGAATGTTAGTTGGTGTTGGTCGCCTGAGTGCGAGAAATCTTTTAAACTTCTTAAGGAGTGTTTGGTTACCGCACCTATTTTGACCTGCCCTGATTTTGAGCGTACCTTTTATGTGCAGACAGATTCGTCGGCATTCGGTGTCGGTGCCGTGCTCACGCAGCAATTTGATGATGGCGAAAAGGTAATTTGCTATTTGTCCCGTTCTTTGACTAGCCAGGAGCGCAAATATAGCTCGGTCGAAAGAGAATGCATCGGCGTAATTTGGGCAGTGGAGAAGCTACGTCATTATCTTGAAGGTTTCCACTTCAAAATCATAACGGATTGTCATTCTTTGCTATGGTTGCAGCAGCTAAAAGATCCCCAAGGTCGATTGGCCAGATGGGCACTTCGTCTGCAGCCTTATGATTTTGAACTGATTCATCGCAAGGGCTCTGAACATACCGTCCCTGATTTTCTGTCTCGTTCAGTACCAGTAACGGTGGAATCCATCGAAGTATTGTCGGTCACGGACCATGCTGATTTTCCCACCGATAAATGGTATTTGAGAATGTTGGAGCGAGTCGAAAGGTCTCCTATGCGTTATCCCTTATGGCGTATACAGAATGGCCAGTTGTACAAGTATGTACGTTTGCGTTATCCCGAGTTAGCAGATCCTGCCGACACTTGGAGACTGGTTTTACCCAAAGAGAAACGCCTAGAAGTAATTAGGTCGTTGCATTGTGATGCGAGTTGTGGACACGCAGGGGTCCATAAGACTGTGGCTCGAGTGGGAAATAGGTATTATTGGCCGAAATTAAAGGCCGATGTGGCTAAGTTCGTTAGGCAATGTGAGATTTGCATAAGTACTAAACCCGAACAGAAGTCACTTAGGGGAAATTTGTTGAGTAAGACACCTACCGTTGGAAAACCTTGGCAATTAGTTAGTGCCGATCTGATGGGTCCATTACCCAGGACGGCTAAAGGTTATCAGTTTATTCTTGTCGTGTGTGACAATTTTAGTAAGTTTGCCATGGTGTTTCCGTTGAGGTCAGCTACCGCTAATAGCATATCGCAGGTCATCGAGGATAATGTAATTCTCTTATTTGGCGCTCCGAAGACTATAGTGGTAGACAATGGTCGTCAGTTTCAGAGTAACCGTTTCCAAAATCTTGCAAAAACTTACAACATCGAAATAGCGTACACCGCAAATTACCACCCTCAATGCAACCTGACTGAAAGGGTAAATCGTGTTGTTAAGACTATGTTATCTGCGTATGTAAAGGATAATCATAGGGCTTGGGATCAATTTTTGCCGAAAATAGGTTTCGCCATTAGATCGTCGAAACATGAGGTTACAGGCCTAACGCCTAATTTTGTCAATTTTGGTCGTGAAATTTCGTTAGATGGTAACAGTGATAAGTACGTACCTTCTGAGTCTGAGTATCCAGTTGTAAATCCTGAAAACCGTAAACTTGCCTTCGCTAAGATTTATAAGGATGTTCAGAGTAGAATATTAAAGGCCCATAAATCCAGTAAGAAACATTATAACCTAAGACGCCGACCCGATAAGTTTGTTTTGAAGCAAAAGGTCTGGAGACGTTCTCACGCCCAGTCTGATGCTTCTAAATATTTCACGGCAAAGTTAGCACCTAAATTTGTGGGTCCCTTCACGATTAGAAAAATTCTCTCACCATGGACTTATGAGCTTGAAGGTTCTGACGGTAAACGTTCGGTGTGGCACATAAAAGATCTGAAAGCACACCCTCCCGATGACAACTAGTTGTGGTCCGTTAGTTCCGTTGACGTACTTAGGCATCCGAATAGGCAATGACGAATTCGTTTTTTTTTTTGTTGGTCTTAGTAACATGGTTTTAGGTCACTTCTGTCGTTAATTTGGTAGTAACATTTGTTTTTCTGGTTCATTGGTCTTGCTCAGGTGGCTGAAACCCACTGAGTAAGTTTTCACCTCTTTCCGCCTCACGGGAGGAAGTGTCTTTGGTTGGATCTCTGTGATGGGGGATGCACGAATACCATCACCGTGGTTATACCTGCGAGGGGTAAAAGTCCCCAAAATGGTCTTGTGTGGCGCTTGCGTCTTGAGGGACTCCGTCTCGTTGGGGGCGCTCACATTGCTGGCAGCTGCCTTTAAAGGTATCCGTTTGGAGAGGCTCGAGCTTGGGAGGTGCTGCTTGGAGGTAGCCTGGTCTAGGCCTGGTTACCATTACCCGGGTAGGCACTACTGGGCTTCAGACTAACCTCATTGTTTAGCAAGGGTGGTCGTCGTGGTGTGACGGGGAACACTCCCGTACCTTATTGTTTTGCTGGTGGAGTAGCCTTGGGGCGAACTACTTCCTAGCTGTTAAGTCCTTATGCGTTTTTGTTCTTTTTTTTTCCCTTCTCTTTTTTTCTCTATGTATTTTTTTTTGAGTTGTGTTGTTATGCCTGATGGTAACTTGGGAGACGAGTTAGCCATCCCCGTGCATTTAAGTCTCTTTATTTTTTTGACATTATTTTTGTTGTTATGCCTGATGATAACTTAGGAGACGAGTTAGTCATCCTCGTGCATTTTAAGTCTCATTATTTTCATTGTTATGCCTGATGGTAACTTGGGAGGCGGGTTAGCCATCCCCGTGCATATTAAGTCTCCCCACCAATTATCCATCCTCTGGTGAGAAGCTAGTAAGAAAAAAAAATCTTCGATTTTTTTTTCCTGCGAGTAAAGGGGGAGTTGTTACGGACCTCTAGCGTATGCGACCCACCATACGCTTTAGCGTTTTGTGGGCCGCATTATAACAACTGCTACACGTCTGTAACACATTTCGCTATTCTCCATGGGAGGGCGACACATTTGTGACACGTGATCAACGGAAGCAGACATTTTTGGTTGGCTTGGCTTGGCTTGTTGGTTAGTTGTTATTCTGTGAATCTTGATTTTATTCAAGGCATCCGCATGGATTTTAGAATAACCAACTCAAGAAAATTTCCTCAATCCGTTGTTGTTCCGTTTAGCGGAATATTTTGTGTTTGTGAGTAAATTTTATCTGCGGAAGCAGGATATTAAATTACACAAGGCTTTCCTGTGGAAATACAGTGTCAACTTTAAAAGGCGACTCAACCCCATTTATCCGACTGTGGCTTCCAGGAGTTTTGGTGGATTGTTCCCTCATCAGTGAGGGTTCCACGGACGGGGCTTCTACGCACGTCAGTGAAGTTCCACGGACGGGGCATCCACAAACAGTGGAAGGTTCCAGGGCTGGTGAGGCCACGATCAACCCCATCCTTGGGTCCATTTCTTGTGTCCCGAAGGCATCTCTGCAGGGCTTCAGTTCTTCCACCGGACTCGGTATCGTACCACCCTAAATAAGTGTGTGTGTATTATTTTTACTTACCGGGGACCACCTTCAGTGGTTCCGCTGGACATCAATTTATACCTTTTGGCATTTTAACCTGTACATTTTTTAAGTATTTTATGCATATATTTACATATATTTAAGGAGGTTCTTTAAATCAAACCTTTGTGGCAGAATTTATGACAATTCATGATAATATTGTAAACCGATGTGTAGCTACACGAGGCATTTTATGAATGTTATAACTGATTAATCGTGAAATATTGGCCACAACTGTGAACATCGCCAGGTTATATTCTAGAGAACCAATTTTGTAAATTGTTCAATATAGTGCATTTCATTTTTAAAGAAAGTGTCATTATTTCGTCTGCGACCACTACATATGGAAAAACTCAGTGATTTGTTAAGTAAGTAAACTAATAATTTAGCATAGTTTGTGTAAGCTTGGGCTTAACGCCCTGAGATAGTCTGAGCTAGAGAAATTTTATCGTAGGCACGTACATCACTTTCCGGGTCAAGTTGCTTACGATATCTGCTACGCCACGGTAGCCCAAGTGATTTCGTTACGTAATATGTGATAATCATTAAGATCCAACGTATCTATTTGTTTATGTACGTTCAACTCGTAGCACGACCACACAGCCCTGGCTCTGTATGCAGACGACACAGCAATAATTGCCAGATCCTGGAAAGCCAGGAACGCAACCATAAAACTCCAGGAAACGGCCACACTCCTGGAAGAATGGTGCACGAAGTGGAAAGTCGCCGTCAACGCCGACAAAAGCCAAGCCATTCTCTTCAAACGAGTGCGGAAAGAAATTCTCACAGAACACGTCTCCATGAACGGCGAGGACATCCAATGGCACGACACCGTCAAGTACCTTGGCGTGGTCATGGACAGAAGCCTAACGTGGAGACAGAACACGGACACTATCACAGCCAAGGCCCGGTGCACGAGAGCCCTCATCTACCCGATGATGGGAAACGGGAGCCGTCTCAACTTGAGGAATAAGCTCACGCTTATCAAGACCCTCATCAGGCCGCAGCTGACGTACGCCTCGGTAGCGTGGGGCTACCAGGCAAAGTCCTACATGAAGAAAATCCAGGCAGTGGAAAACATCGCCCTCAGGACGGCAGTCGACGCCCCATGGTACGTGAGAACCGCAGATATCGTCAGAGACCTGGAGTACACCACGGTCACTGAAGTCATCCGGGAACGAGCGAAGAAGCTGTACGCCCAAGCCGAGGAGCATGGGAACCCGCTGATCAGACAGGCCACTGATTATGACCCTGCCGACGCCCCGAGGCATAAACGGCCGAGGGTACAGATACTGGACAACGGGTGAGTATAACTTATATTTCCCGCTAACCGATCTGTTTCAGATACCCCAGGACGGACCACCACTATCAGAGACATGACGTTTTTCTACCCTAACCCAACCTCCTTGCGGGCGTCGGACAACATACCGTCCAACGCCCGTTGTCCCACCTGCTCCGTGGAGTCCGAAAGTGCTAAAATAAGCACTTAGGGTCTCCACACTCCCGAGCTACACAGCTCATATCCTTACCTTTCCGATGATCCGGGGTAGGATATCAATTGATGTCCTACGTACCGGCAGTCAGTCCCAGCCAAAACTTCCTAAACCCAACTCGACCGATGACTACCCCCGGGGGTGACAAGCTGGCGAAGAAAGAAAACATCAAGACAAGAAGAGCGCCAGAAGAGACCTCAGCCAGCGAGGTTCAACAGCCAGGACCAGGGGAGGTCCGCAGAAAATACCACGACACATCTCACATTTGTGAGCTGGGTCTGGTAGAAGTACGCGGGCCCACCTATCACGAAGGCCGGTCCAGGTCTACAGAGATAATCTAGGTGCAAAGAGTAATAGTCCTACTCGGCCCTAGTTATCGAGACCGACATCCAGCCAATGGATATTGGCGCGCGCGCGAAGCCAATTTGTTGATTTCTCAGAACTCTGGGAATGTCTCGACCTGAAACACTGTACAGTGTTCGTAGTTTTCCTTGACGGGTGATTAGCTTCCGTGGAAAGGTGTTCGGCATGCCCCCAATCCAGTTCCATGCTTTCTTCTGGAGTCATCCAGTGTACCAGATGAGCTCCAGAAGAGCCATTGAGGTCGTCGTAAGGTAAGCACGTTCTCACTAGTACCTACAGTGCATATAGTGGTTCTAAAATACCCTACTTAAGATCCAAAGAAGGGAAGACGATACCTAAATTTATAGAAAGCACTCGGTTCATACTCAGTGACTTGAGAGCAAATATTAATTAGTGATTTGATTAGATGTATAAAACAAAACATTCAACAGCATGTAGACAGAAAAACACGAGGGTAAGTTTTGATCGTTTATCTGCATTATTAACAAACGCATATTTTGTGACATTACATGTCTACCAAAACTGTGTCCAGAAGTATTGCAATCCGATAGGTGGACTAGAAAAATTTGCACATGTTAGAATATAACTGTCTTTTATATAATAATTCAAAATTTTATATGAATTCCTAACTAATTAAACATCATAATTTCATGTAATATTTTCTATGCTCTAAAAGTACAATTTTGAACGACTTAATTAATAGGTTATATTTAAATAAATTGTACAACATTAGAAGCAGGAATATAAAATGGGAAGTATAAGGACGCCATATCAGGACACCATGCGGCAATGCATTTCATAAACACTTACACTCCTCTTTCTTTACCATATTTCATGTGTCTTTCGCTGCTGAGAAAAGCATGATTTTAGTCCAACCCAGCGTAGACGTAGCATGCCCGGTGCGGCACCAGCAGTGTGTTTTCCGGGAGTATCTGCAATGTCTACGGTAGGCTGGTAAATCACATCAAGAATAGTACATTATATGTACAGTGTGTTCCCGGATAGGGTGTTGCACTTTTGTAAACTTTGTTATTCTTGATTTGTCGAGAAAATGTAATTCTTTATAAAAGTTTTGCTTGTGTTAAGAAATCATAAATAGTTTTCAAATTTAAGATAGTTTCTACATGGTATTCTAAAAATTAGAAAATATGAAATCGACTTTAAGCAAACTGTTTTTTACATATTTAATGAACTAATTGAACATTTCATTTAACAAAACTTTTTCAATTAAGAAGAAAGGCTTAAACACAGAGTTTAGTTGCAAAATAAGGAAAACCTCTTATAAATAAAAAAAAACTTGCTTTTCTTAGTCGTACTAAAAAGTAAAAAATAATTGCAAGAAAAGCAAGGCGTGCGCACTTTGTATGATTGTAGAAAAAGTTTTAAAAAAATTTAATTTTTTTTTTATTTTCTACTTTTTAGTCATATTTTAATTATTTATAACGTATAGGACCAACTAATATAAATTCATTCATTGGAGCTGGGTCTCCAAGTATAAACCTAATGGCATTCCATTATGTCACCGGAACCAGTTGTATTGAAAAAAACGGATATAGAAGCCTCTGATCAGCCGAAAATCTTTTGTATTCTACGTTTTGCCGGAGGTGCCGGTTAGATAGTATATTTAATCAATTCTCGTCCCCGCGCCCCTTCGTGCGGATATTTGTAAAATTTACGGTGGAATACTTGTATTGTCATTCGATCTTAGTAAGTGCGCAAAATTTCATCATCTAATTATGTCAGGAACTGTGTTAAATAAAGGATGCAAGATTTGAAGACAAACATTGTGCATAACTATATTGTGAGCAAGTAAAAAATTTACATTTTATTCAACTAAGTTGAACATTATTCTACATGTAGACCACCTAGTACATATTTTTCTAATCTTTTTCTGAATTCAAATATACTTCATCAATAGTTTATAACTTCAAAGACAAACAAAATGTTCATGAAGAATGACTTTTTCTCGAAAAATCAAAAATAAGAAAGTTTACAAAAGTGGCCATACGGGGATACATTGTATAACAAAGGAGAGAAACAATCTAAAATTGCAAATCCTCTACCATTGAACGTAGTTGTAAGGTCATGTCTATCAGACAACTAGAACATTGATATAAGCAAGTGTCTAAAATTGGTTTACTTTTGAAAAGGAATTCGGACGGCCACCAAGCGAAAATATCTAAAATTATGATAAGAAACTAGATTGAAACAGTTTTGTCAAAAACAAATGACAAGGAATATTTAATGATTAACGTAGAATCACAGAAAAAATAATGTAAATTAACATAGCCCATAGATTTTTACACTTTCTTTTGCTGAATATACACTCAGGAACGCCAATAGAAAGTTTTTATTTAAAGAAAAAGCAGGGGTACAAAAACCATACATATAGGAAAATCATCCACACAAAATCAAAATAACTTTGAAAATAACGATAATTTTAATTTAGGCTATAATAAATGTTCAAAAGGTGTTCCATTCGGATATTGACAATGGCCTAATCGATCTTTAAAGTATAAGTAAATTTCTAGAACCTTGCCTCTGTAGTTTCTGGTCCCATATCATATAAGTTTCGCAGCGTTTAATGTGGATTTTACTTTTTATATAAAATATGAAAAATTGTTATCGATTTATTCCAAAAATTAAAACACGGTCCTAAATCTTCTTGGCCCTTTAGTATGGACATGTGTAAATTCATGTCTTGTGTGTTTTATGTGGTTCCAACTGAAATTCGAAAAATATATTTAAGTTATGATGATTTCAAGTTTTCCATAAATATATTGAATATAGGGGTCTCTGAATTTCCTTTTAATTCAGGAATAAATTAAATGTTTCAACTATAAATTTATTTCGCGGTGACATATTTTAAGATGCATAAGATAAATAGAACATCTTTTCCGGTTTCAATCACAAAGAAAAAAACATAAATACAGTAAGAAGAACAGTTCCTTTTATTTTGTACGAATTAAATTATCTAACCGCAAATATCAAAATATTTAGTTACGATAAACATGGTTCGTTTGGTGGCAAACTTTTTTCTATGCTGTAATTTCTTTCACCGCAAGAACTTTGTGAAACTATAACACAGAACCAGTTATTTACGTGATATAGTGTTTCGAGGTTAAGTTTTTTATTACCTAGACAAACAAATGAGCTTTGTTTATGGGCTTATTTTAATATTTGAAATACATACTGACAATAATAAGTGACAGTGTAATTAGGTATTGAATAACAAATTAATTAACATACAGTTTAACTCTTTTTCATGAGCCAATATACTATATTTTAAGAACTGTCGATAGGCACGAAGTCTACCAAGTCATTTAATAAGACGATTTTGTAGCGATACCACAGAAAACCTATACCAGAATGGACTTTCAGCCTTCCCGCCAATATTGAATTTTTCTGAGACAGCCATCTTTTTGGTGATATTATTGCCAACCTATAAATCTTTTACTGTATTTTGAGTTATTGTTATTGCTATTGTATTTTGAGTTATTGTTATTGTCACTGTGTTTGTAGCGTAGAGTTGGTAGTTTGTTTACTTGATAATTGTTCATTATTGTGTTGTGTGTTTTATGATGGGTGGAAAAGGGGGAACTGTGTGTGTTGTTCGCGGCTGCCCAAGCAGAACAACAAATAAAGACATTGCGCTGTTTAGATTACCAAAGGATGCTGCACGGTTGGTTATAAAATACAATTTTTAAATATGTTATGTAATTTGTTGTTGTTTATAGATGTAATGTATGGATAATAGCTTGTAACCGTGAGAATCTAGGTGATAAGGACCCAAATCATTTATACAATAACTTTAGATTGTGTGCACTCCAACAGGTTTTTGGACAGTCATTTCTTTAATTAATTATATGTGCATAAAACCTTCTAATAAGCCTTTAATTTTGGTGTAAATTTTTGTTGCACCAATAAATATAATTATGGGACATTTAAATTTCCCGCTTGATACCACCAAAAAGATGGCCGAAGGTCACCCCAATTTGTCAATGAAACATCAAACGTTCCGCCGAAAGTGTCTCTTCTGGTATAGGTCTTCTGTGGCGATACCAAGACCCTTCTTAAGTAAGCCATGAATCTAGTATCCCGTTTCTCTTGCACATAAAGGCTATTGGTCACCTGAAGGCGATGATAAACTAAGACATTAACAATGTAGAATAAGCGTCCATTTGCGTTAAAAATGTATCTAATGTCCATATTGCTTGATTTCGTTTCATTTTTAGTGGAGTGTGCAAGTCGGACGAACTTGCAAATATTTTGCTATGCAACGAGGGTATGGCAACGGCGAAAAGTATGTAACGGCCGTATATATAAAAGTTTTTCACCCCTTGTGGGGGTGTTTTGTTAGATGGTAGAGGGGTTTGAGGGGGTCAAAAAAACATTCAGCCTAACCACCGTGTTCAGTATCTTCGAAAACGGAGGGGTATGCTAAGTTTCACCGTTGGAGAAGATATGATAAGCGTTTAACCCCTTTCGGGAGTGGTTTTTGGCCGTTTCGGAGGTTGCGCAACTCTAAAGAGAAATTGTACAAGCACCATCGTACTCGGCATCCTCGAAAACGGTGGTGGGACGTACTCTTATTGCATAGCGATTGATTTTGATTTGATTTACCAGCGTACGCTAGGCATTGCTGTCACTCCCAGAAAACACACCGCCGCGCCGGTTCGGCTATGTCTACACTGGGTTGGACTAAGTCCATGCTTGTTGCCAGCAGCTAGAGCTGCATGATGCATTGTATAGTAATATGCAGTGAGAAGTGTAGATATTTGTGAAATGCTTTGCCGAATTGTATCGTGATATGAAGTGTTTATGCTTCTCTTTTATCTATTGATTCTATTTTATATATTTAGGTTAGATTTTAAATGAACTGAGAAAATTTCTAATTTCTTGATAATTGCAATGAAAGATCAAATTAGGAAGTTTCTTTTTGAATTCAGTTAGTAATATAAATATTTGTAATGAATTTGAATTTTTAACTTTATTAAAATAAAATGGTACCTAATTGACTTTATTATATACGGATTATGGTAAATGGTAAAGTAAATTATTTTGTAAATTTTAATTTTTTAAATATTTTCAGTGATTTTGAACAAGTTCGATAACACACCAAAGCTGTTGAAATTTGAAAAGACAGCGTTTTTAAGAAAAGTTTATACAATACTAGATTATGACTGTCCAAATACAACGAGCAGCTGCAATTTTTGCTTCAGGCCATCTAAGACCATAAAAATTCGTACTTTGACTGTGACAGTTTCGCAAACAGTAAACTATTATAATACTGTTCCTTAAAAAGCACAAAGACATAATAATCGTGGAGTTTATTGGATAATAGTTGTTTTTAACTTTCCTGGTTTTTAAAAATATAACAATTTTTTTAAAAGTTCATCGTTTCTAAATTACAACAACCGTGGTCCACCCTAAAGATTATTTGACTTTAATAAAATTTTGTATTATTTCATACACATATTTAACCTTCATATTGGCACAAATACCAACCTGTCCCACGCAAAATTCAAAAAAAGGAAAATTCAGCTCCACTCTACAATAACAGTTCTTATAAACGTTAAGAATCTAAATATTGTCTGAAAGTTATTTGTGGCATTCTACGAATATTCTTTCCTATTATTTCTTATTATTTTTAAGAATCTCTTAAATGTTTCTTGCTAAAAATAATATTTAAAATATTTATCATAAATCCATTTGTCCATTTGACTTTATGACATGTTTTTGAAAAAATTCAGTTACAAGTTTTTTATTTATTTGGTGAAGGTGCAAGATGGTGTAATGTGTAATTGTTTGTACGGTTGGCGATAAAATAAAAAAAATCGTGAACGCAAGTCAATACTTCAAGAGTGAGAGGCTTTTATAGTTTCTGCTACTGAGAACTGTCTAAGCTGGCTAAGAAAGTCATCCTCCGTGCGGATGTATCATCTCAACAACCGTTAATCTAATTTAAATGACACAACAAATTTAACAGAATCGTTTCTTTTTCCAAACAAACTTTAGACAGTGGATATAATATGAACTCTAATATATAACAAATTTAATGTTATATTGTGGAATTTATTTTGGAAACATTTTTTTATTAACTATTATTGTTAAATTGAGACGTTAATTTGTTAATCAGTTTATGTAGATATGAGATTTGTATACTGCTTTAAAAAGTTAACCTTTTACTTTAAATAATGAAATGAACTTACGTTGAACTCTGGTGTTGTTAAAACGAAACCTTCTGTATTCTCTGTCCCAAGTGTCCAAAGGATGTTGCCAATCAATGTCATCTGACTCAACCGACTGAGTTCTTTGTCTCAGCGCTGGTACTGGTATATACCCTGACGTATCTCCAATGAATACAACCTGAATTAAAAGAAAAATACTTTATTACAATATTAAACACATGGATTATTGTTACCAAGCGTAAAGTACACAGAAAGTAAAACTGGAGAAACAAATAATTCTGAAATAACAGAAACTTATCAAGAACAAACAGTGATGATATACTAATTAGTTCAAACAAATACTATGCGTTTTGCTTATAGGCATTCTAGGTAAGTTGGAGTTTGGGTACCAGTGCCATAACGGACTTATCTTGTTTTTTATTACAAGTGATGGGGAAGGTAAACGCCGGCATGAGTTTGGGTTTCACGTACTTGTACTGACACCCTGTGATATCGGTTTACGTCTGTAGATGGGTATTACAGGACGCAACAAGCTCCATTCAAGCTGCATAATCTGCAGGATGGGAGGTAGTGAATCCAACGTTCTGAAACTATACCAGGACCAACAGCGTGGAGACGGAGTCTCAGTTCAAATGCGCTTTTAGAGGGCGGAATATTAAAACATAATATTTTTAGTCGCAAACTCCTCTATAAAATCCTTATTTTACTATAATGAACGTAACCAGACTGCAACCAACAGCTACTCTCTGGGCTGTGTGCCCCGCCGAGCGCTGAATTACAAGTTACAGGCCTGGCGCGTTAAGTGTAATAATTGCATATTACCATCAAAACGCTAATTCTTCGATTGCAACAAACACCAGCCGAAACTGATCCTACTTAAAGAAGCTCTAGTGCCAGTCGTCGGGCGTCGGAGTCATCTGATTGAGATCAGATGAGTCAGGCGCGCGGGGAACTTTGTCTCACCCGTGGAAACTTGCCATAAACCGTGTGGAGCAAGTGGGTGGTTACTGAGGAATGCTTGTATCACATGGAGGTCTGCCTTGGCTGGTCGACCAAGGAGATGGGAGCCACAATAAAGCTCCCCCCCACCCAAGTTAAGGTGGAACAGCATAAGCTTATGACTGAGGATCTAAGGGGGCATTAGTTGCTAATAGGGCACCTGACGCACCCTGGTTTAAAAGAATGTCTACCTGGGGTGTGCGGGGCACTGCCTCGGGTAAATTCGCTCTTCTCCCGCTACTCGCGACTACGGAGACCAAACATTAAAGCGCTTCCAAATAAATATCCATCACGCAAAAGCAGCCTCGAGTATGTTTAGCAAGAAATTTATTAGAGGGAGACTAAACATATGGCTAATTCAAAAGCCCTGGGCAATTAGAGAACACATCAAGGGATTCCCTACACAGTCACGTAAGTTAATTTATTCTACCTTGCATGACAACCCTAGAATAGCACTGCTGTTGGACAAAAGCACATATTTTGTTCTCCTTTCAGAGGTCATAACTAGAGACTTAGCTGCAGCAGTTGTGGATATGTCTACGGAAAGGTGCAAAAGACAGATAAATCATAGTGGCCTCTGCCTATTTCCCTGTAATAAAGAAGGAAGTTCACCTCCAGAGAAAGAAGCGTCATAAATTGGTGCAAGAGGAGATATAAACCCTAATTATAGGTAAAAATTGGCATGTTACAAACTTCGGGGAATTTAGAATACCGAGACTAACTGACTGGAGCGTCTACAAAGAACATTTAAGGACGGAGGTCGAAGGTATCACACACTCCATCGACACAATAGAGGAATTAGATATAGCCTCATATCAACTACAATACGTCATGATTTCGTGTTATCGAAAAGTTGTCCCATCAAACAAAGGGAAGTCCAAAGAGGTCCTCTGGTGGTCCTGGTGGAATAAGGACCTTAGTCACCTCAGGGCTAAAACTAAAAAAAACCGTTAATAGAGCCAAAAGCTCTGAGAACTGGGAGGACTATAAAAAAGCCCCCACGGAGTACAACAGAGAATTCTAAAAGACGAACATGGAGGTGGTTCTGTAAAGGGATAGATGGATTAGCCCCAGCAGTCTGTAGCAGTGTCTTGTAAAAGACCACTCAAATCATAAGGCTGCTCAAAAATGCCAATGGTGAATATGCAGAGAATCAGTAGGAAAATATAAGAGTACTTTTAGGCACTCACTTCCCGGGCTTCCGCATAATTGAAGGTGAATTTTTACAGGCCTATCTAGATGAGGGCATCATCCTACCAGAGAAGGAAGAAGACTAGCTGTAAAAATATTCACCCCTAACAGAATTAAACGGGGGGTACATACTTTCACGCGCTTTAAATCGCCAGAGAGAGATGGCATTTATCCTGCTCTACTTCAATAAGGAATTGAGGAACTTACCTTATGCCTGAAAAGCATATTCATGGCAAGCTACGCTCTTGGGTATATTCCCCAAGATTGGAGGAAGTCAAGGTGGTATTTATTAAAAAAAATAGGCAGACATCCACCAGACGAGCCTAAGTCATATAAGACTCAATGCTAATCAAGATGGTACACAGATGAGTCTAAGATGGATGAAGGAATAGGTGTGGGCGAAGCCCTTGGAAAAATCCTAACCATCTTCCTGACAGAAATTTGCGCTACAGGTATGTGTGTTTAGGAATGCCTAAATAAAGGCATTCGAAGAGCAAAGATCTATATACTTTCAAAATAGCCAGGCAGCATTAAAGGCTCTAAGAAGAAAACATGTTTTTTCTTAAACTTCAGAAAAACATGACATTCCTTAACTCATTTCATGATATTGAAGTTTCACATTTTAGACGATTGATCATTGCCATTAGCAGCGGAGGTAAAAGTACTTTTTCTGTCGCTGTGAGCGGAAGAAAAAGACTGATTGCTTATAAATATTAACGATATATTAAATAATACAAAACTTATATGCTTTAATTATTAAATAAAAATACATCATAATTTAACTATTTGAACATTATATTTTATTTATTTTTACTATTTTTTTCTCATTGCGGCATGTCCGGAACCGCAACCTTGGGGGTGTGCAATCACTACACACTGAGTCTGTCATTCTAATCTAGAATAAGTGTGGTTAACAGAACATTTATTAAAATACAAATCGTAAGAGACGCTCGCAGTACAATTAAACTGACATTTGGCAAATCGAGCAACTCGTACAATATATCCATAGCAACGCATATTTTGTTTAATACGCCGGCGCCAGCCATGCGATTTTAACACAATGCGTTTTTGGTGATGAAATTAGGAGATTTTTTGACTTTATTTTTTTATAGCTAATCGACGTCTGAAGAAGAAATAGTATGTTTTATTTGGAGTAAAAGCCACTTGTTGTGACAGAGAACGAACAAAAACTGCAGTCACTGCTGAAAATTTATACAACTGACAATTTTCAATCGACAATTCTTTTTATGTATTAGTCCAGTAACTCAGCGTTTTTACCTACAAAAATTATTAACAGCAAACCAAGGTATGTAAAAAATCTGAAAATTTCCGTAGAATTCAATATGCTATTTTTTAAAACAAATGACGAACATGCGTCCTTTTCAAAATGGCGGCCAAAGTTGGCGAAAAACAGTTTTTTACGTTAAAAAAAATAACTTGGCGTTGTACAAAAAAAAGTTACGTAGCAAAGTTGTGTAACGTTTTAGTACGGATCGAACTGGCCCGGTTCGGTCTCAAAAATTTGCAAAGGTAATTAGTTATTGCAAAAAACCGTTAATAATCGCAATTTTTTTAAATACCTGTATCTCCGTGAAAAAAGATGTTTTTTAACAAAATTTAGTGAAAGCGTAGTCGAATATTAGTCGAATAAGAGTGTTTTTATAGATTTGCAAATTATTGCAAATTTTTTGCAAAAATCGATTAAAAAAAAATGCGTTTTTTTCAATTTCCAATAGCTCATACAGGCTATCATATTTTTATACCGGATCAGTCCGAAAAGTTGCGCTAACATGTGAAACGATCGCTAATATGCGAAAATCGGTCAAAATATCGATTTTTTGTACCCCAAAAAACCTTTAATAACTTTGAGATTTTAAATTATATGAATGCCATTATTGCCAATAGATCACTGGCATTTTTCTACAGATTTACAAAAAAAAATTTTTGCTCCGACCTTCTGGAGTCGAGATAATTCAATTTTTTAAATCGTGTGGCGCCATTTTTTAATATATAGGCCTGAAATTTGCAGGGGTTATTGTTGAATACTTATATTTTCATTAAAAAATTTCCGGAAACTGCAAAATCAATTAAACTCGGAGCTCGATGCTGCGGCGCTCATTATCTAGCGCTAGCGGTGTGAGGGGAAGGCCAGTTCTCAGTGAAGCCTTGCGTAAAACCGGTCTCGGGTGTTTAAAATCGATTGCGCTTGAAAAAAATCTTCATTATGTTGACTTCTTCTCAACTGATTGCTTTCATTTTTTTTATTGGGGTAGCTCGACGAGATAGGAATTAATGACGGTGGTAAGGTTAATAAATACAAAAAATATATGCCAAAGAAACATTAAAATTTTATTATTTCACATTTATATATTCAAATTGTTTTGTAGATTACGTTGCATTACATAATATTAATTTTTTTTTTGCTTTTTAATAGGAGACTCGTCTTCATTACCAGTACTACTATCATTGTAAATGTTATTCAATATTATGTCTGATGTGTCGGCATTATCGGCACCACAGCCATCATTATTGTTATCACCACTTGAACATTCATCTCTCTCTAGCTCAAAAAAATGATTTATGGCATATTTATTATCTTATTAATTTTACTAATAGTAACAAAAAAAAACTGGGTTCATTCATTGGGTTCATTTTAAACAGCCATAAATTGGCGCGTTGTGACGTCAACACCCTGAAATCCAATCACAGAATTAACATCACAGAGGGTGTCTCTGTTCAAGATTGTTTATTAATCTTGGTCTCTGTTAACATAACATAACCTCTATTTATTGACAGCACTCAGCACTTTTCTACTTTAGGTAAATTATCAGCGGCACCTTTAACATATCCCTCTTCCACTTGATTCCATTTTGATTGTAGAATTAATAAAACATAAACCAGAAACTGATAAAATAATATTTTCACTCCAAACAATACAAACATAAAAATATAAATTTAACGTTGTAGGTTAGTCATCTGATGTGTAATGTCGGTGAAGGTTAAACCTAAACTACAGTACAAAATATTAACGTCCGACGCTTTCACGAATAACTTGTGCGGCATTTATCTGGATTCTGATTGGCCAATATTTACACGTCCACTGCTTTAGACCAATCACAGTACAAGCATTACAAATTGAAATTCTGAGAAGTTTTAGAGGAAAGTTTTCTTTAACACACAGTTAGAATCTATTACAAACTAATTATATCCATAATCTCATTGGTTTTCCGGGTAGATACGTAATTCTGGCGCGTAAAAATGCCCGTTTTAAAAAGCAGTGAAATTATCAGCATGTTGTTTTAACGATATTTTCTTAGTAATAATTCTTATTAGAAAAGTAAATTCTTGCAAATTAATAAAATGTTTTATTTTATCATTTTCACGACACAAATTGTTAAAATAAAATTAGTGGGAAAACCCTATTGTAAATAAGTTCGATAGGAATGTTCAGCTGCAGCACCCTTTCTAGGAGGAAGACTCGCCAACTGAAAAGATGACCTTGATGTGGGCTTCCTAAACTCTAAACATCTTAAATCATTTAAACTTCCAGTGGATTTATTCGTAGAGTAGATAACAGTAATTATTTCACACCCGACTTTTCTAATGTCTTTGTTATTACTTTTTTTATCGTAAAAACTTCGAATTTCTGAGTCCTGTTTTTCACTCGTTGAATACTTTTAATATTTTATTTTTTATTATACATTTTTTGTATTTATTAACCTTACCACCGTAATTTATTCCTATCTCGTCGAGCTACCCTAATAAAAAAAAAAAATGAAAAGAATCAGTTGAGTACAAGTCAACATAATGAAGATTTTTCAAGCGTAATCGCCTTTAAACGCCCAAGATCAGTTTTCCACAAGGCTCCACTGAGAGTTGCCTTTCTCCCCACTTCACCGCTAGCGCTAGATAACGCGCGCCGCAGCATCGAGCTCCGAGTTTAATTGATTTTGCAGTGCTCAGCAACGGCCGATCAAGTGCCGAAAATTTTTTATTGAAAATATAAGTATTCAACAATAACTCCTGCAAATTTCAGTCCTTTATACTAAAAAATTGCATCACACGATTAAATAAAAAAAAAAAAATTATCTCGGCTCCAGAAAGTCGGAGCAAATTTTTTTTTCTGTAAATTTGTAGAAAAATGCTAGTAATCGATTGGCAACAATGGCATTCCAACATAATTTAAAAATCTCAAAGATATTAAAGGTTTTTTGGCGTAAAAAAAAATCGATTTTTCGACCGGTTTTTCGCATATTAGCGATCGTTTCGTGATATGCGCAATTATTGCACATATTAGCGCAACTGTTAAAGAAACGTTTCGGACTGGTTCAGTATAAAAATATGATGGCCTGTATCAGCATTGGACATTGAAAAAAACGTGTTTTTTTTTAGAAAAAAATCGATTTCTGCAAAGAATTTGTGATATCTGTAAAAACGCTCTTATTCGACTTATATTGAACTACGCTTTCACCGAGGTTTGTTAAAAATATCTGTTTTTCCCTTAGATACAAATATTTTAAAAAATTACGATTTTTAGCGGTTTTTAATTAACTTAGCAATTTGTTGAGACCGGACTGGGCCAGCTCGATCCGTATCAAAACGTTACACAACTTTGCCATGTAACTTTTTCTTGTACAACGACAAGTTTTTTTAACGTAAAAAACTATTTTTCGCCAACTTTGGCCGCCATTTTGAGAAGGATGCATGTTCGTCGTTTGTTTTAAAAATAGTATATTGAATTCTACGGAAAATTTCCGATTTTTAGATACCTTGGTTTGCTGTTAATAATGTTTGCAAAAAAACGCAATATTCTCGACCGATTTTTTGGACTATATTGAAAACCAATTTAGAGAGAAACTTAATAATAATCCCGAAGAAAATTTTGCTGTTTTTGGAATAAAAATTGACAAAATTATAAAAATATTTAAGACAATTCGCTTTTTCTTCAAACGTTAAAATAACATGACTTTAATGAAAAGTTTTTGAAAATTATTTTTAGAATTATGCGGCGCGGCGGTCTTCGGAATCCTGGTATCTCGAAAATTGTTGAAACTACTAGACAATTATCAAACTTATTATTTTTTCAGACTCATAGTGGAAAGAGGAATCAGGATGCAACATGCTTTAAAATTATTGACCTGGAGCTACCGACAGTTCGGAGGGTCATGATAGTTTACCGTTTGTAATGCCTGTTTTTTTGTCAGTCATATGAGCTGATTTCTTATGTCTTTAGGCATACGAGTAGGGCGTCTCCTGATGGGGGAAAAGTTTATTCAATTATTTCGAATTTTTATACATTTTTAAAAATTATTATTAACCGGTAAATACCATATTGTATGCTATCCGAATATGATACGTAAATGTCTAATGAAAAAGGCATACAAAAGTACCATACTTAATGGCATACCGATTGACCGTCACTGAGTTGGTGGCATACAAGGTCAAAGTTGAATAAATTCAATGTAACTTTTTATGATCGCTAACTGTATGCCATTTAGTTTCTTTCGTTTTAAATCTATAAAATAATTGGCATATCGTTTGACCGTTGCTAAGGGGGCCACGTACACACTCAAAGCTGCATGTACTGAAGGTAACTTTTTGTGATCGTTTATTGTTTGCCATTTGGTTTCTTCATTTACTATGCAATTTTTAACCTATTAAATAATTGGCATACCGTTTGACCGTAGCTAAGGGGCGGCATACACGGTCAAAGTTGCATAAATTCAAGGTAACTTTTTATGATCGTTAACTGCATGCCATTTGGTTTCGTTTGCCCCACCCTGTATATGTAGCGCTAATGACTTCCAACCCCAAGGTCGAACCATAGTTGTAAGGGAATTATTATATTTTTCATATCGCCTAACATAATGACTACAATGTCAGTATCCGAGCAGCGTATTAATACATTTAGTTGTAAATTAATATTACAGACATGAAATTCATTTTTGTATTTGCTTGTTCGTTCCCCTTACAACTAGAAGAATAATCTATTTTCCTGCAAACCTCCATCTTTTACAATGTAATTATTATTAGATTTATAGTATAAAATGTTCTCTATAAACGCAGATCATTATGGCAACACTGCAGCTGTCATTTCATGTGTTCCAAAAAGGTACTTATAAATTAAATTATAAACAGCACAGTGACGATCAATTGGTATGCCAATTATTGTAAAGGTTCAAAACTCCATAATAAACGAGGAAACCAAACAGCATACAGTTAACTATCATAAAAAGTTGCCTTGAGTTTATGCAACTTTGACCGTGTGAACCACAGGCTTGGCGACGGTCAATTGGTATACCAATTATTGTATACGTTCAAGACTCTATAACAAACGAGGAAACCAAACGGCATACAGTTAACTATCATAATAAGTTGCCTTGACTTAATGCGACTTTGACCCTGTGAACCACAGGCTCGACGACGGTCAATCGGTATGCCAATTATTGTATACGTTCAAGACTCCATAATAAACGAGGAAACCAAACGGCATACAGTTAACTATCATAATAAGTTGCCTTGACTTAATGCGACTTTGACCGTGTGAACCACAGGCTCGACGACGGTCAATCGGTATGCCAATTATTGTATACGTTCAAGACTCCATAATAAACGAGGACACCAAACGGCATACAGTTAACTATCATAAAAAGTTGCCTTGAATTTATGCAACTTTAACCGTGTAAACCACAGGCTCATCGACGGTCAATTAGTATGCCATTATTTTTCCCATATTTTTTCGCTGTCGATCTTTATAACTTTGACTGTCACCAGCTCAGTGACGGTCAATCGGTATGTTAACCTACAGAAAAAAGTTCATGCGGTGAACTATTAATTTCTGAGAAAGTCAAAAATGCCACGTTTGAGCTCGTATGCCACGGACACAGAGACAACTAATTTGTATGCCGTTTTCATTAGGCATTTACGTATCAAGTCATTTTGAATAAACTTTTCCCAATTAGGACACACCCTAGTCGTACGTTTAAATACATAATAAATCAGCCTATATGAATTAACAAAAAAACAGGTATTGCGAACAGTAAACTATCATGACCCTCCGAACTGTCGGTAGCTCCAGATTCTTATTATAATTCAAAACTATTAATTTAATATTCATGCTGGAAACATTTTTCTATTTTGCCAAATTTCAACCAAACCTTGGACTATAAATTGGGTCTATTGAATGTTAACAAGGTGTAACTGAACGGTCTATTTTTATAGTAAAATATTGAATTTAATTCTTAGTTTATTTTTAAATACGATGACCAACATTGCGGTCTATAAAACTAAGTATTTAGTTTTACTAGCGATTCTAATACAAGCTCTAAACAAAAAAACGTGATGTTCTTAATGGTACAATGTTCAAGCATTAACATAAAAACCTAAATAAATATGTATAGAATAATGAGACAGAAACTGATACAAATGGAGAAGTTGCAGTAGTAAATAGTGCGGAACATAGTAGTTAACATAATATTTGTTTTACATATACATTTAGAAAAAAAAAATATATTCTTTGATAGAGTTATAACTCCTTGCAGAGAATAATATATTCCAAAGATACCCTTCTAAAACCATACCTAATTGATCATAGAGATACATTTTTCATATCATTGTGTTTTGTATCGAATTCTGAATAATTTCCACACTACCCGTTTGTACGTTGCCGCGTTTCTTTTATACACAATATGAAAAAATTCAATGGCAATAGTAGACTAGCGAGGATTTCAACTTAACCGATAGCAAGTGGGCCCTGTTGCGACCCCTGATGAAGCGGGCCCCCTCAAATATTAAAAAATATAATAAAAAATTTTCGCCTCCTTTGTTTCTTAGTGGCCAATATTTTCAATCTCAGTGCGCCATTGTACAACCGTATGAAATTTGGGCGGTAGATTAATGTTAACTGGAGAAAGAATTGAAAACACTGATCTATAAACACTATTTTCTTATGAATAAAAAAATGAACACGGAATGGGTCGTAATAATTTTGGTAAAAAAAACAAAAAATACTGCCGACTATACTGACGGACGTTTTGCCAACCATGATAACATCACTGGGAAATAATTAAATTTAATAATATACCAATTTTACAACAAAGTCAATTTATTTTCAAGAAGAATATCCTATAGTCAAAAATATCTCTATTGATTACATATTGTTTATCTTTATGTTTTATTAATATATTCTAGGTGGTAGCTCATGTCACGTATTATTTGGCACCCGTTTTAAACCCAATATGACTGCATAACATTTTCTTAATCCCACATATCTCTATTATTTTTTAACTAATTTTGAATTTTTCTCTTTAATATACAGGATGTTTCACCTAAAATTATACAGATCGATATCTTCCAAACCAAGGAAAATATTTAAAATTTGTAGCATTGCATATGCTACATTTTTGATTTATAATAAATTTAAAAATTAAATTAGGGCATAGTAAGTTAGACCACCCAGTATGTGGATAAATGTATTACTGGTTACCGTGAAAAATCTCATGAAAAGAAATTTATTAGACAAACATAAATATTTTTTTATTCTTTCTTTCCTGCAAAAACATGCTTCACATGCAGTAAATATCTAAATAAATAATAATGAAAATAATGCGGCACCGTTTCAGACAAATAACACTGCACTTACAACTTGTTCAGGTTGAAAAGCACTTGACACCTTATTTTGGGTTAACACCGAAATATGGTAAACACACGACGTCCTCTCTTCCTGGCTGGGTTAACAGCATGTTTTTTTATGTACTTGTTTTATTTATTCCTTCAGAAACACATAGTAACACACTCTCTATTTTAAGGTTATATTGTTGTTATAAATTTCAATTTATTGTCTCCTCTTCTTCTTCTTATCTTTCGATTTTGCCAAGTGCACAAGTTTGTGACTTGGGTTTGTAATTAAGACCTGCGTGTCGGATCGTTTAATTTTTTTTAAATTCAGAAGACTGCGTTAGGAAGCCTAGCCATCTTGGCGTCCCTTTCAGGCGTGGTCCATTGAAGGAGCAGGTTGTGCTTAGGCTTGGGACTGTAGCCTATTTATTAAATTTTGTTAAGCCGTAATTTTTTGATTCACGCCATAAGCTTAGGCTTATTGTCGAACCTGAGCCCCCACAGGTCACTTGGGGTAAGTCTTGCGAATTGATGTTTTAAATTCATTTTTGTAAGGTGTATTTTTTTATATCTTAGGGTTGCCAATATCCCTCATATGAGACAATTTTTTTGGTGTGAGATAATTGGTATATCATCTTTCTGATGTAACGGCCATATGCATGGTCGTGTTTTAAGAAGAGAGGTCAATAATTGATGGAATCTAAGTCGAGTCGATTTTTTTTTACCATGGAGTACAGTGGAGACGAATTTGAGAGTGGAGGCAGCATGCTGTAGAGGGGTCCTTACAGTAATACCTGATTTTGAAACGAAGCTACACCAGGGCCTTCTGTTTGGTGGTATTGTTTATAACATTTTTTGTTGATTTAAAATTTCACTTTTCATATATTTTTTTAGTATTGTAAGAAATGGTACCATTTTAATTAACGTTTTCAAATATTCATACAAATTTTCACATTAATATTTTTACCTATAATTTTTTTAAATAATGCTTGTTAAACCTTGGTCATAATTTAATATATTTTTTTTATCAATCATTCAAATTTTAACTTAACTCAATTTTTTACTATTGCTTATTAAATTTATTCAACTGTCCCATAATCAAATATTAAAGTCAACTTATTATTAACATGTGTGTTTCCTTTCTTTTACTCATTTAGCTGGATATATATTATTGGTGAGCTTATTACATAACTTAGGTACTCAGTATTGTTTTCCTTAGCTTTCACAATACTCCTGGTTCATATAGTAAGTTAAGGTGGCGCCCTGAACATCTATTTTTCTTTATGTATATTTATATTCACTATTTTATATTTTTTTATATATACAGCAAGTTATCAAATTGAGTAACTATCGAACCACGACCTCGCTTTCCCATAACGCAGAGCTGCCGTTCGCACAATTGAAACACTTCCTGGTTTTAAGCCAAGGGGTGTTACAAATTCGCAAAAAGGGTTATGAAGTGACACATATGCAATTATTCATTATATAAATAATGGCGTCGTCTCTTGGAGTTTGGATATTGCGACGCTGAGAAATAATTATTCCATGGTAGGAAAGTTGAAATTACAATATCTGTATAGTATTTTAATTCTGAATATTTTATAAAGTACACATTTTTCCATTTAATTGCTTTAAAAGTTCAATTCTTACTTGCTAGTTAAACAAATCTAGTTGGTTTGTATTAGCAAGCTGTAACATTCATAACAAGCATACAAATACAATCATTTAATAAAAAACAACACTTAAAACGTGCGATTGGAGCAAGGGCCACTCATCTGGTACACAGATGGATCTAAGATGACTGAGGGGGTGTAGGAGTGGGAGTAGCACGGTCTAAATGTAGGCTATCCAGAGCCCTTGGCAACACCCTAACCAGAAATTTACGCTATAGATCTGTGTGTCCAGGAATGCCTAAATAGGAATTCGAAGGGCAAATATCTATATATTTTCAGATAGCCAGGCAACATTAAAGGCTTTAAGGTCCTATAGCTTCGAGTCTAAAATTGCCTGGGAATGTAGACAACCCCTGAAGCAACTGGCTAAAACGACAAGGTTCCCTTGATGCGGGTGCCAGTGCATGAGGGAATACAATGCAATAAATTAGCTGATAGCTTTGCAAAAAAGGAGCTGAAACACCATTCTTCGGACCCGAATCGTTCTGTGTTCTATCTAAGGGACACATAACGGTGGAGATCCAAAAATGGGAAAGGAACAGAAAAGTCCTACTGGAGGAATACTCCAGGCCAAACACAAGCGAAAAAGTTTTTAACTTATTCGGCAAAGACTACCACAAGGCGTCTCAAACTCGAAAAGTCCGAATTAAGGCTGATTACAGGTAACTGCCCCTTAAGGTACAATCTCAAGAAAATACGCAATATAGTAGACGATAAATGTAGATATTGGGATGCTACAACTGAAACTGCAGAACAACTACTTTGCGAATGCAAGGTGTTAATTCGCATTAGGTTAAAGTACCTGGAGCAGGCGGAATTAACGCCTGAAGACATAGTGGAACTAGCCCCCAGGAAAGTCATAAGCTTTGTAAAAAGTCTTGGAATTTGGGTAACAATTAGTTGTAGGAAAATTCACAAAAGATCTTTTAGGTCGAAATGAAGTAAGACTACTCAATGTCAAGCGACCCCTGAAACGATCTACAATCATTTAAAAAAAATACATAATTTGAATTCAATATCAACAATCGATACATGAACAAATCGACAACAGAAAGGAAATAATAACTAAACGAGAAACAGATACTTTAATTAGGGGTTTATAACTGTTATAGTAGACAACATTTTTAATAAAAATTGGCAGCTACTGGAAGCGACTGGAACCTCCCTACCCGGTGGATCTTTGAAGCCGAAAAGAACAAAGCTGTATAGTTGTTGAACAGGAATGCACGTGACGTGACGAGTTTCATGGCGCAATGACTCCGCGCATCGCAAGTGCCACGCGAAAACCGACCTTATGCTTCACATTTGCTTTGTTTTGAATTTTTTTCACTGAAACCAAATCGAGGGTGCAACTGTGATATATCGTTGAAATCGGAATTTTAACGGCTTTTCAATGGTTCGATTGCAAATTGTAAGTAATTATAAAATAAACAACTCGTTGTGCCAAAACTGCGCTAAACGTAATCCGATCCCAACCAAAATCTTTTCAGATTTTCTGAAGCGCTAAAGAAACCCTCATGCAAAGTTTCACCCAAATCCGTTCAGTACCATGACACATACCCACTCACACACACACACACACAGACATTTTTCAGAAACCACTTTTTTGGATTCCTGGGATCTCAAAACGTAAATATTTGATGTTATCTCAATTTTCGATTTTGGACCAATTTCAGTAACCTCTCACAATTTTTTGGTGAGGTTAAAAGAATCACTAATTGCCCATTTTGGTTCACGCACATACTATATCGACGCCTCAGTTGAATATCCATCGTAGCTAATATAGTATGGCGAGTAATAGCACTACAACTAGCGTAAATCCTATTAAACAACTCCGCCACATCATTTACATGTTCTTTATATACATTTTTTAGGTAACCCCATCTAGTGGGGTCAAATCTGGTGACCATGCTGGCCATTTAATTGGTTCATTTGTCCCTATCCAAGAGTTCGGACAAGTATTATTTAAGTAATTCGTAACAATGACTGCGTTATGAGGCGGAGCCCCATCTTGCTGAAACCACGTGTTCTGTCGAATATTCAGTACAACGTCGTTAAGTAAGTCCGAGAGAACATTTTGAGGAAATTTAGGTATCTTCGTTCAGTCAAAATACCCTCGTACAAGTAAAATCCTATTATAGCGCCACTTAATATGCCGCATCACACATTTGCACCAAATATTGACTGATTTCTTGTTGATCGCATCCATTTTGAGTTTTTATTAGACCAGTAGCGGCAATTATACTTATTTACAAGACCATTGTTATGAAAGCGACTTTCATCACTCCACAAAATATTTTTAAGAATTGAATCATTTTCTTCGCACACTACTAAAAATTTTGTCATGAAATCTATTCTTCGTTCATAATCACCAAGACGTTATTGATGAACAAGGTGAATTTTGAAGGGATAATGCTTGTTGTCTGTTGGCAAGAAGTAATTGAAATTGCTTGCAACCAAGGAGTCCCGGAATCGAATCCTGGCTAGGGTATGGATGTTTAGTGATGTTTTCATATGTTACCGAGTTGGTAGTAGTGGACTAGATGAGGTTGTGTGAGAACAACACGGCTAGTTGATGTACCACTCTTGAGTTCGAGTCTCAGCTGCGGCGGATGGCAATATCGATGTCGTAGGGAATGGTCGTTGTATAATTGTCTATGTGTATGTGTTCTAGTTGAGTGGTGAAATAGCTAATGCTAAACTCCGTCAGGACGTTAATCTAAATAAGGCGTTAAAATATGCATTTTTGGGGTCTCGAACGATGCACCTGCCTCAATGAAAAGGGTTGCCGAAGTTCTTCTCGAACAAAGCTCAGTGTAATATAAAGCTCCTCTCTGAAGATGGAACCAAAATGAAGGTTTTTGATGATTATCTCGAAGAGGGAAGGGAAGAGCTTCACCTGGAAATTTATCTGATGCCGTAACTGGATCTACTATCATAGTGGAAACTCTGTTCTTATATACCCTCTTCTCTAGATCCTTTTGCCACAGATACACTTTTTCATTTTCATTGCATTTTTAGGGTCTCGTACGATGCACCAGCCTCAATCAAAAGGGTTACAAAGTTGACTGTATTATAAAAATTTTGATTTCTATGGTTGACTATTCTACAAAGGTTAATTGCCTCAAGTCCTCCTTCTAGAACTTCCTTGTCTTTTGGGTAAGGCCCAGTAACCAGCAATATTAATAGGATGTTATGTTCAATCTTTCGGTGCACCATATTCTACAGCACCATTTTGATCGCCTAACTTTTTCAAAAAATTTTATATTTATAAATTTCAAATGTTATATTGGGTGCTTTAAAATGATCGGTCTTGTGCTGAAGACTTGTTCTCTAACTTTGGTAAAGTGTCATTAAATGGAAATATAATTTAATTACATCATTTAGCTTCAGTTTTTCCTCCGGAATTATCAACGCCATCATAAAAAGTTTAAGAACTTGCGTTCCTTTACCATCATCATCTTCATATAATTTGCAATGCTATTAGTTGAATGCCTGCACTAGATGTACATGAGAAATTGAGTCTTTTAGGTTACCTTTACAAAGAAGAAGGCAGTATAATTCGACAAGAACTCACGCAATTTGAAGATTCCCGACGCTATAAATAACGCATCTGGTTTCGGGAAAATATAGCGTGGAACAGTCAAATGGAATAAATTCAATATTTCTATTACTGTGCATATTAAAAAAAAATCCCGAGACACGTCGATTTTGAATTCTGGAATGACATCCTGCAATGTACAAATTTCATCCCTAAATTCAACCCTCTTCAAGTGACATTTGCAACCCCTAAATTTTTAAATAGGAAGTAGGGGCTTGTGGTACCTCGTGTGAACGGTCTTTTCATTCTCTATTCAAAAATGCTATGGTATTAATATTTATTGCAAAAATTAATGGTAAAAAAATTAATTCATGTGCCTGACGTAATACACAACAAAAAACTTAATAACAATATAGTAAATGTTCAAAATGAGTTCCTTGAACGTCTTGGCAGCATACTAATTACAAATAAAAATATCTTCTAACATTTTCAACCATCCGAGGCGTGACCGACCTAACCGTTATTCATCCGTTATTCTTCTACCTAAGTCAGCTATATCGGGTGGCTTAGTTTTGTATATCATACTTTTCACATATCCGTAGAAAGAACTCTAAGGGTGTAAGATCAGTAGAACATGCTGGCAATTCTAGCGATCCTCGCCTCCCTTGTATTGCCGGACATCGATTCGGTAATGGGATAGTGTTCCATCCTGCTGGAACCATATTACATCCGCTGGAACTTGTGAGTTTACTTGAGCAGGATATAAGTTCGCCAAAGTTGGCACGCCATTATTTTGGAGCAGAGCTAAATAATTATCTCCATTCAAAGTGCATTCAATAAGAAAGGGACCAGTGACATGGTTTTCAATTATCCCCGCCCAAACATTAACCTTTTTAGGATTTTGCGTATGTAATTCTCTCATCCGGTAAGGATTTTCAATAGCCCAGTAGCGACAGTTTTGACGATTAGCATGGCCATGAAGAGTAAAAGTGGATAATATCGTTATCTAACCTTTGAATCATTTATTCACAAAAATACGTTTCTCTATCAAAATCGTCTTCACTAAACTCCTGAGTTGAGGCCAGTTTATAGGGATGCATTTTATTTTCTTTTAATACGCGAATAATTGAGGAATGGGAAACATTCAATGTTATTTGACTTGAATTATGTGGATTTTCTTTAAACTCAAGCAGTATATCTAATTTGGCATCATTTCTCATTGCATTGGAAACTTCTTTTTTTATCTGACGTACATGTCCATTTTCGCAAAACTGCTGTTCAAGTTTGTTAATTGTACCTTGGGATATAGGTGGCAAATCAGAAATTTTTTTTTAAATAGGCAAGCAACTTTCTCCTGTGATCGTTCTATCTATGTAACCAACCATCTGTAAAATTATTATTTTATGCATTTCGTTTAAATAAACCATGTTTAGAAATTTCAGTAAGCAATACTCAAACGATACGCAAAATACTGGCATCTGTTTATTGCTCAATCGATACGGCGGTTTCAATAAAACTGGCAGCATTTTGATGTTTTATGTCTTCTTTTTATTTGATAATGTTGAAAAAGAACAAATTGTTTTTGCTAGCCTGCAAGAACAAAAATTTGTAAGTTTTATGTTTTTCGTTTGTTGTAGCGAATTTCGTCAAGCAGACCGTTAACTTTTACAATAAACATTAAAACCATAGCATTTTATAGAAAATAGAATAGAAAATGAAAAGACCTTTCAAATGAGGTATCACAAGTCCCTACTTCCTATTTGCAACTCTCACTCTAAACGGGTTAAATTCAGGGGTGATATTTGTACGTCTCGGAATTTATAAATATACACAATAATTGAGCTGAATTTATTCCATTAGGCTGTTTCACACTGTATGTTCATATAGAATTGTAGAAACTATGTGCGGTGGCTTTTGTAAATGCAAATGCATTTTTGTGATTTTTACATGTAGGATAAAAAATTTTTTTATATTATAAAACAATACTAGATTAAGCATAATATGGTGCTTATACCGTGTTACGGACCTCTAGCATATGCGACCCACCATACGCTTTAGCGTTTTGTGGGCCGCATTATAACAACTGCTACACGCCCGTAACACATTTCGCTATTCTCCACGGGAGGGCGATATATTTGTGACACGTGATCAGCAGAGGAAACGGAAGCAACCATTGTTTTTGGCATGGGTGGTGTTAATTAGTTGGTAATTCTTCCAACCTCGGCTTTATCCAAGGCATCCTGGTGGATTTTAGAATTATCAACACAAGAAAATTTCCTCAATCTGTTGTTGTTCCGTTTAGCGGAATATTTTGTGTTTGTGAGTAAATTTTATCTGCGGAAGCAGGAATTTAATTACACAAGGTAAGCTAACCTCTTCACGCCATCTTGCCCGTTCTCTACCCACGTGTTTCGCAAATTTGCAGGCTTTCCTTTGGAAATACCGTGTCAACCTGAAAGGCGGACTCGACCCCATTTATCCGACTGTGGCTTCCAGGAGTTTTGGTGGATTGTTCCCTCATCAGTGAGGTAAATTATGTTTCATTTGTAGGTTATGTCAGAATTGCTCACATTAAGCACGCTTCACGTGCATTTCTGACTTTGTAAATTTAAATCGTGATATCTTTAGGGTTCCACGGACGGGGCTTCTACACACGTCAGTGAGAGTTCCACGGACGGGGCATCCACACACAGTGGAAGGTTCCAGGGCTGGTGAGGCTACCATCAACCCCATCCTTGGGTCCATTTCTTGTGTCCCGAAGACATCTACGTAGGGCTACAGTTCCTCCACGTCCGGTCTCGGTATCGTACCACCCTGAATAAGTGTGTTGTATTTATGTTTATTTTTTTACTTACCGGGGACCACCTTCAGTGGTTCAGCTGGATTTCAATTCATACGTTTGCATTTTTAACTTGTATATATTTAAGGATTTTATGCATTTACATATATTTAAGGAGGTTCTTTAAATCAAACCTTTGTGGCAGAATCTATGACAATTTTTGAGGACATTGTAAACCGATGTGTAGCTACGCGAGGCATTTTATGAATGTTGTAACTGATTAATCGTGAAATATTTGCCACACCTTGTGAACATCGCTAGGTTATATGCTAGAGAACCAATATCTGTAAATTGTTTAATATAGTGCATTTCATTTTTAAAGAAAGTGTCATTATTTCGTCTGCAACCACTACATATGGAAGCCTCAGTGATTTGTTAAGTAAGTAAACTAATAATTTATCATAGTTTATGTAAGCTTGGGCTTAACGCCCTGAGATAGTCTGAGCTAGAGAAATTTTATCGTAGGCACGTACATCACTTTCCGGGTAAGTCAGTGCCTACGATATCTGCTACGCTACAGTAGCCCAAGTGATTTCGTTACGTAATATCTGATAATCATTAATATCCAACGTATCTATTTGTTCATGTACGTGAAACTCGTAGCAACCGTGTGGTGATTTAGTTACACAATATTCAAAATATTGTTATTAAATAATTTTTTGGAAAACACTTAAACACCATCAATCTTATTTTTTAAAAAGGTACTAGCAGACGTTTTTTTTTTTTTTAGATTTTGTTTCTCACCTCTGACCTCATAATCAATATTTTTTAAATAGATTCCTTATAACAAATGCAGAAGTCTCCTATTTACCGTTTTCAAGATATAGGAAGTTTTTTGAGAAATATGAGAAAGGATGACTACCGAGGTTTTATTTCTAACAGACAAAATATAAAATTGAAAAATCATTAACATGTAACGAAAATGTCGCCCATTACCAACCTGCGTAAACACATTGTATTGAACGTTCAATAATCTCCAAGTTGATATTTTCCATTTCAAAGCAAATTCGATGCTTAGATCGTCTAAATTATTTGATCTAATAAAATAGACGTACGTTTCTAAATAATAAGAAAAAATTCAGTGGGGTTAAATTAGGTAAACGTGGTGGACTTTAGTTAAGAAATAACCAACATTTTCGCTGCTTGGAAAAAAATTTGTTACTAAAACCATGTCGACGCGAAAAAACTCCAAATATCTAGAGGCAATCAAACTTCTTTCAAAGAAGTAAGGCCATAAAAGACGACGATCATTCCAGCCCATACATGTACTTGAACTCTTGAACCCAGTGAGGATTTTCTTGCGACTAATATCTACAGTTCTGATGATTTACCGTTCCAGTCAAGCAAAAAGTCGTTTGAGTTGAAAACATAGTAAACACAAAAAGTTGAGATCTTCGTCACAGCATAACGTATCTTCGCAAAATTGTAAGCGACGATCTGGATAATTGTCATCCAAGTCTTGTACTAATTAAACTTGATAAGGGTGGTACATTTCATTTTTAACAATTCTACAACTGCGGGTTGGTGAACATTATTATTTAAACCAAATTGCCCAGTTGAAATATAGAATTTTCCTTAATTCAAGTTATATATTTAATTTAGGGTCTTCGCTGATTTCAGGTCTGTCTGTTCGAGATAAATTTTTAACACTACTAGTTTCCGGAAATATTGATACTAGTCTACTTACAATTGATCTTGAAATGTTTCATTCAGAATGTACTTCGTTAAACAGGCCACAGACCTCCTCGTGAGATTTTAATTTATTATCATATCCAACAATGATTAATACCTCAATTTTCTCCCGTTCAACTAAGTGGGCCATTTTTCTCACTCTAGCAGTCATTAAATAAAAAATTTTAAAACTCTGCACGGCAAAATCAAACTTGACAGTAACACTAACAGGATGAATGGGTTTAATGATGTGACTGTTTCGATTTAGAATACTCTTCGTATTAGATTACGATTTCTTTATTTGATTTGAATTATCACAGTACATTAGGCGCTGCTGTCACCCCTGAAAAACACACCGTTTGTGCTCCTCTTTTTGTTTTTTGGTACTAGAATTACTCTTCTCGTGGGCCTTCTATTTCCTCAGTTATTGATTCCGACAGCGTATAAGTCATTGCAATTTCTTTATGATATCCATTTTCTTACTGTTAATTCACAGTGTACTGATCCTTAGTTTATTGATGATCCTCTCAATTATTGTTTGTTATTCGCATATAGGATTGTCTCATTATTTTTAGTTTGTAGCTGTTTATTTTAATGCTTTCTTCATTAGATGTATTCCTTGAACAAGTCCACAGTACTTTCGACTCTTTTCATAACTACTTTTCCCCCTATTAATGTTTACGTTTTCTGCCGTTCCTAGTCTTTGTTTTTTCTAGTAATTGGACGTTATCCCTTTCAGCCCTTGGATAAATGAGGACTACGTATATCCATTTAATCAGACTCCATATTGATTTATTTTTTCAATGAACGGTAGAATCGCCCTTGTAACACTATATATGCCGTTTGAATTATTTGCTTTACATTGTTTACCTTTTTATTTGGTTTGTCTGATATTTTTCTAGGTATTTCAGTTTATTCTTAATCTTTTCTTCATTTTGTGTTATTCTTTGTCGACCAGGCTCTCTTCTGTTGATTGCTTTCACAGTATTTTTACATAATTATTTCAAAGATTTGCTCCCTTCTTTTAGTTTTACCTGTCCATAGTGCATTAAATCGTTGTTTATTTTGTAAATTCCAGGTGCAATAATTCCTCTAAGTCTACTTATTATTTCTAACAGTTGATTCGTTGGTGGTGGCCAGTCTGTTTCTTGTATTTATTTCGTTCGTTTTACTTTGCGCTTTCTTCCTTTAGTTTTTTGATAAATATCTGATATGTATTTTCTCTTGTGAGTATTCTTGCATCTTCTATGCATTTTCCGATGTTTGAAAGTTTGGTTTAGTCATTCATCTACTGTAAGGATCTCTACCCACCCTGCAATTATTAAATAAAGTTGGAGTGTAATATAGAAAGTAGATAAACAATTTCAACTGATCGGACTGAATTTTAGTGAAATTTGAAAGGATGCGGTTTTTAAATTATGAAAATATCTCAAAACTAAACCACAAAATGTGCCTCTTAGATAATTCACTCCGTATCTAATTAAAAAGTATAGAGTTAAAAATATATACTGCACTGTAGGACATTTTAAAAACGATTGAAGATTGATGATGCAAAATATTTACGTTTATGATATATGTATAGGTACCTACATAGAGATTTATGAGAGCCTGAGGATATTTATGATCAGACCTTCCTCAAAGTTTGATTTAGACACTATGGGACTAATATTCCACTAATTATTTCAATAAATTAAAATAAAAACTTATTGCATGCGTTATTAATAATATAAATAGAACTTATCCTCTATAGGTCATATCGACGGCCTCTTCCTCACGTGTGATTTTATTTTTAAATATCTTTGCTGTCTTTGCACCCAGCTCACTCATTACTCAACTGTCTCTTTATTGCGGACTTTTTGAGTTTTACACTAAACTTGGCCCTATTAAGCACTCGTTGACGAAACTAACATAGAATTTTTAAATGCACTGTTTAAATTTTCGTCGTCAATGGGCAATTTTTAATTGTACACGTACTTAGATTTTTTTAAATGTCACTATGATTTGAGGAAAATTATTATGTACCCTCCAGTTCGGTTATGTCTTATTTATTGATGTTTTTACCGTTTGTTTTCGAAATTTTTATTGAAGCGACGCTAAACTCAACTACCCTAGGCCACTTTTAACTATCTTCTCTTTATTAAATTACTTTTTGTTTACGAGCAAAATATATTTTATTAGAAATTAATTCAACTTTTTCAGTCATAGCTTCTTTTGATTTTTTATTGACTGAAAGTAAGTGTAATGTCTATTTAATTAGATCATCAAAATATTGTGTATCTTGCAAATAGAGAACTGGAGACCCTTATAATTGGATACTATTGTATATACGAACCTCGCAAACCTGATCATAATTCTCACAGAATCAATTGGCTAGTTTAAGATGTAAATTACCATGCCTTAGTAACTGCAATTATCTTTCATTACATAGATTTTTTTTATTTGCAACCACAGTATTAGCATTATAAGAAGAATTACCATCATAATTCAAAAATCATTGTATTTTTTTCTCAGTATTGTCAAGTATTCAAAGTGGGCTAAGTGGTTAAATGCTTGAATATTTATAATTTTGTTCACTGGATTCTTCCTCTCAAATGACCTATTATTGTTGTACATACACGAACGTGTATTTTTTATAATACTAATTATTACTATTTATAAAATATTTAGATTTATAAATTAACAGACAATTCAATATTCATTCAGGAGACTATACGGAGTAGCCGGAGGGGGCATAGGTACATTTGCTCTCCTTCAAGGGTTACTTGATAATTGTTACTTTCTTTGGTGTTTTTTTAATCGGTCGAAAGTAAGATCGATATATTTTTTATAACTATGATTTAAAAATTGAACTTCCCGTCTTGAGTGTTT
This sequence comes from Leptura quadrifasciata, assembly GCA_963675555.1. NCBI lineage: Eukaryota > Metazoa > Arthropoda > Insecta > Coleoptera > Cerambycidae > Leptura > Leptura quadrifasciata. The sequence continues at coordinate 74,929,324 of OY776674.1, read as the reverse complement.
TTGTAAATTGCAAAGTATAGGGAAACGTATTAAGTGAATAAAGTCCTAAAATTGTTTTTTTTTTATATTGGCTTTGGACATAGTCCATTCGCCACGAAATTTAGAGATATGACCCTACCGAAATTAAGAGAAAATAAGTAAGATAGTAACCAACAGTGAAACACAGGGAACACACGCTTCACGTCAAGGTGCCTTTCATGACGACTTTCGAAAGAGACAAACAAGAAGGGCAACGGAAAGTATAGGTTAATTCACACAGGGTAAAAACAAAGGAAACGACAGCTAAAAGATCTCTACTGTACACAACTTAATAAATTTGAAGAATTTTGATTTAAGGAGCTCGTTTCTAACGACCAAATATAGAAGTGATGTACTGTGTTGTGGTAATGGTATGCCATGATTTACCAGCTCGCCTATTAAAATTTTTATTGCGGTTCTATTGTGCTGGCACGCAAACAGCCAATGGTTCAGATCACCGATGCTGCCGTCACAGTCACAGAAGTGATTTTCGATCAGGTTAATTTTAAATAGGTGAGATTTAAATGATCCATGTCCAAATAGGCACCCGACGTATTTTACATATATGTTTCTACTGCAAAACTCTTCTCCTGACTGTATTGTATTTGGTAGGGTGTCGTATATCTTGCAGTAATGATAATTCTTAACCCTACATACAGATGTCCATTCGCGCATCCATTTCTCCTGTACGTCTGCTCTGAGATTCGTAATGATGTCAGTAAATGGTAGCAATTCAAGGGTAACCCCGGTAGTACTAGCTCTCTTAGCCAAGTTGTCCGCCATTCTGTTACCGCTAATATTCGAGTGTCCTTTTGCCCAAATGTATGTGACGTGTTTATTTATTTTTTCCAATTTCAGGTGTTTCTCTAATATACCCACTAGAACTTTATTATGAAAGATGTGTTTCATTGGATCGGAAAAAGCTCGTAAGATGGACTGAGAATCGGTGACGATTAGAAATGCGAAATAGGTTGTGCTGTTTTGTAGTGCCCAGTCTAAGGCTTGGCTGATACCAATTGACTCAGCACTGTATATAGAGCATTTTGCATCTAGTTTGGTCAGTAACTGTTCATTCGTATTTTGGATGAAAACTGCACAGCCTACACCGGTCGATGGCTTAGACCCATCTGTAAATATTTTACAAGGATTCGGGTACCGGGATACAATTTCAGAAAATATTGCGTTATGGTTATCTTGAGAAGTATATTCTGGTATGATGACGGTGGGTTTTACAAATGAGATATCGTATGCTGAGTTGAAAAAGGGTAGATGCTTGGACTGGGAGACAGAGTTGTAATCCAAAGATTTAGTAAATGCGTTTGCAAGAACCGAAGATGTTTTATTTAGCCAATACGATATTGCAAAATCGTATGCAGAAAGTTCAGCCAGTTTAGCAAGAAGTGCATTATCTGCTCGGCTACGATATTTTATTATAAATTTTTGGGCAAGAAATTCCCGTCTTAGCGTTAATGGGGGTTCATTACATTGTGCTAGAAGGGCAGCAGTCGGAGTGCTTTTAAGTGCGCCAAGTACTAGTCGTAAGGCTTTGTATTGGAGCCTGTCTAATCTGGTAAGTCTTGATTTTGTGGCAGAGCCATAAAGAAAACAGCCATAATCTAAAATAGATCGAGTATAAGATCTAAAGAATAGAGTAAAATTGTTAGTTCGCAGCTTCTAGCTGATTAGAAGGTTACTACATAATCAACTATTCTATTTTGTCAGGACAATACAATAAGTAATAAGTCTCACGTTCGAAAACTTTTAATATAGCAACGAAATATTTTAAGATTATTAGATTTTTAGTTAAATATTTCTTTCAAAATAATTCTTGTTTCCTGATGAACGTAAATCGCTAGGAAAATGTACAAAATATTTGATCAATTTTTTGGTGGACAGGATGGATTAACATTTATGGGAAGAAAATATTTATTATAAAAAAATCAAGGTAAAAATTATCTTTCATTGATTACAAGCAATATTTTTAGTCCTTGTTTCTAATTTTAAGCCTTCCGTGATATATGTATTTATTAAAACAGAAAGAAAGTCAGTAAAACATAGTAAAGCACATTAAATGAAAAATTACTTTTTACCACTTTTAGACCCAAATTAATGTTTTACTTTTAAGAAGCCCAACTTCTCAAGTTATAAAAATTAAATTATTTACATGGCCCACACGTGAATGTAAAATATCTGACTAACAGCATTGTTGAATAACTTACTGCCCTAATTGTACTTCCAAGAAATTATTTCTGTTCATCATGTTCTTTGGTCTTTCACGCATATCTCTGCCACATAATATTTCCTAGTTGACAAATAATACATTAATTATGTCGGGCTGTCGTCGACGATTGTATTAGTGTTAAACTAAGTGACAACTATACAAAAGAACTTTCAGTTTTGCAGTTTCTGCTTAGACCATTCAATGTGCCGCTTACGCTCTTATTTATTTATTTACCTATTTATTTTATTTACACTATTAAACAGGTCGTGCAACCCAATTACAGAATAGGAAAAATACACAAAAAAAGAAAAAATTACACAATAAAAAAATAAAGAAGCATAAATTAACAAGAAATATTTTAAATATGGCTGTCCAACACAGGAGAAAAATATGATTAACCAACAGTAAAGAAGCAACGAAATATATTAATTATAAATAACTTTATCTTTTTAATTGAGGGGATATTGCAAGACATAATGTCAAGTGAGCAATTTAAGCTGTTATAGTTGTTACACATACTGTCAAGAATACTCTTTTATATTTGTTTGTGCAGTTTGCAGATAAAATAGATTTGTCTGCCTTGCCTTAGTTCTGGGAGTATGAAAATTTAACATAAGTAAGTGTTAGTATCAATAGAGTAATCAAAGTGGATCAATGGTTTTTTGGTGGAATAAGACCAGCGTTGCATTTCTGTATATTTAAAGGTAAGTTATTTATTAAGCTTAAACACCAATCCTTAACGTGTATTACATTTTGTACCAGTACAACAATATCATTAATGAATAGGATGAAGAAAAGAGGTCCTAAAACTGATCCCTGCAATACACCCAATTCAATTCAATTTAATAAGTATTTATTGTAGGTAAATGGTACAGATAGGTGCCTCACCAGAGCCTACTCCGGAACCGATCGTGCAGCTACCGCGTTGACGCGGCGGGGGATTGCAGGATCGGGTGGGGCAGGCCTGGGTCGGAGAAAAACAACAATGCAAACAAACTAATCCTAAACCCCTTTTACAAAAACAAGTAAAAATAGGTAATAAGATTTAACAAAATGCTTGAAAAACAAGCAACAAAACTTACAAGCTGTACAAATTTTAAAACACTGGCGCACAAAACATTATTAAATTTGATATTTGACGCAGGCACCACAACTCGAACAGGATACTTCAATGCAAGGCTGCGCAGGGCTGGCCTAAACTTTGATTTTAAAAATTTTGATTTCGAAGAGGTTTCAATTTAAAAACAAATGTTGATGGTGTGAAGCAAATTTAGAGACAAAAATGTACAAAAAGAAACGAAAAAAAAACATGCGCGAAAAACATACACAAACAGAACGGAAGAGAGAGACAGTAAAGATTTAAAGATGATCAAAAGGTATGTAATACCAGCGAAAGGTGGATAGGATTAGAGAAAGGTATATTTGTTGAAACTTGGCTACAGTGGTTGCCGGAAAATCGGTAACGTCTGGTACGGTAAGGGGTGTTCAATCTGAAATGGGGCATTATGCTGTCTAATTTGCATTATGTGTCTTGTTAGTGGACTATCGCCCAGCTTGAAAGTAAAAGTTTTGAGAGTTATCTGGACATAGTCCGCTATCAAGGTTATGTCGTTGCAGCGTGTGTATAGGTCTCTGAGGGAGATGTACCTTCCTGAATTTGATATGCGGCGCATGAATTTGTGCTCAAGCACTTTTAGTTTTTTCATTGCCGTGGCCGGTATGCTGCACCACATTGGCGTTGCGTATGTGATGGACGGCCTGACCACCATCGTGTACAACAGTGTTTTATTTTGTCTGTTAAGTCTGCTACATCTGACCATGAGCGGATACAGACTCCTGGACAGGGAATAAACCGTCCGTATTGTCTCATTGATATGTGTGTTGAACATCAGTTGTTGGTTCAGTCTGACCCCCAAGTACTTCACGCATCTTTTGGTTAGAATTTGGCTTCTCCCGATCGAAATTGGAGTAATAATTGTATTTTCGGTAAAGCGACGCATGAAAACTATCGCCTCCGACTTCTCAGCGTTCACCCGAATCTTCCGCCGATCGTAATACTCCGTGGCGTGAGCCATGTGCGCAACAACATATTCGTTGCTTGTGCGTTGTGCGAATGCTCATACATGACCGTGTCATCGGTGTACTTGACCAGCTTCGCATTCGGTATTTCTGGGAAATCGGAGACGTACAAGTTGTACAACTTCGGTGGCAGGCATGATCCTTGCGGGACTGCCGTGCGAATATCCCGTCGTGTTGAGAGTTTATTATTTACTCGAACTTGCAGGGTTCTGCCAGTCAGAAACGAGTGAATAAGTTTTATGAGGTGAATCGAAAAGTTGTAGTCATGTAGTTTATAGATTAATCCCGGGATCCAAATGGTGTCGGAAGCCTTGTTAATATCGAGGAGCACCAATGTCGGCGCTCTTCTTAGGTTGTATTACACTTTGACGTCGTTAACTATCCTAACGACCTGTTGCACCGTGCTCCTGTGCCTCCTGAAGCCAAACTGGGACTCATCAACGATGTGAAGCTCCTCCTGAACAGTATCGAGCCTGATCAGGACGACCTTCTCCACCAACTTGGAGATCGCCGACAGCAACGAGATGGGCTTTGTAACTGCCTGCGAACTTCGCGTTCTTTTTTGGCTTCAGGATGAGAACGACCACTGCGTATTTCCATTGGTTGGGACAGTGCTGTAGCCGCAGGATCGCGTTAACGATATACGTTAATTGCACAATATCTTTCCTCGAGAGATATCTAAGCAGCTTGTATTCTACGCAGTCTTTCCCCGGGGCTTTATTGTTTGGTAAGTTTTTGACAATTTCTGCGGCAATTTCCGAGGGCTTGGTCATGACCTTCAGAAATTCTCGGCACGTCAATTGTATGTCATGACCAATTAGTCAACGACGTCTGTCCGTTCGCGCGTGTCATGGCGGGTATAACCTCCCGCGTATTTTTTAGAGCCCTCGTTAGATTCCACAGCGAGTTGTCCTGAGCATTCAGCGCTGTCTTAGCGTTTACATCACGATTTTGCTGCCAAAGCCGTCTTAGTATGATCTTTTTGTGTATGTCTAGTATGACATCGAGTCGGTCTCTGTTCGGGTTCATGGTGATAGTGGCGGCAACAGTCTGCTTGGAATAATAATAATAATAATAATATTTATTTCACCATGTTGGATACAAATAATGTACATATGGTAGGTCAGAAGTACAATAGTAACATATTAAAATAACAATAAAATTTATATATATTTCACATATATTATAGTACTAATAATACTATTATTATTGGTCTAATTATTTGATTATTGTACAATAAGTCGTCAGGTCAGAACGAAAATATATAGAATATAATAAAGTAAAACAAAGTAAACTGGTACTAACAAAATTTTAAAATCTATATACAGTTATAAATATATATTAGTATAACAAATATGACATGAATGCAAAGCAAAAGAAAAAAAAAATGTGAATTTATCATCAAATCAAAAACTATCATTTAAGAACTCCCTGACCGAATAATACGCCTTTCCTAAGAGTAGCTCTTTGACGTGTTTTTTAAAAATATTAATATTTAAAGATTTTAGGTCATCTGGTAATTTATTGAAAGACTTTACGGCCAGATATTTGGGGCAGTGTTCATACATTGTTGTTCTGTGTTGAGGTATTTCTAAACGCTCGTTATTTCTCGTATTATAATGATGATACTGACTTAGGGTTTCAAAACTTTCATTTTTTGCATAAATAAGGATACTTAAAATAAATGAAGAGGGCAGCGTAAGAATATTTAAAGCCTTAAAGTGCTCTTTGCAGCTATCTCGCGATTTTATGCCACACATATATCTTACTGCCTTTTTTTGTAGTTTAAAGACTCTCAAACTTTCATTTGAAAAACCCCAAGCAGTGATACCGTAAGAAAGAATAGAGTGAAAATTTGCGAAATAATACTTTTTTATGACATCAAGGCTTACAGTATCTTTTAGTTGTTTGATACAATAGCAAACAGAAGCCAATTTTTTGCACATATGATCAATATGTGTCCCCCACCTACAATTCTCAGATATGTATAAGCCTAGAAATTTTGTTGACTCAGCCTGTCTAAGTGATTTATGTGAAATTCTAATGAGCAGGCTGCTATCAGAGGTTATCAAAGTGTTTTTAAACCTAATTAATACGGACTTGTTTGTATTTAATAAGAGCCTATTATTGACTAACCATCTATTAATGGATTCCAATTCTTCATTACTTCTAAGAACAACATTTTTCGGGCAATTATCCCCTACTACCACAGACGTGTCATCAGCAAACAAAAATATATTAAGTGCATTAAGATCGTTTATGTAAATGAGAAATAACAAAGGACCTAATATAGACCCTTGTGGGACACCAACTGTAGTATGAAGCGTTTCAGATCGACACGAATTAATGCTTACTAGATGTGGTCGATTTTCCAGATAGCTATTAAACCAGTTGAGTGCTAGTCCTCTAACCCCGTATTTAGCCATTTTATCTAGGAGAATTTTATGTGAGACCAAATCAAACGCCTTGCTAAGATTTAGAAAGATACCTATGACAATCTCGCCGTTATCCATTTTATTATGAAGTAAATTTAGAAATTTATTGATACAACTAGATGTTGATCGTCCTTTTCGAAAACCAAACTGGTTTTTGTTAAATAGTTTGTATTTGTCAAAAAAGGCTATGATTTTATTTGCTGCATATTTTTCAAAGACTTTTGCAAAAGTGTTTAATAGTGCTATTGGCCTATAATTATTTATATCGTCAGTATCTCCGGATTTTAATATAGGTACGATTTTCGCAATTTTTAATTTGTCCGGGAAAACCCCTACACTAAGAGAAACATTAATCAGGTACGTTAGTTGTTTAGTAACATAATCTTTACATTTCTTTAGCAAATTTGAACTAATTTCATCTATTCCGGCTGAATTGGAATTTTTCAAATTGAGTATAATATCATAGACCTCAGCTTCAGTCGCAGGTTCAAAGAAGAATGTATATAGGTTATTGTTAATATTATTTGATGGGTCAGAGTCGTTATGTGGGATGTTTTTCAATAGTATAGTTGCAATTTCATTAAAATGTGAATTAAAGGCATTTCCTAATTCAACAGAATCGTCTATTATTTTGTCATTAATATTAAGCTTTAAATCATTTATTTTATTCTTTTTATTAGGTTTAATAATATCCCACGCCACTTTAGATTTATTACTTGCATTTGTTAAGATACTGTCGTTATAGTTTCTCTTTGCTTTACGGAGAAGTTGTCTGTAAATGCATTTATACTTTTTATAATACGAGACTATATTAAGGTCCGTTGCGTTCAGTGTCAGGAAGTAAAGATCTTTCAATTTTTTTGATGATACACGTAGGCCTATTGTTAGCCATGGAGTCTTTTTTTGATATGTTCTAATATTCCTTGTTTTTTCAGGAAAAGCTAGATGAAAATAAAATAAAAAGGTATCATAAAAAGCATCAAACTTAGCATTAATGTCATACTCGTTATTGTACATATCTTCCCAGCTTTCTTCACGGATCAATGAACAAAAGTATTCAATGTTATTTTCATTGTTAAGTGCTCTGTATTTAATTTTTTTGTTTTTTTCTGTTGGATTTTTTACTTCCAAAGATAGCATTTGACCATGATGATCAGATAGAGCATTCATTACAACTTTGCTTTCATAATTTTCAGTTTATATTCACACAGATATTATCGATACAATTTTGGAGTCTTGTCGGTTCATTTATAGTTGGTTTAATGCAATATGAGCTTAAGAAATCCAAGAGATCTGAGCATTGCTTATTAGTTGCTAAAAAATTTATGTTAAAGTCCCCACATAATATGATTTTAGAGTTTTTGTATTTACTTACAACCAGGTCGAGAATTATGGTACATTTTTCATAAAAAATATTTAAATCACTATCGGGGCTTCTGTATAGTACAATTACAATCACAAAATCATTTGCATTAAAATAAGTTTTCAGTGCGGCACATTCAAAGTGTTTTTCAACAGCATGAGAGTTGATGTATTCCAGTTTTTCACATTTAATTAGCATTTTCCTGCAGCAACCGTATAAATTCCTCCACAGTATTTTCCAAACCGGCGGTGTATTGATTGCGACACAGCCGACGTAATAGATATTTGGATAGGATTGCAACCGCGATATACATGTTGGATCCTATCTGAGAAGTAGGATTTTAAAAACTTTAAAAAGTCTAAGATAAACCAAAAAACAGAAATAGGTCAGTTTATTCAATATAATACCATGGTCATTTTTTTCTTAGATATAGAGCACGTCTGTTTGAAGTCTCTCATCGATGGCATCAGTTAAAAATTCTATCAGCTTTTAACAAAACCATGTTGCGCATCTGTGATCAAAAGTATTTGCAATGAAAAAAGCATGATCAAATAATAACATTTCAAAATATTTTGCAAAGTTGCAAATTATGACAATTGGACGACAGTTGCGGATATCGGAACGGTTACATTTCTTGAAAACTGGGGCTATCTTAGATAATTTCCACTGAGAGGGAAAATTATTGGGCATTGAGGATAAATTGAACAGTTTAAAAAGAGATTCTACAAATATTGAGGCACAGTCACGTAGTAAGAAAGCGGGAATTTCATCAGGCTGGTTCGTAAGCTGAGGCCTAAACTTCTTTAAACAAGTTATAACATAATTTTCAGATATAGAGGATGCATAAATTGGTGACAATTATTATTATAATCTTGAACAAAGTGCTGATTGTTGCTGAACGCTATGCTGCATAATATTGCTGGAAAAATTTTGCAAAGGCATTGCATATTTCTTCAGGATCGGAGATATTTATACCATCCATGACGAAAAATTCAGAGTCAAATAAATAATTATGAGAATAAAATAAGCGAAATAAGGAGATGTAAATATTAGCAAAACTATTAGAAGGAATATAAATGACAAATATGTAGAGGCGACTGAAATGAAATTATATTTTAACACCAATTATGTCGACAGATGGAATAGGCTTAAAATCCGAATTACCTAGTTTAAAATCTGCGGCAAGTATGTCAGACTTAATTGCTAACATAACTCCCCCGTCTCTACTACAATTTGTAGTCCAGAAATTAAGATATTAAATTTATTATTATACCTATGGGATTTCCGGGTTTCTTAGATTTTCATTAAACCACGTCTTCGAGAAGGCGATGATGTGGTAGTTACTGGTAGATGCATTGTTGTACAGAGTTACTAATTCGGTGATTAAACTACGAACATTTTGATAATATATCGATATATTGTGGAAGAAATAACTAATATTTTGCATATCACGAATGATGGAGCTAAAACAGTTCGGGATTTCTGCAGAAGATAAATTTTATTGCTATTGAAGGCTAAAATCACATTTTAATTATGTGATTGCCATTTATGGGCATGGCAACTTTCACGATCCCAGGCTGAGTGTTCAATACTGATATCTAAACCGGGGAATTTGTCTTTTAAATTTGAACAATTTATGCATTTTGATTTTTTAGCTTGACAAGCATTTAATTCGTGCTTAAAGCTAAATTTAGGGCATGACAGATCATTTTTACAGTTTAACTTCGAATGATTAAACCTATGGACTGCTATTTCGTATACCTTCCAATTTGCTGAAAATATTCCAACATACAGGCAAAGCATATTAGTTGTTTCATTTTTACGATACCGAGTTTGCGCCTCAATTCGGCAACGTGCTTAGAAGTCTTAGAGATAGTTGGGATTTTCTATCTCAATAACATAAGAATAGTTTCCATTAGCGCAATGGCAGTTCATTAGAGCGTAGCTGCACACTGAATGGTCCAAGCGAGTGGTCTAAGAGTTTCGGTAAAGTTGGTGTATTGTATATTTAAATGATAAAAAAAAATTGAACGGTTTTCGGGAAAATCGCAAAAAACTACCGAATTGCACTTTAGGAGTGTGTTTTAGGGATGAAGCTCCTACTTGTTACTTGGGAACTCTTTTTATTTTGAAAGTACATCCCTTGATAAGTTTAATTTCCAAGTGGCAAAATTTTATATATATTTTTTCTATTGGGCTATTTTTAAGCTAATATGAATGGCCTATGAACCAGAACATTTTTTCCGACTTTCGACAATGTTTTTGTACTTCAAGAAAATGGTTATAAATAAATTAAATTTTAACAAACAAAAAGGCTCCGAAAATAAAATATCTACATATTTTAAAAGCTCATGAAAAATGAGCAATTTTAAAAAGTTTTTACTATGCTGTATATTTGTCGAGAATATTTCAATTTTTGCGTTTCAGCATTTTGATAAGAAACAAATTAACCTGTTCAGTGAGTCAGTAAAATGATGTAGCAGGTTAGGTACAAAGAATAGATGAGACCAAAAAAATTCGCCCTTTCCAGGCTTGTCCTTCCCAGGATTAATTTTTAGCTACGCTGTTGTTCGGAGGTATTGTTAAAGAACACGATAAAACCCTCGGTGTACTTTTCGAAACTGTAACAAAATCCTACTTAATATTTCGCATGAAAAGCGTGCTTCACGTAAAAATATCGTGGAAGAGGTTTTTAATATTCTTAATCATATTTTCGCTCTACGGAGCGATTTTTATGCAAAAATTCCAATAACTCCTCAAGGAGCGTCATTTTAGAAAGTGTAGTAAATGTCGCTGCACAGGGACGTAATGTCGCCCCGACCACCAAAATTTAGAAAGTATAACAAAATTAAAAACCATTTTACGAATCCACGTTGTTAAGCACTGCAACTCATGCGAGGACTTAAATATGAGGACAAGTTAATCCAGCTTCTATTCAAAGTATATCGTGAGTTTTAGCGAAAAAAGCCTTTAGCGACATGGGACCCCCATCATTTCCTAGCAGTCGATTTTGACGGGAAAATGATGAGTTTTAACGGGATTTGCCCTAAACCGGTTCCTCAGTGATTCGGTGTCAGAAAAGTATCTTTACCATGTACTCATATGTGCATGGGACCGCCTTGCCTGAACGTATGAAATTGTAATTGCAAAATATAATTCAAAGTCGTTGCGATTCAAGCATTTTTAAGCTCCGAGGAGCGACCAAAATTGATATTGAACTAAAAATACGTGAATAGACAGACAAGCAAAAGCCCACCAAAAATTTATAAACATTGAACTTTTCTTGAATCTTTTTGTGTAATCGTTAGCTCAAAAACCGCATATTGGATGGTAGTTGGTACATTATAAGTCGTTCCGTTCCTCACCATGTGTTGTACACGGGCCAGATTATAGTTTGTCAAAACATTTTTCTTGAAGTTGTTGTAAAACATGAATTTTTAAAGAGATTTAATATATATATTTTTGAACTTTATATTGTCTTTTACTTGTGTTTTCAAAATTCCCTTTCAGGTATAATTTTAAGAAAGTGTTAGTACTTACTGTGTTAGATTTATAGTGTTACGACGTCCAATTGATGCTATCAGAGAAGCAGTTAAGCATAAACGAACAGTAAGTATAAATTTTGTATTATACTCCGTCTAAAACAGTCGTTTTGAACCCTTATTTTGTGAACGTTAACATTCATTTTTGATAAATATAGTAAAAGTCCTTCAGACGCAAAAGATGGATCGTTCACAGTATCATAGAAATGGTATAATTTCGAAGCAGGATATGTAAAGGTTGGTTTCCCTGCAATAAAAATGTATAACTGTGTCTAGTAAAAAAAAGGTTACGTAGTTGACGTACGTGTTACATTTACTATTTCTAATGTTTTTATGAACTAAACAGATACATGAACAAACACAAATGAATAATATAACATAATACTCTCTTATTAAAAGGTACATATCAACTACCGCTATGATAATGGCCGTACTCATCGAGACATTAACACAACGTTTATCGAAGCAAAGTGAGAAATGGTAGTAAAAAAATGTACATACAGTTAACGAGACTACAATTAAGGCACTATACCACACGTTTATTCGGCATTATGTCAATTTTACAAACTGCTATTTAATTGTTTCGTCACTGTTAATGCTGAATGAGTGAACTAATAAAAATATTTGATGCACATCTGAATTTATCATTACAGAATGAATAACGAAAAAAGTATAGTTTCTTCCAAATTCTTCTTTTTTAAATATTATATGTTTATGAATTAACGATTTACGTATCTAGAAAACAACTAGATCTAGACAGCAGACTGAATACACAACGATACAAAGAAATGTAAATGGTAGAGGCTCGATCGAGACGGCTGCGGTTTATTGCTGCAAACCGATTGCTCATTTATTTCGCATGTAAACATGGACCGACATATTTTTACGCACTTGCTTGCCGCTTACTGTATATGGAGACCTTAAGAGCTCTCTATTATATCTATTGTTGATACCCATCAAATGTAGAAATACCACACATTATTGCGAAAAATTAATGCCTTTATTTGTTACTGTTGAGAATAGGCTATCTAGTCACACATATAGTTTTTTATGCTTTATAAAAATAAGATCGTCAAATAATAAATCTTGTATTTTGCTGAACTAATCATTTTTCACATTTTTCTGTTGTATCTCATCGTCATTCAAGTTCCACGGATAATATTATACCTTGTTCGGACAGGTTATAGGTCCAGAGAAACAAGGTCGCATGGGAACTGCTGGGCAAAAAGGCTAGGTCAAATCTAATAGACAGTAAAAGACTGTGACATTTAATGGCGCTTGGAATATATTACAATCAATTTATCAGTCAAAAGGTCCTGCCAGTAAATCCAGACTGATGAAACAATAGGTATGTCCACAAAAAAAATGTACATTAAAAGTAGTGCAAAATAAAGATTTTACCTCATAATAACAATATTAGAACTGTGGTTGAAAAAAGTCGATGCGATCAACAGCAGCGGCCGTAGAAACTGCTTGCTTTATATCAGTCAGATAAACGCCTATGACGTCACTTGTTTGCTAGCTCAGCAGACGCCAGATCATCTGTACACTGCGTTAGGTTTATTCCGTGTCGTGTTTATTCGAACAATAACAGTGCCTTTACTATTTAGAACGTCAAATAGAGTTTGTTTATTGTTGTCAAATATGGAGCAGGGTTTCCACAAAGGAGATTCACATAATTTGCCGAACGTACACGTGATTATGGTAACCGATTTTCTTTCAAAGCATAGATAAATACGACTATGTCAAATATCGGCAAAAATGTGCGGCTTGTCCTAGCTCATTTGACGGGTTTTGTTTATTTAAGGCTTCATTTTAGGGACATATTTTTGTTAGTTTCAAGGGAACTAAATTTTATCGTAGTAGGAGAAAGTTTATTCCCCAATTCTCTTTTCGCATTGTAAAGAATGTTTTCATAATTTAATTTTTATTAATGCCCCATGAGGATAACTGTCAAATTTCATCAAAATCGGAGCATCTGCATTTTTTTATGGTGGAAGGGAAATCCTACATGAACACCCGGCGCTAGGGCCTGCCGCATCGGGTAGTGTCGGACTCCTACCGACTAAAACCCCTCCTGGGTCAGTGTTTCCACGTAACCTGAAACTACTTTCGCTTTTCATCAGGCCACGGGTCATTCAACTTGTATTGGTATTAGTAAAAACTTCCCACGTTTTCCCTTACATCCCCAATCTGTTAAAACAATTAGGGGTTCGGGGATAGATTTCTTCTGTCCTCTTCCTTTGTCTTCATTATTCGATTTAGCCCATGTGCTACATTTTCCAAGTTCTCTTCCGATTCCAGCATATACTTAATTGGGTTATCAGGATTCTAATGGTCTTCTGATCTCTCGGTCCTCCACCGGTTGCAGTAGAACACGGTATGTTCTGCGTCGTCATTCTCCCTACCTGTCAACCTTTCCTATATCAAAGAGATATTCCACAAAGCTACCATGTCCCGTGAGAGCCTGAGTGAGGTGGAAACTCATCTCCCCATGCCCCCTCTCCATCCACGTTCTTATATTTGGAATAAGCCGTCTTGTCCACCTCCCTTTAGTTAAGTTGTTCCAATTAGTCTGCCATCTCTCGAGAAGTCTCTCCCTTGCCTCTTGCTTCCTTATCCCTTCATATACCTCTCTTCTCTCCTTGGCCAGTAGATCTATCGGGGGACTCCCGCTAGCATCTGGACTGCTTTGTACGACAAAGTTCTGTAAGCAACGCAAGCTCTGAGGGCAACACTCCGCTGCACTCTCTCAAGCCTCCTTCTGGTACTCTGTACCACCATCGAACTCTCCCATACTGGAGCTGCATACAGTAGAATGGAATGCATCACACTGCATAATACCCTTATTTTGCTAGCTTTGGGTCCATACGTGTTACGAATAAGCCACCCTAAGGCAGAGGCGGCTTTCCCCGCCTTTTCTGCTATCTTCAATGCATGTAACACATAGGTTAGCCGCGGGTCTAACCATATTCCCAGATATTTTAAGCTTATTCTAGGCCTAATCTCCAACTGCCCCACTCTTACTGTGAAGGGTGGTAGAATTATTTTCCTGGTAATGATGATGCACTCTGTTTTCTCTGTGGCTAGTTCTAATTGCACTCCGTTTAACCACCGCTCTATTCTCCTAATGGTTTCATTTACTTCTGCCTCTACTTCATCCACCCAGTTTCCTGTACCTGTTATGGCCAAATCGTCGGCGTACCCTGTCACCGTAACACCGCCCGCCAAGTGCAGCTGTAAAACATTAAATTCCACAGGGTCGGACCCAGGACCGATCCCTGTGGAACCCCGCAGGTCACCTTCTTTCAGTGTGTACCGTTTTCTGCCTCCCATCCAATTCTTCTGTTCTCCAGATAGCTCTTAGTGATTCTGAGCAAGTAAGGAGCTACACCCACTCTCCTCAGACTGCTGACAATCTCAGCTCACCCTGCCGTGTTAAACGCATTTCTGACATTCAGGGTCACTACTGCGCAGATCCTTTTAGAGTTCATGGCTTCTCTCGCAATCTCCGTAATCCTTCTTTCAGCATCCACCGTCGATTTGCCTTTCCTAAAGCCGTATTGATTATCCGCCAATCCCCCTTTCTGCTCTATTTCAGCCTCTAATCTTCACAATACAAGGTATTCGAGCAACTTGCTCCATGCGTCCAACAAACACAATGGCCTGTAAGAGGACGGTTGCTCTGGCGGTTTATTCCTTTTTGCTATCAATACCAGCCTTGCTCTCCTCCATCTGTCCGGAAAAACCCCACTCCCCAGCGCCTGATTCATAATTCTCAGGGTCACCGCGGGACTCCTCTGCAACTATCTTCACTATCTCGGGTGAGATATCATCTGGGCCCGCAGCTTTACCGCTTTTAAGTCTGCTACAAGCAGTCTTAAGCTCTTCTTCCGTAAAAGGGGGCAAGTCTTCCACTTCCGTGGCTCCCCATCTGACTTCTTGTCTCACAGGGAGTAAGACACCCACTATTTCCTCCATCCTTTCCCATGGTATTGCGGGATGGGTGACTCTCATACTTCGGGTTGCAATTTTATACCCATCACCCCCACACGTTCCTGTCAATGCCCTCACACATCTCCCTCCAGTTACTCCTTTTGGAATTTTTTATCGCATCTCTAAATCTTTTCCTTGCTTCTCGGTAGTCTTGGAGAGCTGGGTTTTCATCATCTCTTTCTTGCCTCTTATTTTCCCTAACACACCTTCTTCTGGCTACCACACATTGCCCCCTGAGATTGTTGATATCGTCTGTCCACCAATACACTCCCCACCTGTTCATCTAGTGAGCCTTTGAATGCCTCTCTGTCTAGTAGACCCAGCTTCCATCCACTCACCCTTATCAGCGGCATTCTCTCCTGCTGCCCCACCACGTACCCGATGTAGCGGTGGTCGCTCAGCATCTCTTCCTCTCACAAGACTCTTCATTCGCTTATTCTCCTAGCAGCGCCCGCTGAGGCCAATGTTTTATCCGGAATAGAGCCACCCTCCCTTCGCACGAATGTGAATAATGAACCTTCGTTGACCACCTACAGATCATTCCAGTCCACAACGAGGTTACCCCTAGCTTCCACCTCATCCATCCCCCACTCTGGGACCCTGGCATTGAAGTTGCCAGTGATAATGATATCTTTTCCCGATCTCCTGCTCTTTTCCATGATCGTGTCCTGCAGCTCATCCAGGGACCATTCTAGGTCTCCTAAACCTGCATTGGGTGAGATGTAGCAGCTGAATATTATCTCTTCTCTCAGGTCCACCCATACAAATCTATGTCCTATCCTACTTCGGTATACACTAATAGTCCTATTCAGAATTCCTACAGCCGCATTCACATTCTCATCTGTATACCATCCAGGTCTGTTATTACCTATCATTGCCTTGTTTGGCTCACTTACTATGAGGACCTCATCTTCCGTTTGCCTACCCACAGCCCACAACAGGTATTGGGCAGCACGGCATCTGTTTAAGTTAACTTGTCTCACTTTTAAGGCAGCAGGCTACCCTCATCCGCACGATGCCCACTTTTATCGCATTTAGGGCAGAATGATCTTTGCATTCTCGCACTTGATGTCCCTCCTTCCCACATATAAGGCAAGCCTTTGTCCTGTCTGGGCCCTTGCAGTTCACTTTAGTGTGTCCGTACTCTCAACACTTATATCACATGTGTACATCCACTCTCTCACGTACCCTACACCTAATCCATCCAACTCTCACATTTTCTTTTTGGAGCAGCTCTATCGCGGCTTTCTCCGGCAGTCTCACATCAGCAATCTGGTTTTCTCCAAATGCTGGTCTCAGTCTCTCCACGACTATTGCTCATCCTTTAACTTCGTTTCCTCTTCTATCACCTTCCCAATTTCCTCCCTACTAGTGGTTGCACCCAGATCTCTTATGGTTACAACCATTCCTGCTTTTTTCATTCTTACCATCACCCCGCTTACTTTTTCAATTGCATCCTTTTGTGGGTTTGCGGCACCACTACCACATTTTACTTCAATTAACATCTCGCCATCCCTTGTTTTCCTCAGGGCTGTGACGTCCACTCCCGTGGCTTTTAGGTCTACCCCTTCAATTTTCATTAGGAGGTCTTTATATGACACTCTTTCTTCCCTAAAAAATAGAACATCTTTTCTTGCTCTTTGCTCCGGTAATTCTGGCCCTTGCAATGCGAGTATCTTGTAGCCATCCCACTTTGTGCTACATTTCCTCCTTGTTACTTCCCACCTTATTTTGAGGGGAGTACACCATCACTTTTAACTCCGTGCCTCTCATGGCAACTTCTACCATTTTCTTTATCCTTTCCTAGTTCTTTTCTGTTCTAGGAAGCGCCACTCTGATTCGGTTGTTCGCCACCAGCCATCCTTTCCATTTATTTATGTTGTTGTAGGTACCTTCTTCTGTATCTTCCAACGTTATTAGATAAACAAAGCGTTTAACTACTTCGCTCGTCTTCCCTGCCATTTCAGAGCTAGTCTCGTACTTAATATACGTCAAGCCTTCCTTATTTCCTCTGTCATGCTCGATGTTGACCAGCTCAGGAAATCTTAGTTTAAATTGCCTACCTATCCTTTTACTCCGTTTCCCAAACCGGATTTCCTACTTTATCTGACACCCTCTCAAAGACCTGTGCCATTCTCGATCAGCCAGCTTTTTGTACTCGCTATAGTCCTTAATTTCGCCGAAAACATCCCTGATCACTTTGATCGAGGGAATTTGGCGGGGGTGCGGAGTAGGACAGGGATTCTGTTCTCTATCTACTTACGTTGCCACATCGACCCTGGTGACCTCTCTGTCAGCGCTTACCTTATCCATTTGACATTCTGTATCGTATATCTGTTTTCCTATCTTCTCCCATTTATTTTCGTCTAACCATTCTCTATCGGTTTTTCTATTAATAATCTCTACATTACTCTTTAGTCTACTTACAGCCTCTTTAATCCTCTTGTTGAGGATTGTTCTCCACAAGCTTCCCCAAGATATTTTGGTTCTTCGTTATGCAATCCAGTGCCTCCAGCAAATCAAATATTACCGGATTCTCCTTTTTCTTATAAGGGTTTGCACTATCGTCTGTGAACTCTATCGAAGTGTCAAATTGCTTCCTCTTTCTGAGGGTGTCTTCTGACACAGAGCTGCTCCTTCTTGTTTGACTAGTGGTCGCCAACTGCAAGGTACCCACCCCTTAACGTATTGTTGATACTAGTCTGCCCTAATGTATTTTGTGTCAATTTATTACTCATTATTACGCATTTATTTCTATTAGTGCTCCGTGAATAAAAACTCTATCAATTTTGCCCCAATCCGGACAAGTTGGTTCCCGAACCTTCTTTCCGAACCAGTAATGTCTACATAAACTATTCACAACTTAATTTTTATTAGTGATTGACGAGCACCAGATGTTATACATCAATCTATCAATCAATCAATCTGTCTGGTCGATAGCCGAGTGGGTTAAGGCGCGAGGTGGCAATCGCGATTAATCACACGGACATCGCACCACCGGGTTCGAATCCTGGCTCCGGCACTGTCGGAGGAAATGGTTGTATGTCTGCGTTTTTTCAATGTGTCACCCCCTTCCGCACAAGCCCTGGCTTCTGGAATTGGGGGTTGTCTAATTTCTGCGGTGTTTATTTATTATTTATTTATTATAATCTACTTTTCACACCTTAGACCTAGCTTATGAAGCTTTCGGAAGTTGATTTATTAATTTACGGTGTTGAGAAAATAAAAATGAAAATGAGAGTGTTGAAGATTGCAACTTGATGGTCACGATAATTAGTATATGGGAAAATTTCATTTACAAATGGCTATCTATTAGATTTTGCATAGATAGATCAAAGATGAACAATTATCTCATTGTTTAACAAATCTTATTATGTCTGTATAAATTATCTATGTATTATATCATCTCAAAATGCCTTATTGTGATATGTAGTGAAATAATACATTACACATTATTTCTCGACTTAAAAACGCATGTAACACATTGACATTGGCTAATCCTTGCATAAACAGGATGATGTGATTCATTTCTGACGTATCGGATACATCTTCGAATATTTAGTAGTACCATAAACAATCAAGATTTGTCGCAATTTGTATGTCAAATATTATAAATGATTTATTTGAACATACATTTTCTTTTTCTTTGTAGATACATAACACTAGTGCATCAGATTTATTTTTGATGCAGTGTTGAAACTCGATATACAGGGTATTTCGTGAGTGACTCATCATGTGCTAGTGAAAATTGCGGAATTCTGAGATGATTTTAGAATATGTATACTTTTACATGGAGTAAAAGTGGCATTTTTTATGCCGAGAATGTACTTGGATGTACGGCAAGAACAGCTGAGACATAAAATATCACTTTACTCCCCAAAAACCATGCTATTATTCTTCAAACTTCGAATATAGATTTAAATAAATTCTTTATTATAGCCCTATTAACTGCTCTTGGCTTCTGATATAAGCATGTTTTCTATTTTTGTAAAGAATTCGATCGGACATTTTATTAAACGGCTTCACCGAATTGGATCAAATGTAGTGTAGTATGTATGTTCCTCTAATAGAGGTCTACATAATTTAGTTTCTCGGGCGAAAAAAAAAAAAAAAAAAATCAGGTTGGGGATCTTTTTTTGGAAATTACTTAAAAATATCATCCTATATATGGATTTTGGCAATTTATCCATTTTGTGTTGGCTTATATATTATGTTAACTATACCATTTCTCGATACATTTATTAGGATAATGGTGATTCAAATATTACTTCACCTCTCGTAGTAGTGAACACTATTGTGTTGAATGAAATCGTCTAATATTTATGCCTTTCCAGATAACAGCACATCTCAGGGACGTCCAGTTTTTGGGTTTTTTGGCATAAATGTATAGGATTTCCCGTACTGTATACACAAACATACATACATACACACTCACATACGCAATTTATTTAAATATATTTGTGCTGAAGGTGTTATGAGAAATAAACATGAACGTTGAAAAATCAATTCGTCTATTTCCAAAAAATTTTAGACGACAAGTTAGTTAAACTTATTCAAATTAACATGGTTCTTGATTTGTTCTGTTAGGCCGTCTATTAAACTCTAAAATGTCACCTACATTCAAGTAGTCCGATTTCAATTTGTCAAATATGGGATCCCTGTGCAGATTTGTGATACAATATTGTGCAATACGTCAAAATTTTCAGAAAACCTTTTAGAATATGGATATTGATGGGACGCCTCTAGTGAATATGGCAGAGGGGTGTAATTCACCCCTTTAACATCCCCAAAGGAACAAAAATGAAGTAAAATAAAATTATGTAGCTAAACAAATTGGTGCATAATTATAAAAAAACTTTTTTATTCAAAATAACAGAATATATGATTTAAAAAGTGACATATGGGTAAGTTTTACCCCTTGCACAGTAAAGGGGTAACTCTTAATCCATGTGTAACTTGAAAATAACTATATTCTTTTCAACTTTCAAATTCTAAATAAATCTAAATGAAAATTTTCGCTGGAGTAACAGAGCGGTGAAACTTACCCCTTATAATACTAATATATATAATATATACAATATAAATAATATATATTATATATATTATAATAATATATAATATGTATAATTCCTACTTTAAAGACAGGATTCGAAATAAATCTGAAAATTTTTGGGACCCACTAAAGAAGTAAAATTAATGTGCATAAGTCCATAACTAAAAAGATTGTTGTTAAAACCAAGTCAGGGATAGTAAAGCTTAAATAAGATTTAAGTATGTTCACACGATGCGTTCTTATATGTAGAAGTCGTGCCGATTTAAACTTAAAGGAGATTATTGGAAAATATGAACCAACTGCCTTGCCACGGTCTTTATTTTATCCTGTCAACGGTTCATGGACAGGGAAAAAGTAAAATAAGACACTTTCTGGAAGAGCTTGTTTAAAATGAATCCAAATTTAGTGATATGGATGTAGATATCTTAAAATAACATTGTAGCAGTTGTCGATGGTATGGTAGAAGTACAAATGTTATCGTTTAAAAATGTAGGATACTTTTCTGATTTGTCAATTCAGTTTTCAACCAAGATTTTAAAAAAACACTCCGCATATTCTGAAATTCACGTTTTTTTGACTCGTATCGTTAAAATTAATGGAAAGGGTCTGAAGGCAAAAAGGGACAAACCCTATAAATATATCGTTAGTGATAAAACTAGCCTTAAAAACATAAATATAAAAAAGCTGTCCTCTCATACATCGACGAAAGGGGAAATTACTCAATATTTCTCAAAATGTCTAATATCACTGGGAAATGAAACTAATCGGAAAGTGATCTGTTCCTTGGAAAATTCCGTAATGACTACAACCGCTTGTCACAATAAGATGGATTTGCAGAACTCGCACGAAGAAGCTGACGCAAAATTAATGCTTCATTCTGTACATGCATCAAAGAGAGGTGTCAATAAGATAGGGATATTTTTGCGAGATATCGACATTTTATTACTTGCTCTAAGACGAGTTCTTTTGTTGCCAGAAGATAAGAACTTTGTAAGTATCGGATCGAGTAATCAGGAGATACGTTTACGATCAATTTATGACTCTTTAGGATAGTTAAAGATATAAGCTCTTCAAGGACTTCACGCATTGTCAGGGCTGACCTTACAGGTGCATTCAAAGGCAAATAAAAATTAGCTTTTGGAAGAAGTTTCTAGCAGCTTCCCCATTTACACTTCTGGCGTTAGCTATCCTTGCGAAAAATGAAATATTAGATGAATCGGTTTTTGAAAAACTCAAATCTTTTATTTGCAGTGTGTATTCACCAACCAAGAAAAGCATTAGTAAGTTATCCGACCTAAGATGGTGGATCTTTAGCAAAAAAAAAAGTTCCAGTGATAATATGCCACCCACCTTAGCAGCTCTAAAACCAGCAATACTGAGATGTCATTATCAGTGCATGGAATGGTATAGAGACATAATTCCCCTTCCAGGTTTACCGCCAGCAGCGAAATATGGGTGGAAATTGGTTAATGGTGAATTTGGACCCATAATATGTGACCTTCCGTGCGTCCCTGATGAAATGTTAAATTTGGTAAGATGCTCATGTTCTAAGAATGATTGCTCCCAACGCTGTAAATGCGCCCCTTTAAATGTGGTCTGCACAGAGATGTGCGCATGTGAAAGAAATCTTGATTTTTTGTGCAAATGTCGGGGTTTTAGAGGAAATCAACTTGGATTCAGAAGATTCATCGGATGATGATTGTTAATGCCTGCGCCTCCCTTTACCCTCTCCCTCTTACTATCAAAAATGCATAAACTAAAAAAACATTTAAATAGGTTTTCTCTATATCTATTTTATTTAGTATCTAAATATTAATAAACATGTATAAACATTCATCAGTCTTTCTATAAACATCAACACTTATATAACCAGGAGGGTTGGTTTAAAAAAATGTTTTTACTTTTATTATTATCAGGAACAAGATTAACATTTATAATTCTTTATTTCAAATGGCCGTACTCCATATTATTCTTAAAATGACCAATTTAGGGATTTCGCATTTAATATATGGCGCAATTGTATGTTTTCAACCCCTAATATCTAGGGGTAGAACTAGTGGAAGTCTTTACAAGTTCTAAAAACATTTTTCTATTAATAAATACTACTCATTAAAATTTAGATATGTTCGGATACATTTTGCTAAGCTAATTTACATTATTTTATAAGGGGTGGCTATAGGGGGTTGTTTCTGCCCTCAGATGCATTTGCAAGGAATGGCCCATCCATTCTCGGAATCTGTGGGGTATTCTGAAAATGGTAAGGTAGCGCCCAATATTGTAACGTAAATCTGCAAACGGAATTATATAGAAAATCAAAATTAAACTTACAGAATCTGCTACACTATCATCATGTGAAAGAGCTTCTCTAGTCCGATTTGCATTTTCTAATAGAGCTGCCGTTTCCTGATTTTCATTATTGGCCTCCGTCGAACTGTGATCAACACCTATACTAGTACTACTGCTAACACTATATTGTACAGATGAAGTTGTATCTTCAATATTTTGACAACTAAAATTCTGAAAAGAAGAGAGTCACGAGTGAAATAACCATAAAATAAGAGAAAACGTGAAAAAAATTTAAGCAAAGATTTCTCATCCCACAAGATAAAAATTTTGTTATTAAAGGTTTAATTTTTATTTAGGAAATAAACTACTATTGCGGCCGATAAAAAGTAATCGACTGATTACCCCGTTGTAAATATGGTTGCATTCAGTGACGGTGCATCATCACAATATTATTGTTTTACTGTCAGTGTCATCGCCATTATTAAGTAACAATATATTTTCATTTATTATTTCATTATATCTTACCATGTGTTATGTGAAGTAGCAAAAGGTTATGTTATCGCTAAACTTAATAAGATTGGCCTCAACAACCCATAACAGATGAAGTTAATTGCAGCAAAAACGTGATTTAAAAATTAAACTGGAAGAGGATAGAATATCATAATCTGAGTAGGTTTTTTTCTTTGGATTGAATGGAGTTAGATATCGGATTTTGTCTTACATATTCCTCAAGGGTATTGTTGTTATATTGTGGTAGTTGTTTTTCATGGATGCTCGGAACCTACTGTCTTACTCAGAATATGAATTTCTATCCACTATCAGTTTAATTTTTGGATTGGATCTAGCCGATTGCGATTAATCGAACGGGTATCGCGTTACAGGGTTCGAGCCCCGACTCCGACACTGTCGGAGGATATGGTTGTATATCCATGTTTTTCAATGTGTAACCCCCTTCCACACAAGCCTTATCCGAGAAAGATCAGCTTTACGGCCTTGATACACAAATAACTATTTTCGAAAAAACACACTATTGATATAAAATGGATTATTTTTTTCGGCCGTGATAGTACCTTATGGTTATCTACATTATTTAATGATCATTTTTACTCAAATGCAGATATAAGTATCCACTTTAAAAGTGAAATACATACAAACTCATTTGTGAATTTTGAATAATATTTGATAAAAAACAATTGAGTGTACAATACTTGCTAATAAAAATGTATTTTCTCTGAGCTTGAAATATTTAATTTAAATTTCCCCTATCTATGTGGACAAATTTTATGGAAATAAAGAAAATGTTTACTTACATCTGGCACAGTAGAAATTAAAAATCCTAATATTATCGTATATCGCCACCTGAAAGAAAAAGCTATAATCAAACATTGTCACAGAATAAGATTAAAATATGTATGTATATACTAAAATTTGTAACTACATCGAAACAATTACAATAAATAATTATTATATTTCGCAGTCTCGTCTCGAATTATAACATGTAGCTGTAGCTTGCTGCACGGATCGTACGACGTTAAAAGATTAAAATTTTTGAATCCTGTCCTGGGTGCGTGGCGACCCAGTTCGCCTCTGTATACACTCCCATCACGCAACCGTTAATCACCACATACATCACTCTAGTTTGTCGTACGAGAAAGACGTAGTAAAGTACTAGTGCTTGTGATTCAAAAATGGGAAAAGAGGAAACGAAAAGTGGGAGATAACATGAAGAAAATAATAATACAATTCCGACAGATTAAGCAAGTTGCAATTTTACATGGAGAAAAATCTAGTACACGAGGTAATGGCCGACATATGACGTGCCATGAGTGCGGTCTAAAAAATTTTGGCTCACGTAAGTCTGAAATATAGACGTACCCCTCGTCAAATTGCCGACATAATGTCATACTATACAGAATAAATAATGATACTTGGTTAATTATAGTATGATGAATTGGAACATATTAATGTAATTAAGCTAAAAGAAGAATTTTAAGAATTTTAAGTAAAGTCTACTTGGAGCAAAACATACGAGGCAATAGACAGTGGCTTACATATAGCGTGCCATGAATGCAGTAATGCAGTCTAAAAAATTTTGGTTTATATTCAAAATATAGACCGTCCCGTCGTAGAATTGGTGACATAATGTCATACTATATTAAATAAATAATAATACTTGGTTAATAATGATGTGATGAGTTGGAATATTTTGATATAATTCATCTAAAGGAAAAGTTACACATTTTATGTCTGAATATGGCAAAAAACGATGTTAACATTACAGACGTTAAAGTTAAACAGTTGCCAAGGATCGAATCATTCTTAAAAAAGATAACTGAAGATAGCTCAATAATTGACCATTGGCTTTTTGGTGAAAATTTGACCAAGTATCGAAGAAAAAGAATGACGTGAGCAGATGGAGAAGGAACGACAGGAAATAAAGAGGATAATTGGGTACAGATATTCCGTTAATACTGCTCTGATGCAGAGGTAGATTCCTCCTAATATTATTAAGCCCGCTAAACAGGAAAAAGTAAGGCCAAAAGTTCAAGAGCTATGTAAAACCCGTGTGGTATCACACTATACACAGGAAGTTGGAGAATGTATTTCCACTTATTTCTTAATAAAAGAAAGTCAAATGGAAATGATCACTTTATATTGAAATGCGTAATCTTAATAAATGTATAAACTCGCCTCATTTGAAATTGGAGGATTATCGCAAGGGATTATGTTCGGTGGAACTTAAAGATGCATGTTTTAGTTATTATTGAAACTTGCTAGAAAATATTTTTTATTTAACTTTTCTTATGAATTATATGAATTGATATGTGTAGAGCTGCATTCATTTTTACAAAATTGTAAATAGTGGAAAGAAAAATGTATTGCCTAGTCAGCGGCGTAAGTTGTTAGGATTTAATTGAAACACTGTAAACATGGATATGTTTTTATCCACTAAAATACAAAAATTATTTACACAATTTATAGAAATGAAATCTTGCTATAAAAGAGTTTGAAAAATTTGTAAGGACTTATTAGCAAAGGGATAAATATATAAATTATCCAGAGTTAAGAATAGCCTTTAACACTTTGAAATGTTCCACAAAATGTATGTATTCAGTGAAAATACGAGAGTTGATAACAATAGAGCGGTAGCTATATAAGCCAAATAGGTTGAATCAAATACAAAGACCTGAATTATAAAAAGGTGTAATTACTGTGAAGAGAAAAATATTCATATGTTTGCCCTCGATAATATTATAGTATATATAGAGTCTAGATCTAGTCAAACTAAGACGAGTTACCCGTCAGTTATTTTGAAGCTAGTTGCAACAAATTTTGTATACTACAAGTGGACATATATGCTACAAAACTAAATGCAAAATGTGCAGATTATGTTTAATGGACATCAGATTCAAATTTTTGTTGTGTTCATGCCTTCAGCAGGTCTTGCCAATATAACATGTTATTTTATGCACAGGAACTAAAATTTCTAGTTCTTGATCTGGAGTAATTCGTTTCGGTCGTCCTACATCGTTTTCATAGTGAAATGAACCCGTTTCTCCCAAACGACGAAAGAGATCTATGAAAATCTTATGGTCTGGCTGTGGTCTATTTGGATATTGCAATGAGTATCTCCTCGCTGCGGCACGTCCGCTATTTTATGCGTAAACACATATTATATCCCTCATTTCTCTATTTGAAAAATTATTGTCTAGGCATTGTAAATAAAGAAGTTAAAGAAATTAGGAACACAAGAGCAAAATAAAATGATTAAATGACGTAAATGACAGAACTAAAACGCAACCAAAGCACACTTTTCAATAATACACTCAATATTCAATACACTTTGTTACACTAAATTTGAATTTGTCTTTCAAAAAATTATTGAAATGTTTAACGGCAAACGGTTGGAGTTATCAAGTTCCACCAAGTGTACCTTTTATACATGGAAATGACGCCCTCATCAGATTTTCTGGACAGAAGTACCGCAATGTTTCGTAAAAAAAAAATGAAAAAATTCATCATCAGATACAGGTCCTGCGGCGCCCTCTATGATCTAATGTGATGTAGTACATAATTTATTGGTTCTTAGAATAAAAAAAGTTCCTTTAGCAAATTTGGCGGAGATCAGTCAAGAGGCTGTTGTGTTATTGCAAAAAAACGAAAAAATAATTTGAACTTTGACACCCTGTATCTTTTTCCACAGCAATATTTTACCAAAGCATATTTGGTTATATCCTCATATTTTGACCCAAAGAATCTACCCCTGAACTATAGCCTATTATTAATGGTCCACTCTGTATGCTTGGGTCCATGCTCGCAATTTTCCCGCCTGATGTCGGTAAAATTGCACGAGTCAAAGGAAAGCCACTAGCCGAGACTTGTATTTTTGTACCTTGTGCACTACTCGAGAATTCTCGCAAGTTATTGCAATGCGTCAGCTTTGCTTATTGTGTTTCCTGGTATTCGTTTCATCAGTAGTTATTAGTCTCTATAGTTATTAATACTGTTTTTGTACGTCGTGTTTTATTCTTTAAATCAAAAGATGAACTTTTCTAGCCATTCTGTATTTGAGTTCTTAGATTTGTATGAAAATAAACCTCTGTTGTGGAATACTAAGCATCCACTGCAAAACATGATTCACTGATGGCAATATCCCGTCCACTTCTGCATAAACATTGCGAATAGTCTGGGACAATAATTTTGAACGAAGAAGAGGCAAGAAATGGAAGTCTGTTCGAATGTTTAAAAAAAAAAATGTTTTCTTAACCACCTCTCAAGTTACCGAAGTAACCCCCTGGAAGATCTCAAGGATCTTGTACTAGGTAAAGAGAGACGAGGCCCTACAGTTTAATGTGGACTCCGAACCACTCTTGGGGCAATTTTTTTAATGAAAAATTGTTTCGCCTCACCATTGATCTTGCTTGTAGATCATCTTACTTGTGAATATTCGCCTTGTGTAAGAGGCCGGCTTAACACAGGCTACAATGTACCTTTTTACCTTTGTATTGAGAAAAGGCGTACTAATACGCGCAGTTATCGTGCTCACATCTATCGACTGCTGACTGACGTGGTCCTATCATAAATGAGTCTGACTGTCTCCTTTATTGACTTTATAGTTTTAATTAATGTTTTGGAGAATTTCAGCCTTTAGAAATCACTTTGCCACACGTCATTTTTTTGACAGGTATGAAGTAGAGCTGACGCTACGCGTCCCTAAATTTTGCTGTTAGATTCTTGTTTTATATTATATTTGCTCGTTTTCTATAAATTTTGAGCTTTGAGAAAACAGTTTAGAGACGTTAATTAAGATTACACCTTTGCAAGGATCCCAGCGCCAGGTGTCCCGGTACCGGAAGTGCTGATCCTACAGTTACTTTTCCACTAAAAAGTAACCTAATCTCAAAAAATTTGCTTTGAGAAAACTCTTGCACATTTTGGACGCCAGCTCCCCAACTATTACCAATTAGTTCTGCTATTCCGAAAAGTTGATTCTATTCCAGCTGGATTAGTAGTTCACAACAAAAACACAGCATGCAAATTGCTGTCAGTACATTGTCAGTTCACATGCAAACTGAAAGTGATGTGACTGATTACGATAATTTACAAAAATGCATCGTTTTTGCGAAGTTTTTTTTTTTTTAATATACAAACGTAACACTTTAGAGAAGCTTCCTAAAGAAATTTCGAAATTTGGTGAGTAACTATCTAAACAAAACACAAAATAGTAAATCTTAGTTGGAAATCAGTAAATAAAATTGAATATGTAAATTTGACTTAATTATAACTAAATTTGTTCATATAGTATCGGAAACATACTGATAGTAATTAGATACCTACAACTAATTCAGATAATTATCGTAAACAATTTACCTAATTATTAATTACAGGCTTGACAAGAATCTTACTGTTATGATCTTGAAACTAAACTCCTGTAAAAATTGCTCATTCGGTTTCTGTGTTACTATTACGTATAACGTATAATATATAATTGACACGCCGTATTACACGTCTAACTGCGACGTTATTATTAGTCAGGGATCAGGAGATAGTGTTCTTTTAGCCGTATGCCGTACTTTTCAAATAAGAATGATATCATGTAAAATGTCCTGACGAATCTATTTCTGGTAAAAGCTAGTCAAGCTCGCGTTCATCTCTTTATTAATTTTTCTCTTCCTTTCGATAATATACAATATTTATACTTTTTGGTATATAGTTTGTGATATCTCGAGCATTATAAAATAGTATAAGGAACTTTTAGAAGGAGGCTGAATGATGTATGGTGGTTACGATGACGACATTAAAAAGTGCTTTAATTACATTTTTTCAAAGAAGAAAATAGAGAACACAAGGGTGCTGAAATATTAAAAATAAAAATGTACTATCAACAACACATGCTGTATTTATGAGGACACTTAGTGAAAAACAGTAAAATTGGCTTAAGGAGGTTGCTACCTATCGAAGATACTTTCAACTGGTACGCTAAGGGATGAGATTAAACGTACATTTTATTATCTTTGGGAAAAAGATTTTAATGATCCGTTTCTTAAATTAATGTATATTCATTCTAACATTTAGAAATATGGCTGTAAAAAATAACTTGATTCCCGTCATGGTTACAGGGTGTTTCATGGTGGACTGTACATACTTCCAGGGACGGTAGAGGATCACTTGGGTATTCAGGAACGGCCATTGAAATTTTCCTGTCGCTCTTAAGATACAGAGTGAGTGAGATACTGATTTTGGTCTGAATTCCTTTTGGCCAGAACGTCCTTACTATTGATCGGATTTTGTTTAAATTTTAGACACTTAATTTTTTCCGATTCCTGTAAAAATATTACCCTGTATATATTTTGTTAAACATTCAGTTGCCAATTATAAAAGCCCATCCATCACTAAACAAAACCATGTAATTAGATTTTTGTCGCATCTTTATTGTTTTCTTTGCAAGCGATTGAATTTGGCAAAATGGGGAATTTGAAGAAAAACAGCTTCATTTGCTTACATTAATTGTCCAAATAAATAAAAATGATCAATTTAAACTCGGTACATAATGTTCAATATGAAAAAAAATGTTCTTTATTCCAAAGAAAGTGTAGCGTATAATTAAGTAGGTACATTTTAAGATAGGAATCATTAAACAGTTTTCTTTTTATTATAATTATAGTAGGCATTTCTAAGTTTGTTGTCTTGAACATTAGAACTAGGAACTAGTGTACTTTTAATGGTTAACTTAGTCTGCAAATAATCATGCCTTATAATTTTACAAATGAGGAATATGTCGATATTATTTATGTTTATGGATTGTGTGATGATAGTGGTAGATAAGCCGGAGAGGAATACCATATTCGTTTTCCTAACAGAGAAACACGAAATCGTCAGACATTTTCAACTGTGTATCGGTATGCAAGGGAGTGCGGCAGGTTTCCATTATGAAAAGTGTAACGAAATATCGTTCAAAACGTTGAGGAGCAAGAAAATATCATTAATATTGTTCAAGAACACCCTGAAGTAAGTACCCGACGAATAAGTGCCCAATTAGGAGTTCTTCATGTGCGGGTTTGGAGGACTCTAAATAAAGAAAGATTACATCCATATCCTGCTTATTCGCCCCTAGTTCTCGGATTAAACGCATATGTCCATATTTTTTTTCTCTTGAATCCACGTTTTCATTCACTTTGTTCGATATTTCTTCTTTTCATTTTCTCAAATTTGGCAGATGCATAGACACATAAGGGCACTATTTCTTCTTTTTTGAACCTTGTTCATCTTTACTGACACAACAAATCCCTCCTAGATTTTAAGTACACCTAAAATATCTGAAAGCTCGTCCAGTCCCCTCGGAGGCTTCAGAATTTAAAGAGAATTTACCATTAACTTAAAATAATCAATCAAAACAATAAGACACTGATTATTTCTTTCATGTGTCAAGTCGAAATTTTGAACCAATTACAATGCTTGAAATTCCTTAGAAAGGACCTCTAGTGGTCGCTATTTGAACTCTACATATAGACGCTGTAAAAATGTTACTCACTGGCTTTTTTGTTGATTATTTGGAGGTGATCCGAGCTGTCATGTTTCTTATTAAATTCGGATTAAAATTTGACATTGGGTTTTTAAAACGCTTGACAGCAATTTTAGTGATCACGTCTGGCTCCCAGGTTCAACTTCAGGAAATTCCGAAAAAGCTGATGCCGGCGCCATGATGGTACAAGGAGCTTTCTTGTCAATAATCGAGATATTGCTTTGGCTTTTATGAAGCTAAGATGCTTTCGACAGCAATTGTTTGCGTCGCCGAAAGGATCCAAAATGTGTTTTGCAAGGTGGTCAAAAGCAAGTTGTTCTTTGCATAGGGTGTAATATCAGAACCAATAATTTATATAATATTTTTTTTACTCTAAAAATATTTGCATGGCTCTTAGCTAAAACTTAAAATATTTGACAGCCATTATTGATGTAATTAATGTTAATTACGATTATAAATTTGGTTATTTTGAAATTGTTTAATTAAAACACGGGGTTAATATAGGGGTGAATATGGTGGTTAATGGAGTAAAATCACAACATGAAAAATTGCTGTAGGTAATTTAATTGACACCCTATGATAATACAACCTCGAGCTAGAACTCTCGGGCTTTATTCAGATTATTAACGTCAAATATGGTCTCGTCGAATTGACACCATCGCACTCTTCAAAAATTAATGACCATCATGGGCGCCGACTTTTGAAATTTTGGCCAGGGGCCCGCAATACCCACTATATAGATATTTCAGACAATATTAAAACAAAGACTTTTTTCATTATTTTCTATATTATAATAAGTAGTATTAAACCAATATTAACAGTTCTAGATGCTTATGATAGTATTAACAAAAATAAATTAGGACAGAACACCTAATTTCAAAAATGAGTAATTCTAATTATTACGGAGCCCAGTTCTGTTAGTTTTGGAGTAAAAAAATATAAATATAATCACAACATTTTCCTCCTATTCCTAATCCTATTAAATTTCTAATTACCTGTATGGATATAACTACAAAACTACAATACACTAATAATCTCCCTAGGACAATTTATCACTTGTGTCATCCAGTATGACAGTTTAATAACTTAAAATAATTTTTTTGACGATGTCAGAATTACGATGTGTCACTGCAAATAACAATGCAATAAACAAAATAATAGATGAAAATACGCCAAATAATAAATACAATTAAGGGGAAAACGTACAGGGTAGCTAAATCGTGAGGTGGCTATTCTTGGGTTGCGCGATCAATGTTCACATGAGAAAATGGCGAAGTTCACATGAAAATTTGACGCACAGCAAATTTGTTATTCTTAAATCGGGGAAGCAATCGCATCGCCAGTTTTGCATGGGGGCACTGCTTCTGATGCTATTTTCGTGTGATGCGCATGATCGTCTGAAAATATTTGTTTCACCATTTGTTAATATCACAATTAAAATTCAGTTTCGATGTCAGTTATAATTATGTTATTTAGTGGATGTGTTGCAGAAAAAAACATTATTATTGTGTAGTTCTATGTGATAATAGACAAAGTTACTGAAGAATTTAGTCAATGTAAGTATGTATCTTTTTTAATTAAGAAATTGACTAGTTTTACAATTGATTTATAATATTGTGGTTTGTAATAAGTAATTACGAACATCAATTATAATTCCATTGGCATAAACTCCCATGAGAAATCTTTAAAAACTTAAGTCATGTAATAAATAAATCATCAAATTATCAAGTAATGTCTCGATAAAATAAAACGACTTTTTTAATTACAAATTTGTAATAAAGATGACTATGTAAGAATTTACGTATTTTTTTCTTTCAGATTTTGAGAATGGAAATTATTGACCAGCAAGTCCTTGTAGATCTAGAAGATGCTCAAAGAGTCCAGAAATACTACTGACATCATTTTTGGTGGAGGCGCTGGGCGTCCATAGTGGAAATCCCGGAAAACGTGTTCGGCCGACATGATGGTACGAAAGTTTTAATTTTTGAAACACGTTGCAATTGCTTAAGCGTGGTCTATATTACGATAAAATGTTAGTTATAGCAATTTTTTGGAAGCTTAAAGAATTAATATGCAAACATGTGGTTGGCAAGGGCGTCAACAATGGACCATTTCTATTTTATGATGTAATATCTTGGTCTAAAATTGTTCGTATGGCTGTAAACTACGAATTAGAACCATTAACAGCAAATTTATACCACGTCCCATAATTAATAAAAATTTGAATGTTTCAGGCCGTTTCTAAGAGAGAATAAGTTTAAATTACACAAATGAAACATAAAAATCATTAAACCCTTAATTTACCCCCCTCCACCCCTAATAAAAGCATAATGGAGTTTATAAAACTTTGATGGTTTGAGGTACTATTTTACATGCTAATGGGCATATTTAATATACGATTTAACAATTGGGCTATTTTACTCTCGATCTACCCTTCCGACCCGTAAAAAATTAGGATAAAATATTTTTTTAAGATTTCCATAATTTATGTGTCTCTCTCACTCCCATTTAATTCTTAATGATCCCTAGATAAAAGTTATATTTCATTTCTTACAGAGGATGTTTGTTTAGAAAAAAATCATCAGCTTGACGGATTTAACATTTAGGTAAGTACGGCAAAAATAGCATAATTTTACTTTCTAAAATATTTCTCATTAAGAAGGTGAGAACAGTCGTGGACTTTATGTGGATTATCTCGTACGTAAGTATTTATTAAATACAATAAATATTTGAATATAAAAATTAAATTAAGTGAAGAATTTGTTACAGAAACTGGCTTTCCTTAAATACATGGACAAGGAAATTTTTAAATAGAAGCCTCTTTAGCTCAGTGGCAGAGCACTGGTCTTGTAAACCAGGGGTCGTGAGTTCAATCCTCACAGGAGGCAAATGGTGTCATTACATTTTTTCTTTTTTTTTTAACATTTTACATCTTTAGGTTTATATTAAAGTTAAAGTATGTAATGACAAATTTAATATTTTGTATGTAGGCTACTTATAAAAGTAGTCATGCACTTTTATTCACACAATCTAGGCACAATTATATATGTACCTAAGGATCTATTTAATCTATCATTGAATTAACAGTTCTTTTTAAATGTTTAACTTCAATACTTTCAAGATCAGATTTGTTGTTAGAAACGTATATTATTTGTATGTAGTGCAATCTCGTTTTCCTCCATCTGTGTATGTCTACTGTGATAAAATGATTAAAATATAGATATTTATATGTTAAAATTGATAAAACACATATATTTATAACACTGGAAATTTAATCATTGTAAATAATAAATTCTATAATTGCGATTAAACCATCATCGTGTAGATTTACAGAATAAATTTTTACACAAATAATTTTTCATATTAATACTAATTTAGTGTATACTAAATATGACTTATTTTACTTTTTTGGTGCAATGAAAACTTGTATTTTTCATAGTGAAAAAAATATCATTTGGAAAATTTTGATACATTTTAAAAAGACCTTCTCGACTAAATTTTTCATTTATTTTTTTTATTTTCGTTGCACCGAGTTTAACAGTGTTCAATAGCTTTATATATTGATCTTCCAGACTTAGTAAAAAATTTCAGCTTTGTATGTAGAGAGGTATTCGAGAAAACATATCATTTACATACATATTTACGGACACTCAGATATTAGATTTAGGGTACGCCAAAGTTCTAAATTTAGTCGATCACAATGTTATAGTACCTTTCACTCATAACAGACAGAAAAAATTTCAAAAGCCTTAAAATTTTCAAGGTAATTCACTATTTCGTCGCAGACAATCAAACCACTATAAAAAAAGGCCTTCAGACACTTGAATTCACAAAAAACCATAATGTTTCACAAATAAATCTTATAAAATTCATATAATACCGATAATTCACAAATATTCCAAATTCATCAATAATATCATTTAAACATTCACATTAACCGATATATAGCTCAAACATTACAAATTACTGCCCTAAAAAATACAGCCCCTACACTATCTCAATTAATATCCAAACTACGTCTCACATCCCCAGTCAGTATATTTTGTTTCACTTCCACAAATTTTTTATAAATTATTTTTCTCTTTAATTCAACTTCCAATTCAAATTTACATTCATATTTCAAAATACACTTCATTGACATTCAGGTTCCAATGCTCCATAGCAGTGCCAGCACCGAATTCCTCGAAACTTACTTTCCGAAATGCTGGCATCACTATTATCAAAACTTACTTCCATTTCGTTTCAATGCAGACCTTGTTATAGTACCGTTCACTCATCACTGATAGAAACAATTTCAAAAAGCTAAAATTTTCAAAATAATTCATTCTTCAAGCTCACACAGTCAAACTACTAAAAAAAGTCATTCAAACACTTAAATTTACAAAAAAACACAATTTTTGTCAAACAAATCTGAAAACATTCACATAACACCGATAATTTACAAATAGTCCAAATTCATTAACAACATCATTCAAACATTCATATTAACCGATTTACAGCCCAAAAGTTACAAACTACTGCCCTAAAAGATACAGCCCCCTCACTACCTCGATTCACATTCAAATTATTTCCACACCCCTGCCACAATGTTATGTTTCACTTTTACAAATTTTTATAGAAAATTTTTCTCTTCAATTCAACTTCCTATTCAAGTTTCGATTCATACATTAAAATATATTTCATTCACTTTCCCGGTATGCCAGCTGAACATTCATCAAAACTTCATTCCATTTCGCATGTTCCGCTCCACATCAAAACTTATTTCCATTTCGCATGTTCCGCTTGCCTGCTCATTAATATCAAAACTGTCTTCCCATTCATTTCAACACAGACCTATAGGAACATTTTCATATGATATTAATATAGCTTAAAAGACCTTCGAAATCCATTACGGGACAATTTCCAAATTTAATTCTTTCGACAGTTATTGCAAAATACTTTCCAAACCCAAATCGATTTAAACTTCATTTATAGATAAAAAAGTTTCCCTTTTTATGGCCGATTTCATCATATAATTTTCTGTCCCGAATATTTCAGTTTTCATAGTGAATTGCGCAATCGAGACCAAATGACTAGTGGGGGACTTCTTTCCAGACCTCTGCTGATGCTGATATGATTATCCGACGAACCATATAAAAAGCCGAGCTTGACGAGCTCTGGCTAAGTTAGTTTCTGTGCTTTCACGACTGAAGTTTCAAAAACCGAAGTGTTTAAATATTGCTTAATCCGACACTTAAATTAATAAAATCGAGTGGCAGTGGCCGAAACCAAGAAAAAAAGAGTTTACAGTACTAAATTTTGTTCCTAAGTCGGAATTACTACTGTCGACAAGTTACTTTTCATTACCCTGATAATTTTAACTATTTTACTAATACTTACGCTTTATGTACTTTTCATCAAGAAAACCATATACAGGGTGTGTAGCATTTGACCCTGACCAGCAGATTCAGGGTAACCCACCAAACTTCTCAAATTCAAAAAAATTTGTGCACAAACAGCTCCAAGAGTCTTTAATAAGCTCCAACGCACCCAGCTCAGTCAATTTTTTATATTTTTCAAGAGCAACGAGCCTTGTTTGTATTCAAGACTCTCATTTGATATCAACACAGCTTAAAAGATATTCGAAATACATTAAGATGCCATTTCAAAATTTAATAAATTTCTTCCTACAGTTATTGCAAATAACTTCCA
Organism: Leptura quadrifasciata; assembly: GCA_963675555.1. NCBI lineage: Eukaryota > Metazoa > Arthropoda > Insecta > Coleoptera > Cerambycidae > Leptura > Leptura quadrifasciata. The sequence continues at coordinate 74,892,617 of OY776674.1, read as the reverse complement.
AACCCGAATCAAACTTCATTTATACATCAAAAAGTTCCTCTTTTTATGACCGATCATATTTTGTCCAGAATATTTAAGTTTTCATAATGTCTGATGCGATATTGTACTATATTGCGCAATCGAGCCCAAGTGAATGGCGGAGGCCTTTCCAGACCCGAAAAATAAACCGCTACAAAGTATTTAAAAGGCCGAACTCAGCGAGCCCAAGATAAGTAGTGACAGTGAAGTAGTTACCAGTAGTTGAAAGTAGTGTTCGCGAGTAGTTTATTAAAAGAGTTTTTAATTGTAATTAGTGGTATACTAGTAATTCTGTTCGGGTTCCTAAAGTTTGAGTTTCAACTGTATAGATAAGCTGAAAAACGTGAATATACTGCTGGGCTCACATATAAAAGATTTAGTTCTGTCTAGATAAGCCTTTATAGCAAATATACTGGTAATTCGTTAGGATTCTAAATTAATTTAGCACCGTCTGTCTAGTTAAGCTTGCCCACTTCGAGCCATCAGACATTCCTTGCTGCGACTGCTTCCTTGGGTGTACCATGTAAAAAAAGCTCACATTACTTAATGCCACAGCGCAGAACTTACCAACATTCAGTGCTAAATAAACAACTATTAAATTAAATTCAGTGTATAATACTTCAGGAATAGCATAATCAAGGTGTAGCATTTGACCCTGATTAGCAGTTTCGGAGCAGCCCACAAACTTCTTCAAATCAAAAAATAAGGGGTTCCAAGAGCCTCTACTGAAGCTCTCCCGCTCAAAAATATTATTTTTAAAAAATACTCGAGGGTCTCGCTTGTTCAACAGCTGTGTTTGAAATTGTAGAAAATGGTTTTGAATTCTATACAACGCAAAAGTATTTAGAATTATACAGAATGTTCCATGCTCGTTGGTTATCATTAACTTACATTAATTTAACGTTATTTTAAATGAAACGCCCTATATTTTTCACTTTTTCGAATTATCCATCTAATCCATTACTGAATTTGGGTGATGGGCACTTAAAACGAACCGTTTTAAGTGCCCAAAGATTTAAAAGAAATTGAGGTTTGTAGAGCAATTTTTGAGTACCTCTGACTTCATGAACAAGATATTTTTGAAAATTCTGAAAGCATTATTGTGCTGCACACAATACGGGCTTGTGGAACAGGTACCGTTATTAAAGTTTAGTAAACTTTAATATGGCGTGTGTATGAACTGACACTATGCGTACTTCATTTCTGTTACACACAAAGTTAAAGCAATAGTTCAAATACATTGTTCACGTATGTTTGCTAAACTTCTCTCTCATCCAAAGAGAGATGAAAATATGAAATATACACTGGATAGAGAGAGATAAATAATATATTCCTTGATAAGTTCAGGAATTCTCAAACCCTAAAGATTTGTCAATCGTTATTATAATTGTTATTTATTTGGGTTAAAAGTTGTTTCATATTGGAATTAAATTCGTTTTTATATGAAATATTTAACTTATTTCAGTGTTACATTCATGCAACAAACTGGCATTGTCAAATCACTAAACGTATTACAAACAATTTCTTAGCACTTGCATATATATACATATTGTGACATGCCATCTCTCGCTGCTGTCCGCAAGTTAATAAGTAGATCAATTCACCAATCTATAGTAGTGAATTGCACTTCTACCGATAGCTGGTACGCCATTTGAATTACCACCTTATAAGCTTTTTGCCAACAGATGGCTCCCGTTAGGAAAATATATCAATTTATTAAATAGATGTGTATATGTTAGAAAATTTACAATATAAACTATTATTATAATTAGCGTATAATTTTTTTTTACAAAATGATAGTGGAAAGATAGTTAATGATTGAAAGTCCATAAAAATCGATTTAGTTTTTAACATTTCACAAGTTGGTACCCTGACAGACGAACTGTCAGTTTAAGTCATTTCCCTTTGTTTTTGTGAGTTACCAAAAAGGTTATAAAATCACTCAAATTGCTTCAAACTTTTTGTTTAAATCAAGAAGTTGAGCCGAAAACTTTGCTAGGGATTAAATTAGTTAAAAGGCACGTGGTTGTTAGTCGGTTTAATACGGGATCAAAAACTAAATTTAACCTAATTTTCAATTAATATTTTGGTTTGTTTAATTGAAATTTCGATTTATTCGGGTTAATTAGGAAGTTTATCGTTCAGAAGAATATTCTGGACGATTTTGGTAAGGCCAGATTTTGAGTACAGAACTTGCATACTGTTCTATTTTTTTGGATTATTTGGATTTTGGACTTTTGGATAATATGCTGTTCTTTGGTACACGAATTTTGGTATACGAATTTGCCTGATTTATGCATTAAAATTGAGAGAAACCTTATCTAATCATTGTGAAGATTTCTAAACCCTATTTAATTGTGTTGTGAAGATTTATACAAACTGCAAGGACCTCGATCAACAACCTTCAAGTCTGGAGCGCCTGGAAAACTCTCCAAATTTATTTGTAAAAGCTAAGTAACTGCTGAATAACTGAGTAAAATGAATTTTCTACTAAAGCATTTACCAATTGCAAATCTTGTTGTTGAGTTGATATCCTTCGTCGCAATGATCCAGGATTTCTACTAATCGTACCGTTTATTCTCCAGTTTCTTAAAATGTTACACATCGAATTTTTGTCAATATCATAACGCAGTGCAATTTGTCTCATTGACCATCCATCTTCTGCTTTAGCAATAACTCCAGATTTCAGATTTAACTAAATCGCTTATATGAGGCATATTAGTTTTTTGCACACTTGCAATAAATTATGACAACTAACTGACAATGTCACAGAAATTAAAGTTAGATTTTAGCAAAATACCGTTATAAGACTTGTCCTATTTTTTTTTGCTCTCGACCGTACTATACTTTGCTTACTTTTATAATAAATTGTATTTGCTTTTTACTTGTTTTTTTATTTGTTCGGTCTCACTACAAGGATTTGTGTTTGTTTGTCCTGACTTTAGGTCGTAATAATATATATCGTGTAATAACACGTTTTATAGTAGAATTGTTGTCCTCGTGTAGCTCAATGTGTAAAGATATTCGAATTGAATTAGTAGTATTGAAGTACTTGGGAGTCAGATTGGACCAACGACTGACGTTCAACACACATATCAATAAGATAATACGGACGGTTTACTCACTGTACAGGAGTCTGTATCCGCTCATGGTCAAGGGTAGCAGACTTAACAGACAAAATAGAAAACTGTTGTACACGATTGTGGTCTGGCCGTCCATCACATACACGACGCCGGTGTGGTGCAGTATACCGGCCACGACAATGAAAAGCTACAAATGCTTGAGCACAAATTCATGCGCCTCATATCAAATTCAGGAGGGTACACCTCCCTCAGAAACCTATATGCACGCTGCAACGACATAACCACGATAGCGGACTACGTCCGGCATATATCTCAAAAATTCTACTCGTTCAAGTTGGGCGATAGTCCGCTAACAACACACATAACGCAGATTAGATCCAGCAACCACTATAGCCAAGTTGCAACAACTATACCTTTCTCTTATCCTATCCATCTTTCGCTAGTATTTCATACCTTGAATAATATATAATATACCTTTTGATCATCTTTAAATCTTTCCTGTCCCCCTCTTCCTTTCAAACCAAAATTTTTAAAATCAAAGTTTAGGCTAGTCCTGCATTGAAGTATCTCGCGGAAGGCACCTTGTTCGAGTTGTGGTGCCTGCGTTAGATACCAAATTTAATAGTGTTTTAAAATTTGTGTAGTTTGTAAGTTTTGTTGAGCTTGTTTTTCGAGCATTTTGTTAAATCTTATTACCTATTTATAGTTGTTTTTGTAAAAGGTGTGTACGTTTAGTTTGTTTGCATTGTTGTTTTTCGCCGACCCAGGCCTGCCCCACCCGATCCTGCAATCCGCCACCGCGTCAATGCGATGGTTGCACGATTGGTTCCGGAGTAAGCTCTGGTGAGGCAACTATCTGTATCATTTACCTACAATAAATACTTGTTGAAATTGAATTAGCAATAGAATGCATCCAAGTTCAAATCCTGTCGACTTCTTCCATTTTTTTACATCTTGTTATATCGAAAGTAAAATATTTTTCTTCCATAAATTTTGTTTTATTAATCTATGTCGCGAGTTTTGTTAAAATTTTCTTTTCTATAAATTTTAACTTTTAACATTACCCACTAAGTAAATAAAATCGACTTTCGGACGTTTAGGGACCTGGTTATTTATCCGATTACCAGACGAAAATCTATGGTCTGTATTTTAACCTCATCACAATCTAAAATTAAGATAACACCAAATTTTTACGTTTTGAGGTTCCAGGAACCAAAAAAAGTGGTTTTTGAAAAATGTATGAATGTATGTGTGTTAGCACGATAGCGCCGAAACTACTGAACGGATTTGGATGAAACTTTATATGAGGGTTTCTTTAGTGCACCAGAAGATCTGAAAAGGTTTTGGTTGAGATCGAAATACGTCTAGTGCCGTTTTGGCACAACAAGTTTTTTATTTTATAATTACTTACAATTTGCAATCGAACCATAGAAAAGCAGTTCAAATTCAGATATATCACACTTGCACCCTTTCAATTTGTTTTTCGTGAAAATAAAAACTAAGCAAATATGATCGTTTTTCGCTTGGTACGTTGATACACGGAGTCGTTGCGCCGTGAAACTCGTCACGTCACGTGTATTCCTCTACTTCAAAGATCCACCGGGTGGGGAGGTTCCAGCCGCTTCCAGTAGCTGCCGATTTTTTTAGTTTCCCAATTTAAGTAGTATACAGGGTGTTTCATAAGGAACTGTACATACTTCCAGAGGCGGTAGAGGATCACTTGGATATTTGGGAACGGCCATTGAAGTTTTCCTGTCGCTCTTAATTTCAAAGATACAGGGTCATAAACTGATTTTGGTCTAAATGTATTTGGGCCAGAACGTCCTTACTATTGATCGGATTTTGTTTAAATTTTAGACACTTTATACACTTATCACGTTGACAGATTGCTATTATAATTTTTTTAAATTCCAGAGCCGGGATTTTTAAATTTGTTTGTACCGATTCCTATAAAAGAGATCACCCTGTATATATTTTTTTAACATTTAGTTGCCAATTATAAAAGCCCATGCATCACTAAACAAACCGTGTAATTGGATTTTTGTCGCACCTTTATTGATTTCTTTACAAGCGAATAAATTTGGCAAAATGGGGAATTTGAAGAAAAACAGCTTCATTTGCTTACATTAATTGTCCAAATAAATAAAAATGGCCAAATAAATAAATCAATAAAGGTGCCACAAAAATTTAATTACATAGTTTTATTTAGTGATGTATGGGCTTTTATAATTGGCAACTGAATGTTAAAAAAATGTATACAGGGTGATCTTTTTTACAGGAATCGGTACAAACAAATTTAAAAAGTCTGGCCCTGGAATTTAAAAAAAATATAATAGCAATCTGTCAACTGTGATAAGTTTATAAAGTGTCTAAAATTTAAACAAAATCCGATCAATTGTAAGGACGTTCTGGCCCAAATACATTTAGACCAAAATCAGTTTATCACTCTGTATCTCAGAAATTAAGAGCGACATGAAATTTTCAATGGCCGTTCCTGAATACCCAAGTGGTCCTCTACTGCCCCTGGAAGTATGTACAGTTCCTCATGAAACAACCTATAGATATAAGGAAATTATTGTAATCGTGCAAAAAATCGATTTTGACTTTTTGGTGAATTTACACGATTTCAGGTCCCCTGAAGTAAGTTTACATAATTTTATTTTTTATAAACCATTCTTGAAACGAGCGTTGAATAAAGTGTTCGAGTGTATAGTGTTTGGTGTTTGTGAAAATGGTTTATTGCTAATGTTGTTCTGTGATAATTGTTTCTATTACAATATTTATACTTTAATACACGAATGGCGAAACGCGCGTTGAGTAGATACATTGTTTAAGTGTAGTGTTCAAATGTTTTAGTGTTTATGAAAACTGCTTCGTTTTACTTTGTTCACTTTACAATTATTGTTGATTTGTTATTTATTTTAGTAGCTATGAATTATCATTTATTTCGTTTTATCCTAGTAATTGATACTTTTTTTGGTATTTATTTTATCAACCAGAATTTTCTTTATTACCGTTAAAAGATGAAGAATTTATTTTCGTTGCTTCGAATGAATATTTATTATTTATTTTTGTTATTACATAAAATATTTTATTTTACTGATATCCTTTCCCCTATTAATGTTACCATCATCTCCTTTCCTGGCAAGAAATACCTATACCTCCCGGTGGATCTTGCTGGGCTGTAACATTGGTTTTCGAACAATATTACTTTTCGATTACTACTTTTTTTCTAGTCATTTTAAGGAAATTGATAGAAAACATGGTTTAAAAATTAAATTTTTTAAATAAGTTATACGTCGGCCTTCTTGAAACTGCAAAACTGGACTTTGAACTCAACTTGACCCCTTAAATACGTTCAAATAAAAAAATTGCCCTAACCAGAAAATTCATATTAAAATCCTAACTTGACTCCAGTATAAATATTTTGCACTTCAGTTTATATTCAAAACGAAAATTAAAGTGAGAGTGAAATATTTACCGTTTCGATTTTATTCATTAATAAATTCCAATGCTATATACTAGTATTTCTTATCCCCTTTATGTTCATGATAATCAGATCGTTACACTTTTTAATTTTAGTACTATAATTTAAATAAACGAAAGTGGATGTTAACGTGTTATAAACATACACACAAATGTATATAGCCGTTCTTTGAACGGGTTTCCAACGAAATGTGTAAAAGTATTAGTGATGATTCGTGTTTGTACACTATCTTCCATTTAAATAGCCAGTACGTGAACAGTGGCGTAGCTAAAAATCTCGTCACAACCTCCGCAGTATAGAATAGAGTAGAATAGAATAGAACTTTATTGGTCATAAATACACAAATTGTGTTTTGACAGATCATTAAAGAAAAAATAACACTTTTAAATAAAACATGACAATCAGTGTCATTAAGTACAAAAAAAACATACGTAAGTATATGTATAAATGAATAAAATAATAAATAACATGTAGAGTATATAACATTGCAATACAAGAGAAATAAAAAACTAGACAGTCGACGCTAAACATGCAATGAACACTAATATAACTTTAGTAAGTATTTAGTAAGATAATATTTCTTTAGTGCATTATTCAAAGTATTCGAAGAAATTAAATAAAAATTTCAACAAGAAATCACTAAGCTAAAATAGAAGAAAAGTGAGCATTTAAAAATTCGGTTAAACTATAAGAGGGATTTTCGGTTAAAAAACATTTTATGACAGCTTTATAACGACTATAATCCAGTTCCCGAATTCTGTGGGGTAAGGCATTAAAGAATTTTATTGAATAGTACCCTGTCCCGTCACGTGTTTTTGATAGACGTAAAAAGTCAATGTTTAGCTGATTTTTATTACGAGTAGGGTACGAGTGAATCTAATCAGGCGGTATGTAATTTATTTCATTATCTTTCACTTAGAAGAGACATTGCAATATATAAGTGCTATACAAAGTTAGAATCTTTAATTTCCTGAATGAGTCTCAGTAGCCTAAACCCGCAATTACTCTTACTGCACGTCTTTGGATAGCAAATACAGATGCAGTATGTGAGGAGTGACCCCAAACCAAAATTGCATAGGTGATTACTGCATGTATTAAACCATAGTATGCCGTTAAGATGATTGTCTGCGATACACAATTTACAAGGCAGCGTAGAAGAAATATATTTTTGGAAACCTTGTTACAGATAAAATTACAATGTTTTTCCCACGTTAATTTGTTATCCATTTGGACACCTAGAAATTTTACACAATCGATAGAGACAACATCGTCTAATATCTGGAATCGTAAGCTAAAGAGCATTGTTTCAGTCTTACTCTTGTTTAACATTAGCCTATTTGATCGCAATAGCATTACGATCAATCAAGTGATGAGAGCAGTTTGGAGGAACCATGTGAACCGGAAGATCCAGAGCCCGAATATATGGACGAATTGCCAGGTTAGTCGCTTTTTTACCTCCTTGTTTCTCTCCCTTTCTCTATCAAACAAACGAAAGTTGCAAAGTTGCAAAGTTTGATCGACAACTAAAAATTTTCCAAACATAATTCGACTCTGTTTTGCTCTTTCCCGACAATTTTTTCAATTACGCAATGATTAAAATCGATTGCTTATCAATCAATCCGTTTTAAAAGCGAGACTTGAAACAAAGTATATCTTTGCCACTCATGGACTTAACTTTCAGCTTGACTGGCAAATATTTTCGTTTGTTTCAGACTTAGGTAAAACCCACAGAGATACATTTCACGGATCTGCTAGTGACGATCAATGTGTCATGGATCAACCTGGGCTCTCGGTTGCAGTCAAGCGGAGAAGAAGGATTTAATCTTATTTGACATTTGTCATAATTTGTAAATAATTTTTCTTTTCTTTTTACAAATTAAATACACAATGCAATGCAGTGAGAAATACCATGAATTTTTCCAGGTAAGGGCCCTATATGGTCTCTAATACTTGGATTATATTGGCTGGTTCCTCAATAGTGAGTTATAGTCTAGTTAAATAACTATTACTCGCAAGTTAGCTCGAGGTTAAGTTCGAGTTAATATTACAACTGTTTTTTATTATTATTTATTATACGAGTTAGCTAACTCCAGGTTTAATAATTTAATTTATATTTTCGAGATTTTGCACAACTAACCCTGGTCTTTTATAATCATATGGTGGTAAAATATAAATTAATCACTGGCTACACTGAGGGAAGGCCCGATGGCATAAAATCCTAATAATTGTTTTGTGGCGATCTTAGTCCTGGTTTTTGTGTTGTAAGAACACAAAAATAAACACCACATGTCTGTTACATTGGAGGTAAAAGTCACCAAGACCATTTCTTTCGACAGTTGCCTTTTCGAAATATTTCTGCATAATTTTTCGTAATTTTTTCAGAGGCATAAAATACTCTATCTTTTCTTATTTGTGACTTGGTGTACGGATGTAAATATTTATAAAACACAAGATAATAATAATTGGCGATAGGTGTTTTAATAAATTTTCATCCATTTTGGGACATGGATGAAAACGAGCAAAGAAGTCATTGCGATCCCATTATTTTTATTACTTTCGATCTTCTAGCTTCATCAGTATCACTGCTAGAAGCATCTATGCCATAATCCAGTATGTTTCATTCATTTGACAAATATCACAATTTAATTACCTAACGACAGATAAAATGGAAATAGACCAAGAGCTACTGAATTTTTATGTCATTGTCTGAGAACCTCCTTCAAGTTCTGTGGTGAGTAGAGACAACCCTACGCTGGGGTCTTGACGGTGGGAGCGTTTTCGTGTGAGAACTATTTCTCATACATCAATATCTTTGGTCTCTAAAAACTACTTTACAAAACGCCAAACCATTTGAACACTACACTAAAAACACTACTCTAAGCGCATTTCGCTACTCATGTCAATATCATCCGGAAATGAATAAGACTGGCTTTCAGTTTTAATCATGTCCTAATGATGCTAAACGCATATCTAATAGTCTATTCTAGTGTAGTATTCAAATGTCTTAGACACTAAAAATATTGATTTGTGAGAAGTAGCTCTCCCACAAAAACGGCCCCACTGCCAAGATCCAGAACCAGCGTAGGGTTGTCTTCTTAAACAGGACTACGCACTATAAAAGACCCTCGTTAAAAAATTTAATAGCTCTTGGTTTAGAACCTAATAATATAAACAAGTTTAGGTTAGTTTTAAACCAAAATGTGTTGTTAACTTATACTTCGTCTTAGAGTTATCTTAATCTCGATTTCATATTTCAATCAATAGGCTACGTTATTTTCGAAAATTGATGTTCTATTTTTAAGTTGTGGAATTTGACGAAGTTATTTCATTAGTTATATGTATATTGCATTTTGTTGAGATAAAAATGGGATGAAATAAATTAGGGCCCCATTTGCTATATAGACATGCTTGGCACGGCCTAGGGGCCTATCGTAATGCTAATGTGTAAGTATATATATATATATTCTGAAATTTTTATAAATTGAATTATTGACCATTTATGCCTCAATATTTTTATTTAAACTGCTAAATGCGAACTTATCCAATGTACTTGTCTGTTTGATTGTTTCAAAATGACGTTTTTCTACAGTGTTTGCTTTTTACAACGTTCTGATGAATTTTATTAAAATTCCAGTAGCAAATTCGGATTCTACGGAAAATTTTACATAAAAAAGTATGTATGTTTGATCATATATCTCGAAATTTTTTCGATAATTAAATATAGAAATTTTAAAAATTTAAATAATAATTCCAAAGAGTAGACCCCAAGTAAACTGTTCATGCTGAGTAAGAAAAAAGTGAGATAAGACTTTTGTTCTTTATTCAGCATTTAAATAATAGTTCATTATCAGTTTTTTAACTTTAAAAATAATTTGCCCATAAGCGAGCCCCCACCAAAATTTTACCTAAAGGCCCAGTAATAGGAAAATGTGGCCCGGAAGTAAATGAAGGACAAATAAAATGCATTCTTAAAAATTCTAAAAAATGTATTTTTCCTTTAATTTTACCATCTTAAAATATGTTAAAAAACTTACTATGTATTTAAGTAAAGAAAATTGAAATATATTAAAAGATAAAAGATTATACAATAGAAAGATAAATAAAATAACAATACAGTTTATCGAATATTCTCAAATAAGTACGAATCCGAGAGATAACAAAACTCTCGTCTGTAATTAAGCTACAACATTGACCCCTGCGACGTTCACACGCACACAAATGCAACATCCTCAGAAAGAAAATTGTAAAGCACAAATAAAGAAACTATATGGATGGATATAAATAATATTTTAAATTACTAAAAACGCTAAATAAAATGCCAATGAATTCTTAATGAATCAGATCTATAATTGAATTGGGCGAAAAATATTTCATTCAAGTCACAATTAATTTCCAACTAGTTCGATCTACTTAATCTACTACGATTAGTCGAATTTCTACTTTAATACGAATGGGTGGTACTTACAAATAAGTAATTAGGAATTTCTCATATTCTTAACACAGTGTAATGATTTTATCTCGATGATGGTTATGAAAGAGAATGATTATTGTTTTAGTTTTACTTTTTCTACAGAATGATTTTTAGAAAGTAAAAGATATGAATTCATCTGCAAAGATACATACATACACCTTATATAAAGAATGTTTGGTAGTATTTCCTTCATGAATGAATAATCTCCAAGATTTATTGAACTTAACTGAATTTTAGTATTTATCTATACAACGTTGCCCACTACACTATATATATATATGATGTAGCATTAATTACTAATTAATTATCAAGTATTGTTAAACGTAGGAAAAAATTAAACCTAATGTTTGTCTTCCCATCACTACAATCAAAATCATTCATCAGTCTTCAGGATATTTGGTAACAATCAACTTTGTTATTTTAATACCCGATAACTTATCTATTATTGATGCTATCTGTTTAGAGTTATTGAGTAGTATAATCTATCAGGCGTTTCGTTTTACTCTAAAATATTTATCTACCCTTTAAAGACCCTATCCCTCTCCGTCAATGCCAATATTTTAAAATAAATGCAAATTTACTTTTGCGCTCTCACTTAAAGAACAATAGTCTCTTGAATTTTTATTGTTATGTGATTAATTTTGAAATATAATTAAGTATTTTCAAGTCTTACTCTTATTACTCTCGAAGTATTTTGATACTTGTAGTTATAAAACATGGGTCATACAGCGTTTTAGAGAAACTAAAATAACTTATGTGATTTTTAAGATAAAATAATGAACTAATTGTATTTATTATACCTTCTGATGCAGGGGTAGGGTAAGTTAAGTTGTGTAGGCAAAAAAACTTATAATCATCGATAAGCTGAATACTTTTATTAGATTTAACTGCAAAATGCGTAACCGATTGTTATAAAGTAAAATCCAAATTATACAAATAAAACCAAATTATAAATTTTGTACTTTTGAAAATAATAATACAATGATAAAGTAACATAAAACACACCACATATAGTAGACAACATACCCAAAGCCTAGTAGGCTGCTGGTTATGTCATATGTCGGTGCAAATTGGAGATACGGATGAAAAAATATAACTCGAAAACGAAGCAAAATTCAGGTATAGTTAATAGGAAACTTTTTGTAGAGAATCAAATTTCCCATCTTATTAAAACAAACTTATTAAAAAAAACATTTTTTTGTGCGAAAAATATAAAAAAACAATTTAACAAAAGCAAAAATCCCATTTTTTGTTTTTTTTTTTTTACTTTTTTACCTATAACTTTTTTTTGAGCAGAGATAGGTATATGCATTGCTGTATAGAAAAAGAAGTTGATGGTATCAAAAAGTTTTTTCGATGAAAGTTGACTGAGATATAGTCGCTCAAACTTACCCATTTTTTTCGATTTTTATCGCGTTTACCTTGATATTATTTTAAATCTTTTTTTAAACAATGTGACAATTAATTATACTAAAATATTGATTTGTCCTTTTTTCCAATAAAAGAATTTTAATTTTAGTAAATTTGAGGATTTCATTCAATACAGCTTATTAAGTAAGAATATTTTATTAAACTATTCGCAAATTATAAACATTTCATTCCATCCCGAAAAACTTTTTGAGACCACCATTTTAAAGGAAATTTCATCAATTTCTTTTTCTACAAAGCAATGCTTATACCTGTCTCTGTCCAAAAAAAAATTATAGGCAAAAAGACAAAAAAAATTTTTTTTTGCATTTTTTAATAGTTTCTTGGATACTTTTCGCACAAAAAATTGATTTTTATTTTTTTACATAAACCACTTCGATGTGAAATTTGATTCTCCACAAAAAGTTTCCTATGAACTATACCTGAATTTTGCTTCGTTTTCGGGTTATATTTAAAAAAATGACAGGATTGCATTCTCACCCCTATCTCCAATTTGCACTCTCTAATTTAATAGCACTCCGCGGTTTTCTTAAATCTTAAATGACCAATTGAACGATTTATGCAATAAAAACCCTTGAACGTCTTACTTCCTTTCTATATGACATAATCAATAGCCTATAGGCTGCCCGGAAGGGGGATACTCCTTTGAAAAAATTCAGGCAACATCCATTACCCATTGACATTGCCAGTGCTGGTGCTGAGGATTGAACGCAGAACACAGCATAGTCTAATCAAGCGTGGCCACCACACAATACACTCTAGCCGACTGAACACCCACGCCGGTAGTGACAAGGTAAATCAACATTAGGCCGTTTTAACATTTTCCAATTCTCATAATTTTTTGAAGATTAGAGGTTAATTCCTATTACCTGCAAAATTTCAAGTTTACGGCATGTCTGAAAATGCCCAACTAATTACTGCGGACACCCAGATAAAGCCAGTGTCAGTGTCGTTTATGATACAGGTATAATATAATTCAGAGCTTGCGTGCACATAAAAACGAAATAAAAACTTTAGGAGCTCATTATTAACGGCGTTGAACCATTCGGTATGGTGTCATCAAACATGTCGACGCCGACGTACAAAAACCCATAAAAGTAATTTGCAGACGAAATAGTACAGAATAGTACTTAACACTCGTATAATACTAGACCGTAACGTGCTGTTATGATTGAACGACTGGGTTGCTGATCTAAATATTTCAACTGCGTTCCTGCACGCAATTGCTTTTGCGACTAATTTTATTGAGGTCGTAAAGTTTTTATTGCATTTTTTATCTGCACCGTAAGTCTGCAGGTTACCGTCAAACTCAGATGCGTTCGTGCTAGCCTAGGCTAATCAGTGACTAGGTTCTTAATCCATCTCGCATCCATACTGTTATAAAACTTACCGCGCTAACCTGGCACAAATTGCTCATTTAATGTAGTTTTTAACATGGTATAACATTTTCCTAAGAAAAAAAGATATTGCTATGTAGCAAAAGGAGCTTTTTAGAAGATGAACTGGCAAATTTTTTGGAAGATGCACCTTTGGCGACACGCAGGGTAATGTGTTTCAAAATGACGGCTGTCTAGCTCATTACGCACGAGAAATGAGAAGTTATTTGGACCAAATTTATCCACGGATCGACCGTCTTGGTCCCCTTTTGTGACCTCCCCCGTCTTCCAATTTGAATCCACTAGATTTTTTCCACTGGAGTTGCATAAAGGAGAAGGTCTATGCAAAACCAATAAATAATGTATATCAATTGAGACACAGGTCGAAGGAAGTGCAAGACGGATAAAAAGATCTTTTTTACAAAGAGGCCGCGCTTGTATTCGGCTTGGTGGCAGCCAATTTAAACACATTCTTTGATTTTTATTTGTGTTTTGTTTAATTTTTAATAAAGCGTGGTATTTTTTTACAGTTTGAAGAGTTTAAGCTAGCTAAAAAAAAATTAACTCATGAATCGGACAAAAATGTTTTTTTTTTCAAAGGTATGGCACTATTAATTTTGTTTTGGGTTGTGGTCAATAGCAGGGCTATTCAGGGCTGCGTAACAAAGAGTAAAATCATAAAATATGGAATTTTGTTGCTGTGGTACTAGAGAAATTGATCTAAAGTGTCGATTTTCATGAAATTCATAAAAGTGTTAATATCTCAAAAACTAACATTTTAAGAGTTTCTATTTGGTATTCTGGTCAGTCATGGGCTATCCTATCAGCCCTCTAAGGTATGTAATTTATTTGAATAGCCAATTTATTGTAAGATTAATGTATTGAATATGGGATACGAATTTCTATAAGTTTTATTTATATCAAAAGCAGTTGAATAATTGGCAATAAATAATTGAATATATAAATAATGTATTAAAAAACATATGAGTACTAATTTAGTTCTTATTAATGATAATATGCATATTTATAAATTTCTAGTACAATTTGCTGCATTTCCATTTTTGTTCTATTATTCATATTAAACTAATTTCGCTTATTTTATTACATTTTTGTATTTATTTATTTGTATTATGCAGACGATTAAAATGCAAAAGTAAGAAATTTTGCCGTCAAAGCCTACCCCACATTTATTATTCATTAAAAACAAGTAGGTATGTTTGAATGTACACCAATATTGAATCTTAATTTATGAAAATATCTCAAAAGCAGTAAGTTGTAATGTATATTAAGTCATCCGTTGTTTCTTCGTATATCGGATGTCCGCAATGAGGCACCCGGTATATGGGGGTGTACATGTACACTCCCATTTGTTCTTTATTATTCAAGATCAAAATATGAATTTATTTAGTGACCATAAATATCATATTTAGGTTTATAATAATTTAGGTCAATGTATAACCGAAAGTTATTTTTAAACATAATGCTACCCAATGAAATTACTGTTTTGGCAGTTTTATTAACTCTTGGCGTTTTTTTTTAGTTTTTGTATATAAATATTTTACAAATATATATCTTAAAAAAACTGTTTTCTTCTGTTAAAAATTATTCGAAGAAGGTTCTAGACTTTATACGCTTATGGACTTATGTAGTAATATCTGTCAATAGTTATATTAATATTTAGTTAACTGCACCCCTACTAATGGGACAGAATACGGATGATTATTAAAAATAATTATTTTCGAAACGTTCGCATGTTAAAAATTATATATCTGAATTACGTTATTCGTAATGATTATAATGATATTAATATTAATGCAATATTATTAACATTTGACGTAACGTATCACTGTTTAAGGGGTTGGAAAATGTTAAACATTAAATAGATTAATTTGTCTTGTCATTTATAATCTCATGTAATCCTTCATAAATAAGAGCTTTAAGCAATGTAAAGGAAATTATTATTTCACCCCTTTTGTAGGGGTGCGTTCCATCGCACATGGATAATATTATTGACAAACGTTACAACAAAAGTCCTTAATTATGTAAAGCCACTTTAAATAAATTTTAACATCGAAAAAATATTTTTTTTTGATAAAAATCAGTAATCAACACCTTGCGTTTTAACTAAATATGAATAATGTATTGCAGGGTGATTTAAGAAGTGGAATTTATCTTACATGAATAATTTTGAATAATTCAAAAAATTATTTTCTGGTTATTCTAAATCAAGGAATACATGTTTTGCGATATATAATTTTAAATCTGGTAGAAAATAGTTACAAGATTGCAAATATTATTCCCACCCTCTGAATAAAGATTTAGATTCTTTGTGAAAACATCTATATTAATGAATAAAGTATATAGCAGTGTCAGTTTAAAATAAAATTCACTGCGAGTAAAAAAAAATGTTACGAAATGTTTAAAAATGAATTTCGTATGGAATTTTCCAATTTTCATACGTCGGCAAAATTGGCCGACGCGACGTCTCAACAATATCTACTTAAAATTTCGTATAATAATATTAGACCATTATGATATATATATATATATATATATATATACATATAAACGGACATTATAAAGCCCAAACTAGATATCAGTGGTATGTTGTTTAGCCTTCACAGACGTTGTGTAGCCCATCCTTGGGCTAAACAGCGTTTTGCGTGTATCCTATTACTATTTGCCACATATTGCTATAAGGAACCCCTACACAAAATTTCAGAAGGGCTTAATAATGACCGGTTCAACGCTTAAAAGATATGGAATTGTTCAATACAATTCCCATGAGGTAGCGCTCTCGTCAGATACAGATACACGCCATTTAGAACGCGTGATTAGCCCATAACGACACGCGTTTGTTGATTAGCCCATAGCGACATTATACATAGTACTGTATTGTGAGGCAATAAATAAGACTTCTCAATGATAGGCAGAATGGCAATTTCATCTTACAACTTGAAGGGTGCTTCACTACCTGAAGACATTTGTGTTGGACTGGGAATTCGAATGGTCATTATTTTCCTTGATCACACTTTCGCTTTAATTTTCGTTGTTCATATCCTGTTTTATCCGTTCATTATTAACTTTCTGCAATTTATTTACTGGTTTTTTATTTTCTATTTGGTTATTTTTTATTTCCGTACATTTTGCTGTTCCAGGAGTTTCTCTCAGCTCCAGTTCCTGTTTGTCTTTTATGTTAGATTTATTTGGGTGTAAAAAATTATTTTGCGCTAACGAAGCGATTGATTGCTCTTCTTACCTTGTACCCTTGGTAGAGTCATACTTTGGTAGATCTAGTAAGTTTTTACTTTTACTTGTTACCAACTCCAGCATTTTTCGTGTTCTTGAATTCATGGCGTTAATCTAAAGAATCAATTTAGTCCACATTTAAATTTTCCTTAATTTTACATGACATTAATTTTATTATTATTATTAACCAATTTTTATTTACCATTGTTTAATATAATTATTAAATACTATCATTATAACTCTATAATTAACAAAGCGAAAATATTTTTATGTAGCCAAAAATGTGCATATATCCTAACAAAGAAGAATTATATTAATTTGTTCAATGGTTAAATACCCGAGGGGTAAACCGATGCCAAAATTCTATACACTAATTCCATTTTGGCATTGTAATACTACTATAATATCTTAGTAATTTCACAACTCCAGAGTAATACCATGAAAATTTCTGTAACACCAACTAATTCCATGAAAAATGCAGTAATACCAATTAATATCACAAAAATACGTATTTCTGTATTCTTTGATAAGAATAGCTTTTTATTCGTTTTTTTTTAAACACAAATTTTCCGAGATTCATTAATTCGAAATTTTTCAGAAAGGAGGAAGAGGAAATCAAAATTTTATTAAAAAAATCTGATCAAATTTAGGTAAATGTATTTTTACAATAATAAACTTTTCTCTATACCGATTTTTTCAGAAAAAACGTACCTGTGAGGTACCTATAGAAATAGCAAAACCCGTCGCAAAAACTGAGAAAAATCACTGAAAAAATGTTTTCTTAAAAATCAGAAAAAATTCATAACAGTAGAACATTAATTTGACTGCAAGCAATTTCTATCTGTAAATTTTTTTAAAAATGTATATTTCTCGAGATATGAGCATTTTTTTGGTGGAAAAAGTTACAATTATTTTACTCACAAATGCTAGTATCTTGAAAAATATGCATTTTTAAAAAAATTATTAGAGACGAAAATTGTTTAAAATTAAGGGAAAACTATGCAGGTATGCCTTTTATGGGAAAACCGATAATGAAAAGAAGCTTTGTATTTAAAAAATATGCTTACATGATTTTTTTCGGATTTCTTATATAATATGGGTTCCGTTCTCCCCTTTTTGAAAAATTTCATTGTATCTACGCGTTTTTTCAAAAATTTAATGAGTAAGTCGTTAATTTTTAACAAAAAACACGAACATTGTTTTATTGTTTTATTTTGCTTGTCTTTTGCAATTGCAAATTAACAACAAAGTTATTATTTACAACAATTTCTGAACAAGAGTGGCAAAGCCGAAGTTAGGGGCTTTTTTCTAGATAACAAACAACCCAATACAGATTTTAAGAAAATCCAAGCACTTATCCAATGTTCCAAGTAAAATGCTAATTCGAGCGCGCCTTCTAATTAATGCAGTCAAAATAGAATTTGAAGTGGAACTTTTTCCATAAACAATTTTATGGTTGAATTCTGTTGGGGAGGTGTTAAGCAGTATCAAAAAAATGCTGTACTTCAAAGACCCTGCTTCAATTGTTATTTACAATTAAATTTTTTTAACCGCGTTTTCAGCCTAAAAATGTGAATAACTTGTGATATATAGGTCCTATTGGGACAAAAAAAAACAAAATCTTTGCAATTAAATATTCTACAAATCTAGGTTTACTGCAGGTCTTAGAAGCGCACCCATGACCTACAAAATTGGCCAAAAATCGTATTTTCTTCATTTTGCTGCCCAAAGCCGCTGAGTGAACAGATTAGATTCAAACTGTCATAAAATCTGCCTTTTACTCTAACAAAAACACCCCGAAAATTTGGAGCAAAAACATTGAACCCAGTGTGCGCAATTGAATTTGTTATATAAAATTTTAATTCGCCGCCATTTTTTGCCATTAAGTTCAAAACGGATCTTTTTTTTCAAAAGTTAGGTCTCGACGTCAGCTTTTTGATGCCCTAAAAAATTTTTTTTAAAATCTATTTTGACCATTTTTTTATTTGTTTAACCCAATTAACAAAAAATTAATTTTATCGGCCATTTTTAAAAAAAATTTGACCAAAATAAACTCTTTTCTTTCCTAAAATAAAGGTATTAAATTTTTTTTATGATCTGATGAAAAAAATTTCAAAATTTTTCAAAATGGCCGAAAAAAATCATTTTTTTGTTTATTGGGTTTTGAACAAATGCAAAAAGTGGCCAAAATAGGTTTTAAATTTTTTTTATGGCATCCAAAAACCGGCATCGAGACCGAACTTTTCAAAAAAAAGATCCGTTTTGAACTTAATGGCATAAAATGGCGGTCAATTATAATTTTAAATAACAAATTCAATTGCGCATATTGGGTTTAATATTATTACACCAAATTTTCAGGGTGTTTTTGTAGTGTAAAAGATAGATTTTCTGAAAGTTTGAAGCTGATCGGTTCACTCAGCGGCTCTGGGCAGCACAATTTAAGAAGAAACGATTTTTGTCCAGTTTTTTCACTTTTGTAGGTTATGGTTGCACTCGTAAGACCTACAGTAAACATAGATTTGTAGAATATTTAATTACAAAGATTTTGTTTTTTTTTTGTCCCGAGAGGACTTATATATCTCGAGTTATTCACATTTTTAGGTTGAAAAACGCGGTTAAAAAAATTAAATTGTCAATAACAATTGATGCACAGAGTCTTTGGAGCACAAAAATTTTTTGGGTACTCTTAGCACCTCCCCAACAGAAGCCAACCATAAAATTGCTTATGGAAAAAGTTCTTTTATATTGACTTTTTGTGCTATTTTGACTGCGCTAAATGCTATAAATTGAAAATAATCTAAAAAATTTCGTTTTTTTTTAAATAGCTCCATTTTTTTTCGCATCGTCACATTAATCGCACAATTCTTAGTAAAAAAGTGATAAGGTAGGTGCTACGCGCCTAAAATTGATATTTTGTGAGAAACTTTTAAAAAACTGATTTTTAATTTTTTTTATTTTACGTTTATATTCAGGAATACAAGCTAAACAATAACAAAAATATTATTGAATATTTTCTTCCAAATCTTTTAAAAGTTTCAACAAATTAATAATAGTCTTTTTGAAAAATAAAATTTTTCGATTTTAAATTTATTTGGCAAAAATAACGTCATTTCCGTGTAAACCGGAAGTGATATTTATAATTTTACGTATATGTTTTTACATCCCTTTTATCAATTAAAATCAGCATCAGATTCCACAGAAAATACTAAGTTAGGCTGGATATCCAACCTAAAATTTATCTAAAAAATTTCAGAAAATATCAAGTATAACAAATAAACTGGAACACACTGTATATTGTTTACTGCTTGGCAAAATATAATGTTGCACTTTTATTCTTGATTATTTTTATCTTATCTCTTCAGTTTACTAGATAAGTGTTATAAAAGTTTTAGCTTACCAAGCAAGTTATTAACCCTCCTTTCTTTGCAAAAAATCAAAAAGCTCTATTTACAACTTATTTTTCATTAAACTGCCCCCATTATCAATTAAAAATTACTAAAAATTATCAATACTTACCAAATGTACACTTTTGAGAAATACTAAAAAAATAGGGAGTCTGTTTACATCTATCCCATTGTTAGATTTTTATTGGTTTGCTATAACAATGGCAAAAATAAAAATATCGTGTATTATTGTCGGCCTAGCTAGAATCTCTTAAGATGAAATGAAGTAGTCATAAAAATGATCATTTTTTAAGCACACGTTTGCTGATAGCATCCGTGTCTTACATCTGGAATTTGAAATGTTCTTGTGTATCAATACATCAGAAAAATACTAAATAAAAAACTCTCACTGTGCACTTATAAATTCATATAATTTCACTTATACCAAACTCAACTTATTTCTATTACTGAATTTCAGAGACGGTACTTTAATATGTGAAACCTTAAAATAAAATATACATGTTACTTTTGAGCACAGAGAGTGAAGTGCTACGAAAACATTAAAAATTTACGATATTTATACCTACATTAAATTTGGTCTTCTTTATTGCTTGTAGTACACTGCATTTATATTTGTGCATTTAAATTTATTAGATGCTATTCTACTATTTGAGACATTGAATCAATTTGTATCATTTATTTAATTTCTGTTCTACTAACGAGCAAAATCGCGGTGTGGTTTGCGAAAGATATTGGTTTCCCGGTAAAGTTTAAGGTGTGTAATTCACTTTAGAGTAGTACAAGATACGTCTCCCTTTAACAACATAATTGCTAACAATAAATGGTTTATTACCTCAGATGTTAGAGAATGAATAGGCAAACACTGACCAAGAAAAGATGTTACTATAAACCATTTTTCTTGTTTTATTAATTGCTCTATTAACTTGTAATGTAGATATTCAGAATCTAATCCATCTACAATCAAATATAAAGTTATATAAGACGTACTAATTGATTAAAGTTATATTTGTTACATTAGGCGTTAATAAGATAAATAATAAAAAAAAACTATTTAAAAATTCGAATTTATAAACTTAGTAAATAAAACTTATAGATGATAAAAAAATATTTTTACGAATTAACTTTGTCAGATGTTATTCTACTATTTAAGAATTCTAGCAAATTTGTATCTGCATTAATTACTGTTTCTTGCTAATATTGTAGTAGTGCTGCAACTTTTTATATTTTCCTTATTATTTTTTTTATCCAATTTAATTTTTTTTATAAATATTATGAGGGAGGGGATAAATTCAGTTTCTTTTCTAAATTTAGATTAACGTTAGCAGTGTTTGCTGGAAACGGTTCAAGGTAGCAAATTAATTTTGGTGGAGGAGAATGGCAACATAAAAAGTAACAAAAGTAGAATTTTTACAAGTCTTCTAAATTAAACAAATTCTGACACCGCAATTTTAATGTAACGTTAATGGCAACCGAGATATCGCGGTATTTAGGTTTTTTGAAAACGGTTAAGGTACAGAATTAATTTTGGGAGTACATACAACAGTAGTAACAACAAAAGAAAAGAAAAAAATGTACAACAGTACACTTGATCGAGCGGCCATTAATAATAGATTGTCATGTCACATGCCGCATGCGCCGATGACTAAGTTCCAGAATAAGTTATGTAGAACCAATAGAGAAACTTGTGTAAAATTATTTTCCGCAGTTAGTAATGTAAATAAACGTTAAATTAACGTTAACAGTTTTTAGTTTTCTTGAAAATGGTTCGAGCTACAAAATTAATTTTGGTGCTACAAAATAGCAACGAGAAAGTACCAACATGTCCAATGATTTTTTTTTGTATTTTTCTGAATGTGGTTTTATTATTACTCCTTCAAGGTTTTTTAAATATTAACTGGAACATTATTAGCTAAAAACTGGTCTAATCAAAAATACATTATTGGCATCTGGAAGCACTTTGAAAGTGACAAATTCTAACATGGGAATTTTTATTTTAGCGTTAATAGCTACTGAAATATCGCGGTCATTGTTAACGTTTGATTAACATTAGCAGTTTTTAGTTTTCTCGAAAATGGTTCAAGATACGAATTTAATTTTAGCGATACAAAATAGCAACATAAAATTAACAAAATGTCCATAGCTTTTTTTGCATTTTGCTAAAAGCGGCTTGCTAAGGAAAATAAAAAAACGCTCGAACGTCGTGGACTGTACAGCACAGCACATGTGTAGATTCCCTACCTAAAAATGATATGGAAAAATACGAATTTGTTATTTAAACTATATTCAGTATCCGTAGTTGTTATCAGAAATATTTAAATAACAGAGTTGTTATTTTAAGACTTAAAAAAAGCTTTTATTTAAAAAATGCTCTAAAAAATAGAAAATAAACTATGAAGTAAATCAAACCCATCATTTTGTTACATTATATTATTTTTTATGATATAAAAGCTTGTCGCAAGATTTTCCTGTGTAAAGGAGATTGCTCACGACAAGCTTTTATGTCATAAAAAAATTATATAATGTAACAAAATGATGGGTTTGATTTACTTCAAAGCTTATTTTCTACTTTTTAGAGCATTCTTTAAATGAAAGCTTTTTTAAATATTTTTTTATATAATCCTATTTTTTACTTTTTAGTCTCTTGATATGCTGTAATCCCCAGATATCGATTTTGAGACGAATCGGATCATGAACGGTAAAGTCGTCCGCACATCTTGAACTAATTTTTTGACTAGAAATTCGTAATCCGCGACCCCAAAAACCCCCAGATATCGATTTTGATCGATTTGCATCTAAGTGACGAAAGTCATTAGCCATATTGGCGCCGCCATTTTGAATTTTGACCAAGAATTCATAATTCGCGATCTCGAAAACCCCCAGATATCGATTTCGAGTCGATTCGGATCATAAACGATAAAGTCGTCCGCCATCTTGAAGCCGCCATCTTTTTTTTTCTTATAGGAAAATGTTAAAGTGTACTGTCACCGGAATTATACACGTGCAAAATTTCAAAGCTCTAGTTTAATTAGAACTAATCGAAATTTTGATTGCAAGATTTGACCTAAACCGACTGACAAACATTGCAAGTTAAATAAAAGCTTTTAAAAATAGAATCATTTGAGACCTCCAAATCTGCACTGTAAGGCGAAAACAGCGAGAACAGCTGAAGATAACCTTGAATGAAAAGAATATATGGAGGGCTGCACTATGTGTGAAAGATATCTTCGGGTTCAACAACATACCAGTAATGCTGTGGGCTACATAACGATATATTTATAAGTATATATATATATATATATATATACACTTTAATTATAATCATTACAAAAAGCCCGTCAAAAAGATCTCTTTTCACGTGTTTTAGCGAACTATTTTTATTTAAAGTCTTAAGAACGTGACCCCGACATTGAAATAAATAAAAGAATTGTGTTGAATTGTTATTTAATATAGATGTTATTAAAAATAAATTATATACACGGAGAAAATCTATATATACCATATATAAAATAGGAAGAATAATAGAATGAGTATTCAAAAATCCTGGGTTCTTCCAGACGACGCGACGCCGACGTAAATAAACTGTTAGGATGTAGATGAACTTGAGACTCCTTTATCATGCACATAGATAATATTTTCAATATAAAGAAAAAAATCTAAACCCTTTAAAATTGTAATCGGGGAATGAGATATAGGGGCTGAAAATTATTTATTCCTCTGGTAAAGCCGACTTGAACACAGACGCACACAGATGCTTTTATAATGAAAAAAAAATCCAAAACTCTTAACATTTTAAGAGGGTAAGGTACAGGGGTTGATAATATATATCTTTCAAGAGTAATGCTGGCTTATTCAGTCAGTAGGTTATAATATATGTGAACATATTCTTTTAAAGGAAAGTAATTAACTTAAAAAACATTTATGGAAATTGTAATGTTGGTAATATACATAATTAATGTTAATAATTCTAAAATTATGAAAAGAGATTTTCTTACCTCACGAATACATCCATGTTTTTAAACAATTATCAACAGGGCATTAGTTGAAAAAATTGCAAAATTGTTTTTAATATTTCCTCTTGCTGTATATCCGTTTTCAACACTTACAGTAACACAATACTCGGTTTGATAGTTCGCAAGATAAACAAAAATACTTATTTACTAACGTTTTTACATCTAACCGCACATTTTTCGAAATTTTATTCTTCATAAAAGTAAACACAGGGCACCGCCAAGTTTTACACTTATGTTTTTTTTTGAGATCGTTTTTTAGGCCGCACACCTTTTCTAGCAAGAAACAATTAAGATGATTGTCGGTACGACACACCAAAAGTCACTGTACTTAAAATCTTCAGTTACCGCGCTGTTTACTGGACTGCTGCAAGAAACTGTTATTTATGGTGCTTCTTGCAAGAGCACTTCTTAGGATGGCAATAGTAAATCCTAAATTGCAATGAGATACATATTGCATCCCCACTATCTCCTTCAAAGCTTTATAAACTTTGCGATTATTTTTTTCGTTCGGCTCGAGAGGTGACGGTTACCTTTGGAGCTGCATTTTTTTAGTTTTAATTTGATAGGATCAGTTTCTGTTTGTAATGAGCGCTAAATTGCTTACATAATAATTGTCAATAACGTTGTTGCTAATTAGAGCTTTGCGATGAAGTGTAATTTAGTGTTGATATTTACGTTTTTTAGAATCCATTTTCAGTGAGACTTCAACAAATGCATATTTTAATAGTGGTAGTTTATTAATTTAATTGAATCTTAAGAACATGGTCTATTATTATTGCTTTAAATTATAAAAAATGAAAGTAAGCGCAACTAAAGTTAAACTATCTTTGATTTTGTTGGAACAAGTTGTACTGATATTAATTTAATAAAATCAATCTCCAACTTCGGAATTAAAAAACCGAAAGGTCTTTCACGTAAAATCTACTTAAAAGGGAGTTAATTATACCATGAGTAAATTCTTTGAAAATAGTATTGCAGTGGTCAACTTAGCTTTTCATTTTTTCGAATTCATTATTTGAAAATAAATACCTATTGTGACAAATCGTTGTAAGGAGAATTTGATGTGGAATCTAAGTATGCATAAATAAATACAGAGTGCTATTAAAAAATGAAAAGCTGTTGCTACTTCCGGTTTGATCGGAAGTGATATTTTTCACTTAAAATGTACAAAATTGAGCTTTTGTTGGAACTGGAATGGGGCTAATTTCGTTGTCATTCGATATAGACCCAAAGCCACTGAACTTTTGAATGCGCGTCTGAGAAACTTCAACTTTTATGGTTATGGCTCTTTAAGCAGACAACTAACTCTACACTAGATCCGGATCATGGCGGATTTCATATGAGGATTATTTTTTACAAATAAATATCTTTGGTGCCTAAAAATCACTTTTACAAACGCCAAAACATTTGAACAATATACATTCGAACACATTACTCAACGCGCGTTTCGCTAACCAATGTCATTGGGAGACGAATAAGACTGGTTTTCAGTTATAATATCATCTACTGATGATGTTAACATCTTAACGTCTTAACGTCTTCAAGTGTAGCGTTCAAATGTTTTGACATTTTCTAAAAGTGGACATCAAAGATATTGATTTGTGAAAAGTAACCCTCGATCATCCGAATTGGAACCCATCGTAGGGGGTTGTCTACTTTAACAGAACTGCACACTATATAAGTTGAAGGAGGTTCTCAGAAGCTTATTGAAAAATTTAGTATCTCTTGGTCTAATAGGTTGTCGACTCGAGACGCTCCAAAATAGTTTTTTTTGTTAATATCTGATAATTATAATAATGATAATGATCAAATATAGTTAAGACACAGATAAAGAGAAATGATGTAGTTTCTCGAGGGTTTAACTTCTGAAAAAGAAGATACTGATCAGATTTCGTCTTTCTTTCATAAATTGGTAGTAAATTGGTCCTATAAACTTTTCTATCTTATGCGAGGGTTTGCTTTTTTCTAGGGGAAAGTGTTACACCCTTTTTAGGGGTAGTGCACCAAAAAATATATAATCATTGTTCGCGATAGAAAGTCAAATTCTAAGGAAAAAAAATGGTTACATAAGTATTCCTACCTGGAAATTGCAATTTTATCCACGAAAAACGAGTACCTCCTAACACTTCTCGGTGAATAAGTAGTAAAATATCACATTCAGCGAAAGAATGGTAATGACCAAAATAAATCCTCATAAAATGACAATTAACTGCTTCTGCATTTATTTCTGTAGGGTTAGCAGTTTCCTAGCAATGGTGTTCGAATAGTAGCCATTATTATACAATGTAATAACAAGCAACAAATTAATACCTATATAATTAGTAACTTACGCCAAAAATGACAATGCCAAAAATAAACGATATGTAATGAAATAATTTTTAAAACAAGTCCTCAGTTGTTCTTATATGGAACTGGAATTTGGAATTGGTTGGGAGGGTGGTCAATAAGAATTATTGAGCCACAGTACTTAGGCCCTATTGGGCCCCTTGTACATCCTCCCTGTAGGCAGATCCTCGCCTAGGCCTCCAACCAACCTAATCGGTAGCTCAGTGTACTAAAGCATCTGGCTAGCAAACTGAGTTGCCTAGCAAATTGGGTTCGATTCCCGCAAGGCGAAACAATGTTTCATTTAAAAAATTGCCCCAAGAGTGGTTCGGAGTCCACATTAAACTGTAGGGCCTCGTTTCTCTTTACCTAACACAAGATCCTTGAGATCTTCCAGGGGGTTACCTCGGTAACTTGAGAAGCGGTTAAGAAAACATTTTAAGAAAACATTTAAGGTAGTGATGCCTAGGGGCATCGCCCTTACGTCGGCCAACGTAGGCCAACGTACTCCCAAGATGGATTCTCTAATTGACGAGACGGATGAACAGTCACAAAGTACATGTTGGACCGTCTCATCTTCTTATTCATGTTTTCTTAGCGGACAGTGTCCAGTCTGGATTCACGTTATAAAACATAGGTTCCTTCTGGACATTGCCAGGTAGTTCATTGCTGTACTCTTGTTGGGGTATTTTAGTAACTCCCTAGCAAGCTGACAGCTGTTTGTTAGCTTCTTGAATTCATTGTGGGTGTTCTCTTTAATTATTTGTATTATCGCCGTGATCGGTAACAGACTAGCCGGGCCAGGTTCAAAGATGCTTAGGCCTGCTGCCTTCTTGGCCAGTCTGTCGGCCACTACACTGTGCATATCCTTTCACCCAGCATACCAGTATGATATTCATGCTGGAGGCACCCACAAGTGCTTGGTGGTATTCCCATACTGCTCCTGTGGTGATTTTGTGACTTCTCAGGGCTAGTAATGATTGTCTACAATCTGTGTAGATCCTAGTCGTTGTCTACGAACAATCTCTTTTGCGGCTATGGTTATGTCCCTATATGGTAAAAAATTAAAAAGTTTAGACTGAAAAAATATGCGATATCATTTTTTTGTTGTTGTAAATTCTGCCCTTTGGTTAACGTAATTTGCTAATTACAAAGAACAAAATCTCAAATACTGTTTTTCGTTTATACGAATAAACACGAAACAGACAAAAGAACCAGGAATATGCGCAATATAGGAATAAATTAAAGCGCACGAAAAATGAATACTACAAAAATATAGCTAATAAACAATGTCAAACATATACAGTGTGTCTTATTTAAAATCCGGATTTGAGCTTTACCACAATTATAGTCCTATATAAGACGTACATTTCGAGGTAACCAACTTAAATTCAACAAACAGACTGAGACAGCGGCAGCTCCCCAAATTCCAGAAAATTTTCTTTGCGTTGAAGATATAGAAATAAGCTATTAGAAAAAGTTATTCAGAATCTAATTTTGAGCCCCAGTCCAAACTTTCAAATGTGAATTACGGGGTACTTCAGGGGTCTGTCCTAGGTCTTGTGTTTGTTTATCACCTATATTAATGATCTGTCATTTAATTTGACTCCTGATGTACTCCCAATAATATATGCTGAAGATGCCACACTTTTGCTAAGAGATAACCTTTTTTCTAATTTACGTGTTAGTGTGTTAGTAGTAAACAGTCCGATAATCTCATAAAAATTTGGTCGAGGAGTAATTATCTTATTATATTATAAATAATAATAAAACCAAAACTTTACAATTTTCAACAAAAAATAATGAAGTACACATTGAACCTATTAAAATCCTCGGTGTGTATTTGAATACGTCATTAAATTTTTTATCCCATATTCAAAACTTATCATAACTGTTATCAACTTCCATTTACGTAATAAGGCAAGTTAACAACAAATCAACAAAAGATTGCTTAAGAGTGGCTTATTTTGGAATTTTCTACAGTATAATTGCATATGAATTGATAGTATGGAGACCATCATGCCATTTAAATAAAGTTTTTAAATTTCAAAAAAAGTCATAAAAATAATGGCGGATGCTAAATATGACGATCATTGTAAATCGCTCTTTATATTTTAACCCTGCCGTTATGTTTCATATATGAATGTTTGTGTCGTATTAAAAAATAAAAAAATGACGACAAAGTTACCAAGCAGGAGGACATATACTACTTAGTCCGGGCGAAATCAGTCATCGACCGGGAAAATTTATTCGGATGGAATATTTTTATGCCATCTTGTTCAAAATGTGCTCCTTTATAAGAAACTATAGTTTGCCAGATGGAAATGTGGTCAGGAATTGTTTAAACAAAGTTTTTTTAAACAAATTAGAAAAACTGACTTTTTCGTTTTGGAAAAAATATTTTCGTATTTTCACAGCAAAACAAACAAAAATGTGCTCCTTTATAAGAAACTATAGTTTGCCAGATGGAAATGTGGTCAGGAATTGTTTAAACAAAGTTTTTTTAAACAAATTAGAAAAACTGACTTTTTCGTTTTGGAAAAAATATTTTCGTATTTTCACAGCAAAACAAACAAAAAATATTCTTAGACATTTTTCTCTAAGGTTGATAGATTTCGAAAAAAAAAATCTTGAAATCTCAAAAAAGCAATATTTGCCATTTCAAGGCTTAAAAACTATATGAAAATAAATGTTTCTTAATGTAAGAAAAATGTGTATCTATTCTTTAGAGCTTATACCACAATATACTGTAGATATATTTTGTTATTCTTTAGCTTAAGTGCTTGTTTCTTTATTGTGATATTTGAAAAGCCAATCGAACCATATAAAAAAATGTAGGTTTCCATTTAAAGTAAGAAAGTTGGTGCCGACTTTTGCCACACCTTGTATAGCTGGAGGACTGAGAATTTTAGGTAGAACGGGCACGATCGATTATGGCTGCATACCAAGATTCAAGTTTGTAATCCAACTCCAAGTTGAAAAACTTCTAAAGAAGGTCGTACGTGAATCACTCTGTATACATACGAAATTATCCACAATAAGGCGTTGTCGTTCTCCAGGGTTGTCCACTGTAATGTAATTATGTTACATGTATTACAATAATGGATTATACGGTAAAAAGTCTGTTAAGTGGAAAAATATATTATGAACAGGATATAAGGCAGTCAGTCCCTTGTCTAAGGCAAGTAAAATATCACAATCATTGGATAAAGAAAAATTTTTAGGTTGAAGGTAGCTCATCTCATGGCGTGGGTGATTGGCGTTAGTCTTGGATATAGACCGTCCTTAAATATGTACAAAAAATACTACGTATCCTGTAATGGTTTTGGGTGATCGAAGGGTTATATGTGGAAGGCATTTCAACGGTTTAATACATGTTTTATGCATTTCCTTTATTTATATGTGATATTTTATACATGACTCATAAAACATTTGTAATGCCTAGGAGATATATACATACATTATACTATGCCGTCTTCTAAAGAGAGTACCAAAAATTGAGTACGTCCGAGTGGCGTGATATGCAACCTTGACGATGACAAGCTAAACATATACACCTTTTAGGTTCACCCCCGCGAATTAAATTCCAAATTTCAAGTTTAAATGTTTAATCGTTTACTTATAAATAGTAAAAAGCACAATCTCTCGACATCTAAAGAACATGCAGGATATTGTTTTTTGACTAGTTACAATCTTAACGTATTTTTGAAGTATCCTGTATTTGTTTAGGTTTATAATTTTTTTTTTAATATAAGTATTCAAACGAATGAAAAGTTAAACAAAAGCAGAAAATGGTTAAAATAAATTTTAAAAAATAGTATATGTATTTTTCCAATACTAATCAAAAGTACTCGATGGCATAATTTTATACGGCCGTAACATTTAAACAATTTATGACTTTTGATATTGAATTAGATCTAACACGTTTTGGTTACAGATATGAGGATAATATGCTTATTTATCATAAAATATCTTCTGTCAGATGGCTTAATAAAAGCGCGCGCGCACTTTTACCAATTAAAAAACAAACGCTTAAGCTAAAGAATAACAAAATACATCTACAGTATATTGTGGTATAAGCTTTAAAGAATAGATACAAATTTATCTTACATTAAAAAACCTTAATTTTCATATAGCTTTAGAGCCTTGAAAATCTCAAATTTCGTGTTTTTTGAAATTTTTTTCTCGAAATTTAACAACTTTAGAGAGAGAAACGTCTAAGAACATATTTTGTTTGTTTTGGTGTGAAAAATATGAAAATATTTTTTCCGAAACGAAAAAGTCAATTTTTCTAATTTGTTTAAAAACATTAGTTTAAACGATTCCTGACCACATTTCTATCTGGGAGCACATTTTGAACAAGATGGCATAAACATATTTCATCCGAATAAATTACCTAAATAAGATTACCAAAATATAGACTGAGCAAATCGTAAAACTTTTTCTTATACCAACGATTTAAATTTTTCAACGTGTCACCTAGTGACTTAAAGAATGCCGATATGAGTGTAAATATGTATAAACAAAAAATTAAAAATATTCTTTTGCAAAATGCGTTTTATACATATGACGAATATTACCTAATTTATCGTCTGTTTAATAACTTGTATATTGTGGCTTTCTGCATTAATTGTTGTTGGATTTTTGACAATTTTATGTATATGTATGTGTGTTTGAATACATATGTGTGTATATATATATTTATTACTCTATACTTGTAATACTGCTTTTTATGATTGTGTATTTATTAATATTTAACTTACACATATTGTATTTTAATGTGTCTCTTGCATTGTTTTTATTTTTTATGTTTACACTTTTATATTTTATATTTATATTTCATTCTACCTTTATGATATTTGACGTATGCAAACATTGCTAATGTATGTATAGCATGAATAACATTCTATTCTATTCCATTCCATTCCATTCCATTCCATTCCATTCCATTCCATTCCATTCCATTCCATTCTATTCTATTCTATTCTATTCTATTCTGTTCCCTTCCATTCCATTCTATTCTACCAAATTTTACTATGAAATTCGAATTTTAAGTTATCTTTCCAATATTTTTCCGCAAAGTACGCATAGGGTTACAATTTTGGTTATGTAAACAAAAACTGACAAATCCTTGAGTTGTGTAAAATCTTATCCTTCATAACAATTGGCATTATAATTTAAGTTTATATGAATTAAAAACTCCACGAAGAAAGCTTGCTTGCCTCTGCGTTTTCAAATAACAGGGTTACAATTAAAAAATATATATTATACAGGGTGGCCGGAAATTCCTGCCGTTAGCTTCTGATGTTGATAGAACTTCCAAAAATATGAAAAAAGTTACTATAGACAGGTGTCTCGAAAGCTTTTCTAAGAAAGCTATGGACCTTTGAATGTTATGCCCCAGGAAAGTTACTTATTTAATATTTCAAGAACATGTTCAAGTAATGCGATTTATTATATTAGTTAGCATTAATAATAATTACTATTTAATGACATTGGCCAAAATAAAATTCAATCAAGGGCGTAAAAAAGGGAGGTAGGGGATGTGTATATTTTTAATACAGCATTATTTTCTTTGAGAAACACCGTGGAGCCAACCATTTTTTACAAGAACTGGTTTAAAATAGTGGTTAGGTGGTTACTATATGAAAGTATAAAAACCATCATCATAGATAGCTATAAAAATTCCACGTATTTATGCTACTTATTGCAGGAACTGAAAACGGATGTCTCAAAATAAAGTATTTATGATCGGTGCAAAATGCAAAAAATGAACTCTACAGTGGTAGCTTCTGGGCAAAAGGTGTGGGATATAGGAGATTTGACTTTGGCAAATATCGAAACTATTTAAAAAAACAATCGGGTGATTTCTTATATGTGACTCTAAATCTGAATGCTGCTCTAGTAATATACAGTTTGTTCATGTTAATATAAGGTCTCTATTGCCTAAATTTAATGACTTTAAATTTTTTTAGAAGCAAGTAATTATAAAGTTTGCGCAATAAGTGGAACTTGGCTCACAAGTGCCACCCCTACCTCTTGTGCTTCTATACCTGGGTACAACTTATTTAGAAAGGATAGAAATACGAGAGGAGGGGGAGTGGCTCTATATGTAGGCTCCTCCATTAAATGGTCGCTCTTAAAATTACTTGACGAAGTGACCAATAATGGTCCACACCTAGAACAGCTCTGGGTAAAATTAAATATTGGTTCTGATCTAAAAATGCTGCTGTTGTTTATAGGCCGCCAAATCAGACAATTGATTTTCTATCTGAGTTTGGAGCTATGGTTCGATACTTGCACTTTTTAAACTATCATAACATTTTAGTACTGGATGATTTTAATGTTAAGAGCGCTCCGGATATAAGCCGGAAAGACGGTGCAAATTACTCTCATATAAATCATTATTTTAAAAAACGGCTTTCACTAAAAGACATTAAAAACATGTTACAATGTGGGACGATGAGAGAAAAAAAAGTATATATAAAAAAATAATTTTTTTTCTTCTATTATCGATTTGCAAAAATAAATTTTATCGTCCCGCATAGGTATCATTAAAATAAACATTTTCCATTTTGTAGAACTAAAATAAAATTAGCCCTAATGTCCTCAAATGCACAGAGAAATTTAAAGATTAGGTATAATAAATTTGTCCAATGTCATATTCTACTACATCTCTATCTCTCGCCTTCCAAGCACACCGTACATTCAGCTGCGTCATTTTATTGACGTGAAGTCATTTACAATTAAAATTGGAAGCATGGATGACTAATACACTCCGACCAACTCTTAACCCTTTAGCTCACTCTCGAGAGTCATTATTTCTTTCTATATTATTTAATGACCTACTTCTTACCCTACCAGGGATACTCATGACTCACAGTCTCTTATTGATTTAATAATTGTAAATAATGACTTACTTATTGAAGATTCAGGAGTCCTAGATTGTAGCCTATCTAACCATAATTTTGTTTACTGTACCATAAAGCGTTTAACTGTAAAAAAAACTCGCTTCAAGGTAATCAGAGATTTCACCTTCTTTAATGTTGAGTATTTTAATCAGGATGCTTTGCAACTGGATTGGAATGCCGTATACGCAACGGGTGATATTAATGACAAACCCCTTTCACAACAATCTCAATAAATTCAAACAAACAGAAAACAGATTTCAAGCACTACGCTATGACAGCCTTTTAACAGTCATTCTAAAAGTTCAAGATAATGGCAAAATAACAGTCCTTACATTGCTTGATATGTCAAAAGCTTTTGACTGTGTCGACTTTGACTGTCTTATTGCAAAATTACGATTTTATGGCATTTCTGAAAGTTTAATACAATGGTTCAGCACATATTTATTTCACCGTAAGGAAATTGTTATTTTGGACCAAAATAATATTTCGCTACCACAAAATATCAAATTTGGCGTACCTCAAGGGTCTGTTCCGGGACCGACATTATTTAGCCTCTTTATTGCAGATTTTCAAAATTTACCTCTGCACTCAAAAGTTCACGTATATGCTGATGATGACTTTGAAATGTATACTCATATGAACTTAGATGAGGCACCTGAAATGGTTGGTTGAATCTCTGAACCATCATCTAATAATTTTGTCTGATTGGTCAAGAAGTATCTTATTGGTACTGAATCCCTATCGTGTACATAGCATTAAGAACCCGAATCTTCAAGTTAAGCTTGGTAATACGGTACTTCAGAATGTCACTCATGTAAAACACCTAGGTGTAATTTTTGACGAAAACTTGTCATTCAGTCAACATGTAGGCAAACTATGTCAAACTGCATATTTTAAGTTAAAACAGTTATATTGTGAACGATCCATCTTTATGGTGTCTGAAGGACGTCTTTTCTGCTTTTAAAAACTTAGAAAAATTTAAAAAAATAGGAAAAAGAAAAAATAAATTTTCTTTTTCCTCAACTCTTTCTTTATCTCTAAATAAATAAATATTACGTTCACAAAATTTTAGGGTTCAACACGACTGTTTCAGACAGAGAATAATGTAAAAAATCATACTTACTGTCGTTTATGCTTAACTGCTGCTTTGATGGTATCAATTGGATGTCGTAACACTATAAACCTAACACTGGATGTACCACACTTTCTTAAAATTAAACCTGAAAGGGAATTTTGTTAGAAAACACAACTAAAAGACAATATAAAGTTCAAAAATATATATATTAAATCTTTAGAAAATTATGTCTTTACAACAACTTTTATTCCAAGAAAAATGTTTAATAAACACTAGTCTGGCCCGTGTACAACACATGGTGAGGAACGGAACGATTTATACTGTACCAACTACCATCCAATATGCGGTTTTATAAGCTAACGATGCACAAAAAGATTCAAGAAAAGTTCAATGTAACTGAAATTTTGGTGGGCTTTTGCTTGCCTGTCTTATAAACGTATTATTAAATTCACATGAATTTTGGTCGCTCCTCGGAGCTTAAAATTGCTTGAAGCGCTACTGCTTCGATTGTATTCTACAATAACAACTTTTTACGTTCAGGCAAGGCGGATCCCATGCACGTATGAGTACATGGTAATAATACTTTTTTGACTCCGAATCACTGAGGAACCGGTTTAGGGCAAACCCCGTAAAAACTCATCATTTCCCCGTCAAAACCGACTGCTAGGAAATGATGGGGGTCCCATATCGCTAAGGGCTGTTTTCGCTATAACTTCCGATATACTTTAAATAGTCGTTGGATTAACTTGTCCTCATATTCAATACCTCGTAAGAGTTGCAGTGCTTGACAACGTGGATTCGTAAAAGGGTTTCTAATCTTGAAAATTTCGAAGTTAAAGTCAAATTTTATTACACTTTCTAAATTTAGGTGGTCGGGGCGACATTACGTCCCTGTGCAGCGACATTTGCTACACTTTCTAAATTAACGCTCCTGAAGGAGTTATTGAAAATTTGGCATAAAGAACGCTCCGAAGAGCGAAAATATTATTACAAGTATTAAAAACCTCTTCCACGGCGTTTTTACGTGAAGAACGCTTTTCGTACGAAGTATTTCCTAAGTCGGATTTTGTTACAACGTCGAAAAGTATATCGGGGTTATAGCGTGTTCTTTAACACCCCCCTTCTTTCCGTGAATCTTTTTGTGCAACGTTTGGTAAAATTGGTTTTTGAAAAGAAAATGGATCATTGGATGGAGTCTCTTATGTGTTGTATTCGGTTATATTTCAGACCGGCCTATCTGAACATAACGTATTTTGCAAATCTAAATTGAACATATATCGATGCATAGCATTCGATTGAATATTGAACATTGGTTTTCAAAATGGCATAAAAAAAAGAAAAAAATCGAAAATCCTCAGATTTTCGATGACACAACACAAACACTTTCGACGCACTTATCTTTCTTAGTGTTCTTCCACTAATGCGGGCTTGCGTCTGCTCCTCCTCGTGTCTATGCCTCGTCGATCACCTTCGGTGTCCAACTGCCTTCTGGAACAGCTTAGGTGGTCCTCGGACTGCTTGGCCCCAGCTATACAATGGCTCTGCTCATTTATATGAAACAATATAAAACAAAATTTTAGTAAATTGTATTGTTCATTGGGCTCATGCTTTATCCCATCCGGGCATAAAGAGGAATCTGCGACCGATAACACATCGTCGTCTTTGAGAATAGGAACACTGAATTTTGTTGACTTATATTGATTGAAATGATTTCCGTGTAGTTAAAAAATCTCTTCTTGGAAGAAATCTGCGACCGATATCAATATGAACATTGAATTTTGTAGACTTATGCTGATTGAAATGGTTTCCGTTTTTATTAAAATCTCTTCTTGGGAGAAATTTGCGACAGAATCTGCATCCGTCGGATCGTTGCATCTGCCCATCCAGCAGACGTGGCGGCATCTCGCCCTTGAGTTGCTAGACTCGTCTGAATCGCGCTCTTGCGTCAGAGTTGTCGTCTTTCCATGCCGTGCCAATGGAACATTTGTTTAGACCCTTTGGGTCGGACTCTGCTTACAGATGAATGTTTAATAACATTTGAGGACTTTGAAAAAATTATAAAAA
Organism: Leptura quadrifasciata; assembly: GCA_963675555.1. Taxonomy (NCBI): domain Eukaryota; kingdom Metazoa; phylum Arthropoda; class Insecta; order Coleoptera; family Cerambycidae; genus Leptura; species Leptura quadrifasciata. The sequence goes on along the minus strand of OY776674.1, from coordinate 74,855,716 downwards.
ATACCAACTCTGCCGGACACGGTCAGAGTTGCTGCAGAAAATTTGGAAGATTTGTATGGTCGATACAATATCCTCAATAAAAATGACTTGAAAAAAAATGCATAAAAAATACCAACTCTTGCCAGATACGACAAGAAGTATGGTATGGAAATTTTGATATAAAATAAACCTAGCACTAAGTTAAAACTTAGCCTAGGTTGAAAAATATTATAAAAATATAATAGAATCTCCAGAACTCGATTCTGAATCAAAAAGGGAAGCATCTCATGGCGGTGCATGGATTTGTACAACCGTTTGCTCCGGCGGTGGAGGTTCTGTGGAATCGTCTGAGAACGGGGAATCATTTCCATCGAGTGATGTTCCGCCTGGACTAGCATTTTCTTCATCGGAAGATTCGATTTCCAAGTTGTGCTCCTCTGGCGGGGCTGGTCTCAAATCATTTACATGGACTCTAGTAGTTACGTTTCCCTTCTGAACGAGATATACTTCGTCTGAAAACTTCTTTAAAATTCTGGTTGGGCCTGACCAAGACGGCGTGAAGGTATGTACCTTCCTTTTTCTCTTACTCATGACTTTATCTCCAACTTTGAACACGACTATAGTGACGGCCTCTTTCGGCGCGTATTTCTGCTTATAATTTTGCTGAGCCTCACGGGCTTCCTTAACTCGCTCGTATCGTGGAAGCGTTTGTTGCTTGGCTCTTTCTTGCCTCCAGGCATACAAATCCCATTCGCCTCTTTCGGCTGGTTCGTATCCTAACACTATCATGCTAGGTGTTAGATTTGTAGCGGCGTTCCTACGATTTCTTAAGATGTATGTCATCTGATGCACGTAGCGATCTCAAATGTCGTTTGGCTTTTTAAATAAGAGGGTATTTAAAATTTTCTTACACTCCTGAACCCGTCGTTCCACGGGGTTGGATTGTTGATAATATGCCGGAATTAAGTATCGTTCGATACCATTTCTTTCACAAAACGTGATGTACCATTCGGAATTGAAATGACCTCCATTGTCTGAAATTATGACTCGAGGGACTCCGAATCTTGCTACTATTTCTTCGTCAATAAATTTGGCTATCGTTCTGCCATCGACCTGAATGTATGCCTTTGCTTCTATCCACTTGCTAAATACGTCTTCAACGATAATCACATATCGATTTTCGGCGTCTTTGGTCCTCTGCAGTGGGCCAATTACGTCGATGCTCAAAGTTTCAAATGCATTCTGCGGTGCATGACTTCTAAGTGGAGCATTAGGTTGAGCTTGCAGTGTTTTTACTGATTGGCATATCAGACAGTCGTTTATATATTTGCCGACGATCCTGGCCATATTATTAAAATAGTAACGTTTTGCAATTTTCCTCAGAGTCTCGTCTCTTCCTGGATGACATGCTTCATCTCGGTCATGATAATGGTAAATCAATTCCTTAATTTTCCTCTTTGGAACTACCAATTTAAAATTTTGATCGCAGTCTTTCAAAAGTACATCGTCTTGTACGTGAAAATTTTTCATAAAAATAAGATCCGCTTCGGAACGTTGTTCCTGTTGGAATAGATCATTCCAACGGCGGATCTTGTCTTGGATATCTCTCGACCTCGATTGGGCCTGTACGATATCTTCGTATATTTCTGAATGTGTTAAAACAGAAATACGTTCTGGACACTTGTAATTTGGTAGGAACATCCTTTCCTCTTCATCGTCGGTCTCGACATACTGATTTTGTGGGTTACGATTGAGAAAATCTGCTAATAAATTCTCTTTGCCTGGACAGTGTTCAATTTTGAATGCATATTCTTGCAATAATAATGACCATCGTGTGAATTTAGTTTTGTCGTCTTTATGCTTGTTCAACCAAAGTAACGCCCTGTTGTCCGTCTCCACCAAGAACGGTTTGTCTGCTAAGTACATCTTGTACTTTTTAATATAGTTCACCACCGCCAAGCATTCCAGCTCGTTTATGTGGTAACGCCTCTCTGCTGGAGATAACGTGTTGCTTGCATACGAGATAATATGTTTTTCGCCGTTGTCGCCTAATTGATATAATACGGCCGAAAGACCTTGTAGGGATGCATCGGTCTGTAAAATGAACTGACGTGAAAAATCCGGCCGATGGAGTTCCAGCGGTCCGGATAATAAATCTTTTAATTTTCTGAAAGCATCATCGCACGCATGGTTCCAATGAAAACGATTTTCCTTCGAAAGAAGTTTCGTTAGCGGCTTCGTGATCATCGCAACATTTGGTAGATATTCTCTTACCCAGTTGCAAAGTCCTAAGAAACTTTGAAGCTGCTTTTTGATGGCTGGAACAGGATAATTTTGAATTTGTAATACATGTTTTTCTAATGGTCGAGAAGTATCAGTTCTAATTGTGTGGCCTAAATATTGGATTTCATTCGTCGCTATTACACACTTTTCCGGTGACACTTTTAGATTGTGTAAACGTAGTCTTTCGAAGACTAACCTCAGATGGGACATATGCTCCTTCACATTTACGCTGTAAACGATTATATCATCTAAGTAGACTTTCCAGAAATGGTGCAGGTAACCCGTCAAAACGTCCTTTGCCATGAATTTCTGAAAGATACAGGGAGCTCTCTTGAGGCCGAAAGGCATGACATTAAATCTGTAAGCTGCCCCATCAGGAGTGGTAAAAGTTGAGAAATCTTTTGATGCTTCATCGAGCGGTATTTGCCAATATCCACTCTTTAGATCCAACACAGTAAAAATTTTCGAATTTCCTAAATTTTTAATACTTTCATGTATTTTTGGTAAGACGGAAGCCTCGTCTTCAATCATTTCGTTCAAATGGCGATAGTCGATGCAAAAACGTGGTTTCTTGTCTGATCGTTTTATTATCACGGGTGGTGAACTATATTGGGCAGTGCTAGGTTCGATGACGCCAGCTTTCAACATCTCTTCAATTTGGTCGTACATAATTTTCTTAGTACTCGGAGACATCGGATATGGTCTGATATTAAAGGGTTTTGTATCTTTCACGATAATTTTGTGTTTAACAGTTACTGTGGTTGCTTGAGTCGGTTCCGCAGTGAACAGATCGACAAATTCTTCGAACAGCGGCCGTAGAAATTTGTCTTTAATAACAAGCTCTTCAGGAAGCTTTGCCTGCTGTCTCTCCCTCTGAGAAGCTTGATTCCAGAAGACGGTAATACGCTCTTCCGTGCCGGCATATAGGCATTTTCGACCATAATCATATGCGACATTGTTCATGTATAAGAATGGTGATCCTAATATTACAGTTTCATTAAAATTTTCGATTACTTGAAAATCAATTTCAAAAGAAGTTCCTGAAATTATTACATTTAATTTTGTCGTGCCAAGAGAGTCCACCATTCGATCTCCGCACGCCATAGCAAATGATCGACGTGTCGTGAGATTTTTAAAATTATCCAACATCTTCGGATGGATAACGTTTCGTGTCGAGCCTGAATCAATCAGAGCGTCGACCGCATGTTCATTAATTTGAACTTTTATACGAGGCAAAGGGAACGCTTCGCTCATATAATTTATGGATTCCCGTGTCTTATGCATGGGAGCGTCGTAGTGGTCATGAGTATTAGAAAAGTTTAATGGACATTGCTGCCGCCTTGGTTCGGCCGTTGTGCCGGGGATCTTGCAGATTGACCCTGGCCTGGGTCTCTGGCCCCTTGAAAGTTTCCCGGTCTCCTGTTGAGATGAGGATTATTGGGACATTGACTATGGAAGTGCCACTGCACTGTGTCTGTGCAGTATCGGCACGGGGTAGCCGGTCGGTCGGGTACTCGGAATTTCCCCGATCCGCCATTAAAATTGTTTGTCCTACGGTCAGGTACTCCGAAATTCGCTGAACCGCGCGAAAAATTATTCATAAAAATAGGACGACCAGGTGCTCCACCTGGACCGTCCTGACGAGAGACATCCTCCCGGAAATGCACTCTCGGTGCTGTCGGAGTTGGGCTTCCATTGCTCCTGTTACTAGAATTTTGTGGACTGATGTGTCCCGGCTCTTGATAGTAAGACGCGCGGGACAGACGTTGATCGATAAGTTGGATTAGCGACGTCTGTTCGTCAGCTGAATCCTGCTCGACGTTAGTAGCTGCTGCTATTAACATTTATGTAGATGAAATTAGGTTGCTTCTCAAGCGTGACCTAATTTCTGGACGCAGTTGGTCCATGATGATCCGAGCTCTAATAGCTTCGGATTTGAAGGGATCAATACGATCGAAAAGACAGGTCTTCTTTGTGATAAACACTGCCGTGTCGTCTAAAGACGTTTGCTTTGTGGCATACAGTTGAGCAATAGCTCGTGACTGTATGTCGGAAGAATTAAATCTCGTAAGGAATCTTTCCTTGAATAAGGCGTACGAAGTTGTCAACGTCCTAAACTGTTCGGACCATCGTTGAGCTTCGCCCTTGAGTTGGCCGGTCACGTTATGGAGGCGATCATAGTCGTGGCTTATGCGAGCTCTGTCGAAATATTCCTCCATAATTTTCAGAAAAGCTTCTGGATCTTCATGATCAAGCCCATGGAACGTCACGTTCGGACATCCTTGTCTCTCATGGGGCGTACAGGTCGACACGTTCTCTATCGAATGCACGAAGCCCTCTGCCATTTTCAGAAACATACTTTCCATCGAATTAACAGTTTGTGGCTGTGAAGCAGATAAATTTTGATTATTTCCCTCCGAAAACAGTCTTTGTGGTTCTATCCCTCTAGAACCGGGGTCGACTCCTCGGAGTCTTCCGCCATGAAGGAGAATGGATTAGTTGGGTTTGGGGACGGCATGGTCCCTGTTCGGGCGCCATGTGAACGATCCATCTTTATGGTGTCTGAAGGACGTCTTTTCTGCTTTTAAAAACTTAGAAAAATTAAAAAAAATAGGAAAAAGAAAAAATAAATTTTCTTTTTCCTCAACTCTTTCTTTATCTCTAAATAAATAAATATTATGTTCACAAAATTTTAGGGTTCAACACGACTGTTTCAGACGGAGAATAATGTAAGAAATCATACTTACTGTCGTTTATGCTTAACTGCTGCTTTGATGGTATCAATTGGACGTCGTAACACTATAAACCTAACACTGGATGTACCACACTTTCTTAAAATTAAACCTGAAAGGGAATTTTGAAAATGTTTAACAAACACTAGTCTGGCCCGTGTACAACACATGGTGAGGAACGGAACGATTTATACCGTACCGACTACCATCCAATACGCGGTTTTATAAGCTAACGATGCACAAAAAGATTCAAGAAAAGTTCAATGTAACTGAAATTTTGGTGGGCTTTTGCTTGCCTGTCTTATAAACGTATTATTAAATTCACATGAATTTTGGTCGCTCCTCGGAGCTTAAAATTGCTTGAAGCGCTACTACTTCGATTGTATTCTACAATAACAACTTTTTACGTTCAGGCAAGGCGGATCCCATGCACGTATGAGTACATGGTAATAATACTTTTTTGGCTCCGAATCACTGAGGAACCGGTTTAGGGCAAACCCCGTCAAAACTCATCATTTCCCCGTCAAAACCGACTGCTAGGAATTGATGGGGGTCCCATGTCGCTAAGGGCTATTTTGGCTATAACTTCCGATATACTTTGAATAGTCGTTGGATTAACTTCTCCTCATATTCAATACCTCGTAAGAGTTGCAGTGCTTGACAACGTGGATTCGTAAAAGGGTTTCTAATCTTGAAAATTTCGAAGTTAAAGTCAAATTTTATTACACTTTCTAAATTTAGGTGGTCGGGGCGACATTACGTCCCTGTGCAGCGACATTTGCTACACTTTCTAAATTAACGCTCCTGAAGGAGTTATTGAAAATTTTGCATAAAAAACGCTCCGAAGAGCGAAAATATTATTACAAGTATTAAAAACCTCTTCCACGGCGTTTTTACGTGAAGCACGCTTTTCGTACGAAGTATTTCCTAAGTCGGATTTTGTTACAACGTCGAAAAGTATATCGGGGTTATAGCGTGTTCTTTAACAATATCAGTATCGAAATTGCTTTAATGAATCTGCACAAATTTTATTAACTGAGGCTTTAGTGTTATCTGTTTTAAACTATTGTGACTGTGTTTATGGTCCTAATCTCAGCCAAAGAGATAAAAATAGGTTACAAATCATTCAAAATTCTTCTGTAAGGTTTATTCGTTTTGTTCCAAGGCGGGATCATATCACATCTTATATCAGATCTTTTAATATGTTAAAATTTCATGAGCGACGTTTTATTCACTACATTGTATTAGCTGTCAATATAATAAAGACCAAAGCTCCATCCTACTTGGTTTCAAAAATTTAACTTAGAGAAATGGCTCATAATAGAGATCTTAGAAAAGGTAATAATATAACGTATCCTATACACAATACAACAGCATTTGTATCATCTTTTTCTTACTTGGTCCCATACCTTTTGAATAATTTATCATCTGATATTTGGCTGACTAGTAAAGGAAAGATGAAACAAAAAATAAAATCAATTATTTTTCATTGAATAGAAAAAGATTCTCAAATAATATATAATAAATATATTACTCTAATTAAGGAAATTAAAGATCCAATCGATGAAACAACTGAGGGGGACCTATTTTTAGATATGACCAAATTTTAATATGTCTGTATTTGTCTAATTATAATGATAAATAATTTAGTATTTCTCTGGGCAAGGATGTAAATATCATTTTAAAATGTATCTCGTTCTTTTGTTTTGTAACAATAAATGTTTTATTATTATTATAATTATTATTATGCGTCTATGCTCGTTATTATCGTAGTTTGAGTTAACCTATAACATAATTTGATAATATAAAACTAAAGTAAACAAATAAATTAAAATATGTTTCATTTCGACATAGTCCTAACAGAAGATTTCATGGTACTTGTTCATTAGTATAACCGTATTAACATAAGTGAAGCCATTGTAGGTAACATACTTCCTTTTGCACCATCCAACGACCTTAACACACTTTTGGCGATGTTTTTATCTTCATCCGTATCTTCTGTATAATGATGATGTGCGGTTTCATTAATGAAAATGGTATGAAACGTCATTTACATCGTAATAAGCCGAAAGAACCCGTGTATATATTTCAGGGTTAAATTTTGTCATGTGGGAATTCACTAGGCCCAACGGAGTGGCAAACTAAGAGCAATACAGGAAAGGTTTAAAGACATATTATGCAAAGTTCGTTTCTTAATTGGTTTAATTGTTATTTCTATTACAGTTTTATTAACAAAAATGTTACTGCTATATGTGGCTATTGGACAACAGTCAAGTCAAAATGTCAGCTATTTTACTTTTGATTTTTATGAGTTTTGCTTACATGTAATACTGGAGATGAACTGCACTTTAAAAAATTCACAGACCTTGCATCTTACGTAAGTATTGATGGCGTATTGAAAATACCAGACACAGCTGCTAGTTTTCCAATTTAAAACTTCATAAAAAGTTTAGGAATCTTAAATCCTCTTTAAAATCACCAAGTGCATACTGTGATATTTAAAAATTATTAATTTTATAAAAATGTTAGAATCTTTTGCGGTTTTATATGTGACTGAAATGCCTAAAAACTACTGCATCAAATTGTGTAAGGCTGCTTACAAAAAAATTCTTATAAAATAGGAAAAAAATATGTAAGTGGTACAAAATAAAAGATTTTCATGTAATATAATAAAAATATTTAATAGTTGTGGACAAAGTATAGAAATCTACTCGCATATAATGGCTACTATTCACTCAGGTGAGCCTGCGGCTCGTGTCGTAAACTCGTAAAGATGTTTAAATGATCTATATAGTAATTTTAAAACTATAAATCTTACTAATAGAGTTAAGAGATGCAAGTATAAATATAAAAAAGCTATAAACGAAGCGGAACACAACGTACATAAAAAATTCTGACAACATTGCCAAGGTTGCATGGGACATAATATTAATACAAACAGAAAACATGCTTCCAGCACTGGGCGGTCGGACATTCATGCAAATGATTTTAACAATTTCTTTACAGATATAGCTGATAAAATCTGTTACCGAGATCTCCGTTTAGACTACTTTTTTTTTGAGTTTATGATGTCCGAGGGCGCCAGTAGCCTAGTTGGGGGATTGGTATGCTGCTGTGGACGAACTGCTATTCTCAGGGTCGATTTTTACTGTTTACTGTACGTTGTGTGCATAGCAGTAATAAAAATAAAAATTAATTATTTTGCCAAAAAAAAAATGGGGTTCGACAACACATCTTAGCTAATATCCTGTTACTACATTTGACGAGTATCTAGGAAGGGCAAATTTTACTGCACAAGAAAAATCCTTTTCTTTCAGGAAGACTACTTTGATTGAAGTCCGTAAGGCCATCAATAACCTTAAAAACAAACATAATAAAGACATAAATGGCTTAAATATAACCTTAATAAAATCATTGGCTAACTTATTAGTTGCTACGCTAATAAAACTATTAAATCAATCAATCTATCAAAGAAGGGGTGTATCCAACATGTTTTAAAATAGTAAAATTAATTTATGTGTTTAAAAAGGATGACCATAGTGATCAAGAAACCCGGTCGGGTTTGGTGCAAAATCTTATCACGGCATTGCTAAATTGATGTTTGAATTTTGAGATCTGTCAAAATAATGCGAAGTATTAATCACATTTTTGCAGTTTTGATTTCGGATTTTTGGCTCAATCAAACGCCAACATACGAATTGCGTTAACTTTAAAAATATCCAAAATAACAATTTGTAATTATCTGATGTAAAAAATGGAAATGTTTAATCGCAAAAACACAATAAGTGTCGTATCGGATTACGTGCCGGATAGGTTGTGAAATAGATGTTTTCTAAGTATTATACATATTGTTTTACAGATTTTTAGGGGACCGTCGATAGAGTTTACGTTTGCACCGGACATTTACGTAAGTGTAAAAGTTTCAGCTCTTTTTACATTCGGATTTATTTTTCATTGTCAATACGGATAAAGAATTTGTGTGCATAGAACTAACGAAAACAGATGTCAAAATTATCAAAGAAGGTCAGTGGTTCGAAGATTCACACTTTTTTTTTTTTTCATACATCTTACGTACAAATACTCATTACGAAATACGAATTACAAATTATGTGGAAAATTTTAATGCAATTCAACTTATCCCACCTGGAAAAGACCATATACAACTTTTGTATCACCTAAATCATTGGACATGCAGTTATTATGATGGTCGCAGTGTTTATATTTATGATTCGTACATAATAAAGCTGCTGTAAAATTCTAAAGTCCCACAATCCGTTTCTGTTGATCGTATGACATATAAAGTAATGAGTGCATATTTGACGGAAGCGAATATGTGCATTAGTACACAACTTTAATTAGAGATGGAAAAGCCGATTGGCAATGTATAGAAAACAAAAAAGTAATTAAAGTAAAATGGCCAAAACATGTATATTAAATTTATATATAGAGATAAATGAAACACTTTCTGAAAAGTATAATTTAAAAATACAAATAAAATATTTTTTACTATATGTATATATCCAACTAATTGATATTATCACTCCGAGCGTTTAAATGACTTGTTGTACACATGTAAAAATGAACTACCTAATAATGTTGTTTGTTAAAAAATATGAGATATATTTTGATAAGAAAAAATATTCTACCATACCAGTCAGAAAGAGCTAGGCTTGAAAATGGGAAGGAGATATTCTTTCTTCTTACCTGATCCAATTAGTGAAGACAAAGAGCATTGCTTGAGGCAAATGGCAGAAGTATCCTAGGTATTGTACTTTACTACTACTTGTGCTTTTCTTCTTCGCCTGTTAGAAATAAATTTATAAGTATTTCTATAGATTCAAATTTGACGGTTCTTTTACATAATATATCTTAATAGGTAATTGTGAAACCACATACTGTTTCATAATGAAAAAATAAATGAAATCCACTGCCCCCCCCCTCCCCAACACTGCCAATGAATACTACAAGCTAATTTTCTATGTCGCTTCCCCGCCCCCTGACCATTCATCATGTTTCTCTATTTTACTATATACTTTACGATAAGCAACATGGCTTTTTCTTATACCAAGCTGCAAGATAATGACAAAAAGCGCTTTATCGTTGTCGTAGTCCCTTGCACCTTCTGACCAGCTTTGCTTTCTGATACAAATTCAAAATTCATGAAATCGTGTAAAGCTCATTTTTACCCTTATTTATTTTATTTTAACAGACTAAAATTTCTCCTATTAATACGCTTGTCATCGCCCGTTTGAGTACTAGCCTAGGTGTCACGGCAGTGACAGTTAATTTATTAATATATTAAAATGAAACTATTATTGCATGTGACATAATATATTTCTTCCACGACCGGGAGTAGAAATCGATTTCTATGGCATCAAAATCAAATTGTCATCAAAAAAAAAAATTGTCAAAATTGTGACAGAAGCATTTACTCCCTAGGGACGAAATAAGACAATAATTTCCCTAGGGGAGTTTTTATTTCATGCCCAATAGTTAAACAAAATGTAATTCTTATTTATTAATTAATAAGACATTGCATATTTACTTATATAAGTTAATAGTTAAACAAAATGTAATTTTTATTTATTAACATTGATAGTAAATGCTACATTCTCACAACTATTGAAATTAATATTCGAAGGAACTTCACTAAATGAAACATTTTCTTTACCAAGATTTATAGTTTTTTGAACCGTAGTTGCAGCTTGTAGTACTTGATTTGCTATATTTGTTTTGTTTTGCACCGAATTGTCATTGTACCCCTCAGCAACTGTCGTCTACCTCCAACCTCCGTGACGTTTTATAGTCGTGATGTCTACTCCTGCATCCGCTAATAGAGTTGCTGAAGATCTACGTTGACAATGGCCAGTATATAAGGTTGGATCCGATAATCCTAGGTAGGTGGCTATTATACTTGGGATTTTTCCAAAAGGGTTTTTGCCTACTGGCTGTGTAGTACATTTTCCTGATTTATAAAATACAAAAAATTGACCATGACTGGTGTGGGAGGGACGCAATGCGGCATATTTACGATATAGATCGAGTGAATTTATGTTTCCTTCATTTCTGATTACTACAAACGTTCGGGATATTTTAGTTTTGGTATTGTTATTATCAAAGATGATACTACATCTTCAATATCATCAACTTTTAGGTTAGTTAATTCGTCTCCACGGCATGCGCCTGAAATTCCGAAGATCAACGCAATCTAAAAAAGTAACAAAACATTAATGCATAATCATACCTTAATAAACACTAATATAATCTTACCTTTATCATTAAATATTCATCGTCATTTACTTGCGATAAAAAAGAGTCAATTTGGTCCCTTGTCAAAATTTTTGATTTTTTTTCTTTATAACCATCAAAAATGCCATCAGCTTTGCATATTTACTTATATCTATGTTATCGTACACAATCATACACGATTTTAACATAGAATATTGGACCCATACCGTGGAAGATTTATATTCATTTGATTTTCCATGAAGATAGGCCAGTATAACATTTTGTACGTTTGTACCTTCTTTTTCTTACATCGTTCTCTGAACTGATTGTACGCTTTATTATACAAATTTCTTGATTTTGTGGGTAATAAGTTTAAAACTGCCGCACCGCCAGCTTCAACGATATCTTGCGGTTCTTCTTGGTTTTCCATACCAAAAATGCCAAAACTCAACTTTTGCACTTGACAAATGTATTTGTAAACAAATATCTGTTGCCATGATACGTTGAATGGAAATATCCCAAAGGCTTCTAAGTATTGTTATTTCGCTCCAATTTATTATAATTCTTTATTTATGAAATAAATGTTTCTACTCCCGATCGTGGAAAAAATAGTATATACACCTCGGGAGAGACCGCCATTTTTCCCTAGATGTATTTGTTGCCCTCGGGCCTTAAATTACACCTCAGGAAAAATAAGACGTTTCTCTCCCTTAGTGTATAATGTACTAATGTTGTCACGTGCAATAATACTTTCCTTATGAACTTTATTTAGAATTCTGTGTTTTAGTGTTTCTCTTTTTTCACAGTTGTGGAACCTTATAAACTGGTTCAGTCCCAAAGACGGCCATTTGTCTTGGCCGTTTTGTGGTTCTCAGGTGGGGTCACACATTTTTTCATACCCTGCTTAAACTAAGATTCACAATAAACCTGCTTGTGCTGTGGTCCCCTATCGAGGCACTTACTCTTTCAAGAAACATGACGGTGGACTGAGAGGTACACAGTAACTGCTTGATATCAGCCGGTATCAGACGCTCCAAAGAGCGATTATGCAGACATGTAGCTAGAGCAGATTAGCTACTTCTTCACTCGCCCCGGACCGGCGAAGCATTCGTCCGACAATGTAGGAGGATCATTGTTAGAAATGGAAAGTGCTACTCAGCATCACGAGTCTAACCAGCCTGATCTGCCGTTGCAAGCCCAAATTCTTCCATCGTCTAAAAAGTTAGTCGAGTAGTCTGCCAGATCACTTCGACGAGGTGATACCATTCGCCGTCAACGACGCTGTTTTAGGAACTGCAACTTATAATTTGGAAGGTGCAGAAGTACCTATTACAGACAAACTCCCTGTGTCTGCCACGACTAAACATGTCCATATAGCAAAGAATAAGGCAAGTACCTTTTCTGATCCCGCTGATGTGGAACTGAGCCTGCGTCCAAAAGTTTCACAAGGTTTGGCATACACAATCAATACGACGCAATCGTCTACTGTGACCGCAATCCAGCTCCTATAGCAAGCTGTCACTCTTCTCACAAACAGCGAATATTCTCGCTGCTTTTGTCAATTGCGATTCCCACTCGTCTCCATTAACCGCTACCATAAGTACCATATTCGTATCCTCCTCCGAAGTAGTTCCGGACACACGAGAAGACTTACGAGAACACGCAAATACGCGTATTGCCTTTCTCTGTAAGGAAAATATACTATTGGCATGTGGGTAGTGTCCCCAAATAAGTATACCATAGCTGCAGATGGATTGTCTAAGGGCATAGAATGCTAGAATGCGAACTTCTTGGACTGCGGTATTAGTCAGGTTCTTTAGGACAAATATGTTCTTTGAAATTTGTTTGGCAGTGTGGTCCACATGAATATCAACTTTGAAAGCGGGATCGAGAAAAATTCCTAGGAATTTAATTGAGCACGGATTGTTGACTTCTGCATGAGTACGAAGAGAAAATATTATATTTTCCGTTTTATTTTGGTTTAGCCATAACCTCTCTGCTGCAAATCAGTATCCGTCTCTTGAGATAGCGTCCTCCTTGCAAACTTTTAGTTCTGCATAGTCAGCGATTGAGCAGATAAAACTTGTATCATCCGCATATAAAGCATCGATAAACTATCTATCTATCTATACATTCTCGTGGATAATAGCCATCATTATATGCTCGTTGAATAATATACTATTATAGTCTACGATTTTTAAGATAATTTTTTACCAGAATGTGCAGAAGCAGAATTGTTTGAAAAAACATATTTTGGGTGTCTCCTCGAGGCACAAATTTAACTTTAATTAGTGCATCTAACCTAACAATTCTGCACTAGCCACGATGTATACCTATATTGGCTGCGGTATATGATAAAAAATGTATTACGTGATAAATTTTGTAGATACGGCCAATTTTTAAAAATGAAATTGGAATACATTTCCCTCTATATTGCTTTAATATTGCCAGCATTTTCTTTAAAAAAATTCCCTGTGCAATTTTATTAAATTAGTTCGAGTTTATGTATCACGTTATATTAAATGTAAACAATTCATATTTAAAATTCTTAAAAAAAAGTTGAGAGACATTTTTATTTATTTACAATATGTGTATGTGTTATTAGTTTTCTCTGCTAAATGTCAATTTTCCCTATCTATTGTTCTTTGCGAGTTTTTAAGCATATTTATTCATAACCAATGTTAATCATTCGCGGTGCAGTTTATGTATAATCATAAGTCACACTAGAAGGACATTTGTCCTTGAGATCCACAAAGGGTTTTTTCATTTAAAGTTTCCAAGAGTTTTATACTTTCCCACGATAAACCGTGAGAATGCTCAATCACGTAAAGCACCTGGAAGTGTTGGGCTAACTGGACCAGCCAACGACATATTAATATTTTATTGATTTATTGCAAATTTAATTTTATTCAGTCAAAATTCTTTGTTTTACGTCTTCATGGTCATTTTGTGGCCACAAAAAGACCACGGCTATAAACTGTGAAATAAATAAAGCGTTTATTAATTGTTTTATTTGATTTTATGTGGAACCACTCATTTGAAAAATTAAGTATTCGATAAGGATGACATCTCGACAGTATTAAAAAACAACTGAACACTTTTTATGGGTTTCAACATTTTTCTTAGAATAAATGACGGCGCAAGATTTAGATGCATCTATTTAAGGATAGAATATAATTTACATTTCATTGTTATGTCCCCCATAAATTATCTAATGTAGTCGGTCATAGCAAACTGTCAGAAGTCAGTTTGATATTTTTAAAACAAATAATATGTAATAGTAGTATACAGTGTGTGTAAAAAGTATGGAAGCATTCGTTATTTCTACCTGCCCCTTTTTCAAAATCATTATTTTTTATAACCCCTTCTAGCCAAAGCTCAATGATTTTTCGAAACTCCGTAATGAACGGGCGCAATAGGCGTTTCTTATATATATAAATAGAAGTTGTAGATAACAAAATATAACTTTGCTTTACAACGTTTTTTATAACTTTGGTATTTTACCATTAACAGCTCATTGTATGAAAAACCACCCTTATTATTCTTAACTGTAAAATGTTATAAAACAAAGTTGTATATAACTTTATTATCTACTGCTTTTATTAGGGTAATTTTTTTGTAAAAAGATAAATAAGAAACCACCCCTATTATAATTAATTGTACAGACTAAAATGCTTGCCCAATTTTTTTTTTTTTGAAATATATCTTCACTGGACTATTTGTGATTTTTCAAATAGCTAGAACACTCGGTACTGTAAGTAAAAAGAAACATCTAAAGGTCGAAGGCGGTGTGATGTGTGTGGCGGTCTAGTTATGATAATTCCATTTTTTTTACAGAAAGTGTAGGGTTCTAGCTTATAATGGGTAGAGTGGTTATCGATAAGCAGTAGCACTGAATCGGCTTTTCAGTTGATTTAATAATTCTTTTACAGTGATCAAACCATTATACGAACATTTTTGCATTCATCCATTCATTGTCTGAGCAGCAGTATAGTACACCAGGTGGATAATTTCTTTTCATTTGGACATTCATTCTTTTAGGTGTATAAATAAATAAAGGGTCCACATAAATGACTGAAACACATAGCACGCATGATAGTTGTTGTTTTTCCTCTTTCAGCACTGGTTATGAAGCCGTCTCTCCTTCTGTCTTTTTCTGCAAATATTCTAACCGATTTTTGAATTATTGTAGTGCCAGTTTATACTTACTTGTCCATCATAGTGGTTAAATTTTCTTCAAACTAAGAGACCTCATCAGTATTAAATGCAGTGAATCGGTTAATACTAGTTGCTTCAGATTTTCTCAAACTAATGGTTGGATTTCTTTTGAGATACCCTTTGGGCCATGCTTTATCGGTAAACTCGCCGTCTTCCGAAAAGGGATTTTTATGATATCTTCTCTTGCTTAGCCAAACGCGCATCGTTTAATTTCAGCAGGTGATAATCCATAAAAAAGTTTAAACTTGATTTGCAAGAAGTGTTTCGTCTTCTTTAATAAATACTTGATGACGTACCATTGAAGGTCCCGAGGTGTTATTACCATGTTTCAGTCTATCTTGCAGAGCGCTGCCTACAATACCAAATGTTCTTGAAACCTCCCTCGTACTTCTCCCATTATGGATGGCATTTAATGTGGTTTCCATTTGTTTGATGCGTGGTCCTAAAGTCCACGCGTCTTTTACTGATTTGCTAATGTATTTGCTCGGCATCTGCAATTCAAATACATTTCCTAATAAAAATAAGTAAAAAGAACATTTATTATAGGCCTATAATATATTAACCTATAAAAGTTAATTTGCAATTATGACCCCAATCTATTATATTGACGTATAGTGCATGAAATGTGCACGCCATAAATACATTTACTGTGACTATATAGTTAAAAATAATTGTTGTATCTACCTCTAAATATTTCGTCTCACTACACCAACTAACGTCAAATACCGTTTAGCCACGTAACAAACCATTCCTAGCAGTTTATAATCACAAAATTGTAAGCACACATTTGAAAATTCGGTAACAGTGGCGCAGCGTTGTTCCAACCACAACAGATTGATTTGCAAAGATAAATTTAATGGCCAGTATTACCCTCATGGCCGGCATTCCCCACCTTTACACTACTACTGATTTTACTAATTTTGTTTCTCATTTTTCATTTGAATCAGTAAACTGTAAATTGATTTGTGTTCAACAATATAATATCCCGAAAAACGTTTAAATGCTGTCAGAGGTTTGTTCAACATGCTGTAAAAATGTGATAGCGTCATATTCTCTTAGTGGTGGGCGATCACTTTGACTTTTTATATTTCTGAAACCAATTGTATGCTCAGCGTAAATATTTGGTACTGTTTCAACATAACTTATCATTTGGCACATAATTTGATTCTAAACTCGAGGACCTGCAAACGGGCAGTTTTTTTTCAACCATTTTTTGTTGTATTTGTAAAAAAATTGAAAAAAAATTAGGACAGCTTGGTGTCATTTTATTTGGTCGAGAATTTATTTCTATTTTCATCATTTAAAATTATTTAACGATTGCATCACAGTTATCATTCGTGAACTCTTTGAGTACCACTGGCATTTCTTGTTATCACTTTGGTTTCAGTCCAAATATTCCTGGGAAGCCGGACCCAGTGTAGGGTGTCTCCTTAAACATAACTACAGACAATACAAGTTGAAGGAGGTTCTCAGACCGCTTTTCAAAATGCCAGTAGCTCTTGGCCTACGAGAATAATTCATGTTGAACGATACTTTAAATAGTGGTTACATTACGATAATGTTTTTCTTTCTGATTAGTCACATATCTTACACTACACACTGTACTAATTATGTAATTACTGACTTTGAGAAGAATGTAATAAATATATATGGTAATATTTTTTTATTTCATTTTATTTCTTACATTTAATTAAGACAAGACAAGACTCATTTTCAAATTTGCAGTATTGTAAACGATTAATTTTTGAGGTTATTGACATCTAAACCCAATGACTTGTTTGTTTTAACAATTTGCCTTACTGAAACGTTTTACCCTTTTACGTAATACATCTTCATTTGCAATGGTAAATATTTAAGTTTTTTTCAAAACAATTTGTATGCGTAACACTTGTCTGCGATTACAAAGAAATCAAAGAGTTGCATATGCTTTTCTTATTTGAACATCAGACAAAATTAGAAAAAAAAAACAATGGAGATAGACCAGGTTTCGTTTAAAGCAACGCTTGTTTTAAATAAATAAGCATCGATATATGAGGTAACCTACCAAGGATAAACAGAAGAATACTACAGCTGAATTAAAATTAAACACGATGCATTAGTTAAAAGAATGAGCTATAACGAAGAAAAAAGAGATATCCTATTTTTATTTTATAAAATACAGATTTTATTTGTGTTATTCATATTATTTGCCTACAGTTATTGTCATTCGATTATGGTTACAGAACTGTTCACGGTCTGGAGATATTTAAATTGTAATCATCTATTCAAATTTTACGTTTATCACGTATTTTATTTATACAAGCAAGATGTTTTAATAATAATTGACACAACAACTATCTTTCAGATTTTATGATTTGTATACGGGGTGGCCCACTGAAAACAGTTCAATACTATTTTGTACCTTTTTAAATAAAAAAAGAAAAATGTCTGGAGCCATCTATTTTTGTTTTCAGGTGTATACATTATTTATGTATTTTTACTTGTGCCGCTTCAACTCCCAAGCAGGGATGACCTCCACTATGTAAATTTTAAATGGAAAGGAGAGATGTTGCGATACACCGTTTAAAGCTTATTATTTCCTATAAAATGGAACTTTGTTTTTTTAATTGAGTCACTAGATGTCGAGTATCTGTAATTTAAACGTACTCTTGTCTTTTTTGCTAAACGTGGCAACAAAAAATATTTCGGCAAAAAAAAGTTTTTATTCACTAAATTGTTTACTGAAGCGAGGGAAGAGAATTTTGAATCATTAAAAATTCCACCCATACAAAATTAGTTTGGTCTAAAAATGAATGGATGACTATGACCGAAATTTTTTTTCTCAAGAAGTTAAATACGACCCCATCAACGATTTCTTCTCATTTAGAATATTTTTTTTCGAAAAACGTACTAATTAATATAAAATCGATTACTTTCTTTCGGCCCGAATAACTTCTGCAGATCTTAAATGTATGGAATATAATTTGTTCAACTTGCAAATCACTACTTTCCGGTCTCATAATGTAAATTAACATTTCATAGTACCACTATATCCTACTGTACTCATACAAAGAAAAAATCACAGATTTTAAAATGATCCCGCTGCCTTTACACAACTTTAAAACATGAACCTTTTTGCAACATCATAAACCACATCCTATGTGGCTCTCCATATGCAAATCATGTTATTTTAGCAATTTATACTGGTGTACCATGAACGGATCCCCTCGTATAGACTTATTCAAATATAAATTATTATTCTCGTGTTTAACAGTCATCACAGTTCACACTCAAATTTTGCTATTTTAACAAATTTGGTTAACTAATATACATATTACAAACCCACTGGATTATCAAGCACAGTCAT
This sequence comes from Leptura quadrifasciata, assembly GCA_963675555.1. NCBI lineage: Eukaryota > Metazoa > Arthropoda > Insecta > Coleoptera > Cerambycidae > Leptura > Leptura quadrifasciata. The sequence continues at coordinate 74,836,930 of OY776674.1, read as the reverse complement.
TACTGTACCGATTCATCAATCTAAACTTCAACCGAATTACGATCTCTAATGCTTATTTCACCCGTGTATCTGTTTCACACTTAACCCACTCGCCAGTTCGATACACCTATGTGCCAAATTTCATGTTAGTCTCATAAAGAGAAACGATTCCTGTAAAATGAATAGATCAGCAACTTCACTAAGTGATGCAGAAGCGAAGATCGTATCGAGAAACGATCTGCATTACAACCAAGAGCCTATGGGAAAATGGTTACAATTCGACTTTAGACTACTCGATTTTATGAGTATTCAGCTGAATAATTCAAGACTTATGAAATTTTCGGATAATTTAGAGTATCATTATAGTATAAATAACGACGCTACATTTTTACTTGAAATTCGGGCAAGTTTCACAAATAAACTACGAAAAAACTATAATATTCGCGTGTAGCTTCTTTCGCTACCCAATGAGTCGTTTTACAGGACTCGTTCATCAGCAGATAAATATGGACTTTAATCGTAGCACATAACACACAATTCATAGGCAACTGGCATCAATATTAATTGAAGCACACATTGTGGTGGAGAAGGGTTTCAATAAAGTGCAAAATTCGAATCCGCTGCTACTCACTATGCATTGTCACCGTGACAGTCATAGAATTCAATATTTCCAGTATGATAGATTGATTGACCGACCAGTGTACGGTAGGTGTTGCTGCCACTCCCAGAAAATACACCACCTGACCGGCTAGGTCTACTCTGGATTGGACTGAAATCATGTTTGTTGTCAGCAGCGAGAGCCGCATGGCGCATGGTACAGGAATAGGGTGTAGGTATGAAGTGTTTCTGCTCCTCTTTTTGTATTTTTGTTTCTCGAGTTGTACTTTAGACGCTTCTGATTACGCGCATCATGCTTTCATTACATTCCACTACCATTGCTTGATGTTTGTTGCTAGTGTACCTGGTCCTTTCCTACTCTCCTTATGATCCTCTCAATAGTCTATCCGTATATAGTATGGTCTCCCTAATTTGTTGCTGTTCAGTATCAGCGATACTCCTTCTTTTTATTTGCTGTTCATTCCCAGTGTGTTTGTCCTTTCCTAATTTGTTCATGATTCTCTCAATTGTTAGCCATGTATAACATGGTCTTCCTAGTTTTAGTTAGTTGCTTTTCAGTATTAACGCTTTCTTCAGTAAATGTGTTGGGCACCTTCTCTAGACATGTGCGCAGTACTTCATTCTGTACGTTTCTATCCTTTTTGTAATTATGTTCGCTCCTAATAGTATTCACGTTTTCTGCTTTTTCTTTGTTCCTATTGTTTTTACAAGTAATTGTACGATGTCTCTATTCATCATTCTCAGGAGCATTTAAATAAAATCCTTATTAAAAACATTTTTTTATATAATTTTATTTTTTACTTTTTAATCTTTTGATATGCTGTAATCCCCAGATATCGATTTTGAGACGAATCGGATCATAGACGGTAAAGTCGTCCACCATCTTGAAGTAAATTTTTGACTCGAATTGGCAATCCGCGACCCCGAAAACCCCCAGATATTGATTTTGATCGATTTGGATCTAAATGGCAAAAGTCGTCAGCCATATTGGCGCCGCTATTTTGAATTTCTGAATTTTGACCAAGAATTCATAATTGGCGATTTCGAAAAACCCCAGATGTCGATTTTGAGTTGAATCGGATCTTAATCGGGAAAGTCATCCGTCATCTTGAAGTCGCCATACTAATGTAAATTTTTGACTAGAAATTCGCAATCGGCGAACCCGAAAACATCCAGATATTGATTTTGATCGATTTGGACCATAAATGACACCAGCCATATTTGCGCCCCCATTTTGAATTTCTAAATTTTGACCAAGAATTCATAATTGGCGATCTCGAAAACCCCCAGATATTGATTTTGAATCGAAGTCGCCCGCCATCTTGAAGCCATCATTTTATTTTTTTCTTATATGAAAATGTTAAAGTATATTGTCACCGGACTTATAATACACACATGCAAAATTTCAAAGCTCTAGCTTAATTAGAACTAATCGAAATTTTGATTGCAAGATTTTGACCTAAACAAACAAACTAACTAATATTGCAAGTTTAATAAAAGCTTTTAATAACAAAAAAAATAAGGCGCCTTTTTATAGGAAATTAAGCTCTAAAATGATGTACCATTTAAAATTTTAAGCGTGGAGGTGACACCTGCTTAGGAGTTGACGTGGAACGGATAAAATAACTTAAATAATGTGCCCATCTCCTTTGAAAAAAATTGATGGATCCAGGCATTTTTTTTAAATTTAAAAAACCATAAAATTGAATTGAAGTACTTTCGATGGACCACCCTCTTTTTCACTTCAAAGCTTAATAGAGTGTAAATAGATTTCAAACATCGTATAATTCCCACAGTTTATTGCAGTTTATGGTAAAGGTTTTCTACAAAATCTACAGCGGCAAAATTTTTAAGAGATATTCTGGCAATATATTATTGAATAATTTAAATGTATGTAATATAAATGTTGTATTATATATCTGTTGTTTTCTTACAAATGGCTTTGGACTACTAGATGGTGTATGAATAAAATAAACTTAAAAAAGTAATACTATAAATTATATAATAACGCAAAATTTTATAAATATACCGGTACTGCAGCGAAAAATTTCAAGAGTATAAACACTATTTATATAAAGACTGAACAAATACATATTTCCAAACCTCAATTCTGTACAAATAAAGCCAAAAAAATTGAACTCCAACAATGTTATTTTTATAGTTGTTAGACTCGATCTATTCTTAGTAACCTACGTCATTAACACTGGATGAAGAAATAAAGTACTAAACTTTTGTCTGTATTTTCACAGTTAAGGTAACATGACAATTATTGTTTTGCTAAATATTAAGTTCAAGTACAAGACTACTTACAGATGAAACTATTGGACCATATGAAATTTTATTACCTGTGAAGATTTTGCCATTATATGTAATTATTTCATAACCTAACTAAAATGAACAAGATTATTTATGTTTATTTGATCACTGCACAGCATATATTTTTCTGTTTCCTACCTGAAGCAAAGTCAGTTCTGCTTTTTTTACCGAACGTATAGAGGATCGCAAAATTGCCGTTCAATAAGTGTTCACTTAATAATAATAATAATAATAATAATAATAAACGTCTTTATTTTGAGGGCGAAGTTTGTCTATACGACATTCTTCCACTTAACCCTCACTTTATCAACTACATATTACAAACACAAACACAACTGTGTAATATAGTTATAATTAATAATAATAATAATAATAATACATAATAAATAACAATAATAATAAATAGTAACTACAAAAATAGTGACGAAGTTCCAACATTAATTAGGTGACAAACATGATATAACAAATAAAATAAAAGAGATAGGAAATTTAACGAAAAAGGGAGGGGAAAAAAAAATTAAGATAAAAAAAAAATGCTCACCAAAATTATTTACCAATGACTTTGTAGATGAGTTCGGATGGAATTTCTGAATGCAGCTACAGACAAAGATTTTAAATCTTGCGGTAATTTATTATATAAATGACATGCTGCATAAGTAAATGATCTTTTAAAAAACATACTATTAAATTGGGGTATACAAAGTGCGCTCTGAGCTCTGATATTTACAGTATGCAAATGCGATCGCAAAACGAGTTTATTTTTTAGATATTTAGGTGACTCCGTTTTCATAACCTTATGTACAAAATTAGCTAAATGTATTTGTCGTCTTTGTTCCATTGTTAACCAGTTTAGATCTTTTAATTTGTGAGTAACAGGATCGTATTTACGTAAGTTAAAAATGTAACGTAAACAGGATCTTTGAACTCTTTCAATTTTGGTACTCACGGCTTTATTTATAGCAGGTCCATATACTACATCAACATAGTTAAATTTTGATAAAATTAATGAATTACATAATAATTCTTTTAATCTTTCTGGGAGAGAGTCTTTATAACTGTAAAGGAGTTTGAGTTTAGCATACGCCGTTCTAATTAAACTGTTTACATGATGGTCAAATTTAAGGCTGTCATCTATTATTAGACCTAGATTTTTACAGGTGTTTTTTATTTCTAAATGAGTATCCATTATTTTTATTGATATGTTAGCTTCAGTAACTTTAAGTGTGTTTCTTTTACTTCCAAAATACATTACACAGGATTTACTGATATTTATATTTAAATTATGATTTTTCGCTACTGTTACTAAATTATTGAGATTGTTGTTAATGAAATTGAGTGAATTTGCAATATCAGTTATAGGGAATGACTTATACAACTGTGTATCATCAGCATAAAAGTGGGCATTCATATTCGTTGTTGTATTGCTAAAATCAAACGTATATAAGTTATAAAGTAACGGTCCCAAAATGGAACCCTGCGGTATTCCTTTGTTCGTAAGTAAGCTGTTCGACACACAGTTGTTTAAGACTACTTTTTGTCTTCTCCTTCCTAAATAACTCGTAAAGAATTTTATTGCATCCTCATCAAAGCCTATGTAATGCAATTTGGCACAAAGCAATTCATGGTTAATTGTGTCAAACGCTTTACTAAAATCAAGTAATATTAACACAGTCACTTCATTTTTATCTATAGCTCTTATAATATCGTCACTAATTTTAGTCAAAGCAGTGGTAGTGGATTTACCTTGGCTAAATCCTGACTGATATTCAGGTAAGATATTGTTATTATTTAGATAAGCTGATATTTGCTTATTTATAATTTTTTCTAGTACTTTTGACAAGACTGGTAGAATGCTTATCGGACGAAGGTCAGAAAAGGTCTCTGGCTTAGTGATTTTCGGGAGAGGTCGAACATATGCTTCTTTCCATTTATCAGGAAAAACTTTTTGCTCTATACATGAATTTATTAGATGTACTAACTGAGGTAATAAGTCAGGTAGGCAATGTCTTATCATTTTTATATTTATTTCATCTGATCCAGTGGCGTGTGATTTAATGCTATTAAGTGAATTTATTACATCTTCTACTGAGGCCAATTGAAGGCTAAAAGTTCTATCTATCATTAGATTATTATTGTAATATATAATGCTATTTTTACAGTCTGACACATTATTTGTTGATAAGTTCACAAAATAATTATTAATATCATCTACATTTGAGAGGTGCATAGGAACTTCAGACTTATTTTTATTTGATAAACCTAACTGCTTTATGATGTTCCAATTACTTTTACTGTCATTTTCTCTAGAATTTTGATGTGCAAACGCATATTTTTCTCTTTTTATAGCACTTTTTGTATAATTTCGAAGACATTTGTAAGATTCACTTCTATTAAGTAACTAGTAAAGGCAAAATCTGGAATCTGGAATTGATTGGGAGGGTGATCAATAAAAATTATTGAACCACAGCACTTAGGCCCCTTGTACATCCTCCCTGTAGGGAGACCCTCGCCTAGGCCTCCACAAAACCTAATCTTGCAGAATATGTGGTGATGCTGCCTAGGGGCATCTCCCTTACATCGGCCAAAGTAGGCCCTAAATGGATTCTCTGATTCATGAGACGGTAGAACAGTCACAGAGTACCTGTTGAACGATCTCATCTTCTTATTTACAACCTCTACAGAGAGGCGTTTCGGTTAACCTCATATTATGTAGATGTTTTCTTAACGGACAGTGTCCAGTCTGGATTCCCGTTATAAAACGTAAGTTCCTTCTGGACATTAAATAAAATAAATAAATAAGCACCACAGAAATTAGACAACCCCAATTCCAGAAGCCAGAGCTTGTGCGGAAGGGGGTTACACATTGAAAAAACGCGGACATACGACCATTTCCTCTGACAATGTCAGTGTCGGAGCCAGGATTCGAACCCGGTGGTGCGATGTCTGTGTGATTAATCGCGATTGCCACCTCGCACCTTAACCAACTCGGCTATCGACCAGACTATTGCCAGGTAGTCCATTGCTGTACTCTTGTTGGGATATTTTAGTAGGTCCCTAGCAAGCTGACAGCTGTTTGTTTCATCTCACAACTTCTACGTCCAAAGATACTTAGGCCTGCTGCCTTCTTGGTCAATCTGTCAGCTACTTTGTTGCCACTACACTATGCGTGTCCTTTCACCCAGCATACCAGTATGTTATTCATGCTGGAGGGACCCACAAGTGCTTGGTGACATTCCCATACTGCTCCGGTGGTAATTTTCTAACTTCTCAGGCTAGTAATGATTGTCTACAATCTTCGTAGATCCTGATTGTTTTGCCCGTAATTTGTCTACGGACAATATTTTTTGCAGCTATCGTTATGCCCGCCAGTTCTGTTTGTACTACGCTGGCTCGCTCATCCATAGCCCATTTATATTGGTTTTGCAGACTTTTGGAGTATATTCCACATCCTGATCCATCCTTCTTTTTTGATCCGTCTGTGAAGATCACACCTTCGCCAGCAGCCCCGTTCTCACTATTCTTCTGTATTATGTAGGGTCTGTCAAAGACATACCGGGGAGAAATGCCATCAGTGCACACCTGCAGAAGAGGCGTCTTTCTGACAGCCTCATTCCATAGGCGACTTCTGGCCTCTCAACAGCCTACATTTGTTGTATACCAACGGATTTGAGGCGTACCATTATTGTCAGAGCCACTTCTCCTAGATATATATCTAGTGGTGGCAGACACAGCATTACCTCCTAGCTCTCGTATCCGTATCCGTATTGGTATCATTGATCTTATAACGGAAATGTATATCCACATGACTACTTTGGGTTTCATTCCCCAGGTTTTCCCCCACGGTGCTGCGGCACTTCTCATAAGAAATGTAAGCCTTCTTTAGTATTCTATCTGTGAAGATTCCATGTTAGTTTGGCATCGAAGATTACCCCAAGGGATTTCACTTCTGATGCGAAACTTAGTGTTGTATCCAGAAGAGCAGGCGCCTTCCGTGCTCCTAGTTTCATTTTCCTTGTGAAGAGAACCATCTCTGTCTTCCTGGGACTAACAGACAGGGAGTGTTCTTTGCAACATTTTTCGATTATTCTTAGGGCCCCCTGCATTCTTTCACAAAAGACTCATTCGAATTTTCCGCTAAGCATGATTGTTAAATCATCTGCGTAGGCAATTATGTGGAATCCTTCTGAATCGAGTCGGTACAAGAGGCTATCAAGAACGAGGTTCCATAGCAGTGGTGATATTACACGTCTCTGCGGACAGCTTCTCGCGACCATTACTCGTACAGAAGCATCTCTAACACTGACTTGTACAACTCTCTTCGAGATCATGTTGGATATCCAGCTTCCCATGATCGTAGGGACATTCTTTTCCACTAGGCCTGCTGTAATTTTTGGAAAGATGGCCCTGTCGAACGCAGCTTCTATGTCTATGAAGACACCTAATGTGGACTCTTTATTGTGCAAGGATCTCTCAATCCGACTCGCGACTGCATGGAGGGCGGTGTCGGTGGATCCTCCCAGGGTGTATGCGTACATCCCTTATGTATTGTTCACACAGCTTCTCCATCGTCTTGAGCAGGAACGAGGTTAAGGTAATGGGTCTATAGGCTTTGGGTGTGGTATAGTCCATCCGCCCTGCCTTTGGATGAACGCAACTTTCACTTCTCTCCATGTATCTGGAATATAAAGGTTGCTAAGCACGCCCTAAATATTTCAACGAGGAGCGGCAGTAATTCATCCAGTCCCCATTGCAGTAGGGCGGGGTAGATACCGTCAACGCCTGGCGACTTAAAAGGGGAGAAGCTCTGTATTACCCATCTTATTCTGTTCTCACTCACTATTTGGTTGACCATTTGCCAATACAAATCCGAGGAGTGGGTGTCGACTTCGTTTGGCCACTCCTTCCGTTCTGTTATCACAGATCCCGGGAAGTGAGTCTCCATGAGTAACTCTAGGCTTTCACGAAAGTCGCTGGTTCCTGTACCATCACTCCCTTTTAATAAGCAGAGGTCATGGTCTTTGTCTTTGGCGAGAATTTTGCATAACCTAGCAGTCTGTGAGTAATCTTCGATTTCCTCACAGTAGGTTCTCCACCCATCTCTTTGTCTCTGTCTGACTAGATTCTTAAACTCTTTCAGATTGGTTTTGTATGATTCCCAATCGGATTCCTGTCTTGTCAGTTTTACTTTGTTGAACGAAGTCCTAGCCTTCTTCTTGAGGTCAGTTAGCCTTTGGAACCACCACTTGGTGACCTCATTGGGCTGTTGCGAGAACCTCAAGAGGCAGGATGTTTCAAAAATTTGTCTCGTGGCTGTTTGCAAGATTTTGACTTTTGGCTCTATTTCACCACTCGTTCTGGGCACTCTCTTATTAACCCGTTCCAAGTTCTCCCTGAGTTGACATCGATATTTATTTCTATCAGTTCTCCGGGGAATTGGAATAGTTTTTTGTTGCCTTGATGAGATTAATTTCAAAGTTTATCCATTGGTGGTCTAATAGTGTTACACAATCAAACACATGCCAACACTGGATTAGGCTGGATATACGCCACGTTGTTAGTGTCATATCTATTATAGTTTGACTTCTAGTGTTAATAAATGTCGGTGTACAAGCCCCTATTACTTACGCTAAGGTTGTTACCGATAATATAATCATAAAACGACTTACCTCTTGCATTGTGTCTTCACTGCCCCAGGTCACATGGTGTGCGCTGGCGTCACAGCCCATGATTAATTCCCAGTTTTAATTGCGGCAGTGTGCTACCAGGTCCTCCATCTTCCTTGTTGGTGGTGGAGTGGCCGAATTTTGAGGGAGGTACACAGATGCCAAGACAATAGTTGTTGGTTTGCCTGCCACCAAACATCTTCACGGCCGTTAGGTCAGATGTTGAGAGGCGTTGAAGTAGCTTGGTTTTGATATGCCGAGGAACGTAGATGTCTGTCCTCGGCCTCTCTGTTGTTGGTGAGCTGAAAATAAGTCCACTTAGTCTTGATAACCTTGTTAGTTTGAACAATCCGAGGTTCCTGAATTAGTGGCAGTGTGTCCTGCTCCACATCAAGGTGTCGGCACAGTACTACCGTCGCCGTCCTGCTGTGTTGCAGATTGCACTGTACTATGCTTACTTTACTCTGTGTTTTTAGCAGAGCGCCCTTAGGATGACCGGCCTCGTTTGGGGGATGTGAGTCCCTTGTTGGGGCCGGCACACCTAGGTGGTGCCCCGCCTTTGCCTTGAGCTGTACTGGGGTGAGATGCTCGGCCTGGGGGGTGCGCTGCAGCAGCGTGCTTTCCTCCTCCTGCATTCCCTCTGTGGGAGGATCGTATGCGACAAGCGTTGTGGCCCCGCCGCATTTTGTTCCGGAGAGCGCTGCTGTTCATCCACTGGTCTTAGCCGCTCTGCCGCAGTGTTTTTAGCTGATTGCTTATCTGCTGGGGGGGGGGGGGATGTCACATGACAAGTCCGTGCGATCGTCAGGGCTACCAAGTGGATATATCCCCCAGAGACAGGCAACGTCGTGAGAAGGTTGTGCATCCCCGAATAACGAGGCCAATCTTCACCCGGGTCTGCAGCCCTCTACGCGCCCCCTGCCCGTCTGGCCGAACTTAAAGTAAAGGCAGAATTATTCTTATTTGTCAAAAACGAATGTTGATGTTCTTCTGTACGTAAAATCTCTTTGTGTTTGCATGTTCCATGTGTACATGTTGGCATGTATCTTTGGGCAACTCAAGCAAACTTATATACTCTCGACATTTATATATTTTATCTTCGTTACTTTTTATAATTGAGCTTAAAGTATTCTTCTATAATTTTATAGGTCATATTAAATTTTTTTATTATGATTTTTTTTATGGCCCATCAATGAATGTTAATGACCTAAATTTAGATTTCGAAACGTTCTATTAAAGAATATACCCATACTATAAAGATAGTATGTGTATATTGCTTTAAAGGCATTATTATACTGCTTTTTGTGTAATAATTTATCTGTAAACGTGTTTTGAAAACCATTGTTAATGTGAGCAATTCGTGCTTTGGTGCCTGAAAGACGTTTTGTTACTCTTCCTAAATTGACTAGTAGGACGTTCACCTGAAGGGTTCGATGTGACTTATTCAAACGTAAAATACAAAATTTATACTTACTTTCGATTTTTGCTTAACTGCTTTCACAAAATGGTATTAATTGGACGTCGCTGCACTGTCTTAAAGCTAACACTCTTAACTGCTAGCACTTCCTAATTAAATTGAAATGGAATTTTATTAGTTTGGACTTAGTAAACACAATAAAAAGGATAGGAATTAGGTAAAGGTGTATATTGGTTTTATTAGAAACATTTTTGTTAGTTACAATTTTGGGTAAGTATACAAGCCAAGCATAAGGTTAACAAGAGTGTCGTTCCATACCACACTATACTGTAATATTGTATATGTTGAATAAATAAATAAGCGATTTCATAGACTTCAATGGTTTTCATTACACCAAGAAAAAAAAAGTTGAAATTCACTTTTTTGGATTTATTTGTTTATAAAGAATTTCTTGCTTATTTAAAAATTCTCTTAAGAGTTGAATTTTAAATATATAAAAAACAAGAATTTGCAAAGACAACAAATTATTATTAACAACGGTAAAATCGTTTTACTTGTGCGTTGTATAATTTTCTAATGAGTAATTATTATCTTTTGAAACTTGAAGTACTTAATTTAACCATCCCTTATGTTCATAGTAGCAAATTAAAGAAAAATGTGTGTATAATTCAAAAGCTCAGGTATGTGGAGAATCATTTAAACTTTATAACAGTTTATAATATAATTTCTGTGTATCCATATCATAGTTAATAAGGCATAAAATGTTACTTTTCACGGTATTATCCACCGAGTCCGTTTTTTTACTAGACTACAATAGAGCTAGTTCAAATGCATAATGTATTTTAGCTTAGTCTACCTCTGCAAGAAACTAATTGTGCTGGCAAAATTTCATTGTGTTTGTCGGATTAGTATATTCGTCATGGGATTCGACAGTTTTATTTTGTTTAAACATCGTTTTAAATATTTTTCAAATTCTACAGTTATGGGAATTTGCTTAATAAACGGTACCGTTAAGCACTATAAATTATTGATTAGAATTCGAACAAAACTGTATCCTGATACTTCTATAATGTTTTAAAAGGATCCTTTGACCGAGTGAGAAAGAGTAATTAGATGGGTATTAATAACCTGATTCATACACCTCATTATGCTGTGTTTGTGCAATTTCACACAGTAAATTATTGTGGTATAAACACAGTGACGCCTCGAGGCATGATATTTTTGGTCATTGCAAAAAACTACGTTTCGGCAGAACCACATCTGTTATCTTCAAGGCTTCGCTGACAGTTGCTTGCTGTTACTAGCTGTTACTTATTGTTAAAATTTAAGTTCAATGCTGTTCAGCACCATGCTACTATGAAGTAAGGATGTATCAATTTGCTATTATGATTGCAGTGGAGTAGTAGCAGCTGACGTCACATCAAGCAGCAACTTCGGATCCTAGAATTATTCCAAGTTTTAAGCAGTTTTAGAGCTTTTTAAAAGATTTTTTTCTGCAAAATTAATAATTAGGGTTTCCTTCTACTATGCGTTCTGTGATTTGTTGAACTGACTTTAAGTCAGTGTTTTTTAACCGACGTGTTTTTTGCGTGCTGTCAAAAGTTATTTATTTTCTAAATGGTGAGTTCATTTTAGAAATTAGGGTTGTTAAATTTGTTAAAATTTGATCTATAGAATTCATTTTAGGAATCACCAAATTTATTTCTAAGTTAGAGTAGATTGATGTTGATCCATATACAGTGTGACCCTTTTCGGTTTCCATTTGAAATGGGTCACACTATAGTTTAAAAGTAAGAGATTTAACTGCATCGTTAGACATCTAAAAATTTTTAATAGTGTGGTGATAGATTACTTGTTATTTCAAACGAACTCTGTGGCCAATGACGAAATTAGAGTATTAATCGTGTCAAATTAGCATGATTTAGTGTTGAAGTACCTAGTTTTTTTGAAGTAGATCCAAATGGCGTAATTTTTTTTGGAAAGTGCTCAGAAACACTTATTGATCAAGTGTTATATGGTCTGAGGGTGTGCAAATGTTTTTATCCATTATTTATTTAACAAATGGCTAATGTTAATGAACACTTAATGTACTTATAGTGTATACGACCAGAATTGAAACCGTATAAAAACTAAAAGCCGGCAAAAACAGTCGGCATCCTTTACTGGTGAAATTGAAATGTTTTTCATAAGAAAAACAATAAATAAATGCCGACTGTTTTTGCCGAATTTTAGTTTTTATGGGGTTTCAATTCTGGTCGTATACACTATACCATTAATTAACAAATTAAAAATCTCGGAAAATATCTCACGAAATGGGCCCAAAATCTATACTCGGGGGGTTTTCGAGGTCGCTGAACACGAATCCGAGGTCCAAATTTAAAAATTCAAAATGGCGGATTCAATATGGCCGACTTTAAAGTTAGATTGACATTTTTGTTAAAGATAAACCTCAAAATTGAACAAAAATCCATACTCGGGGATTTTCGAGGTCGCTGAACACGAATTTGAGGTCCAAATTTAAAAATTCAAAATGGCGGATCCAATATAGCCGACTTTTAAGGTTAGATTTCGATTTTTGTTAAAGGCAAATCACGAAATTGAACAAAAATATGTGCATAGAGGTTTTTGAGGTCAAATTTTTACGATTTTTGATGAAAAAAATGAAATATAGAATATTTAATGTTATTTTAAGTGAATGTAAATTTTGCATTATTTAAGTCTTAAATCAAGTTAAATAATAAATTCTCTTTACTTACTTTATTATTATTCTATTTAGCTAAACAAATAATTGCATAGATAATTATGAAAAACAGCAGGTTTGTGAAATAAAAATGTAATACAATTTAAAAATATTATTTTTATAACTATTTCAATTACTCCTATTGCATACATTTAAAAAAATATAAATATATTTATTTAAATATATATATATGTTAGATAGAGGATTGTTTGAATAACTTTTTAAAAAGAAACTTTATTTGTTACACTGGAGTCAACGTTGACTCGTTAAGAAAATACAATAATAATTTAGATGAGGTTTATTCGAAAGTGAGTATAAGACTGATTACAAAAAGGTTGTTAGTAATATTTATAATGTTTCAAGAACAAAGGAAACAGTGTTGCTGATTCAGCACAATCAGAATTACTGAGAATTGAAATACAATGCTCATGCAGCGTGAGCGGTTATTGAGAAGAGCTGTTACGCAGTATGTAATACGATATGTTTGAGAAGGTTAAGCCTGTCTCGATAATATTATATATCATAGTATATTTCTAACATAACAGCTTCCCCCTTATAAAAAAAGTTGGTGTTTTATGCAGCAACTTTTGAAATGAATATAAAATGTATATAAAAGGTAATGGTACAATTTGGAAAAATATAAAAGATACAAAAATGTTAAATCGTAAGGTTTAAAATACAGAATATAACCTTAGCGTCTAAAATATGAAATGCAAGCACAATAAGCTTGATTCATAAAATAAAATAACATAAAAATGTTAGAGTTAAAATATAGCTTTAGCAAGAAAGCGTAAAATACAAACATACTAGGTTTGCATTGTAAAATAGGATAAAGTATTCCTAAGGTTAAAATTATTATTATTATTTTATTATTATTAGCCGTTACTCGAGTCCGAGTATAAAAATGTTACAGTCGATAAATTGTGTACAATAAAAAACAAGTAAAAGGTGTAGTCTATTGTAATTCCCATTCATCTACGGTGCACACGACTATGGCTATAGAGGCCAATTCGGGAGAGCACATGTCGACCGCAGTCAGGACAAACATAGACCTGGTTAGGTCTTGGATTCGGCCTTCTTGCAGCAACATTTCCTTGATAGCTGGCCACAACCCCTCGCCATTCGGTTCTGTCCGCTGCAAGTTGTTCCCATTGCTCGCCTGCAATACCGCAGGATTTTAGATTTTCATGGAGAGCGTCTTTGAACCTCTTTCGTTGACCGCCACGCCTTCTTCTACCGCTTAGCAATTCACCATAAAGTGTACATTTAGGAAGGCGGTTATCATGCATACGATGAACGTGACCTGCCCATCTTAGGCGTGCTCTTGAAATAAGCACCTCAATTGGACGGCTGTTTGCTCTCCTGAGTACTTCCACGTTTGATATGTGATGGAACCAACGGATTTTCATCATACTTCTGAGGTGTCTTTGCTGAAAACCTTCTAATTCTTTCACATGACGACGGTAAGTGACCCAGCTTTCACATCCATATAGCAGTGTTGGAATGACAACTGCTCTGTAGACAGCCATTTTCGTTGACAAAGCAAGGTCGTGGTTGTCAAATACTCTCTCTCTAAGTCCCCAGAGCGCTCTAGATGCAGCGTTAATTCTATTGCGAATCTCGCTGTCCATGTTTGCTTTGTCATTAACAACGTTGCCTAAGTAATTGAACTGACCCACCACTTCAAGAGAATTTCCGTTAAGTGTAATGTCTATTTGGTTCACTTGATGAGGAGTTGACATAATCTTAGTCTTTCCAATGTTGATTTTAAGTCCTAAGGAATCATAGCTCTGGGCATACACATCTAAAAGTTCTTGAAGCTCTTCCGGCGTAGAGGCTAAAAGTGCACAGTCATCCGCATACTGGAGATCACAAATGAATCGTGTGCGTGTCTTCGTGAAAGCTCTAAAACGCCCTATGTTAAAGAGACCTCCATCAAAACGGTATCTGAGACCTATTCCTCTGACTGTCAGTTTGTTGTCAACAATAATTGTTAGAGCAGTGGTAAACAAATTAAAGAGTAGGGGTGCCAGGACACATCCCTGCCTAACTCCAGTGAGGGTTTGGAAAGGTTCGGTTGCCTCATTATTATACATAACCTGGGCGTTGTTGTTTGTATGTAGACTGCGACATACTTCCACAAATTTTCTAGGGATACCTAAGCGGAGCATAATTTTCCAGAGCACTTCCCTGTCCACTGAGTCAAACGCCTTGGTTAAATCAATGAAGGCCATGTGAATTTCTCCTTGATGTTCGAGTGCTTTTTCTTGAAGCTGTTTAAGTGTGAAGATTAGGTCCGATGTGCCTCGGTTTGGTCTAAAGCCACTCTGTGTTTCAGGAAGTAACTTTTCCATAACAGGTGTTAGCCTATTTGCCATCGCTTTAGTGAGTATTTTTCCTCCAACAGCCAGGAGAGCTATACCCCTGTAATTTCCACAGTCCGCAGCGCTCCCTTTGTTTTTGAAGAGGTTGATTAAAAGTGTATCACGAAACTCCTGCGGAGCTTGACCACTTTCCCACACGACATCAAACAGTTTTTTGAGGTAGGGTATGAGCTCTGACGACACAGCTTTAAAGATCTCAGCTGGGAGTGAGTCGGCGCCGGGAGATTTGTTATTTTTTAGCTGCCCAATGGCGGTTAAGATCTCTTCCGTTGTTAGTGGTTTATCTAAGTCTTCGAAGGTGTCATATTGAGGGATAAGATTTATAATATCGTGATTGGCTTGACTTTGCTGGTTAAGAATGTTAAAGTAGTGTTCTTTCCATCGGGCTCTTATTTCCTGGTCTTCTTTGAGGAGATTTCCATTTAAATCTTTAATAGGGCACATATTTTTCCGACTGGGGCCGTACACTGCTTTTACTCCTTGAAAGAAATTCCTGTAGTCGTGTGAATCGGCGTACCTTTGAATTTCTCTGGCCTTGCTTGCCCACCACTCATTCTTTATTCTTCTGATTTCGCGTTGCGTTTCATACTTAGATTGGGTAAAAGCTTCTGCTTTTGATGAGTCGTTGGGGTGGTTGATAGCGTTTTGGAAGGCAATATGTTTGCGGTCAAGAAGTTCTTGTATAAAAGCTTCATTATCATTGAACCAGTCCTCCTGTTTTTTACTTGCTGTAGTGCCAAGAATTTCCTCACTCGCACTTTTTAAACTGTCTTTAATTTGTGTCCAGGTAGCAGCGACATCTACAGAATTGGTTTCTTCTAGTGCACTCAAATTATCTTGAACTTTTTGCTTTAGCTGTTCGACGGTTTGTGGGTCACGCAATTTACTAATACAGAGACGGAGTCTACGTTTTACTTGAGTTCTTCGGTGTTTGGGTCTCATAACAATTTTCATTTTAGAGACAACAGGACGATGATCGGTCCAACATTCGCTATCAATGCGCGCCTTTGTAATTTGGACGTCCTTGAGATGCTTCCTACGTACGATAACATAGTCCAGTAGATGCCAGTGGCCTGATCTGGGGTGACGCCAGGTGCCTTTAAATTTATCCTTTTGTCGGAAAATGGTGTTTGTTATAACTAGATCATGTTCGACGCATTTAGTTAGGAGTAGTTGACCGTTAGCGTTCATGTTGCCCAAACCGTTCTTGCCTATGATGCCTGGCCAGGTGTCTGCATCTCTCCCTACTCTAGCGTTAAAATTGCCAAGAATAACGAGTCGTTCCGTTTTAGGTATTCTACAGAGGGTTTCTTCCAGCTGTTGATAGAAGCTTTCCTTGGTTTCGTGACTTGCATCCAGAGTGGGAGCGTAGGCGCTTATTAGATTTACCGCGTTGCCATCTGATAGCTCATAGCGTAGCAGCATTAGACGCT